>CM061269.1:39127500-39727500 GCA_030848825.1 Tadarida brasiliensis
AGAGCAAAGGCACCAAAAGCAAAGATAGACAAATGGGACTACATCAAATTAAAAGCTTCTGCACAGCAAAGGAACCGCCGATAAAATGAAAAGTGAACTTATGGAATGGGAGAAAATATCTGTAAACTACATATTGATAGGGGTTCGTATCCAAAATACACAAGGAACTCATACAACTCAACAATAAACAAAACGAAATAAAAGAAACAAACAAACAAAACATTCTAATTTAAAAGAACCTGAATAAATATTTTCCTAAAGAAGACATACAAGTGGCCAACAGGTACATGAACATGTTCTCAGTCACTAATTATCAGGGAAATGAAAATCAAAACCACAGTGACATATTACCTCATACCCATTTGGAGGTCTATGATAAAAAAGACATGAGGATATGGAAAAAAGGGAACCCTTGTTCACTGTAGGAATGTAAACTGGATATCCTTTAATAAAAGCAATATTCGCCCAGCCAGAGTGGCTCAATGGATTGAGCGTCGTCCCATGGACTGAGAGGTCCTGGTTGGACTCCCAGTCAGGGCACATGCCTGGGTTGTGGTCTCCATCCCCAGTAGGGGGCGTGCAGGAGGCAGCAGATTAATGTTTTTCTTTCACATTGATGTTTCTCTCTCTCTCTCTCCCTTCCTCTCTAAAAAAATCAATAAAATCATATTTAAAAAAGAAAAGAAAAGAAAAACAATATGGAGCTTCCTCAAGAAATTAAAAATGGAACTACCATATGATCCCGCAATCCCACTTGTGGGTGTTTATACAAAGGAAATGAAATTAGTATCTAAAAGAAATATCTACACTCCCATGTTCATTATAGCATTATTCACAATAGCCAAGGTATAAAAACAACCTAAGTGTTGTGATATATGTATATATAATATGTGATATATATTTGAATATTACTTAACTTTAAAGGAGAAGTAGATCTTGGCATTTGCAACAATATGGATGAAGCTGGAGGGCATTATGCTAAGTGAATTAAGCCAGACGGATCAGATAGCTAAAAACAAGTACTTTATGGTATCACTTCTATGTAGAATTAAAAAAAATTAAACTCAGAAACAGAGAGTTGAATGAAAGTTGTCAGGGTTGGGGGGTTGGGAAATGAGCAGAGATTGTTAGAAGGGTACAAACTATCATCAGTCATAAGATGAATAAGGTCTGAGGATCTAATGTATCACATGATGACTATAGTCGATTACACTGTATTAGATAATTGAAATCTTCTAAGAGAATAGATTGTAAGTGTTCTCATTACACCTCCCCAAAAGGTAACTATGTGAGGTGATGGATATGTTAATTAGCTTGATTGAAATAATTTCACAATGCATAAAATTGCACACCTTTAATATATGCTTTTTTGTTGTTAATTAGACCTCAGTAAACACAGAAACAAATAAAAATAACCAAAATTAATAAGCAATTACAATGTTTGTAAAAAACAAAGCAAAGAACTAAACAAAAATACAAAGACAAATGTGTTAGTGGGGTCTCAGCACCTCCCCTGAGAGGGAGTGTGCCCACAGCAGTTCCTTCCACCCGAGTATAAGGCGTGGCCCTTGTTCAATAATAACAACGCCCTTCTCTCCTGGACCATTCTGCATGGTCTCCCCAGTCCTCCCAATCAAAAGATGGTCAGCTCCCCATTGACACACGCTTCATCTTTATTGGTTTATTTACTCCTAAACTCCTGTAAAAAGTTGGCACTTAATTAATGGACTATCTTCTTTAACTTGATTAAATCATAACAGATTAAATAGTAAAAGATTAAATAATATTATAATTAAAAAAATGTCCAAACTGTGTTGTGCTGATCTGAACAACATTATTTTTGCTCTATTAAGTACCATAAAAACTAAATAAAAAGTACTCCATATCTAAACCTAAGCATATTATGAGTGACTTGTACTTCTTTTTTCAAGGTGGGGTGATCATAAATAGTATTTCTAGAACTCCCTCCTTCCTTACCACCACAGACGCTGATATCTGCTCTTCTTTCCTCATCTCCAGGATAGGATTGTCAGAAACAAAACTTCAGGAAATCTCAACTCACCCACGTAGAACACAGAGGAAGAAATGTCAAGACAATGGACCAATACGCAAAATGGCCATAAACTGAGGTCCAAGGTAACTGAGTTAAAGGGCCAGAAGCCAAGGTAAGAAGAACCCGTCTTAGGCAAGCACATTAAATAATTTTATAAATAATTTGCTTCTTGGTGCTCTCTGCACTAAGCAGTGTTTAACAAATACAAAGATCAATGACACGCTAGGTATATTGGTAATTTCAAAGAGAAGTGTTCACTTCTTCAGAGAGTTTATAAACCGATGTTCTGTGCCTTGACACCCTATTAATATTGACCAGCCTCTGTATCTCAAGGTGACAAGCTAAGTTGATAACATGCTAAGGTATGAGTGACCTTCTCTGCCATCTCTTCTCTCTCTATGCAGTACCATACAAACCTGAATACATTATGATAATACCTTAATTCCAAGGAATACCTCTAACGTTGGTATCAGGCTTGTGGACAAATCTTGACTTTACTACTTATATGCAGAGCAGACTTGGAGTTGTCACCTCTGTATCTCAAGGTGACAAGCTAAGTTGATAACATGCTAACGTATGAGTGACCTTCTGTGCCATCTCTTCTCTCTCGATGCAGTGCCATACAAACCTGAATAAATTATGATAATGTCTTAATTCCAAGGAATGCCTCTAATGTTGGTATCAGGCTTGTGGGCAAATCTTGACTTTACTACTTATATGCAGAGCAGACTTGGAGTTGCAGGTGGGGTGTCTGGGGCTTGGGAAAGTGATGAGGTTTAGCTTTTTCTAATCAGTCCTCAAAAGCACAATTTCAGGCATCATGCGGATCTCTAGATGTGAAGTTCTGGGTATTTTAGGAATTCCTGGAAACTCAAACTGATAGAAGTAAGTGACTCTTAAGCAATGATGATGAGAGTCACAAGTCAGAATTATAATGCTGATGCTGAAAATCAGTCAGTAAGTCTCTACTTTATGGGAATTTTATTACATTAGTAAACAGTTGTCCTTTTTATTAAAAAAACAGAAAGGAATGAACAACAGGAAGATGCTATGGAAAGGGAGTGGATTGCAGATTGCAGAGTTAGTGGAGAACACTTGAACACACAGAAGATGAGCGTAGGAAGGAATAATACATCATAGACATTGTGATGCTAATCTGGGTTAGGTTATTACAGTACATGATCTCATCAGCATGAAATGAAACACCCTCTCTAAAACCCAGGGCATGTGCCTTTTGACAGATTGCATTCTAAGATCCTTTAAGGGAAGCCACTGACATCTGCATTGTTATCTGCATAGCAACCTGTGTGGGAACTTTGAAACATGTGTATGTGAAGGGAATGGGGATAAATCATTTCCTGAATTATTGGAATAAAAATATAGAGAAGGAAAGATTTAGTAGATGACCAAGTCTGTAAAGGGCATTGTAAGACTGGGGTTTCATGGTGAAATTTTACATGATGTCACACAGTTTTTTTGTTGTTTTTTTTAATGGATTCCTTCTCAGACACATCTGAGTGGACCTAGGCATTTGCATGTTTTAACAAGTTCCTTGGTGAAAAGGGTGTAGACTCTTTGGGCCACATTCTGAGAAGCAGACTAAGATTTGTGATGACTTTCCTGATGGTCAGCACTGCTTGCTGTCACACACTGAACAGTGTGCTAGTGTTTCTTAGCTCTTCACGCTTTTCTCCTTCTCCACAGGCAAAGCCAGCTGTGCCTTTCCCAAGTGCCTTCTGTGAGGTTGAAATTTGATATAACTTTCCTCCAGCTTAAAAATTAAACAAATTGCAATTTGACAATTATCGAGAATGTGGCTGTAAGAGAATGGACGTGAACGTAGCTGATGACTTGGGAATAATAGAATTTTAGAGCTTAATTTAGCAAGAAAGACGTCAATGTCACTTTTCAGTTTGACTCCCACATTTGGTTTAGCCCACGGTGTCTATGAGTGCTCACATATTGTATTTTACCCATTTTAACGACTTGCATACTTTCAGTTCAGAGAGGATATCTGAGATGCTCCCAACAAATAAGAAATGGAAGTCCGAAGAATAATTGATTTTTCTATGTAATCCTCTGCATTGTCTAAAGCTATAAGATTCTAGATTTGAATTCCTTGCTTTAAAATGTCCTCAATGGAAGACCATAATTTTGGAAAGCTAGAATTTGAAAAAGCAAAGATTTTGACAGTTTTCAACTGATTACCTTCAGGGTAAGAATAATGATATGAGCTGAGTAAAAAGAAATGTAATTGCATAGAACTCTTAAACTCAGTTTTCTGTGAGCACTCAAAATATTGTTCTTATTTCAATGAGAAATCCTTTTGCCTTGAAGTGATAAGAGTAGTTTAATAAAAGCCAGCTTAATGAAATAATGGAAGGAAAACTTATTAATAAGACTCCTGGCCCAGTGCATTTGCAAAGTTGTCTGACAGGGGACAAAGGTGATGTTGCTGACAGGGTTATTGCCATTCACAGCCTAGGGAACAGACTTGAAGGTCAACAACTGCATCCATGCAGAATAAAAATGAGGAGGGCTATATGATACCTCAGCAGTAAGTCACGAAATAGGGGAAACAAAAATTAAGCTATTAAAAATGGCATAGATTATTTTTTAAAAAATGTGAACAGATACTGTGTGTTCCGCCTCCTGCGGCTACAGGTCCTGTATCCATAGCTCTGGAGGGCAATTCGGAGCTGCTATGACGTGGGTCTTAAAGATGAACTCCCTCCTCCAGACGCACTGCTGGAGATGGAAGAAGGGTAAGCGTGTTCATCCAAACTCTTGACCTTGAAAAGCATCGTCTTACATTGGGACTTTCTTCCAAGAGCAAATGTTTAGATTTCTTTCTCTTAGGCTTCCTCCTATTACCTGGGTCTTTCTGCTGGACTTTCCAAGTCTTTCCATGTTTCTCTCTAAAATTTAACCGAGAGTAACAGAGATTCCTGGAAACAGAAATGCCATGGTAATTATGGGAATAAACACAGGTGAAAGTGGTTTCTAAGGGCAGGCTCCAGTACTGAGAGGAGACTCACACCCGATCCAGGTGAAGGAAAAAGAGAAGATTTGAAGTGCAAAAACTGCTCCTCAGAGGTCTGAAACTGAGTCAGAGGAAATGAGCACTGGATTCAGTCTGGGTCCTCCAATGCATCATAGCAACACAGTCAAGTTACACATGGAGATTTTTGCCTCAGCATAAAGGAAATTGTTCTAAAAGTTAGAACATTTTAGAGTCACCATGAGTCTCCTTGGAGAGAATGTTTAACCAAGCAGGATGACTGTTTATTGGCATGTTTTAACGAAAATTTAAGAATCATAGAATGGAAAATTGGAAAAGTGTTCATTTCTGGTCTCTTCGACCCCGGGATTATATGATTACATGATACTATGATTCTAATAGGCAACAACTAGCCTGATCACATGGACATTTCTTTGAATTTATAGGTGATTAAAACTTTATCATTCTCTCCCAGCCTCTTGCTGTTTTCACTAGTTTTTTAAAAACTGACAAGAATTGCAGTTATTATTTTAATTTTGACTTTATACTACTCTACAATAGATGATTTCATGGCTAATCATAGAGACAGCCTCAAAAGTTCTACAACCATTACCATCATCATTATTATTATTACTATTACTATTACTATTGGCATTGGGTTATCATGATGTAAGGTCATTAGATGTTCACCTGGAAATGTCATCATGTGTAGGCTGTTCCTACATGGAAGATCATATATTAACTCCTATATCTTCATGATATGTTCTTGTAATATTTATTTAATTAAAAAGTAAGTATGATAATACCCATTGTTGTAAGGTTGTTTATAATAGTGAGAGTATACAAATGTATAAAACATTAGAAACATAACTTATTTCAGTTAAAAATGATAACCTCAATGGTCATTGATCAGTCAACAGATATTAACAAATACAATCTAGAACATGTTGTATTATATATCATGAGCATAAAGATGTATATGACATAAGTGTGGTGTCAAGAACATTGTAACTTAATTTGAAATATTATATTTAGTATTATAAAGCAAAGGATGCTATGTGAGAAATGAGTGACTGACTACTGAAGCTGGGTTATTAGCAAATGGGTAAAGGGAGATTTTTGTTTTTTTTAATGCAAGAAATATAAACATAAAAAAATACAGAAGTACTTACAAACAAAGGAATAATCACACAAAGCACCCCAACACCCACTTCCTAGAGTCAATTATTCTAAATCTTTCTGTTCTTTTTTTCTTTTGATGTAACAGTGTGTCCTAAACACACACACACACACACACACACACACACACGATAGATTTGTTAACTTTAGACTTTTTATTACATCCTGCTACATACATGATAATTTAGCTCACTTACAATGTCACATCTCAGTAGTTAGTTAAAACACAAGTACAGATTTTTAATACTGAAGTATTTTACATTGAATAGTGAGTGAGATACTCTATTCATTGATTTCTATTGTTTCTATCATTCCATATGTATGGGCTTGTGGTCTATTTCCCAAAATGTCCTTTCCAGTAAAGCATTACTGATGAATATGAAATGTAACCTCTTAATTCTTGAATTTATTTATTCATCCACTCAATAATCTCCATCCAGTGCCTATCATATGCCAGGAACTATTAAGAATAAAGTTCAGACCAATGTTTTCCTTCATGGAGCTTATTTTCTGAGCTGACAACTTCTTTGTTTTTTATCTATAGTCCAGTTACTGAGACAGGTATTGAACAGATAATTATAACTGTGCTGTGTGTTATGTAGCAGTGTAGGGTAATTTGCAAGTGTGATAAAGGGGTACTTTCAAGTTACCCTGAAGGTCAGGCTATTTACAGATGAGTAAACCTTTATCACTTTCTCCCAGCATCTTACTGCTGTCACTGGTTTTAAGAAATTAGAAGAATTCTGATCATTATTTTAATTTCAACTTTATAGCATACTATGCTCAGCCTCTCTGAGAACGTTGCATTTAAACTGCGACGTGGGGGGTGAGGAGGAGGTGGGTGAAGAGTTACGGGCGGGGAGAGGAAAGAGGATTCCAGACAGAAGGGACCATTATGAAGTGAGAACTAACATGGTGCATTGGATGAACAGGATGTGAATTTGTAATCTGATGGAACTATAAGATCAGAGATACATTTACTTCATTCTTCAAGTGTTCTTCGCTATTCTTCAGTTCTAATTTCTCTAACATGGAACTTGCAAGTTAAAAAAAAAAGTGCCATCTTTCCGTTCAGATAGGAAAAGAGGTAATAAATATTAACTACTTCTCAGACATCCCTCTCAGCTCTTACAAATATTCTGAGGTACACATCATAGCCCCCCTTTTATGGACAGTCACACCCATGCATTCAATAAACAAATGGTTTTGTTATTTTACTGTAGAATAATCCAAATAGCTAATGAAAATCACCTGACTTAGAGGCCAAAGCAAAGCTGCTCTAAGAATGTGTGTTGGAGCAGAAACAGTGACATGCCATTCCGAATTCAGTTGAAGATTTTTATGTCCTTCCCGTCCTTCTACATGTCCTAGGTGAGATCCAAGAACTGGAAGAGAGCTGATCATGCATGAAAAGAACATTCTTAGACTCTGTTCCTGCCTGACCCTCCCCTCCCCTCCCCCACTCAGCATTGTAGGAGATAGAGGAGAGAGGAGGTTTGTGGACTGAGCATGAGTACCAGCATAGCACTTTTAAGTGCCATTTCCCCCTTTAAGCCTCAGTGAATCTGAGAGCGAAGAAAAAGAGAGAGTGCAGGTGTGTAACCTTCCACTTTTTCTCTCTCCAAAACTCTCTGTGGTGCCTTCTTCTCCCTCCTTTCTTCTGATTTCATATTTAATGTATGAGGAGGTAGGAAGAAGAGAAAAGACTGTCAGCTCAGGATAAAATTAAGCTAGCTTTATCTGCCTACTTCCATTTTCTGGGGAGAATTCTGGCATTTTCTTTATGAGATCGAAGGCCCACATGGAGAAAGGGGTACACACCAAAGATCTAAGAGGACTATGAGGGGTGCAGCTTATGTGCAAAATGGGATCATGTGGTCATAAGACCCATGGATATCATATGGAAACAGGGACTTACGTTATATGTTTATAGTTAAAATATTTAATTCCCCAATAGTGCTTCGCTAAATCCATATAACAACCTATGATCATTTAATCTTATTCAATAATCATGTTTATTCAGGCAACTTTCTTAAATTTCTATCTAATATTAACTTAATGAAATAGAGTGGAAGGCAGTTTATTCATAATGTCTGGGAATGCTTGATCTCCCCGTTAATGCTGCTTCTGCAGTTCAGCTATCATAATGCTGAAGCAATCCTGTCCAGTAATATAATATAAGCAACATATGTAATTTAAAATTTTGTAGACACATTAAAAATGTAAAAATAAATAGATAGGATTAATTTTAAGATCATTTTAAAATTCATTCTCTATAGCCAAACTGTTAACATTTCAACATGTACTCAAACATAAAAAATGATTGAGACATTTTACATTTTTTCCCCTACCATCTTCAAAGTCTGGTCTGTATTTTACCCTAAGAACACATCTCAAATTGAATGTTTGATTTTCATCGAAATTCTTGATCTGTTTTTAGACTTCATAAGATGTATTGTTGAAAGAGTAGATTCATATAACGAAAGTAGAAAGATCAGGGGCTGGAAGTGAGGAGGGATGACTAGGCAGAGCACAGAGGGTCTAGGGTGACAGAACTATTCTGTATGATAATACAATACTGGAGACATACGATTATACATTTGTCAAAACCCATAGAAGGTACAACACGAAGAATATACCCTGAGGTAAATTATGAACTTTGGGTGATAATTAGGTATCACTATAGGTTCATCTGGCAGGTTCATCAGAGTAACAAATGTCTCACTCTGGTGTGTCGTGTGGATAGTGGGAGCGGCAGTGTGTGGGCGGGGGGGGGGGGGGCAGTGGGCACCGGGCATATGGGAACTCGGTACTTTCTGTTCAATTTTGTGGTGAAAGTGCTCTAAAAATAATGTCTATTAAAACAATTCAAGTATGAACTGGCCAGTGGATTTGCACCTCAAACTTTCATTCTAACTTATATCTCTTCTGAGAAACTTAGTACATGTTTTGTATAATGCGGCATACAGCTTAGCATTTGCATAGTATCTTGTGATTTAAAAAATATTCCTGCTCTTTTAGTCTTGTCAACTACTATGCAATAGAAATTTGCAAAGGCCAGAACCTCATTTCATATGCCTGGGTTCAAATATTCTGCTTATTACATTGCAGTTTACCTTCCACTCTGCTATTGGTGGAATAGAGCAAACAATCACCACATTCAGGTAATAAACCTCACAGGCCCCAGCCACTGAAACCAAAAGAGTAGCAGAAGAAGTTTTTTCCTCTCCTACACTTGCTTTTGTGATTATAAAGGCATATAGTTTAAAATGGATCATTTAAAATTTTATCTTAATAAAAATTTTTGGCTCTTAGTGTTATCAAGGAAGTTGAGGTATCCCTTTTCCCACTCAGTGCTGGGGGTGGAGTCCTTATGATATTTTGAGAAATATAATTTTCTGAGACTCGCATGGGAGGATGATTGATTTTCATGTGCGTGGAATTACATCTCTGTTTCTAAAGTCCCATTTCCCTTAATCCAGTCCTGGAAGAAGCATAGCTGGGGAGTCAATAGAGCTAGAAGCAAAGCCAGTGTCCAGAGTTTCCATTTCATGTTGCAGCCGGGTCCGGTTCAGCATCAAGCTAGTTACAGTCCCTTAGTCCACTGTGTGGGGGGGTCCACATGGCCATGAGCCATGTGGGCAAATAGAGGAAAGAGGAGCAGGAGAGCCCCCACAAACCAAGGGGGTGAGCTCCTTTGTTTAGGGGATTAAATATCCCAAATTTCATGTCCTTGCAATGGCCACACATATTCTGGCCAATGACTTATTCCCAGGTGTGGCTGACAGGCAAGGACCTTCCTGACGTCCCTTCAACTTTGCTGGGCATGTGTCTAACTGCCCCCCCCCCCAGTCCTGTCCCTTCTTCCCCCAATGATCTGTGGGAGGAATGGACTGGTGGCTCCCTGGGGAGTGTGAAGATTTAGCTTCTTGGTGAAGCTGCCTGAATGACTTGCCTTTAATACTATAATACTTGGCCTTCCCTTTGCTCCTTTCTTGTTATTAATGACTGTATTAATTACAACAGTATCCTTAGGAACATATGGTATTGAGATTCCCGGGTAAAATCCTATCGCTGTAACATAAAATGGTGTTGCTCCTTTATCTGAGCTCATCACCTCTCAGAGTCTGTGTAGAGTGGAAATGGGAATGCATTTTTCATAGCATTCCTTCGAGAATTAACATTCTGTAGTTTTACTTGGGGAAGTAGGTGAGAAAATGTAGATTTAAGCAAAGAAAAGGCTTTGCAAAATAAGTACGCTGTTACCTATTATATACTTGCTTCAGGGATTAGCAATACTTCACTATAATTGGATGCCTGGGTGGACAGCACGTACACTGTGAAGCCAAGTGCTAAGTAAGGACTGCTTTCTGGATCCTTTTGTTCTGTTACAGTGATTTCAAATACCATGGCATCTCCTATCAGGACTTCTCAGACTTGGGCTGAACAGAGCAAGGCATGCCAGGCCACTCAGCTCGTTTCAGAGAGCGCTGATTGGAAACCCAAGACGGGGATCTGTGTGCAGCACAAAATGAAAGATGTATAACACATAGTCCTTGACTTCAAAGAGCATTGCTAGTCTGAAGGTTGAGCCCCCTAATGAAGATAGGACATTGCCAGTATACTTCCATCTTAATAGCTTCAAATTCAAGGTTCTAGGGGAAACTCTCCTACTTTTCTTCTTTATAATAAGAAATGGAAACTAAAATACTATCTGATGTTCTAGCACATTATCTGGCATTTTTCATGTTCTAAAATTCTGGACAGAATTGAATTGGAAAAGCCGTTTCAGCATCCATTATCTTTTGAGTTTAAATCCAATCAAGGTCTTTGCTAACACCACCAAAGGAACTAACAGATCTCTTCCCTATCTCTCTAACTCCATCTCTGCCTTGCTACATTTCCCTCTAGCTACATCAGTCTCTTACATTTCCTCATATACTAAATGGCTCATAGCCTTTGTATTGCTGTTCTTTCTGCCTGGAATGTTCTCTTCATATAAATGATTCCTTTTCACCAGTCATTTCTGTTCCAATATGACATCTCTTCCAGGGCACCTTCTCTGACCACCTTGTCTATAATAACCCCTCTCATGCCCAGTTTCTCTCAAGCTTCTTTTCTTTTTTATTTTCTTCATAGGACTTATCACTGTCTTCATTCATTCATTTCTTTTCTCCCCTGTGGTATCTAAGGTCCATGATGGAAAGGACTTGATCTTAGCCAGTCCACAAAAGAGTGGTAGTGTTGCTGGTGGAAATAGGGTTCTTCCATGGAGTCATAAGAAAAGCATTTTGAGGACCCACGCGTAGGAGGATGAGGTGTAGTGGTAAGAGTTATTGGAGCAAAAATAAAGGACTGCCCCCAGGTGCCCAGTGACTCATCCACGACCAGGTGGCTTAGCTCTGTCTCGCTTAGCTCAGTCCTGGGCCTGTTGATCATAAGTGCCCACCAGGACAGTCAGGATCCAGAACTGCAATGGTCAGCACGGTCTCTGCTCCCAGGTCCGCACTTGGAGCCGTGCACCTGCTATGCAGAAAGAAAGCACATGTGAAAAACCAGCAAATGCACACATGTTACCCAGATGGGACTTTGTTAAGCTTTGATTATATTACCTCGCACTTGGGAAAGAGCAGGCTTTCTTTCAAACTAACCAATCTGGCTCTTTCCTGGCTATTCTCAGGCTTGTGCTAGGCATTCCTCCTATTCAATCTGGTCTTTTCCCCAGGTTTTTCCAGCCTAGACTCCACCCGTTTATGTCACCATTTTGGCTCCTACTGCACAAAACACAGATTTGCCTCATCATCTGGTTTCTACTGCGCATGCACCTGGCAGAGGATTTCCTCTTTGTTGTTTATTCCTCCCCCCATAGTCTGGGTGAGTGGACTGGTTGTCCCCTGGGGAGACTGGAAAGCTGGTCCTTCCTCCCTACATGGGGTGGGGCTGGGGGATGGAGGGATGTTAATCCCTTTGGCAGGGATCCAGCTGTTGCCTGGGTGTCTGAAGCTGTAACTTGCAGACTTAAACCTGACTAAGTGTAACTTCCAGACTCAATCAGGCCCAGCCAGTCTAGCTCCTTTCTCTTTAGTTAACTCCTAGCTGCCTATGCTAACCGTAGATGTTTCATATTAGGTGCTCAATAAATATTTGTTGATTTGATTAATATTTTGCTCATATATTCATTGCTCATGGGCCCTGGGTAAATCGATTAACATCTTTTAACCATAGTTTCTTCATTCATGGAATTTTTATCTAGATTTAATAGGATGGTACCAGGGAAAACATAATAAAAATCATTAACTATCACACTAGTATAAGGAAGTACTGTTATTTTTCCTACTGAGGTTAGCTGGGTCTCCGAAGAGCTATCGAACTAGCTTCCGAGCAGGATGCTCTCATGTCTGCTGTGCACAGCAAAAGTGAGATGCTTGCCCTTCATACCCCAACCAGCACATGGAAGTGCTGTGGGAGGCATGCTATGAGGCTTTCCCACCTCTGCACAACTGTATACAATGAATCCTTTAAAGAAGAAACAGGCTAGGAAGCAGTAAAATGTGAATCATCCCCCAGGATGCTGTAGTCTTTTGTGAGTGTGTCCGCTGGGAAGGTAAAGACCCCACTGACGTTTCTACAGGCCAGTCTCAATAACTTCCTGTCCACAAAATGAGCCACTATAGTTTGTGAGCTTGGGCATTATTCAACTTCCGAAAAGCGCATGTAAGAAAACGGAAAATGAAGGGCAACCAGCTACCTCTTTTTAGATAATGACAGTAATGATGTGGTAAATTGGTATATTCTTCAGGGAAATGTGCAGGGAGACTCATTTCAAACAAGCCACCTTGTATTAAATGGGATTTACTTAAAACAATTATGCGACTCAGGTGGATGTGATATGGGCAAACGAATAGCTATGTAGAAAACACTCCAAAATGAGGGTGGCTAAATCCTACTTTTGAGGTTCAACGTGATGTGCAGGAAAGAAAATTAAGGAAGTAAAATATTAGCTGACAGTGCAAGTTAATTGCAAAGTCACTAAAATCTTTCCATTCACTTAAACTGATGGTGGTACAAAACCACGTGCTAATAAACAGAGAAGAAACAGCTTGCTGTGTACAGTCACTCCTTAGTAAGGTTAACAAACTACATTAACCATTCACTCGTCTGTAACTCACAATTAATCATTCCTTGAAAATTACATTGTATAATAAATGAGGACAGACATGATTCATTAAAACTTCTAATTAATTCTATTTAATACTATTTCATAGTTCATTGATAAGTGCTGAGAGAAGGATTACAGTGTAGCATATTTGATGCATTGCTGCCGAAGAAGTAAATAGGGGGAACATTATCTAAAATGAAACATGAATACTTGCAAATGAAAATGTCAGATGTTTATCATTGCAGCGCCTGGTTCTGTACGCAAAGGTCTCTTGGCATTACCAGTGGAAAACTGCATTTTCAGGGCTGCGTCAGTGGGTTGTAAAAGCTCTTCTGAGTTCAACCTTGGTGCTCAGCATCTCAAACTGGGAATAATCTGAGTCTACTTTGTTTTTCTAATAAATGTTTGTGCCTGTTTTGTGGGCTAATGGTAAGACTATTCTGAAGCAGATATTTCCACATTTGGAAAGAGATTCATTTGCATCAGAAGATAACCACTTAACAGGCAATTATGGTTTTGGGCAGTGGTTCTCAACCTTCCTAATGCCACGACCCTTTAATACAGTTCCTCATGTTGTGGTGACCCCCAACCATAAAATTATTTTCGTTGCTACTTCATAACTAATTTTGCTACTGTTATGAATCGCCATTGGAAATATGTGTTTTCTGATGGTCTTAGGCAACTCCTGTGAAAGGGTCGTTTGACCCCCAAAGGGGTCGCGACCCACAGGTTGAGAACCGCTGGTTTTGAGTAATTTAATTGTATTGTGTGTGTATTTGTGTTTATGTATCCATGTTAAACTTGACATGAAAATAGCAAGAATATTAGTGTCAAGAAAAGCCCTGTGAATTAATTATAATGTACTATTTTTCTTTTTTAAAATTAAGAAAATTTCAATAATAGTTGATATACAATATTATAGTAGTTTAACATGTCACATTTCTATAATTATTTTCAAAGAAGGAGAATCAGACAGTGAAGTACATAGTTTATAGCCTGGAGAAGTTAATCACTACTAATAAGTGAATAATGTGTATTTTAAAATTAAATTATGGAATAATGCCTTGTTAACTTTTTTCTCTTTTTTTCGCTTTACCAGCTACACAATATGCCTCAAAAAAGGGTTATAGGGACCATTAGTGTTTCTATGGTGCAAATGGTAAAAATTGTGAATGGGAGAAAATATTCACAAAATATTTACCTAAAAAAGAACTTGCATCCTGAATTTATGAAGAACTCTTACAACTCAATAATAAGAAAACAAGCAACTCAATAATAGATTTGAGCAGAAACTTATACAAAGGAGATGTACAAATAGCCATCAAATACATGAAAAGATGCTCACCATCATTAATCATTGGGAAAATGATGATAATTAAGAACATAAGATGCCAATACCCATTAAACTTATTAAAATAAAAAAAATTGATAATGCCAAGTGCTGGCAAATATGCCAAGCAGCTAGAATGTTCATTTACCTCTGTATCATGACACCGGCGGCGGCCACTGGTGTATGCAAGTGTGAGAATTCACCAAACTTTACACTTTAAATGGATGCTGTGTATTATAAGCAAGTTATTCTTGAGTAAAGTTGATTTTGAAAAATGAGTTATAAATTTGGTTGATCCACACACATCCCAATCAAACTAATAGGACTCTTTAGTGAAACAATTACTTTGAAGCTTCAACTAAATTGTATCTGCATAAATATCAGCTAGGATGAAGAAAGGTAGCAACAAAGGAGAAAAAAAAAAATTCTGAAGAGTACATAGCTCCTGCCTGGCCAGTGTGGCTCAGTGGTTGAGCATCGACCCATACATCAGGAGGTCGCTCGTTTGATTCCTGGTCAGGGCACGTACCCAGGTTGTGGACCTGATCCCCAGTGAGGGGCATGCGGGAGGTGGCCAATTGATGTTCTCTCTCATTGATGTTTCTATCTCTCTCTCCGTCTCCCTTTCTTTCTCTCTAAAATCAGTAACGGAAAAAATAATAATAATAAAAAAAGAGTACATAGCTCCTTTCTGGTACTGAACAGACGGGCATCTATTCAGCATGTTTCATTTTTCAGGGAAAGTGATTCTGTAACTCTTCTTCAAACTGAGTGACTTTTGAAAATGGCAAAGGAAAGTGTGCCCCAAATAGGACCCTTTCCCATAATTAAGGAGGAACTGGTCAAAGGAGTTGCCTCACATGGCAGTTCAGGCCTTAGACTCGCACCCTGTGCCTGTAAAAATCTGTGTGATTTCAGGTCTTGACATCCCTAGACTCATTTTCTCATATGAGGAACTGGGTTTGGACTCGTTAATTATATTTTTATTTTATTTCATTTTTTCCAAATTTTAAACCTAGTTCTTGAAGCCTGATGATTGTGTGGAGGTGAGTGAGTATAATCTCCTTGGGAACTAACTGGAAAAGGGGGTAAACGAGAGGGTTGCAGGGGGGCATTTGGGTGCTAGGTCTCCGGTTTCTGCTTTTAAGGTATTTACTACTGAAAAGCATTATTTTATTTTATTTTATTTTTTTAATCCTCACTGGAGGATATATTTTTCTATTTATCTTTAGATAGAGTGGGAGAGAGCGGGGAGTGGGGGAGAGAGAGAGAGAGAAACATCGTCCTAAGAGAGATACATCGACAGGTTGCCTCCCGCATGACCCTGACCAGGGCTGGGAATGAACCACAACCAAGGTACATGCCCTTGACCCGAATCAAACCCATGACTCTTTGGTCCACGGGCCGACGTTCTAACTGCTGAGCCAAGATGGCCAGGGTGAAAAACATTTTTCTTTAAGTTGGTTATTTCTAGCCCAAAACTGTGTAACTCAAAAAGGGAGGAGACTTACAAAAACACCTGTTTCCATGAATACTTTTCATTGTTTTTTGGGATCGTGTTTAACAATGCAGTATTTCAATTACTATCAATTTTAATAATACTTTCAAATGTACTTAACATTTTTCTAGAAGAAAAGCAGATAGTCTCAGAGTTCTTTCGTGGTTTACTTTGCAGAATGCTTTAAAGGCAGATTTTGCAATTCTCAAAGCTTGGACCGGTGCTCATGAAAACTTGTATGAAAGCATAGAAATTAAAAAGGCAATAAATTTTATATAATGCTAAATTATTAACTTAGCCTATTTTTCTCTTTTTATAGGACTGACCTTTTAGTGGACTGGACTCTCCACTCATTTTCTATTAGTTTTCCATATGAGAAACTGAAGCGGACCCTGTTACAACTAGAAAAAGACACAAAAGGGGGCCGGTCATAACTATTGTGAGAGAAATTATATTTTGTGTGTTTTGCATTTACTTTGTTAGCCAAGAAAAAGAAAAAAAAAAGATAAGGGATAGAAATAGACAGTTGTTACAATACATTGGGAAAAAATAGGCAACCAGGTAATTGTCTAACTGATTATAAATTCCTCTTCTACCATTGGTCTTATTTATTCCAGTTGCCTGGATTATTGCTGTAGTTTTCCTTTGTAGGGTGTGAAGATAATTTGTTTAGGTGCTAAGCATTTAAAAAATATTAATTGTTATTAAAAGACAATGTAGTAGAAACAAATATGATCCCCAAAAGAAGTAAATTAGCTTTCGACTGGTTGCTGTGACTTAATAATCTATGCAAGTCATTTATCTTTCCTGGACTTCAGCTTCTGTATCTTGAAAATGGGAGATTTAACACCTCTGCTTCTGGGGAGTCGTCAGGATTAAATGACACAATATATGTGATTTCCCTTACAACTAGTATGTTGGTATTACTTTTTACGCCCGTGATGAAATTATTTTTCATATAGTATTTCTTAGAGTTCTAGTCCTTTAAAGTGTTTGAAATAACCTGGGGGTCCGGACCTGATGGTGACATAGGAGGCCCCTGAGTTTCCTTCCTCCCATGGATACACTGAGAGCAGCCACACAAACCAATCCCTGCTGAGAAAAACCCAGAACTGGGTTGAGTGACTTCTACATATTGAGTGACAGAAAATACCCACATTGAAATGGGTAGGAAAGGCAGAGACATACTCCTGTTGTAAACCCCACCCCTGCCATAGTGCCACACTGTCAGGAGAACCCCCAACTCCCAGCTTCTCCCAGAAGAGGTAAAGGTTTAGACCACAATCTCTAGCACCCCAACGTTTAAGGCTACAACTCAAGGGACAGGCACTCAATCAACTATCTCTGCATGCAGATGGAGCTTGCATTTACCAGTCCCGCAGGACTACAGCAAACAAAGAAGCAGTTGTTAAAGAGTCCACAAGCACTTGCTACAGCTCTCCCCCCAGGTCTCAGAGCAGAGAGATGAGGCAAAAATTCCCATCTCCCAGTCTTACCCTGGAAGGGTTTAACTGCATACTTCACAAGCTGCTGCCTGAATGTATCAGAAGAACCTTACAAACATATATAGAACACTCAACCCAACAGCAGCAGAATACATGTTCTTCTCAAGCATACATGGAATATTCTTCAGGATAGGTCATATGTTAGGCCACAAAACAACTCTTAACAATTTAAGAAGATTAGAATAATATCAAGCATCTTTTCTGACCACAATAGTATGAAACTAGAAATCAATTACAAGAGGAAAGAACACAAAATTCATAAATATGTGAAGATTAACAACACACACGAGAATAATCAATGGGTTAAAGAAAAAAATCAAAAGGGAAATTTAAAAATCTTAAGATAAATGAAAGCAGAAACATAATATACCAAAACTCATGGGATGCAGCAAAAGCAGTTCTAAGAGGGAAATTTATAATGATGAATGCCTACTTTAAGAAAAAAGATTTCAGATAAATAATCTAACTTTACACCTTAAAAAACTAGAATAAGAAGAACAATAAGCCCAAAGTTAGTACAAGGAAGAAAATAAAATCAAATAAAGACTAGAAAGACAATGGAAAAGATCAATAAAAGTAACAGCTGTTTTTTTTAAAAAGATAAACAAAATGGACAATCCTTTAGCTAGACTAACCAAAAAAAAAAAAAAAAAAAAAAAAGAACACTCCCAAAATTAAAACCAAAAATGAAAGAAGAAATATTATAACCAATACCACAGAAATACTAAGGATCATCAGAACCTGCTGTGAAAATTAAATGCTAGCAAAGTAGATAACCTTGAAGAAATGGTTAAATTCCTATTAACATACAACCTACAAAGACTAAATCATGAAGAAATATAACATCTGACAGAGCAGTTATGAGTAAGGAAACTGTACCAGTAATCAAAACCCTCTTCAACAAAGAAAAGTCCAGGCTTCATAGAAGTCAACTAAAAATTTAAATAACAACTAATACCAATCCTTTTAAAACTTTTCTGAAAAACAGATGAGGATGAACTCTTCTAAACTCACTTTAGGAGGCAAGTTTTACCTTTATACTGAAGCCAGACAAGGATACAAAAAAGGAAAACTTCAAGTCAATATTCCTGTTGAACATAGATGCAAAAATTCTCAACAAAATCAATCTATGCAGAAATCAATCTCAATCAATGCAGAAAAAGCATTTCACATCATTTTATGATAAAAATTCTCAACAAATTGGGAACATAAGGAATGTACCTCAAAAAACAAAGGCCATATATGACAACCCCACAGGTAACATCATCTCAAGGATGAAAAGTTGACAGCTTTTCCTCTAAGAGTAAGAACAAGACCAAGAAGCCCACTCTCAACACTTTTATTCAAAATAATAACAGAAGTCCTAGCCAAAGCAACCAGGACAGTGAAAGAAATGAAAGGCATCCAAACAGAAAGGAAGAAGTAAAATTGTATCTGTTTGCTGATGACATGGTATGATATATAAACAACCCTAAAGATTACACCAAAAAAAAAAAACTGTTAAAACTGATAAAGGAATAAAACAAAGAGAAACAAGAGAGATTACAAACTAAAAAGCTTCTGCACAGCAAAGGAAACCACCAACAAAATGAACAACCTATAGAATGAGAGAAAATATTTGCAAACCACATATCTAATAAAGGGTTCATATGCAAAATATATAAGGAACTCACAAAACCCAATTAAGAAAATGGGCAAAGGATCTGAACAGACGTTTTTTTCAAAGAAGACATGCGAATGGCCAACAGACACATTAAAATATAGTCAACATCACTAATCATCAGAGAAATGTGATTCAAAACCACAAGAAGATAGCACCTCACACCAGTTATGATGTTTATTTTTATCAAAAAGACAAGAGATGACAAATGCTGGTGAGGACCTGGAGAAAAGGGAACCTTTGCACATTGTTGGTGGGAGAGTAAACTGGTACAGCTGCTAAGGAAAACAGTATGGAGGTTCCTCAAGAAATTAAAAATAGAACCACTAAATTAATTTTAAAAAAATACAACCACTATATGATTCAGCAATGCCACTTCTAAGTATATATTCAAAGGAAACAAAATCCTTATCTTGAAAAGATAGTTATACTCCATGTTTATTGCATCATTGTTCACAATGGCCATATGTTCATCAATAGATGAATGGATAAAGAAAATGTAAGAGATTACACACACAGAGAAATATACTCAGTCCTATAAAATAAGGAAATACTGTATTGCCATTTGCAAAATCATGGATGAACCTAAAGGGCATTAAGGGCACTAAGTGAATTAAGCCAGATAGATAAAAACAAATATTACACTTATATATGAAATCTTTTTAAAAACAAGTTGAACTCATACAAACAGAAAGTAGAATGGTGGTTGTCAGAGCCTGGGAGTGCGGGTGGATGGGGGGAATAGGGAGAGGTTATTGAAAGGGTACAAACTTTCTGTTATAAGATTAATAAGACCTGAATATCTAATATATAACATGTGACCGTAGTTGATAACACTATTGTATAACTGAAATTTGCTGAGAGAGAACTTAAGTTTCCACTACCACCACTAACAGAAAGGTTAAAGACAATAAAAAATTAAGTGTTTGAAAAGTATCCAATAAAGACCAGGTATGGATAACAAGGTATTCCTTAGGGATAATGCCTTGAACACACTTCTGGAACACCAGCTGTGCTGGTTTGGAGGTCTTAGTTCCCTAGGGGAAATGCTTCGACCAGTAGATATAAAAATGGTTCCACTAAATGAGAAGGTGGGACTTCCTGGCCATTCTGGGTTCTTGATGCCACTTTAACTAACTAACTAACTAACTAACTAACTAACTAACTAACTAACTACAAAGGATTACTCTAGTAGCTGGACAGATTAATCTTGAGTGATAAGGAGAAATTGGTTTGCTACTACCCAATGAGGGCAAAGGGGAATAAGTCTGTAATCCAGTGGATTTTCTGAGATGTCTCGGTCTTTCCTGCCCAACAGTGAATGTTAATACAACAAAACAAAACAGAATAAAAGGCAGGCAGGATGGTTGAAGACTTGGACTCTCAGGGAGTGAAGTTCTTGATCACTGACGAACTCTGGCCAGCTGAGGCTCTGGCTGAGGGCAAAGGAGTTTGGGAATGGGGAACAAAAGAATGAGATTCCCCCGAACACCCCAAGAAGTTAGTTTCTAATCAGAAACAATCACATTAGCCATCAGTTATTAGTCAGCTAACTTGATTACCACTGAATCATTTTTCTGTTGGATACTGAGTTTCGCATCCACGCTTGTACCAGCTACTACAACCAATTAAGAGCAATTTCATTATGATGAGAATAGTCACCTTAAAAATGAAGTTATGTGGTCACTGCCTCATGGAGTATCAGCTACTGCGTGAGGGGAGAAGTCATGGAAGGGAGCACCGCCTAGGAGGAAAAATTTGGATAAAGGGAAAACCAAAGAGGGATGCAGAAGGGCTAAATATTTGGTCTACTTCATAGTCTCTGTCTAATCATCCATGGAAGCTTTCCCTTGAAAAAGTCAGTTCAGAAGGAAGAAATATTAACCAAAACTGAAAACCTCAGTGTCTGTTATTTACTTTGAGAGCTTTTGGGAAGAAACAGGTATTATAGTCTGAGCTAAAGCGTCTACCAGGAGAATGCTCCATGGAAAACATGCATCCTTAAGTCAGAGCCTTTTTCTGCTTAAAACTAGTGCGTGCTGTCCACTAGAAAGTCCTGTGATGATAGAAATGTTTATAATCTGTGTTGTCCTGTACAACAGCACTAGCCAGGTGTGACTATGGAGCACTTGAAATATGGCTAACACACGTAGGAACCAGTTTTAATTGGATTTAATTATGATTAATTAAAATTTAAATGTAAATAGCCATATCTGGTTAGTGGTTACTGCACTGCACATTGTAGTTTTAAGCCCTGAAGGTAAATTAAAGGAAAGAGAAATCTTCTAATGTTTTTAAAAGCTATGACAATGGTAGAACATGTTGCATGCGATATTTCCCTCTCCCAAATCCTGTGGTTTGGATACGCTTGACCTCATCCAAGTAACCTGTTTTCTTCAGACAATCCATGATGAAACTAGTCAGCTCATGACATCCTGGTCATAAGGATCGACTCGGGGTGGTCCAATGAACAAAGCTCATTTGTGGGAAGCCTCTTAAACTTCATGGGAGAGTTCCTGGATAAACAGAAAAGAACATAAATTATCTGGAACATAATCTTGTCCGTCAGAGGAATCAGAAGAGCTGGCCTGGTGGGAACACCTGTTAGAAAAGCCTGCTCAAGTGTCAGATAAAGAGACTTAACTTCTGAAGGCAACACAGCAATTCTTCCCATTGGAGTAGGTCCCAAAGGTAACTACCTCCTGCACCCCACAATTAGGAGCAAGAAGCATGAGGATCACTGATATGAGCAGCTGTCTTGCAGGAAAAGGAAAAGCATCAAGAATTACAGAAAAGTGGAGCCATGTCCAGGTCATACTTGAAACTCACTCTCTCTGCTTTTTGCACTTTCCAGCAATCTGCCATGATCACATTTCCTTCTCTAACGGTCCCAGTGAAACTGCATCCCTCACCTCATGCCAATCAACCAAGAATATTCCTTATGTGAAGATGAAATGATTTTTCTTTTTACTGTATACATTGTTCAAAATCATGTTGAATTTCAGATTCATATTGGCTCTATAATATTTTGTATAGCATTTCCCTCCCCTGGAGATTCTGATTACTTTGCTTTTTTACTTAGGAAATGATACATATACCTTTGTCATTATATTCCTAATAACCCCATTTCTTATTCATTTTGTATTTTATTAAAATCTTTTCCTTTTTCTTGAGAATATGCTCTGGTCAACTTGCAAAATATTTAAATAATTGAATAGTCAATTTTCAGGGAATTTATGTTCCCTGTCTGAAAGTTTAATATTTACTATTTTCTTGCTATTATCTTGCTCCTGCTTTCACTCTTACCACTTTGAAAAAACAAACAAAAAAAACACACCACATAAACAGGCTTCCCATTAACACGGTTTACTGGCCTTTCTATTTTCTTGAACTCTTGTCCTATCCTTGCCCCTGCTGTGGCAAAACTGCCATGACAAAGTACTTCAGACCAAGGCAATAGAGAAGAAAAACGTAAGTCATCAAAACACCCCAGGAGGCCCTGGCCCGTGTGGCTCAATTGGTTGGATGTTGTCCAGTGCACCAAAGGGTTGCAGGTAGATTCCCGGTCAGGACACACGCCCAGGTTGTGGGCCAAATCCCCAGTGGGGGGCGTGCAGGAGGCGGCCAATCAATGTTCTCTCTTCGATGTTTCTATCTCTCTCTCCCTCTCTCTTCCTCTCTCTCTAAAATCAATAAAGATTAAATAAAAATTAAACAAATAAACAAAAACACCCCAGGGGATTGTGTTTAAGGGAAGGCTCACGCAATCAAATCAAGGGTCAGTGGCTGAAGCAAAATAAAGGCTTCAAAAGAGGAAATCTTACCACTTGCAACAGCATGGATGGATCTGGAGGACATTTAGTAAGTTAGATAAGTCAATCACAGAAGAATAAATACTGCTTGATTCCACTTATATGAGATATCTTTTTTAAAAATCTTCATTTGAGGGTTTTTTTTTTTTAATTGATGAGAGAGAGAGAGAGAGAGAGAGAGAGAGGGAGAGAGAGAGAGAGAAACATTGATATGAGAGAGAAACATTGATTGGCTGTCTCCCTTAAGCACTCTGACCGGGTATAGAACCTGCAACCTGGGTATGTGCCCCAACCTGGAATCAAACCTGTCACCTTCTGGTGTATGGGACAATGCTCCAACTAACTGAGCCATACCAGCCAGGGCTTATGTGAGATATCTTGAAGAGTCAAACATAAAGAATCAGAGAACTGATTGGTGGTTTCCAGAGAGTGATGCAACAGAAATAGAATGTTGTTGTTCAACAGATATAAAATTACAGTTGTTACAATTATACAAGATGAATGAGTTCTAGAGATATGCTGTACAACACAGTGCCTATAGTTAACAATACAATGTTGTACATGAGGAATTTAAGTGGGTAGGTTTCTGGTTAGGTATTCTTAATGAAAACAAAATGCAAAGGGACACAAAAAGTCTTTTGAAGGTGGAAAATGATGGATGTATTTATTACCTTGCTTGTGGTGATGACATTATGGATTTATGCAGGTGTCCAAACTCATCAAGATGTATACAGCAAACACATGCAACATTTTGTAAATAAATTATACCTCAATGAAGTTGAAAAACATTTAAAGAAAAAAATTTTTTTAAACCATAAAAAACATTTAAAGAAAGGCTTCAAAATAAAATCCTAACTTTTCATCATATCAAACCTTTGATGATTTTGTCTATTTCTACTTTCATTTGATTTAATTGTCCCAGGTGACCTTCTTGGGCTTTTTCTCGGGTCACCTCAGTTCCTTCTTGATCCTATTTCTTTTTTTTTGGTGTTCATACTTATGTCCCTTGAGTTCAACAACTCTAAGAATCCTTTTCAGAAAGGGTTCCAATAAAGTAACATTTTAAGATGTTGTTTTATTACAGACAAGAAAAAGATAAAGGAGTTTATGACCACCAAACCAGTATTACAAAAAATATTAAAGGGATTTCTTTAAGCAGAAGATCAAAAAGATGAATAGTAAAATGGCAATAACTACATACCCATCAATAATTACTTTAAATGTAAATGGATTAAATGCTCCAATCAAAAGACACAGGATGGATGAATGGATAATGAAACAAGATCCATATATATGCTGCCCATAAGAGACCCGCTTCAGATCAAAATACACAGACAGACTGGTGGATGGAAAAAAGACATTGCATGTAAATGGACACAAAAACAGCTGGTGGGGAGCAATACTTCTATCAAACAAAATAGGCTTTAAAACAAAGGGCTATAACAAGAGACAAAGAAGGACCCAGCAATTCCACTTCTGGGCAATTACTAGGAGAAACCCAAAACACTAATTATTAATGAGTTGAAACCCAGGACACTAATCTCTATGCTCATTGATTTACAATAGCCAAGATATGGAAACAACCTAAGTGCCCATTAATAGCCAATATAGAAGATGTGGTACACATATATAATGGAATTTTACTCAGCAATAAAAAAGAATGAAATCTTGCTATCTGCAACAACATGGATGGACCTAGAGGGTATCATGCTGAGTAAAGTAAGTCAGACATAGAAAGACAAATACCAAATTATTTCACTTATATGTGGAATCTAAAAAACAAAACAAATCGGAAACAAACATAGATACAGACAACATTTTCATGGTTTTTAGATGAGAGAGGGATGGAGAGATGGATGAAAAAGGGGAAGGGATTAAGATGGGAAAATTGACAGTTATGAAAATGTTCATGGAGATGTAAAGAACAGACAGGTAATGTAGTCAATAATATTATAACAACTGTGTGTTGTATATTGTGTCAGTGGGTACTAGACTTAATGGGGTAGTCACTTCATAAGTTATATACGTGTCTAATCCCTATGTTGTGCGCCTGACACTAATATAATATTGTATGTCAACTGTAATTAAAAACTAAAAAAGTTATTAAAAAAAAGATGTTTTACTGATGAGAACTTCATTTTGCCCTCACAATCAATTGAAAAAATTATCCAGGTTTAGAATTACAGGTTCTAAATAATTTTACCTCCAAAATTTGAAGAATAGAATCACTGCCTTTTAGCACATATTTATTCTGAAGGAAAATCTGACACCAATCAGACTGACATTTCTAGGGGTCCCACACTTCAGGAACGTCTTCAGCCTCTCGTCTGCAGACATCTCCATTTTGGCTTTGTCACTTGCAGGAGTAGCTGTTAGAGAAAAGAGGAGATACATGCACATGTTCAGTCTGCATTTTGAAATATTAACTTCTGATTTTCCTAATTAAATCAGTTTCTTTGGTTTACATAGTGTATAATAGTGTATAAATGTTACATTAAACAATGGGTTATATGACATGGGAGGGAAAATTAGGTGGCTTTGGATCAATCAAATTGGGTCAGTTTGAAATTAGATTGTCTTGAGAGAAAAACCAAAGCCAAAAGAAACTGAGAAATGAAAGAAGCATTAACCTTTACATCAGGAAAGGCACTAAGGAAAAGTAAGTTGATGTCAAGCCAAGACAAGCAGGTACTCCTGTTTTGATCAATATTTATGTTGGTACCCGGTTGAGCAATAATTACACCAGTTTGTGAGAGAAAAATAAATAGAAATAAAAGAGAAGTGGAGTTTGACTGCAAGTTATGTCTTATTTCATAAATTGCTCCATCCAAATAATTTGCTTGATGTGAGCTCCCACCAGATTAAATGCAAATGAGTTGCAGTGAAAGTGAACTGGGAAACAAAGTCCTGACTTTACAAAAAGCACCTGTTCCTTAATAATTTGTGAACTCTTTCTCAGTCAGTCCAGACCTAGCGTCTCTGCAGTTTAAAAAATTTTCCACTTTAAAATAAAAAGAGGGCATGGTATTCCCTAATGTAACATTATATCCTGAATTCTAGAAACATTTCCCTTCTATTTTCCAGTAAAAGCTCACTTACATTGATTAATTAAAAGAGAGACGTTTTCTTTTGGCAATGGAAACACTGGATGGCCTTATTTAGTGCCTTATTAATAAGACATACTAGGCATGAGATACACATTAGCAGAACAACATTTCAGCACCAGGGCAAGGCTTTTGGCCTCATGCCTATTTGAATTGCCGGCCTTCTAAGTTCTAACGGTCTGGGGTTCCCTTCTGTGACTCAGGGCGACTTTTGAGATCTGGTGGAGGCAGTAGCAAGGCGAAACCTTCCTTCATAGTTAGTCCATTAAAAGATTGACGAAAAGATCTGAGAGGGAGAAAATGAAACACCCAGCATCTATGTTGAGAGTGTTGGGTGAGAAATGAGTAATCAAGCATAAAGTTGCATGGGGAAATGGAAGTGAGAAAGGAAAAATAAAATCTGAAAAAGACTTTCTAGTATATGAGAAAAACAAAATCAACTCCCATAGTCCCCAAAGTGACCTTTTAACAGGAACTGGGCAAGCCAAAAGAAACACAAATATCTGGGCCATAGTCATAGTCACTGTACTGGAATCTAGTTGGGAATAGTAGAGAGTAGAAGGACCACAGCAGAAAAAGAGACCATGAGTACAGGCCAGAAACAGCAGTGTGTTGTTGGAGCTGCAGCCTCTTCTGACCCCTGGGTCATTTCTATTGTTTACAGCAGAAGGAACAGGATTTTTGTGTTTTTTAATCTGATCGGGGTCATATAAAAAGCACAGACATACATATTCAAAAGGTACAATTACCATGCCTCCAAAGTAGCACCATTTGTCACTGATTTCCTCCCAATATATTTGTGGAGAGAGCATTATAACTACATTAATTTTATGACCATGTTAAAAAGAAACATTACATTTTACACTTGGTGCGATTAAATATTGCCCGATGTTATCACAGCTTACTTAATTAAAAATAATTAAAATTGTGAAAATACTCAATGTAGGTCATCCACATAAATCATAGTTTTCCTACACAATAAGGAATTCATTTTGTCACTTAAAATGACCTTTAGGGAGAGTTTATACCATGACTTTTAAATGACATGTTAAAAAAGCAGTATACTCAATTGTGTATATGGAAACAACCTAAGTGTCATTGACGGATGAATGGATAAAGAAAATGCGGTACATATATACAATGGAATACTACTTGGCCATAAAAAAGGTGAAATATTGCCATTTGAAATAACGCTGATGGATCTTGAGGGTGTTATGCTAAGTGAAAAAAGTCAGACAGAAAAGGACAAAAACCATATGATTTCACTCATATGTGGAATATAAAACAAATGAAAGGAAGGAAGGGAAAGAAAACAGAATTCATAGGTAAGGACAACAAACCAATCGTTTCCAGAGGGGAGGGAGGTGAAGGGACGGTGAAATGGGTACGAATATCAAATGTATGGTGAGGATGGAAACTAGCTTTGGGTGGTGACCATGATATAGTGGCAACAGATGTTGAATTATAATGTTGTACACCTGAAACTTATATAATGTTATAAACCAATATTACCTCAATAAAAATTCATAATCTCAAATATATGAAAGACACATAGAAAAATGCACCAAAATGTTATTGTAAAAATAGATCGTTTTACATTTTTTAAAAAACTTAGCTTCTCAAATTTTGTGTGATGAGCTTCTAAAACTTTTATGGTGAGGAAAAAAAATTTTATTTTATCTATAACCCTAGGATTTGAACATAATTAAAATTGGTTTCACTTTGCCCATTTCTTTTCATAAAAGCAAGTAGAATTTATTCATCAACTCTGCCTTGTCACGTGTCCTTAGGCCTTAGCCATTAAGTCAGTGGATACGAGTCAGTGATGCTAAGGCCAGCTTTGAGTCCATAATGGTTTGGTTAGTTCTATTGCATGCCATAGACGCAGAAATTTATCCTAAATTCTTTTTTTTTTCCTCACCCAAGGACATTTTTGGATTTATCTTCAGATACAGTGGAAGGGAGAGAGGGAGAAGGAGAGAGAGAGAAACATCGACGTGAGAGAGACACATCGACTGGTCACCACCACACACCCCCAACAGGGGCCGGTGACAAACTGCAACCGAGGTACGTGCCCTTAGCGGGAACCGAACCTGGGTCTCTCTGGTCCGCAGGCCGACGCTCTAACCGCTGAGCCAAACCGGCCAGGGCTATCCTGAATTCTGACTAGATATTCCAAACAAGGGGAGAGAATAGAAATGGGTGAAGGCCCAGACAAATCTCTCCCGTTCTGTCAGCTTGTTCTTCCCTGCACATGGTGTAGAGTTTTAGAAACACGAAAGCTTCAATGTGGTTATTGACACTATGCAGAACCACCGCGAGGGACTCATCGGAAGGTTTGCTTTGATCCTCCATATGAAATACAGTAAATTTAAAGGCAATAGGATGACATTTAGTTCTGATGCCATGGGAAGGAAATGTTATCTGATGGGGTCACAAATCGTCTGAAAGCGTTAATTTACTTTCCTCTTTTTTTTTTTTACATTTTACAAAAGCAGAAAGAGTAAAACAAAGATTACTATGAAAATTTGAGAGGAAAATCCTTTCTTTGAGTATTGTTTTGTTTTATAATAAACCCAAGTCTCCTCTCTCTAGATGTTTGTGGGAACCCTGGCATGACCAAAAGGCAGCCGCAAGAAAACAAGTGCTACGCCTTCAGTTCTTGTTGTATGGAAGGGCAAAGCCTTCTTTAAGGTTCTTGGGAAGCCCAGCTGGTGTGTCTCAGTGGATTAAGTGACAACCCATGGACTGAGAGGCTCTGGTTCAATTCTTGGTTGTGGCACATGCCGGGGTTGCAGGCTGGATCCCCAGTAGGGGGTGTGCAGGAGGCCGCCGATTGATATTTGTCACATTGATGTTTCTATCTCTCTCCCCCTAAAAAAAAAATCATTAAAAACATATTTTAAAAAAAAAAGATTCTTGGGAACTCTGTGGGGTACCACTATCCTATGTGAGTTCTGTGTCTGGGGTTCAGTTCCTGCTGAATCCCACACATTTCTCATGTCCTCTGCACTGACTCCATTCTCACTTGTAGAACTTGAGCCCTGGAGCACACAGGTTGGGAAGATGAGGTGACTTTGCATATCTATAAAGCTTGGTAAACTCTCTGGCTCTGTATGCTCCGTATATTACCCTTTCCATTTTGCTGAGCTCCTTAAATTTGGATCCTCTGGGAAGACACTTCATCATCACTTATTATTGTTCCTTCCACTTGAATGGAGGCCTATTAAATTTATTTAGTGATTCATTAATACCTCTAAACCAGTCTTATCTTTGCAAGTCTGGAAGAGATTAAAATCTCAGTCTTCTCATGTCCCCACATGATCTCAGTCATTTGTGGAATATAATGAACATAACAGTCCGGGGAACAGGGTAGACTCAGAGATGTGAAAGTGGGGTACAGACTGACAACCCTCAGAAGAGGGCAGGGGGGAGGGAAGAGATAAACCACAGAATTTACACGCATGTATGCATAACTGATGGACATGGACAACAAAGCTGGGGATGGGGTGGGGGGTTGGGGAGGAGGGTGTCAATGGGGAAAAAAGGAGAAACATCTGTAACAAAAATAAATTAATAATAAATAAATAAATAAATAAATAAATAAATAAATAAACAAAAAAAAAAAACTCTACCAGCCTCTGAAAAAGAAGAGGAAGAGTCCACAATTCACTCACCTATCCACGGTATGAGTTATGACACCCATCTGAGAAGGTAGAAGTGGTGAAAATTGATATGGGTTTTTGCCCGGCCGGTGTGACTTAGTGGTTGAGCGTCGACCCATGCCCCAAGAGGTCACCGGTTCGATTCCTGGTCAGGGCACATGCCCAGGTTGTGGGCCTGATCCCCAGTGGGGGGCATGAAAGAGGCAGCCCATCGATGTTCTCTCTGATCGATGTTTTTATCTCTCTCTCTCTCCTTTCCTCTCTCTCTAAAATCAATAAAGGAAAAAAAAAAATTGATATGGGTTTTAAATAATAGTCTCTTGGCTCCATACACCAATAAAGTCCATGGAAGCCCTAGGCAGATCCTGTGGCCTGTAGGAGGTGCTCAGTAAATGGTGTTTATGATGATTATTTCTCTTCATCACACTCCATAATCACCTTTATGTGGTTGGTATTTAACATTGCTACCAAACTTCTCTTTGTAAGTTCTCACTTAAACAAAATCACCTGAGCTACAGGGAACTTTCTAGTTTATTACAGACTATGGTCAATAAAAAATAGAATAAATCCCTTTGGATTCCAACTCCCACATTTTATAGGTTGGGAAACCTGAAGACCAAAAACTTCTGACCTGCCCAAGTACACAGGTAGTTGGTGGCAGTATGAAAAAAAAGATTAGGGCTCTTAGTCCACCCTGTGTGGATCTGCTATTAAGGATAGAGACACAGAGGATATTTTGAACCAAGACCTATAAATTGGGTTGTTCCTTTTCTGTTAATAAAATCATCATGTGACAAAGCCTATCCTGTTATCTAATCTACCTGCCATTTAAAAATATATCAAATTCTTATGAATTGGTAAAATCTATTAAAATCTTCCATCTTACCAGAATCATGTTGCTTTCACACATCAGTTAATTATATAAGAAGGCTTTATAATTTCATGTCTGTAAGGCTCCAGTCAACTTTGTTGTGGGAAGGAAAAAAATGATGAGGAAAATATTGAAATTAAAAAAGTCAGCTTATGTCGAGGACAAGGTAGCTTGTGTCAGACAGTTCAATGTGAGGACAGACCAGTTGGTTTGTGACTTCAGATTTTAAGAAGGAATCTGTCTCATGTGCAGGCTATGGCACCTTTCTTCACTGTCAGCAAGCACTGATGGGCTGGGAAACCTCTGCCTGGGATTTCTCCATCCTGGGCAGTGAGCACACACACACACACTCACAGCCCCTTCTGAGCTTCAGCAGGTCCCTGGGGCTGACTCTCCTTGTTTCTCTGGTTGTTTTCTGCCAAATGGTGTTCCCAAGTCTGGTTGCCTGACCACACAGCTCTATCAGTTTACCATCCATTCCCTGACTATTGCAAGTCGAGGCTCATGGGATCCAATTATTACTGTTTCTTCCTCCTTGATAGAGTTGTTGAACCTGTGAGCTGTGGGCAGCCTCCACAGGATTCCTGGGGAATATTTGAATTCAAAGACTAGAATTCAGCTTCCTATCCAGGGATATGGTGAAAGGACATTACCAGAAGAGAAAGGCTTGAACTGCCAGCTAAAGTGTCAGAACCCTTAGAATTGGCGAAGTGAGATATTGCACTCCAGATTTTCGCCTGAGTTTTTTCACTTAAACTAACCATTTACCTTGCTCACTGAACTCTAGGGTTAATCCCTTTTTAAAAAAAGCTTAGATGACTTTTATTTTTAACTTTGAGACTAGGATATTACTTTGTATCTTTTTCTTTTTTATATGTATGAAAAATGAAGCTAGCACTGAATTGCAGCTTATTAGTTCCGGCATGAAAGAACAGTTGGTGTTTGTCCAATTAAAACATCTGTTGTAATTTCGGAAGCTCCCTCCTCTACCTAAGGATGACTTCAAGCTTGCTAATTGAGCATTTTTACATTGTTAGGTCACACTTGTTCTAAGATTTAGACTCGCAGATGTAAGAAATTGAACATACTTAAACCAAGGATCATACTAAAGCATGACTTCCTCTATGTAAAGTAGGACCTCAGCTATTGATTTATTTTATTATTATCAGTTAAGTTGCCCTCAATTTAAGTTGGCTGGCTAGTCATATGAGCTCTGTGCAGGGTCCTGGAACTTGAATTAACTCCTAGGGTTTACAAGTGGGAATTTAATGACACTTAGTGAAACAATGACAAAACAGTCCAATCAAGGACTTCTTGAGGCTTTTGCTGATGCTTTTAATGTTTTTTTTGTTTTTTTTTTTTCACTAAGAAAGGCCCTGCCAGTTATCCATCTAATTAAGCAAAATGACTTGTCTGATAAATTCAATCCTCTTAATGACGACCAGATGCCCACCAAAGCCACTTGAGATTTTATGAGTAATGATTATTAAAAACTGTTATTAACTATTTCACACTAGGATTTTCTGTTCCCTATGATAACTAGTGTTACATTTTAAAATAAAAGAAGAAAATAGGACAATAATGTAAAAAGTAGACAGACTTGCATGATGTAGGGCATAAAAACCACAAACCTAAAAAGCTGGTGAGTGCTGTGTAGGGTGTGACTGTTTAGGAGCAAAACTAAGGAACGTCTCAAACGATTCATATTTAACACCAGTCTCCATGCAATAGGTTTCATTAGAGCGCCTCTGGTGGGCCTGCCACTTCACTGGTACCTCAATTTCCCAGTGGATACAATGAGGTAATAATTACTACATTATTTGTTGACATTCTGCAGAAGGGAAAATACTTGAGTTCTGTAGCACATTAGGATTTCATGGAAATTACGCAGGAGTATAAAGAGATTTCTCAATGTGTCATGATTTCCTGTGGCAAGAACAACTAATGTGATTGAATGGATAGTTTTATATTATACTCAGCCTGAATACCCATCCAGGAACCTGGTATAAACTATTTGCCAAACAAACTTAGAGTGGTATCAACATCCTCATGTTCAAGGGTACTGCTCATGTACTTTTGATTCTTACTTAGGGTGGGGGAAGAAGGAGGGAAGGAAACTATCAACTGCCATGACTTGTCATAGCAAGCAAAGCTCCACATCCAAAGACTCACTGTGGTGGGGGAACACACTGTGTCTCCTCTCTAAGAGATTGTCCCCTTCCTTCAGAGCCAATTCGGCTGTGTCCACATGTGTGACTTTCTCTGTCTCTGCTTCTGTCTCTGCCTCTGAAATAGGTCTGCATGTCTTTATCCAGAGGTTTGATTTTCTTATTTTCCAGAGTGTGCTAGTTTTCTAATATGCTCCCATTAAGCCAGAAGGAGAATAGAAAAATCATGTTGAGTTTTCGGAGAAAAGCTGTGTCACCTCTGGCCAGCCTGAATGAAGCAGGGTGCACAGCTTGTGGAAGTAGAGTGGTCTCTGTGGGTGCCTCCTTTCTCCCAGCTCTGTGCACCCAGCCTTTTCGTCTAATGACTGACACCTGTGACTTTCAGCAGTGGGCACTGGAGCCAACCCCTAGGGCAGAGAGATCAAAGGGCTTGGGATTTTGCTAACTCCCCTCCCCACAGCCAATAGCTATGTAGTCATGGGGAAGGAGACACAAGAGCCCAGCTCCCTTGACTTGAGGTCAGACAAACTATGATGTAAAGTGTGTTCCTCAGGTCCAATGGAATTTCTCCTGAAATCACACCTTTGCTTTATTTCTTCCCCATCCCTACCCTGCTTCCCATGGTTTCTTATGGTGCACTTCCATAATACATCTATTGCACAGGAATCCTTGGTTAGAGTCTGCTTCTGGGCTCCTGGGAGAACCTTACCAAAGGGACCAGAAAGGAGGGACTAGGGAAGGGATGAGGAGGAGGAATGCCCTCTGATCAATTCTACTAAATGAGCATGGTGGTGGGAGGTGGTGATTATTAAAGCTCAGAGTTCTTATTCTTACCAAATGAGAATATATTGATAGTGCCTTTCAATAATTCTTCATACTTTGATTCATTATTTAGAGATTCAAGAGCTGCATGCTGTAGACCAAAGAATTTGCTTAAGAACACAAAATTGTATGGTGAAGCTACAACCACAACAAGGCTCTCCTGGCATTTTTGGCCAGAGGTTTCCGCCCAGCTTAGAGTCAGACAGAAAGGTGTTTAAATCTCAACTCGGCTACCTACTTGTTTTGTAACCAGTGGTGCACAGGGAGATGTTTAAAAATCCGGTTTTAGGGAAGAGAGGCACTCTGATGTGTACTGTTTGTTGATTTCCATAGTGTAAACACTTTCATGGTGGCCAATTCCAAGCTACCATGTGATGTCACGGAACACAAAGTTGGGAGAGATGTGAAAATCAGCTTTCGCAGGTTGGTGCGAGTTAGCTCCAGCACATCCCTGTTTGCAACCTTTTTCTAAATTTTTTCTCTATGCGCTCATCTATTAAATTGATATGTATTCAATTCTGTTTCATGAGGATTAATGTTATGATATATAATTGCCTAAAATTGTTATTATCATCATAATACCAAGAAGAGCTAAAATTAAAAAAGGATATAAAATAGGATAAATGGTGACGGACGGAGACTTGACCTGGGGTGGTGAACACATAATACAGTGTGCAGATGATGTGTTGTAGAATTATGCACCTGAAACCTATATAATTTTGTTAACCAGTGTCACCCCAATACATTCAATAAAAAGGAAATAAAACCCCCAAAAGCAAAAAATAAATTAAAAAAGAAAAGAAATAGGATACATTTACAGTTTATCAGTGATATCTGTATTTGTTAGATTGTGATGTACAAATTATAGCCAATGCTACTTGCTAAAATACTTAATGAAAAAAGTTTGTAGAGGGAAAGGAAGACATAAATGATACAATAGCAATGCCTTATATTGTTTTCTACTCAGTTGAGAGACTTGAGTGTACTACCTAAACTGGCCATTTGTTTTAGAGGTCACACCTAGTTTAGGTCTACGTGTCTCTGGAACACACAATTTAACAATTGTCAATGCCACTTTGTAAACTGTTTACTAACAGTTTACATATGAAGTATGTAACAGTAGACATATAAAGCAGTATTCTTATTCCTGAGATAAAATGGTAGCAAATACCAGGTTGTCAGTATTAATGGGATTGCCATTGGAGTCAATTCAGTTTGTATTATAGCAACTGGTAATAATTACCTCAAAATATCAAAGAAGATAGATTTTTTTTCATCACTGTCATGAGATGGAAATACCAAGAGGCCCCAAACAAATGTAGGGCACTGTTGCAAAATATGTTGTTGTGTTAATAGAAACCATTATGTGAACATCATATCAGTGATTAGAAAATTGTTAACATTCATAAAGTGCGTGAGAGTGCCCCTAGGAGATTTGCTTGTATTCTGTACCCATATTTTCCAGGGAAGAGAATAAGATACTAGGTCTTTAATGGCTGGGCACACCTGATAGGAATCTATTCACCTTCCCTTCCTCAAGAGCTGAATTAGAGGAGCTGGTCACTAGCTGTATTTGCACAGGTATCACCTCTTTCTTCAGCACTGCAAAATTTGGTTTTATCCATATCCTAGGAACCTTCTTCCATCTTGATTTCCTGCATAGAAACGTTGATTAGGATTTGCCCTCTAGGCAGTCAGTAAAAGGAAGGGAGCCTAACAAAGCTGTTATTCATCAAGATATTTGCTGAGAGGAAAGAAATGTTCATCCAGTTGCCTGATTGTTTTCACTGGCATTTATTTTTAGGTGCAGTATTTGTTTCATGACCACAATCCTGCTTGCAACTAGTTGTCTGTACTTGGGATATGAGTTCAACATGAGTTGGAAGAAGAAAAGTTTGCCAAGGCACAAAGGATATACAAGATAATGTGATATTGTGAAGGGAGGGTTTCTGTGAAGTAACATGAAAGGTCAGCCTCTCCCTTTAGGAAGAAACATCTTAAATCCTGTTCAAGAATAGAAATTGGTTACTGAGGATGAGTGGCTTGTTTTCCTTTAATAAAAATTCTATATTTTTATGGTGTACAACATGATGTTTTAATATACATATACCTAGTGAAATTATTACTATAGTCAAGCTAATTAACATAACCATCTCCTCACATAGCATTTTTTGGTACGTGTGGTGAAAGCACCTGAGATCTACTTTCTTAGCAAATTTCTAGTATTCAATGAAGTATCGTTAACTATAAGCACCATGCTGTATGTACACTAGAGCTCTAGACTTATTTATCTTACATAACTGAAACTTTGTCCCTTTGACCAATATCTCCTGGCCCTCCAGCCTCTTTAACTACTATTTTTCTCTCTGGTTTTATGAGTTCAACTTTATTAGATTCCAAATATAAGTGAGATCATGCAGTAATTTTCTTTTTGTATCTGGCTTATTACACTTAGTATAATGTCCTCCAGTTTCAATAATGTTGCAAATGACAGTGTCTCCTCCTTTATTAAGACTGAATAATATTTTAATATGTATATGTGTACATGTATGTGTGCGTGCTATTCATCCATCAATGAACACAAAGGGAACCCTTACATTGTGTTGGGAAGGTAAGTTGGTATAGCCATTGTGAAAAACAGTATACAGGTTCTTGAAAAAATTAAAAATAGAACTACTGTAAGATCTAGCAAACTCATTTCTGGGTGTACATCCCAGGTAAATAGAATCGGTACCTCAAGGAGAGATCTGTGCTCCCAGGTTCATTGCAGCATTATTCACAATAGCCAAGATATAGAAAAGTGGCCTTTTGATTGGTTTCTTCAAAATGCTTCTCAAAGGAAAACAGCATTTTTTACCAACCCTCTGTAATGAATAATTGGAGGAAAGTTATTACACGAGAAAACAAAAGAAAGAAAAGAAAAATAAGGGAGCTAGGTACAGGTGCCTCAGCCTGCATTTCCATCCGGTGAGATCCAGATACTCACAGGGGGATGGCTCCTGTCAGTTTCCTTGGGGTTAGATGCTAAAAACAAAACAAAGCCCCAAATCTCTACTTGCTCTCTCTCTCTTTCCCTCTTGTCCTCTCCCGTTGGGGGCTGCAGCGCTCTCCTTCTGTCTCCCACAGTGTGCAATGGGTCATGCCGGCTGCCTCGGGCATCCTCCAGTGAGCGGAGCAGCGGGCCTGGCTCTCTGTCACGCCCCATCTCTCCCAGCCCCTCAGAGGCCTGTGGAGAAAGGGCCCAGCTGGCAGGAGCACAGGCTGCTGTCTGTCTCTCAGTGGCACATCTCCTCACAAACCGGCCAGAGGCTGTTGTCTGTGCAGAGAGGGAGTGGGGCCAACAACTTCTGTTCCTAGTTGACTGTTCTCTGCCCCAGCCATGTTGAGAAAGCAAGAAACGTTTTTCCTTAGTAACACTGTTTGGTGGAGGCGTGTCCCTGGTCTTTTCAAGGTCAGGAAACTCCGAGTTGAACTCCGTAATCTACTCGGGGCACAACCTGAATCATGCAGCCAACATGTACTGAGCATGGACCTCCTCCAGGCGCTGTGCTAGGTGTAAGGGTACAACATGTGGAAAAATCTGGCCCTGGCCCTCGCACTGAAGCTCATGCTAGAGTGGAAACAAGTCTACTGCAGAGAGCATGGTAACTTGAATGCAGAGCATAAGGTGAAGGGTTGAGAAGTACAGATTGATAGTTACAAAATAGTCACAGAGATGTAAAGTACAGTATAGGAAATATGGTCAATAATATAGTAATTACTATGTATGGTGCCAGGTGGGTACTGGAAATATTAGGGGGGGTAGACACTTTGTAAAGTATGATTGTCTAACCTTTATGCTGTACACCTGAAACTAATACAAAATAATATTAAATGTAAACTTTAATTGAATAAAAAATAAATACAAATATAAAAAAGAGTATGGAATGGTGTTTAAGAAAGCCTCGGAATGATACTGGCAAAAGATGACAATTGGTTAGCCTGGCCACATGTGTGTGATGGGGAGCAGCTGGGCAGCATGTTCCCTGCAAAGAAACTCCCTCCTTCCTTATACACCTGTCCTGGCTACGATGTGTTGGACGCCTGCATGAGGTCAAAGTGTGTCATGGCCTATTTCCAGCTCTTCATTCCTGTCTCCTTCTCTGGTCAGCACTCTGTCCTGTTTCCCTGTGTGTTGGTTTCAGTCTCAGGTAGGCCCTTTGCACATGGGAGCCACCCAGACTCAGCTATTCTAATAATCTCCAGGAAGCAACCCGAGCAGTACAAGAGCCAGTGTTTCCCAAAATCCCAGCAAAATGGGGTCATAGAGCCGTTCCTCAAGCAAGCCTGAGGCAAGGAAACACGCTGATTGGTCAGGTCTGGCTCAATCTCACCTCAATACAGAGACCGAGATGGTTCCCTGAACTCACCTGTTAACAAAATGAAGAGGAATAGATGGTGGGCAAACAAAAACCAAAACTTTACATGACTTGTATTCAGCTCTGGGCCTCTGTTTCTCTATTTGTTAAATTGGATAAATGTTCTTTAGGAGAATCCAGACAGAGGAAAAAGCAGGGACTAGAAAGAGGACCAAAAGGAAGAATGAAGGGAATGATCATAATGGTAAAGCACAGTGAAGATAGCAGCAACCTTGTAACATTCGAGATGTCTCAGACTGGTTCAAATTTCCTTTTCAGTTTTACCCACAAGCTAAGACTCATGTATCTGGAGTACCTCATATATGCTGGGCACAGTGGTAGATGCTGTGGAAGAGACAAGCACCATGCCCTCCTGGGGTTTACATTCAAATGGGGAAGTAGATGGATGGATGGATGGATGATGGATGGTTGGATGGATAGATAGACAAACAGATGGCAGTAGGTGTAGGATGAGAGAATGAAAGACAAACAAAGTGGAGACATTGGCCTTGACCTTAAGTATGTTACATTTTTAGGGAGAAACTAAACATAGATAGTGAAACAGCTGGAGACAGTAGCCCAATACTATAAAAATTATATGAAAGTACACTGGATATGATATACCTAGAGGATGAATTTTTTTAAAAGAGAAAGTGGATTTGGTTGAGGATATTTGAGAAAGGTTTCCAGCCTTGCAGCTTTGTTAGGTAAAGTGGGAAAACATCCATGTATTGTAAGAGGAAGGGAACAAACACTGGCCAGTGTCTCCCAAGTGTTTTTAAAATCAGATTCCTGGGCCCTATCCAGACTTCTGAATCATCTCTTCCCCAGAGTAGGCTGGGTAATCCCTACTTTAACCAACACCCTGGTTACTTCTCAGCATCAGGGAAGTGTGGGAACCCTTGCCTAGAGGGCTGGCAGGTGCAAAGCAAGGTGGAGCCCAGTGTGTGGGAGGGATGTCCTATGACCCTTATTCATTCTCAGCACAACTTTCATCTACTTCTAGCAAAAACTACAGAACTGTTGCCAAAGTGCATCCTTGCTTTGTTTTATAGAATGTGAGGATGCACAAGGGTAAGCAAGGGCTACTTGATTTAGTAGAAGGTGTGGAGAATAAACCTCAAATGCCTGCAGTTCGTGTGAAAGTAGACAGATTTTTCTCTGGCAAACAGAGAGAGGGCTGTAAACTGCAGGTTAGAATATCCAGAGTGTGTGCTTCTAATTCAATTAAGTCCCTCTGCTTTCCATCCAGCCTGCTTCCCAAGTGCTCCGCGGCATATGCTGCCGCACTAACAATGCCTTGTGGACGCACAGCCCTCCCTGCGGTGGGAGAGGACAGCTGCCTCCCAGTCACCACGCACAGCAGGGCAGAAGGGGAAGAACAAGCTCTGGGTATGGCTTGGGAGGCCCTAGGTAGACCACAGAGAACGTTCCTGACAAGACAGAAACCAGAACGGAACTTCTACTCCGACTATACCTGTAAGGCACATCCATAATCTGTCAGGAAATGTCTTGGGTGTTTGCAACTATAAATAGCTAAGACCTTAGGGTTTCTTAACTAAGCGTGTGGGAATTAATAGCACCACTACTTGCTGCTGTGGATGGGGGTCTTACTTTGGAACACGCTTCCTGATCTCTGGGTCCTTGGTAAGATTCAAGGCAGCCAAGGTAACACTAGCAATGAAGCCATGGCCAATGGGGTAGACATTAGTGTTGTTCACAGAACGTTGTTTGGTTTTAACTGGGCATGTACTGTAGTAGGATCACACTGCTCTGCTCCCTGGAAATTGGGTGGAACCACTGGATTTACTTTGGCCAATACAATTTCATGCAATGGAATTTCCAAACACACTTCAAAAGCTGGTAAATGATTGGCCACTTTCTCTTTCCCTCTACACAGTGGAAGGTGAATGGTGGGAGTGGGTGGCTGCTCTCTGAGCCTGATCCTAGAACCAGAGTGCCACAGAACAGTGCCCTCAGCCGGTCACTGGTGGACGTGGACTGTGACTGACGTGTGGCTTTAAGCCATTGAGATTTTGGGGTTACAGTCGTCCCTCGCCACTTCGCGCTTCGACTTTCGTGGCTTCACTCTATCGCGGTTTTTTCAAATATATTCATTAAAAAGTTGATAGAGACAGTGAAAATGATACAGTGCGCGCTCGGTTGTCTGAGTCAATTATACACCCCTGTATTACAATTACAATTAAAATTACTGTACGTATGGACTGTAGGCCTCTGTATTCGAGCACCCCAGGAATCCTTCAACGCCAGGTGCAACCGCTCGAGTCTGGAACGGATTGACCGCGATAAACGAGGGACGACTGTATTTGTTACTATAGCACAACCTAGTCTATGGTAATGAATGCTTTTCCCCATTCAGATGCAGCAATAACAGGTTGCACTAGCAGATAGACAGGAAGAAATTAATCAGTGAGATATTAGTAAACACAATGCAAGCAGAAGCTTGAATAGTGTTTGTGCATTGAGCTTGCCTTCTCTCGCTGGTTTTGAAACCCCGGTACTGCCACCATGTGAAGAAGCCTGGGCCAGCCTGCTCAGTGACTAGAGGCATGTGGCCCAGTTGCCTCCATCATCCAGGCTGCCAACCTGCCAACCACTGCACACACACATGTGAATGAGGCCATCCAAGATCACCCAGCTGAGCTGCCAGCCCACCACAGATTCATGAGAAAACCCAGCAGCAAATATCCAAGGCAGCCCAGACAAGAACAGCCCAGCTGACCCACAGATCCATGAGCCAAATAGACCGTTGTTGCTTCAAAACAAAACAAATCTTTAGGATTAAAAAACCCACACCATGTTTGGCTAAAAGCAAGATAAACCTTTCTTTGCTCTTTGCCAATAAAAATGAAGCTTTTTATTAAAGTTAAACAAATAGGTTTCTAACTATGCTAATGTGATACATTCATTAGTTTCTCCAACATAATTTTTGGTTTTTCTTGCTGGTTTCTTGAGTCTGTTCTCTATTCTTTCGTGCCTAGATTGCCACACTAGTGTCCTAGTTGGCTTCTCTGCCTCTGTGACTTCCTTCTTTCACCCCATTTCTAGGGTGTTTTATATTAATTTCAACCTCAGACTTGAACAGTACGCATTCCTGCTTCACACTCCGCTACAGCTTCCCACTGCCTAGAAGATAAAACATGTGTGATATACAAAGAATGAGATAGAATTTTACACACACACACACACACACACACACACACACACTCCACACCATGACAAGCATAAGAAGCTGAATCATCGATTAGCAAAGTATTTGAGTAAAGACCATAACTTTCTCCCGAGTTCCCAAGAGTTGCTTCAGAGCCAAATGGACCTCAGTCTAGGCACAGGCTCCAAGGACCCCACTGAGCCCTGTGCCTCCATGAAATTTGGGGCAATTTAAAATGCCAGGAATTTTAATGTCTTATGTGTTCTCACAATAAGCCACTGTACCGTGAGCCTTAGAAAGCCTCTTCTAGTGGCCAAAGGCGCCGCACTAACACACCCATTTAGTCCTGTCGTTTGAGGTACTGAAATCCAGAGTGTTTTTGGACTAGTATCCTCATTTGTGGATATACACTGGTACAAACTGATTACTTCAACAAATGAATTTTGTATTATGCTCTAGTGTGTCTATAGAAGATACTAAATAATCTATATGTTTAAAATTCCCTGATTTTTTTATCATTGCTCTTTCCCTAATGTTTATTTATTTTTAATTTATCTTTAAAGCTGAAAGTATTACAGATGTCCCCCCATTGAACCCCTTCTCCCTGCTTCCACCCCCTGATTTTATTTTATTTATTTTTTATTTTTTTTACTGTTGAAAGTATTTCAGATGTCCCCCTTTTTCCCCTATTGACCTCTCCTTCCCACTCCTACTCCCCTCCTGCTTTCCTCAACCTGATGTCTGTGTCCATTAGTTGTGCATATATGCATAGAAGTTCTTTGGTTTATCTCTTCCCACCCCTCCCAACCCCCACCCCTCTGAGGTTTGTCAGTCTGTTCCCTACTTCCATGACTCTGGATCTCTTTTGGTCAACAGCTTATTTTGTTCATGATGTTCCATAAATAAGTGAGATCATGTGGTACTTGTCTTTCTCTGACTGGCTTATTTCTCTCAGCATAATACTCTCCAGGTCCCTCCATGTCGTCTCAAAGGGTAAGAGATCTCTCTTTCTTACAGCTGCATAGTATTCCATTGTTATATGTACCACAGCTTTTTTATCCACTCATCTACTGATGGGCACTTGGGCTGTTTCCAGATCTTAGCTATTGTAAATAGTGCTGCTATGAACATAGGGGTGCATATATTCTTCCTGATTGGTGTTTCAGGCTTCTTGGGATATATTCCAAGAAGTGGGATCAGTGTGTCAAATGGCAATTCCATTTCTAATTTTTTTAGGAAACACCATATTGTTTTCCATAGTGGCTGCACCAGTCTGCATTCCTACCAGCAGTGTGCTAGAGTCCCCTTTTCTCCTTATCCTCACCAGCACCTGTTGTTTGAGGATTTGTTGATGGCTACCATTCTGGCAGGTGTGAGGTGATAACTCATAGTCATTTTAATTTGCATCTCTCTGATGATTAGAGATGTTGAGGATTTTTTCATATGTCTCCTGGCCATTTGTATGTCCTGTTTGGAGAAGTGTCTATTCAGGTCCTCTGTCCATTTTTAATTGGATTGTTTGTCTTCCTTTTGTTGAGTTGTATGAGTACTCTATATATTTTGGATATAAACCCCTTATCTGACGTATTATTGACAAATAAGTTCTCTTTTCATTTGGTGCTGGTTTCTTTTGCGTGGCAGAAGCTTTGAGTTTGATGTAGTTCCATTCACTAATTTTTTTCCTTTGTTTCTCTTGCCCTAGGTGATGTATCAGTGAAAATTCTGCTATGTATGATGTCTGAGATTATTCTGCCTACATTTTCTTCTAGGATTTTTATGGTTTCACCAGTTAGATTTAAGTATTTTATCCACTTTGAGTTTATTCTTGTCTATGGTGTAATTTAGTGGTCTCATTTCATTTTTTTGCATGCAGCTGTCCAATTTTCCCAACACCATTTATTGAAGAGATTGTCTTTTCTCTATTGTATGCTCTTGCCTCCTTTGTCAAATATTAATTGTGCATACTGTCTTGGGTCAATATCTGGGTTCTCTGTTCTCTTCCATTGCTCTATATGCCTGTTCTTGTGCCAGTACCAGGCTGTTTTGATTACAGTGGCTGTGTAGTATAACTTGATATCTGGTACTGTGATCCCTCCCACCTTGTTCTTCTTTTTCAATATTCCTGTGGCTATTCAGGATTCCATATAAACATTTGGAGTATTTGTTCTAAATCTGTGAAATATGCTGTTGGTACTTGGTACTTTAATAGGGATTGCATTGGATCTGTAGATTGTTTTGGGTAGTATGGACATTTTAACGATGTTGATTTTTCCAATCCATGAACATGGTATATGTTTTCACTTTTTTATATCTTCCTCTATTTCTTTATTCAATGTCCTGTAGTTTTCTGAGAACAGGTATTTTAATTGTTTGGTTAAGTTTATTCCTAGGTATTTTTTGTTGTTGTTGTTGCAATTATAAATGGGATTTTTTTTCTTTTCCATTCTGAGTGTTCATTATTGGTGTATAAGAATGCCATTGATTTATGGATGTTACCTTTGTATCCTGCTACTTTGCCAAATTCATGTACTAAGATTTTTTATGGAGTCTTTAGTGTTTCCTACGTACAATATCATGTCATCTGCAAATAATGACAGTTTCACTTCCTCCTTTCCAATTTGGATCCCCCCTTTGTTTTCCTTCTTGTCCAATTGCTGTGGCTAAGACTTCTAGTACTATGTTAAATAAGAGTGGTGAAAGTGGGCATCCCTATCTTGTTCCTGTTCTTAAGGGAAATGCTTTTAGTTTTTGCCCATTGACGATGATGTTGGCTGTAGGTTTTTTTATATGGCCTTTATTATGTTGAGATATGATCCCTCTATTCCAAGTTTGCTGAGCGCTTTTATCAGAAATGTGTGCTGGATTTTGTCAAATGCTTTTTCAGCATCTATTGATATGATCATATGGTTTTTTTCTTTCATTTTGTTTATGTGGTGTATCACATTTATTGATTTGCAAATATTGTATCATCCTTGCATCCCTGGGATGAATCCAACTTGGTCATGGTGAATAATCTTTTTAATATATTGCTGGATCTGATTTGCTAATATTTTGTTGAGGATTTTTGCATTTATGTTCATCAGGGATATTGGTTTGTAGTTTTCTTTCTTTATAGTGTCTTTATCTAGTTTTGGAATTAGGATTATGCTGGCCTCATAAAATGAGTTTGGAAGTCTTCCTTCTTCTTGAATTTTTTGGAATAGTTTGAGGAGAATGGGTGTTACTTGTTCTTTGAATGTTTAGTAAAACTCCCCTATGAAGCCGTCCGGGCCCGGGCTTTTGTTTGCTGGGAGTTTATTGATTACAGCTTCAATTTCCTTAGTAGTTATTGGTCTGTCCAAGTTTTCTGTCTCTTTGCGGTTCCATTTTGGGAGACTTTGTGATTCTAGAAATTTGTCCATTTCACCTAGGTTGTCAAAATTGTTCATAGTATTTTGTAACGATCCTTTGTATTTCTGGCGTGTCAGTTGTTATTTCTCCTTTTTGATTTCTGATTTTGTTCATTTGGGTTCTCTCTCTTTGTTTCTTGGTGAGTTTGGCTAATGGTTCATCAATCTTGTTTATTTTTTCAATGAACCAGCTCTTTGTTTCATTGATCTTTTGAATTATTTTTTTTTAGTCTCTATGTCATTTATTTCTGCTCTGACCTTTACTATTTCTTTCCTTCCACTTGATCTGGGTTTTGCTTTTTGTTTACTTTCTAGTTCTTTAAGTTGTGAGGTTAGATAGTCTATTAGAAATTTTCCTTGTTTCTCGAGGTAGGCCTGTAGTGCTATGAACTTCCCTCTCAGGACTGCTTTTGCTGTGTCCCATAGATTTTGTGTTGTTGTGTGTTCACTTTCATTGGTTTCCAAGAAGTTTTAAATTTTTTCCTTGATCTCCTTGGTAACCCATTCATTGTTTAATAACATGCTATTTAACCTCCATGTGTTTGAATGTTTCCTGAGTGCTTTTATTGTAATTAATTTCTAGTTTCATGCCATTGTGATATGAGAAGATGCTTGATATGATTTCAATGTTCTTTAACTTGTAGAGACTTAGTTTGTGTCCTAACATGTGGTCTAACTTTGAGAATGTCCTGTGTGCACTTCAGAAGAATGTGTATTGTGCACTTTTGTGGTGTAATTCTCTGTAAATATCTCTTAAATCCATTTGATCTAGTGTGTCATTTAGAATCTCTGTTTCCTTGTTAATTTTTTGTCTAGAGGATCTATCCAGTGATGTCATCAGGGTATTGAAGTTCCCTGCTATGAATGTATTGCTGTTGATTTCCCCTTTGAAATCTTCCAGAAGTTTTTTAATATATTTTAGTGCTCCTATATTGGGTGCATATATGTTTACCAAGGTTATATCTTCTTGTTGGATAGTTCCTTTCAATATTATGTTGTGGCCTTCTTGGTCTCTTGTTATGTCCTTCATTTTGAAATCTATTTTATCAGATATGAATATTGCTACCCCAGATTTTTTTTATTTCCATTTGCTTTGAAAATTTTTCTCTATCCCTTCACTTTCAACCTATGTGAGTTTTTTGTTGTGAGGTGGGTCTCTTGTAAACAACATATATATGAGTCATGCTTTCTTATCTGTTCAGCTACTCTGTGTCTTTAAATTGGAGCATTTAATCCATTTACATCTAAGACTATTATTGATATGTACTTATTTATTGCCATTTTAATTTATTATGGCTATGTTTTTCTCTCTATTTCTTCTGCTTATTACAGCAGTCCTTTTAACATTTCTTGTGGTGCTGGTTTGGTGCTAATATATTCCCTTAGCATTTTTTTTTTTTTTGTCTAGGAAGCTCTTTATTTCACCTTCTATTTTGAATGATAGCCTAGCTGGATAGCGTAGTCTTAGATTCAGATCCTTGTTTTTCATTACCTTGGATACTTCATGCCATTCCCTTCTGGCCTGTAGTGTTTCTGTTGAGAAATCAGTTGATAGCTTTATGGGGGCTCCTTTGTTGGCAACCTGTTGCTTTACTCTCGCTGCCTTTAAGATTCTCTCTTTGAGTTCTTCTTACTTGCGGCTCTCTGTGGTTCCTGAACTTGTATGACTTTTTCCTTCACCAAGTTAGGGAAGCTTTCTGCACTATTTCTTCAAATGTATTTTCTAACTCTTGCTTATTTTCCTGTTCTTCTAGTACTCCTATGATGTGGATGTTGTTATGTTTTATATTGTCCTACAGTTCTTTTAAACTGTTCTCCTGTTTTTTAATTGTTTTTTTCTTTTTGGTTCTCTGATTGAGTGATTTTTTTCTTCCTTGTCTTCTGATTTACTGATCTGATTTTTGGCTTCCTCTAATCTGCTCGTATTCTTCTCAATATGTTCTTTACTTCTGCTATGTCAGTCTTCATTTCTACTTGGTGGTTTTTCATTTCCAATTGGTTGATTTTCACTGTTTCTATATCTTTACTCATTCTGTTGAGTTTCATCATAATCATTACTCTGAACTCTACCTCTGATAACTTCCTTAACTCCATTTAATTTAGCTCTTCTTCTGTAGAATTCTTTTGTTCTTTCATTTGGGATTTGTTTCTTTGTTTCACCATTTTGGCTGTCTCAGCAGGGTTTGTAGTCTACCAAAATTTCCCTGTGGATGTTGGTGTTCCGCTGATTGTAGCTGCCTCTGCTGGGCTTGGATGAGTATGGAAGGACCACGCTAGTCTAGTCTTACTTTCCTGGGTAGAGTTGCAGGCCAAGCAAAGATTCAATTATCCCAGAGCTTTTGCCTGAAGACTGACTATTAGTCTCAGTTACTTAATGAGCCTCAGGTTGTAGCCCTCAGCTAAATGAAAAATCCCAGATGGGCAGGGTAAAAGGATTTCCAGTGCGTGGGGAAATTGCTTTCCCCTGGGCTAAAGTTGCTTTGAGAAGAAAATGGTTTCTGCTCTGTGGGACCCAGGCCTTAGCCTGCACAGCTCAGTCCCTAGAGCCATGAGCCCCAACACTGAGAGCCAGGTTCAAACCTCAAAGCTTTCAGAGGCTCTTCTCTGCCTACTGGCTGGCAGGTAGTCTCTGGCTGTTAATGAGCCTCAGGATGTACTTCTCTGGGTGGGTGGTGTTAAATTCCTTAGGGAGGGGCAGCTGCTTCTCTCTCAGGCTAAAGCCACTCTGGGAAGGGGCTTTTTGAGGAAAATGGCTACTGTCTTGTGGGGGAGTGACTCAGCATAGAGCTCCTGATGGCCTCCTTCTCAGCTCTCTCCCCAGTTCCACAAACCCCCAACTCTCTTCACACAACTCCAGTCCAGTCTCCTCTCCTTCTGCTGGAGCCCAAGGTGAGTGGCTATAGCTATAATTTAGTACACTGGCCCTTCAGGGAAATGCCAGTGTTCCCTGTGCCTTTCCCTTCTGGACAAAACCTCTGTTCTGGTGATTTTCTCAGCCAGGTGTTATGTGGGTGCCTTTCCCTGTTCTGCCACTGTATGCTGGAGAGCCGGCTTGGGGTTTTAACCCCCAACTTCTCAGAGGGAACTGTTCACAGCTAAGACAACTCTCAGCTGCTGCCTGTGGACACCCAGCCAGCTCTCTTGTGCCTCTGTAGCTCCTACCAGTCTCGATTTGGGGTGCTCTTTACATCCCTGGTTATAAGGGTTTTCTCCAGCTGCTCTTCAGTGTTTTTTTTCCAGATGACTTGTTTTTATTTTATTGTAATTCCAGTTTGGTCCTGGGAGATGGTCTGTGTAACTTCCATTCACTCTGCTGCCATTTTCCGCTCTCCTTCTGCCTCTTGATTTTATTCAAAACAAAATTTATTTTTTTACTAATTAATAGATCAAGTGTATTTACTCTGAAAAATAGAAATTATATTGTAGTCGAAAAAAAAAGAAAAATATAAATCTTACACAGGCTCACCAACAAAAGAAAGTTTTTAATATTATTTTGGATTTGGGGTATTTCCTTCCAGTCTTTCCTTTCCTTCTAGGCATAGGAATCCCACTCTATGCTACTCTTCACCTCCCAGACTATAAACAAGCTACAAATAAAAGTTAAGTCCTGAGAAGCTAGGAATACTAATGGCCTTCAATTAGATGGAATGCACGGTCTACATGCCAACCTCTAGTGCCTTTTACCAGTAAATGTCCAGTCAAGGAAGCAAAGCCCCTGTGAGTATATGGGAATAGGAGAGTTATTATGGGAATTAGACCTTATACAAATATACAAATGGGGAAGTGAAGATCTTTAAGTGAAATTTGAAGGATCTGAGAAAGAATTATTAAGGCATCTTCCAGATACCCACTTGCAAGCTCCTGAAGTCAGAGCTTGAAGAGAAATACAAGAAGCCCAGCATATCCTACCACCAAGTTAGGACAACAGAATGGGAGCCTAAGGAGATGTCCATAGAAAGCTGTCATCTCTGAGTAACTATTCCTATCTGGGTGCACAGCCAGCAATGGGAGGTGGGCCTGGAGCAGAGGCTATAGCCTTGGTGAGTGGAAGTTTATGTTGCTGATTCCATGCACAGCCTCCATCCCTACTGACATGGCCACTGTGTTTACTAATTAGTCCAATGGTCAAGGACAGGGGTAACGCAGAGAAGAGGCTGACCAGTAGCCACTGAATAGGTCATCTTGCCCACCTGATTATTAAGCTTCTCTTTCAAATTTTGCCTATTCTGAGAGATCTACCCATAGACATCTCCCCCGACCTCATTGCCACCAATTTTTAAGTGGCTTTCCTCCAAGTCCCTGATCATCCAACCATTAGTTATTGCCCTTGAATTGGTATAGTTCCCTAGCAAACTCTCACTCCTTCCAGGCAAAAACAAATAATCAGGTTCACTGCTGGAAAGTTCTGCCTGCTGGCAGGATCGCCCCTGACCATGGTCCTTCAGGCCACTCCTAAGTGAGGCTGTGGTATAGTTGTCACCTACTGTAAGATGCTGCCAGCTTATCTTGCAGAACCATCTGTAAAGCAAGCCTGATTTTTTTCTTTCTTGGTCAGCTAGTCATAAGGAACTCCTACTGAGTTCCTAGGAGTGGGTGGAGAGGAAAGAGAGAATGTCGCAAAGGTAGGAACCATGGAAATCTGAGCCACGTGCTCATGGAGAGTCTCATGTTACATTTCCACTGGATGATGGAGCCCTGCTGTGCCACCCAGCTTCATAGCTCGGTGTGTCAGACACTGCTCACGCATTCCCTGGTCAGATGCACTGCTTTGTGGAGTGACTCAGTGGTAATGAGGTATTCTGTAAGTCTCTGGATTGCAGCCTGTTATCAAGCATTCAGTCTCTTTCATGGCCGAGCAGCAAGCCAGCAGCTTTCTCAAAAGAATTGGTAACAGCAGAGGATGGCCTGTCTTTGCTCTTAAACCTTAAAAGTCTGCACTGTGATTTTCCTAGAGGGGAGCCAAGGTGCCATACACCTGCCAGGGAAGCTCCCTCTCTTCAAACTACATGAAAGAATGCACTTTCCAAGCCTTCCTCTTTAGGCAGTCCTGCTCTGCAGAACTTTATTTCTGTCATTGTGACACCCACATCCAGCAGGAGCTGTTTCCCATTCCTGCACCATCACATAGTACAGCAACTGCCTGGAAAAACCATGCAATAGAGTGAAGCTAGAAGATCACACTTTGCCAGGATAGACATGGGAGGAGGAAATGCAAAAAGAATTTTTCTTAAAATAGAGTCCTCTGAAATCCCCAAGGCCTCTGTCTGTGAAGAGCAGCTTTGACGCCTATGATTTGGTCCTCAAAAGCTGGAGTGGGAGAGTTGGTGTCTATAAATCCTGCCTTCAGACTGGCAGGCAAGCCTCACAGGAGAACATGATTCAGAAGCCAAGGTTAGATGAGACTTTTAAAGATCATCAAACACTCAATAAAGTGGAAAGAACATTAGCCCAGGGAGAAGAAAGCCATGTTTGTCCCAGCTCTGTGTTAACCAGATGACAGAGAACTGGTGAATCTGGCCTGACTTGTACCTTTGTCTGCAAATGCAAGTGAAGGATGCTGATTCCTTGAACATCCTTTTGGATATAGTAACAGCGAGCTTCCCCATCACCTGTCTCAGGAAGGTGTGGCAATGACGTGTACTTTCTTTGCTCTGGTTGAAATTTCAGCCTCCACTGAGCCCAGTGAAAAGGATTGGGGCACATCTGCGTTTGGAGGAGAGGGGACAAAGAGTCCTCTCTTACTAATGAAGTGATTTAATCTCTGTCAAAACCCTGGGTTCAGATCAGATGTCAACTCTTCTGGAAAACCTCCCTCTGTGCCCCAGTTGGAATGTGGTGTTCCTTTCTGAGTCCTCCCACAGTCTGTAGCTTGTATTTCTGTTAAGCCCGTCTTTCAGTCTGCCTGGATCGCAGTTCATAGCTGGGATGTCAGCATCCTCCTTTCACTAGGTTAGCTCTCATCTGGGACATTAAAGCCCAGGATGTAGCACTCAGTAGTGAAGTATGTTGTAATTTATAACTAACAGTAGGTAAAATAACAACAGGCAAATGAGTCAGGGTAACATCGCTGATATGTTTCAAACTTAAAAAATTTTTTTTTCTTTATTAATTTTAATTTTAAAGAGGAAGGGAGAGGGAGAGAGAGAGAGATAGAAACATCAGTGAGAGAGAACTTTGATTGGCGGCCTCCTGCATGCCCCCCACTGGGGATCGGGCCCACAACCTGGGCATGTGCCCTGACCAGTAACAGAACCAGTGACCTCTTGGTGCATGGGTCGACGCTCAACCACTAATCCATACTGGCCAGGCTGTTTCAAACTTTTTAATACTGCTTTGACTCACTAGCATTCAAGTACAATTTCTTAGGTATAGGAGACATGGGAGGGGAAAGCAGATTATACCAGAAATTATTCATAACTCCAACTTTGCTCTTGAGAGTGTCTTGCACATATTAGTGTCATCCATCTAGTCAAGATAAAAATATTGAGAACTGCTATGTTAGAATGAGTGCTACTTAAGAGAAAGTTCTTTGATTCACCAGTCTCTGAATAACCATGTTGTCCAGCACAATGATATGTACTTAATAGTAATATGTGGAATAAAGAAACAGAGCTAAAGAAAACTGAAGGACCAAAGTATAAATGATAAATAAAATATATCATAGTGGGATGTGGGAGAGGGAACAAAATAAAGTCATAATTTCCTGATAAAAAATGAGCCAATTATTTATGTGACTTGTTTAACAAACAGTCACAAAACCTTATAATAATAAACAATAGACATGTATTACCCATGTGTCTGGAGTCAGCTGGGTTTGGTTAGGTGTCTCTGCTGATCTTGGCTAGGCTCGCTCATGGGTCTGGAGTGTCAGCTGGCTGTCAGCTATTCTGTCCAGCCTTGATTAGGACAACTAGGGAGTCCTGGGGCCATTCCATGTTTCTCACCTTTTAGCAGGCTAGCCCAGGCACATTTCCACACTGACAGCAAGTGTGCAAGAGAGGTTAAGGGACAACATGCAAGGACTTGGTTGGAGGTGTAGGCTCAAAACTGGCCCACCATTACTCTACACATTCAAGAAATGGAGGAAGATTCTCGGCCTTTTAAATAAGGATAGCAAATTTACACAAGAAAGGTTAGATACAGGGACTGGGAAGAGCTGGAGCCATCACTGTGATTAATTAACCTTAGAGTAGGAGAAGATTTTGCTCGCACAGGAAGATTGGAGCCAAGAACTAAGGACTCTGTTTAATAAAGTTTCATCACTTCCAAATCTCTGCTGGCACTTCTGGGGTTGGACTAGTCCTCAGTTGTGATGTCCGCAGGGATGCAAATACTCTGCACAGATTATATCAGTAGCTGAAAAAAGCAGTCATCCTTTAACATTAGACTTTCTATTGGCAAGAACTTAACAAGCAAACACTGTGATGAGAAGGGGTCACGGTTCCTGGAACCTGTCCCTTTGTCAGCATGGGCCACTGCACATGAGTACTCCTGCTGCTGGCAGAGGACTGCAGTCACAGTTCTGTAGCCCTTTCTGGATCACTGTTCCTTTAAGGGCTCCTGGGGGGAGTCAGAGAAATAAATCAGGACATATGAGATCGTCCCTCCAGCAGCTCTTGGGTAGCAAATATGTGTAGCCGTGGAAAAGCTCCTGATTGCTCTCCATTTACTTCTGCAGCTCCCAGTTTCCCCTCTTGCTTGTTGTAAAGTTTAAAACAACATCAATTTTTAAGGACCTGAAAGTGCTTTTCTATTTAAAATCAAACAAGACGAGCATCATTTTCATTCTGGGACTGTGCTTTGCTTCTTGAAGTGTGCTGAATATATAGACACCCACTGAAAAAATAATAATAATAAAAAAGCTAAGTGATGGAAATGAGTAATTGCTTGGCAGCGAGTCGGCAGGGAGAACACTGAAACTGCACGGCACGTATTTCATGAATAATGAGAGGAGTCTCAGAGCTGTGCAATCACTGCCTATTGGGTCAGAAATTTCACATTAGTGGATTCATCAGAGCAGATCAGTGTCATAAAGACACTCTTTCCTGAGGTAAACACACCTTTTCCTTCACGGAACTGTCATCTCTTAGTTGTATAGTTGATACAGCTAAGACCTTCCCAGAGAGAGGAGGGGCATAACTGCATTAGGAATCATTTATGTCATTCTACCTGCTTACTTGGATAGACAAACACTGTTTTTCAGCAGAGATAAACTGGTAAATCTGTGGTTAACAAAGGATTTAATGAAGCATTAAAGAAAGAGTCAAAATGCATACCTAGTTCCATGAAATTGCACTTTGAAGTAATTGGAACTTCAAAAGAATTCAGAAGCTGCTAGAGAGACTTTGGATCTTTTGTTCTATGAATGCCCCAGTGTGGTAGTCACTAGTGCTGTTCACCAAATACTCCTGTTCTCCTTTCTGGTTTGTTGTAGGGTTTTACTTCCTGTCCTCTTGGAATTAGGTGTAGTCACATGACTTGAATGGGACAATGAAATGTGAACAGAAATGCTGTGGTCTCTTCTGGATGAAGCTTTAAGATTCAGTGTGCACTCTGCCATCCTGTCTCTTTTCTTGTACCAGCGTACTGGGGCCTCCATGCAGACGGAGGCTGCTCCACCGATTTGGGTGTTAGAGAGAGAATAGCATAGAGCAATGCTTCCAGACAGCCCCGATGAACATGTGACGTGATTGGAAAGTAAACATTTTGAGCCAGTAAAATGTGGGTTGCTTCTTACTGTGGCATGCTTTGGCCTATCCTAACATATACTAAGTATATATATATATTTTTTTTTTTTGCTCAAAGCATCCTAGATATGCATGGTGGTAAAGAACATGGTATTTTACAGTCAGAATTACTTTTTAAAGGTAGTTTGGAGTGACTATGAGTTTCTATAAACTAGAAACCATAATAGTTTTGTTAGGATTAAGATCTTTGGTATAGCATCTACATAGAGTAATCTTTCCAATCATCACTAACAAATACTGTTAGGTAACTCAAAGGCAGTTGTACTAACCTAGGAGACAAACATGGCCTTCAGAAATAAGTGATATTCTTCAAATCAAATCATATACATTTCAGAGCCCCCTAAACTCTACTTTTTCCTCTTGTGTCCCTAATGGGACCATGGAATATCGGGATAAGGAGCACCTTAGTTGTAATCTCATCCAAACTCTTGAGAAACTGAGGTCCAGAGTGGTGAGGGATTTATGCAAACACACATACCTGCTCAGTGGAGAAGGCAGGGTTAGGGAAGGGCCACCGTATACTTTATTCTCCCAAAAGGACACTGTTGAAAGCGAAGGGAGAACACTGTTAGTAACTATGGCAGACGGACAGGTGGAAGCTTGGATTTTCCCAGGCAAACCAGAACATATGGTCACCTTATTTAGGATTCATTTTCCCTAACTCTATGCCTGGCGTCAATTTCCTTCCTAGTGAGCATCTTAATCCTTGGTGTAAGAAGCTCTTCAGCATTCTCTCTAATGGCATAGGGAAGGAGGAAGAAACAATAAAACACTTTTTCCCTTTTGACATTCTTGATAAATCATCTTCACTGTTATTCTTTTCACTCCCTGCTTTCTTAGTATCTTTGTCATCTACGAGTTTAACTATTTACCTCAGTGACTGCTTTGCTTTAAGCAGTAATGGCTACTGATTATGCATTTAAAGAGTGTTCATTGCATGGCAGAGCCCAGAGGCAAACCAACCAAGCAACTACAACAAAAAAACCCCTATCAGATACTTTCAGATAATAAGAAGCATAGAGGCCCTGACCAGTGTCGCTCCATTGGTTGGAGCTTTGTCCCCACACAGGAATGGTCATGAGTTTGATTCCTGGTTAGGGCATGTACCCAGGTTGCGGGTTCCATCCCCAGTTGGAGTGCATACGGGAGGCAACCAATTGATATTTCTCTCTCACATCAATGTCTCTCTCTCTCTCAAATCAATAAATACATATCCTTAGTGAAGATTAAAAATAAAGTAAAAAATAATTAAACATAGAGGAAAGCATAGACTAAACAGAAACAGAAATGAGCAGTGGAATTTCTCCAGAAACAACACACACACTTGTTCATATTCAGACAAGCTTCTAAAGGAGACTGACCCTCCCCTTGTCTGTACAGAAGAGAAACCATATTTTTGGAGATACTCCTGGAAGTAAACTCACGAGTAAAACTAGAGGCCCAGAAAACATATTCTGGTGTTCTGACCAAGTTTCAATCCAAGGCAAAAGGAGGCCACGTAGGAGAAAAAGGCCATGTGAGTAGTTTAGATCTCGGGATCCTTCTCCATTCCTGAACAAGGGTGCACCTCCAGCCTCTTCATGTGTAAATGGGTTCTGTGCTTTGCCCAATTAGTCTGCTGTGTCCTTTTATGAAAGGTGAGCTGCCTATCTTATAGCAGAGCCTCAGGAGACTATGTTGGCAAAACATGGCCTTTTAGACCTTTACTTATCACAACTGTAAGAAGAAATGCAAATATATTGGATAACAAAAAGAGGATGGCAGGGGAGATGTAACCTGGGCAGCTTCACTGTGGCTTAACGATATCTCCAAGGCACCTCAATATCATTGGATGTACTTGCCCTGTGGTTTCCATCAGCTGAATTAGAATGCCAGGTTAACATGTGAAGACTGAACTCAACAAGACTTTGAACTTCCCATTGCAATGTGCTTTTTCTCATTATTTAGAGTCTGGAGATGTAGTCATGAGTACCTCAAAAGGCCCTGTGGCCTGTTCCCTTCCTTCCTGAGCAGTCTCAGGCTTTGCTATATGGACTCACAACCCTCCAGCCACACCAACCTTCTTTTTTTATTTTCCTGCCTGCAGTCTTAGCCCACTTGCCCAGTCTTCATGTCCAATGTGGGGAATATTTAATTCACAAAATTGCTAAGGCTGGGAGCCTTGCAATTTCAGTCTTTCCAGTTATGGTAAGTATTTCCAGATCTGATCTGTGCACTCCAGATTTAGATTTCTTTTCCTCCATCGCAGACCCTGAAATAAGGATCTGGGTACAGGTAGTTTATTTGAGAGCACACTAACCTTCTTTATACTCCTCACACATGCCAAGCTTGGTCAGACTTCCAGGGATTTTGCTTTGGTTCTCTCTCTACCTGAGATGCTCTCCCTGCAGAACCTCTCATGACTGGCTATTAATTATCATTTAAAATTTAGAGACTTCCACTGACTATAATACTTATACAAGTTATGAATATATTTCCAGAAGGCTTCCTGGAATCAAATAGGTCCTCAATACATTTTTTTTGGGGGGGGGGGATGAATGAATGTATGAATGAGGCAATGAATGAATTACCTATTAGTTCTGAAATCAAATGGCCAAAGAGCTTATTCTTTAAGGCCATTTGAGACCTATGAGAAGTCTTCCTTCTCTAGTGTGCTATATTCTTCATTTCTAAAGGGTCTATGCAAAATACAGTAGAACCAAAGGTATTCAGAATGCTTATGAAAGAGAATGATCCAGAAGGATGGGAATTTGGATGACCCAGGCTTTCTGTGGCATCTTATTTAGGGTGATCCCATACTGTCCTTGCTCTGTCTCTAACCTAGCTCTGCCTCCTTCCCAGCTCTGCTCTATTTCATTCTGTCTCTCCTCAGTCCTCAAATTACCAAATGCACCCTAATTTCACCCTGTTTCTTGAAACCAAATGTTTTTGAAAAGGCACTTCATCTCTAAGCCACTTAACAAGAATCTTTAAAGGGATGCTTCATTAGAGCTGACTGACTCTCAAAAAGATCTATAGTCTTTTTAGCTTTCTAGCCAGAGGCTTTTCTATGCTTATGTTTTAGGATCAGAATAGCACCTTTTCCTTCTGCCTCTTGACCAAAGTGAAAAGCTCAATAAAGCTCAAATTGGGTTGGACATGTGGAATGATGAGGCTCTAAATGATGTATACATCTCATCAAAAAGTGTTTAAGCATGCTGAGCTCTATGTCAAGTTCAAATCTAGAAGAGATGTTATGTGACTCTGAGTTCCAAGGAATAGCAATCTTTGTCTTGCATGCCTACTTCAGGTGCTTGGAGGGGAAAGCACTGATGGAGCTATAGGTCATTAATTCCATGCTAGGAAAGGTCTGTGACATCAGGTAGTCCAGGGTTTTCATTTTATGGGTGACAGGACCAGAGATTTGAAGAAGTGGCTTAGTAAAGGATCTGCAATGATTTAAGTGATGACCTGAATTTTCTTGACTCCATTATACTATTCAAATTTTCCCTCTCTTTCTTCTCTCTCTCTTTTGCTCCCTTTCACTCTTTCTCTTCCTTTCTCCCATCCCGACTAGTGTAGTCTGTAAGCTCCGAAAATGTATAGATGTGCCCCTTCTTTTGCTTTGTTTTGAATTCATTCCACACACATTGAAAGGCAACATAGATGAAGTGCTAACAATCAGATCAGTCAGGCCATGTGCTGGATCTCTTCTGTTTGTCCCTGTTTGGTTCAGTTCCCCCTTTTATCCACCTTGATTTATGCCCAAGGCAGCTGACCTTCAAGAACTCATCAACAGGCTTTTTGCCTGGCATCCAGTTGGCTTCAGTGAAAGGGAGCCCCTGGCAAGAGCTTGGAGGCAGGAGAGGAGCACAATGGGGACATTTGGCTTATGCTCCCAAACTGCCAGGTCACCATGTTTGGCTGGGACCCTTTATGGTAGGCTTCTGCCAGGCAACAAATTGTCTCTTGTCCTTAAGGCCTAAAGGGGCTAAGAGATCCGGCTGTTATTAGTTCTGGGGCATCTTGTTATCCCTTGTTGGTTTGCGGCGAAGCCCTGCCAGCACCTACGGAAATGGTCCCTTTATTTAACACTCCTTGAATTACCAAATTTGGCTGTGCAATCTGTTTACTGCTTTGTCTCTGGTTAAAAAACAGGTGGAGAGATGGAGGCAGCCATTTGTCTCCAGTATAAAGTGTGCATCTGCTTGGTGCCAGTTCTCTGCTAGGATCTTTCCATGCATGCTTGTTTTTAAAACTCACAGTAACTGTCTGAATCAGATATTACTGAGCCCATTTTATAGGTCGGAGAACTGAGTCCCAGAGAGTTCATGTAGCATGGTCAGGATCACACAGATGGTGGAGACTATCCTGAGATCCCCATAGAAGCCTGCCTTCCCCCAAAGCTGTTACAGTGATGACATCTATGGTGCACATACAGAGAATAGAAATGGGTGCAAGATTAAGCACTCAAGGAGCGAGGGGCACTTCGGAGAGATGGACCTATCTGTTCCTTTGGAATCCACCTGCAAGGTGAGAAAACAAAGGGTAGGGCCTCTTTTGCCAACGACAGTGTTAGACAAATAAATACCGGGGACCTGCCATGAGCACCAAACTCTTCATGACACTCAGGAATCTTTGAGAAGGTTCCTGTTGGCTCCTCTGCCCTAAACCTTACTGGTTACCTTGTGAAGAGGCAAATCTCCTTTTCATGACTTTCCACCGCCCCCCCTCCCCACCCCCCGTCCTTGATGCCTGCTCTGTCTGGGACAGAAGTATAACTCTAAGGCCCAGTTTAATCCTGGCAGTGAGCCCCTTCATCCCCCTACCCCCGCCCCATCCCTGGGAGTGTAGAGCTCAGCGCTGCCTGAAATTTCTGGCTCTAATGGAAAGCTCTGAATTATTCATCAACCTGATAATGGCAGGTGATGAGATCTTTTCCCGATACGTCCCTGTCAGTAGGTGTTTATTAATCTGTTTCACCAGCCGCCCTGCTCTGACTGTGGGGCCAGAAGAACCACACGCGCAGCCTGACATGTATCGGCAGAGACAGCATTTTAAAGACTCCCTTTTGCCTGGGAGGTCATCTGAAGGTTATTAGGAACAAATTATTTCTTCATTTCCGCTGACTGAGTAGATAGCCTTAATGATCTGTCACCTAGCAATAGCCTGCCTGTTCAAACATAAAGAATGGCAGGCTGATGGGCTTATAACTAGAATCAGTTCATTTTAGCTATTCTCTTGTCAAGCATGTTTCCAAGATACATATAGTATTTACATATTCATGAGCCTCTGCCTACACTGATGCCGTGAGGGGGCCTGTCTGATAATGTGATACAAGTTTGTACTGTGTCCTCAGGCACTTAAAGTCTATTAAGTGAATAAAGTCTACCCAGGGCCTCTCTTCATGGAGGTATTCTCTATTTTAAACACAGGAGATGCTATCCCAATTTCATGGACTCATCTCCCTCTCCTTCTCCCCTTCCTTGCCCCCCGAGATCCACTAGAATCCCCCTCAGCCTACCTCTTACTGAGAGGAAGCTCTGGTTTAAAGAAAGAGAAGGGGCTAGGGGGGAGTTTTCCCTCCTCCCAGCAGGGCAATCCCATCCATGAGATATTTGCTTTCAGTTGCTTTAAGCTTTGTGGAGGTAACTCAAATGACCTTCCATAAAGCCAAGTGAAGCTGCAGCTGGCTTTGCAAATTTTGGACTTTGACAGCATTTTTGAGTCTCCTTGGGCTACTTATAGCTAATTACTATTTCATGCCTTTGACTTCACGATGGCCTATGGTCTTGTCTCAATCTATCTAGTGGAGGAAGGTGCCCCAGGCATAAATCTTGCTATGAAACTAAATCACCTTGGGAGGACCTGAAATTTGTCATTTGGAGATAGATTCTTATTATTCCATCTCCAATCTCTCATCTCATATCCCACCCAAAACAATCCTCCTACCCCTCCTGTGATTCTTGAAAGAAAAAATGTAATTATTATTATGTGTGTTGTTATGCCTAATTGGACATCTCTCTACTAAATAAATTCTTTCTATCTATCTATCTGTCTATCTATCTATCTATCTATCTATCTATCTATCTATCTATCTATCTATCTATCTGTCTGTCTGTCCAGTAGCCTATGTGTTGTGCCATTAAACCCTGAGAGTCCTAGGAACGTAAGCTGCCCTTTAATTCTAGGATTTCTGAGTCCAGTTTGGGTTTTTCCCATTACACTGAGCATCCAAGTTCCATCTTCATGAATAGTTAGGTGCCAAAGAAAACAAAATGCTTTTTAAAGTATTGCTGAGGTGTCCCTGAGTGTAGGAACCTTAATTACTTACAGAGGATGCAAGTACTAGAAAAAATGACATTTCATAAGGTAGTTGTTTGGGGATCCTTCAGGAAGCCACTTTCTTTCATTAAGAGTCAGTTTTCCTGCATGTGTAATGGGGATAATAATTTGAGTCCTGTTTCCTGCTCACAAAGTCATTAGAAGGATTAATGAGATAAAGAATTGGTGAGTGTCCTGGGAATTCCTTGAGAAGCAGGCATTAAAATAGACTCAAAGCACAATTGTTCGGCAGATAAATAACGATTCCATCAAGCTCACTATGTGTCCCAGCACTTTGATTGATCTTTTACAGGAACTTCAGGGACGTCTCAATAGGGGCATGGACTGCAGTTGCAGAGAAACCGTAATATCACATGAAACTCATATTTAGGGGTTCACGAGGATACTTTACCACACAGTTTTGTTTTAGATGTAGTTACTGAGTTTTTATTTTGCCTTCCTAACTCCTTGGTCTCTTTTAATGTGGGAACATTTGATGAAATTCACAACTTGAGCTCCTGTCTTCCTCTTGAGGTGTATTTTAAGTTTGATGTTATGTTATGAAGACAAAATGTTTTCACAACATATTGCTAGTAGAATTCCTATTTGTGGCTCCAGTTTCCAAAGGTTTAAAGGAAAAGAAGAACTAAGTTTTCCCAAGGGTTAGTAGGGATGTTTAGTAAGAGGGTCCCAGCCAGAGGCCTCTCATCTTTGTGAGTGACTAGAGATTTCATAGAGCCTTGAATCTCAGCTGAAACGATTGTGCTCAACATTGTGTAGCAGAAATACATTTTTAAAAATTTAATATTCCAAAGAGAAGAGAAAAGGAAAATCCTTTTCTTTCCAAAAAGCAATTCTCAATGGTTGAAAGGCAGGATAGGAGAAAAAGTTTAGGCTAAAGGAGAGCCAACTAACATCTATATGAAAAATAACCAGTTATAAGATACAATGTGCACATTCCATCCAAGTACCCATTTTTGGAGACCAGATATAATTTAAAAGTTCAAGCCTGAAGCTAGATTATACTATTATAGCAAATAATCCAGGGCTTGCTGAAACTTGTTTAACTGTTTGAGTGGTTCCCAGAGAGCATTTTAGTCTCTAGCGTTAACTCGGACGTTTTCATTTTTATAACATAAAACTGTAAAATATTTAGAATGACATTTAAATTTGCATTGTTTATTTACCACCTTCTCTCCTGTGCTGCAATAACTTTTTTTTGTATTTGATATAATTCACATAGTATAAAATTCTCCATTTTAAATGTATAACTCAGTGGTATTTATATTTATATTCACAAGGTAGTACAATCTTCATAACTATCTAATTTCAGAACATTTTTATCATCTTCCCTGTAAAAAAACCCAAAAAGCCCATATCTGTTAGCAGACATTCCTCATTACCTGTCCCTATCCCCTGACAACCACTAGTCTACTCTCTGTCTCTATGGATTAGCCTATTCTGGACATTTTACATAAATCCCCACACTTGTGGCCTGTACATAAAAAGCCTTTAAATTCAGAGATTGTTTTTTTCTATTACAGATTAGGAAGTATTTCTTCCCAAGTAAACATCTCTACATGCATATCTATTCTGCCTTGCAGAGCACAATGGTCCATGTTGTATTGCTTTGGTTTTCATCTTTTGAATCAATGCTTCTTACTAGCTAATACCTATTACTCTTTTCTCATTCTGCCTGCCTCCTCTATTGCTTGGATTACAGAGATATGAACCCTTTTATTTACCCCGGCTGATCAGAAAAATGTCACTCACATCCACTGGCTTCAGCACAATCACCCTGCAGCCATCTACCTGCAAGAGAGGAGGGGACCTGTAGAGCAGCACATGGATATTTGATACTACATTTGATGTTCAAGGTTTAGGAGGGATCGACCAGTCCAAATGGAACCTTGAAACAGGATTCATTTGTATGTGAAGTCATCAAACATCTAAGTGGGAAGTTACTAAAGAATTTCTAGTTGCGCCCTGGCCGGTTTGGCTCAGCGGTTGGAGCATCGGCCTGCGGTCCAGAGAGACCCAGGTTCGGTTCCCGCTAAGGGGATGTACCTCGGTTGCAATTTGTCCCCGGCCCTGGTTGGTCGTGCAGGAGGCAGCCACTTGATGTGTCTCTTTCACGTCAATGTTTCTCTCTCTCTCTCTCTCTCTTCCTCTCTCTCCCTCCCATTCTATCTGAACAAAAAATGGAAAAATGTCCTCGGGTGAGGATAAAAATAAATAAATAAATAAATAAATAAATAAATAAATAAATAAATAAAGAATTTCTAGTTGCAACCGAACTACTAATGGGAGTCAATCAGCAGCTGATTCAAACCTAGTATCAGTCAATTGACCAATAAAATGTAATATTTATAAAAAATAAGGATATGTTTGCAAATTGCACAAACACCTAAAATCTTTATTTGTAAGCAGGGTTCATACCATTGATAAAATCTTTCAGCATGATAAAATCAGAGGAATCGCCTATCCTGGTCTCTAGAATACTAATAAATCATTCCAACATCTCTGTACCTTACTCCAACACAAACTCGTGGAAACTCATGATGGAGAAAGATATCTGAAACAGTCAAGATGTTCTGTGCATAAAACTGGTATGAAATGATAACTTTTAGAATTAGAGATGCAGTTTTAAAGTTTCAACTCAACTAATATGTAATCCCTAAGACTGGATGTTAAACATGTCAATGTATTGTTTTGACTTCGGAGAACACTGGACAGGAATTCCTGACTCTTAACTTTATTGGCACAATGCAGACTGAGCCTCAGTTACCTTATTAATAGAAAAAATGTGGGCTCATTGATAAAAACAATTGTTATTTTTATTGATTTTTAGAAAGATTAAACTTTGGATAACAAAAGAGAAAACCAGAGATTCCTAACACGGTGTATAGTAATGATTCTTCCTTTCATATGAACTTAAGGAGCAGTTCCGCTACGTGACATGGGTTGACATATACCAGCCATTTCTGTCACAATGCAGCAGAGAAGAGGGTAAAGGGGCTAGGGAAAGTTGACTATTTGGAAAATAGAAATAATTAATTATCTACAGTGCCCAGGATGAGGAACATTTAGACATTTTTTTTTGGGGGGGGGGGTCAAATTGCCCTTGGAGACACTACAAACATCAGTCAGCTTCTGAGGACAGTAAGCTCCCCCGCCCCCTTTATTTTCTTCAGAAGAACTGATAAATGGGCTATGCTTATAAGAACAGCAGCAGTGAATTTTCAAGAAAATTATTTGATATTATTAATTTTTGACTTTGAGGCTATATTGGCAAATACTAAATGAGGCAATTATCAGGTAATACAAGTAATAAACTCAATGTCTTTATCATGATTAACTAGGGATTTTCAAGAAAAGAAGCTAGTTTCCTCATATAACTAGATAATTGCTGAAACCCTCCACTTATCTCGAGAATATACATTGACCTTAATTAAAAATTCACAACATTTGACAGATGAGTTGATTTAAATCCACATTGCAATGAAATAAATGGTTGTCTTTGGAAGATTCCCTTAATAAACTTATATTAGATTCTGAAATTTTTATTTTTCAATTGTAATCTGTTATTTCAAGTGTCTTGGTGATCAGAATAACAGTTTTAATAACCTTATATATGTATGACTCAAAACATTTTATTTCTCCATTTTGTTGGTATACCCTTCATAAAAATAGGACAAAAACATACAATTTTGCATGTCTGTAAAGGAATAATTTTGCATGTCTGTAAACCATCCCAATCTCCCTCCAGCACATGATGGCTGGTATTCTGGTTTAGAAGACTTCTGAGTTCAATCAGTTTATTCAGAGTTAACCTAATAATCTCTGCTAGCTCTAGTAAGAGGGCTAGAAATCAGGCTTTTGTAATTTGACTGTGCTCACTTACATGTGCGCTCTCTCTCTCTCTCTGGCATCTCTAGCCCAACTTTGCCCCCTGTAATACATCTTCTACACAAAATGGTCTTTCCTAATCACCAATCTGACTTCTCTCATGCTTATGACCCTTCAATGGAACCCCATTGCCCTCTGAATGATGAAATAGAAACTTCTTGGCAAAGCCCGGAAGGTAATTGGTGATCTGCCCAGTTTCTCTCTCCAGGCCACCCTTCACCTCCCCCATTGCTGTATGCAGTGGGCATCACTTACTGAACTAGACTTGCTCTTTCTCTATATCAGGCCTTTGACCATTCAGATCCTTTTCCCGGAAATTCTCCATTCCTACTTTGCCCTGACAGTTCTCTTCATGAAAACAACTCTTAATGTTTCTGCTTAAACTCCACTTCTTCAGGCAAGACCTTCCTTAACCTCTCAAAACTGGTTTATGTACAAGTTTTATGTGTTTTCTTAGAATTTTCTATTTATCATAACACTTCTGAGTAATATTATAATTTTTTTCCACCACCAAGCTGTCATGTCCTGGTAAGGCAGTTTTTATATCTCATCCATATGTTTTAAAAAGCACTGCTGAATAAATGTGTTTTAATAGGCATAGCTCATAAAGTGATCACTTTATAAATAATTAACTCCTTAGAAGTATAATTTATCTAATAGACTGCTGACTACCAATTAGTGAACTTATGTCATAGAGACAGCTTATTATCCCTTGTTAACCCCTAATATTATACCTTTCTTATGTTTAATAACAGATCCCACACCCAAGCAAGATTTAGCTGGATTCTTGACTACCCAAGTTAGGAAATATATTTCCCAGCCTCCTTTGCAGCTAGGTGTGGCCATGTAAGTTCAAAATAATGAGATGTGATCAATCTCTGAGTAACAACCTTATAAAGTTATAAGTAAAAAGGCTTTATAATACAAATCAAGACTATATTAAGGTACCATTTCTCACCTATCAGAGGTACATCTGTGGGAAAATCAGCACTTCCATACATTGCTAGTGGACATGTAATTTGAAAGGAAATTTGGCAATTACTAAAGAAACTAAATATAGGTTTGCTTTTTGACCCATCAACCCATTCCTATGAACTTACCCTGAGATAGCTCTCCAACAACACAAAAATGCATATGTGCAAGATTATTCATTGTAAATTAGTGGGAACATCTTGAACACCTAACGTTGGAGATTATTTGAATAAGCTATGTTTATCAACAACATGGAGTAAAAAATAACAAATAACAAAGAAGTTCTCTCTGAATGGAAATGAAGTAATTCCCTGGATATATTGGTAAGTGACAAAATTAAAGAGCAAAAGAGAGATATAGTATGCTTCCTTTTTGTGTTAGAAATAAATAGATAGACACATCTATTTATTTTTACAAAAAGAAGCAGATGGAAGCAGAAAGTAATGTGACTGCTAGAAGGGAATGGTAGGAATAAGGTTAAAGGGATATGAGTGACATTTCCGGTATATAACTTTTGGTAGACTATTAAGTTTTAAAATCATGTTAATGTCTTACATGCCCAAGGCAAAACAAACAAACAACAAAAACCTAAATCAATAAGGATGAGGAAAATGAAAACATAAAATGGAATACAGACAAAGAAAAAGCTGTATTTCCTGTGAATAACACAACCACATCAAAGGAGGAAAAAGGCTCAAATAATTTTTAAACACAGTGCTTTGTCTTTATATCCTCAGCCCACAAACAAAAAAAGAACTGCCAAAATGTATTTAATCTACTTAGTAGTTTTATTTTTTTTATAGTGACATAGACTAGCAATTCTGAAACTAACTTTCTGGGTATTATACATTTGGGCTCAGTGCTGACAATAAAGTAGCTGTTTAATAGGCATATACTGCTTAATCATTATTTTCTTCTAAATAGTTATTATATAACTGCTCTGACTCTGTCTATAGCTCACTGACAGATCTGGGATGGTGGAAACATTTGAGATCACATGTCTGATTTAGCTAGATTGGTAAAATAACTGTAAAAATCTGTTATACACAAAAAAGATTCCACTCCTCCCTTTCTCTTCATATCACAGCTAAAAGGGATGTAAATGTATAATTTAATCACAGTTTATCTATGAGTTGGTTAACCTCTAATACTATCCTGAATTTCTATGCTATTTTATGTGGAGATGTTTAAAACAGATTTGCAATATGAGGAGAACCCAAACTAATCTATAATTTCTAATCAAATTCAAATCCCAACAGGATTGTTTCGTCAAAGTTAAAAAAACCAGTGCTTAAATTCATATGTAAGTGTGTAAGTCCAAGAATAGCTAAGACCTTTTCTTAAAAGATTTTTTTAAAACTCTGATTTTAAGACACAATAAAGCAATACTATTAAGATAATATAAAAAATGACATAGTGTCATTTACTGTTGATTTTGATCCATAAGAAAGAAGCAATAGCCCCAAAGGCCCATGGATATTTGAAAACTCTTAGATGATGGAAGCAGCATTTCGAAACAGGAAGCAAGAAGGTGCTGTCCCATAGCTGGAATAAGGACATGTTGTTTTCTCTATGGAAGGGGAAAGATTTCCATCACTTCACACATGGAAATTGATTCCTGGTGGAATAAAGATCTAAACTAGAAAATTAAATTATTGGGAACTAATTTTTGGAGCATATCTTCATAACCAAAAGATAGGAAATAATTTATTAAGTACTACATGTAAACCATTGATCTTGAAGTTAAAACGAATAGATATGACTGTAAAAATTAAAAATGTATGCAGGGCAAAAGGTACCAGAGTAAATGCTAAAGGATTATAGCAAGACATTTGTAATATAGATGATGGGCAAACAAATAAGTATCCAGAAAATATAGAAACGTTTACAAATAAATTAGAAAGGGAAAAACATGAAATGACAATTCACAGAGGAAAAAAACACATGGGAATTACACATCGACAGTATACTCACCTTCACTGGAAATCAAGGAATGCTATAACCACGGGACTGTCCTTTACACCAGTTAACTTGGCAGAAATACAGCTTCACAATGTCAAGGTCTGGAGAGAAGGCGGTGACTCCGGAGTTCTCATATTCTAATGGAGAGAATGTTCACAAGTTCAGCCACTCTGTGGGGCAAACTGGCAGCTTCCAGCAAAATTGAAAATTGCATAACATGGCCCAGTAATTTCCCATCTAGGTGAATACCCAAAAGAAATGATTTCACCTGTGAACAATGTTATATGCAAAAAGTTGAAGAATGAGTAAATAAAATATGATGTAATCATATGATATACTCCTATATAGCATTAAAATACCCCAAAATGTTTATGTGTATCAACATCAATAGTTCTCAAAAATGATGCATAAAAATCTGCAGAAAGATGTACCATATCTATATTTTTAAAAAGTAAAATATTTATATTTATTATTTACTTTCATATATAAATGTACAAAAACTAAAAACAAAAACAAAAACCAGCAAACAAAGAATAAACAGGAAAGGTAAGATATCAAATTCAAGATGGCTATAACCTTTGTGGAGGGAGAAAGTTGCACAGGACTGGGGAGGCAATACTAATGAACTTCATTTTTCCTGTAATGATTTATTTCTTTCATTAAACATTTTTAAGAAAATACACCACAGTATCAATGTATATAAAATTTGGGTGGTGATGAGAGGAGTAAATTTTATAGTGTACATTTTACTTTTATAATTCATAAAAATTTCTCTGAAATAATAAAAATAGCTACATGTACAAATATGTAAGTAAAACATAAAAAATATGGGGTTTCAAAAATATTATTTTATATATTAGGATTTATCAATTTGTCTTCATTACAGTATTTCTTCAGAGCAATGTCCCATGGATCAAAACTTCCCTCCTTAAACATGTTGAGTTTTATAATAAAATTCATAGACTTATGGATAAACTATAAGGGGAAAGATAATCAAAAGCAGTGGTTAGCATTCCTCTTAACTACTGTTAAAGCTAAGTCACTATATTTTTAAATACCATAGACATCAGGATTGTTCGCACCCCTGCTTAAAAAACAGTTTACTATGTTACTTGAAAGTATTGCATATTCTTTTTAAAATTTTCTTTATAAACTGAAAACATCAATGATCAGAATCACTCCTTGCATTTATTTGCAATGTACTTCTAAAACATGTTATTGCTGCCCGGCTGGTGTGGCTCAGTTTTTGAGTGTCGACCCATGCACCAAAGTTCACCAGTTAGATTCCCGGTCAGGGCGCATGCCCAGGTCATGAGCCCCATCCCCAGTGGGGGGCATGCAGGAGGCGGCCAGTCAATGTTCTCTCTCATCAATGTTTCTATTTCTCCCTCCATCTCCCTTCCTCTCTCTCTAAAATTAATAAAGGAAAAAACATTTAAAAAATTTTTTAATTGCTTAATCTTGGATAGGTCAGAGAAGACATAATGGTAAGGGCGGCTCAAAAATTTCTACATAGAATGAGCTTAGACTTGGCAATCGGTTTAAAGATGAAAATAGAAAAGTGTTGTTTTCTGAGGATTTGCAGAGGTTGAGCAAATGTCAGATCTTTGTGTCCAGGGAAGGCTGGGGTGGTCAAAGAGTGGCACCATCCCACCTAAAGCCACCCTGTGCCCCTTCTGCCATCGGCCTGATCGCACAGGGGGCGCTGCAGGTGGATGTTAGGGAAAATCTTTATTACGAAAATCTGATTGAACGAGAGGAGTGAAAACGAGAGCTAGAATGGCGCGTCGAAAAACCGTTGGCCTCTGAAAATGCCACAGGGTCCATGCTTTCACCCAGAAAAACAGAAAGACACCTTTCCTCATCTCTCTGTCCATCAGTCTTCTCTCTCAGAAAGTGCTGGAGCCTTGCTTTCAACAGATGTTATGTCACCAGTTATATCCATCACAATCCAGGAAGAAACAGAATTCACCCAGGGAGCTCAAATGAAGAGACTCTAATGTGGTTCTAGTTACAGAGAGGTGGGCAGGCTTCAGGGAAAAAACAAGTGATAGGGAGGCACCCAGAGACTAGCATCATCACTACTACCTCTTAACATTCAAAGGGCTAAAGGGGGAAATCGGGTCAGTAAAGCCCAGGTAAACATAGTACAGCAGAGGAGGGCTCAGGACTGGGACCTCACTTACAGAGGAAAGCATTTGCCATGCAGAGAGGTGGCAGGAAAGAAACCTCTTCCCACAAATTCCTCATGTCTCTTCCTCTTGTTCTCTGATTTCAAACTCAGACAGTCGGAATGCCTGATAAATTCTCCTTGCTGCCTCCCCAGGACTCTGAGCTGGGCGGAAAAATGTGGAGAATAGATCTCGGAAGGCAAAGCAGAGAATTAATAATAAGCACAACAGTCTAAAACAGCACCATAGTATTCTAATACAATTTTATTTCAAACCCAAATAATATATTTATTTATATTCATTTTGTATCTTCCTATGTGTTAACAAATATCATACATATATGTTTCCTCTTAGCAAATGTGGGGAGATACATCTCACTGAGAAACTGAGAAACTGAGACCCAGTGAGGTTGTAGATAATTCCCAATGTCCTAAAAACTAAAAGTGGCTGAGTGGGGATTCAAACTCAAGTCCACCTGTCACAAAGCCCATGTTCTTTCCTTTTTCCCTTAGGGAGCTCCATGGAGAAGGATGATTCATGTGTTATCATAGGCAGTATAGAGGCTAACACCCTCATTTATGAGGAAACAATTCAAGTTTGAAGGAGTGATTTCTCCTGCAGAGTTGGAATTAAATCGCATGTCTCCTAAATGCCTAGTTAATGTTGTAGTTTATGTATTTGTTTTTCTATCACATCAACTGTTACAGGTATCAGTACCTTCTCCTAACATTTTTTTTTGAGAAGTTTAACAGTTTCATTTTTTTTAATGTGTTTTTATTGATATTTTAGAGAGAGGAAGGGAGAGAGAGATAGAGACATTGATGTGAGAAACATCGATTGGCTGTCTCCTGCACTCCCCCTACTGGGGATCGAGCCTGAAACTGGGCATGTGCCTTGACCAGGAATCAAACCAGGACCTCTCAGTCCATGGGATGACACTCAATCCACTGAGCCATGCCAGCTAGGCTTTTTTGAGAAATTTATACTTGTTGCAAATCAAATGGTTTAGGATAGCAGACCTAGTAACTGCATTTATTCCTCTACCTCACAAAATGTCAATATAGAGCCTAATACAGGACAAGAAAGTCCACCAAATTTCTAGAATATACAAAAAGGATGGAATTTTCAACTGATGAAGCGAACAAGTGGAAAGTAGAGCCTAGAATATACAGACACAAGTCTCTGAGAAAAATGCAGCTGATTTTTCTTAGTAGGACCTTCACAAAGCTCCTAACTCAAATTTGCAAGTACAATGGGGCATGAGTGAAAGATGGCCCTACAGCCATAGGGACTAATTAATCACATGTCTGTACAGAACAATAAACCACCCCGTATTGAATTACAGAGGGCTGACAGCCAGGCATTTCCATCTCAGGCCAAATGATCCTCAAATATTTTCATCCCAGATGAGTTGAACAAATTGTCTTGGATAATTTCAGAGCAGCCAGTGTGGATGATTGTGTCCCAGAACAAAAGCCTTCATTTTCTACCACTTGCAGAGCCCAGCCTACTTTGCTTGTCTTAAAACTAACCCCGGTAGTTATAAAATTTCTCTCAACAACACAGGGCTCCCAGCCAATCCTTCTATTGCATTACTCTTATGTATGACTGGATAACCAACATTAATCAAATATTTGAGAAGAGCCTAAAATAGGAAAAATGCAGATCATAGACAAATAGAAGGGCTAACTCCTGATAAAAACAGATCGTAAACAAATAGAAAACTGTCCCCAGGCATAGAACACAGAAATGAACTTAAGCAAATAAACAAAAACAGCCAACTAAAAATGAACAAACTCTTATTCTTTTACTCAAGAAAATTGAGAAAATAGAAACTCCCAGATCAAGGAAACACTATAAATCTGGAATAATTGGATAATAAGAGATCTTGGAAACTAAAAATATGGTTGCTAAAATAAAATGCCATTAGAGATAAAGTAAACAAATTTCTCTGAAATGTACAGCAGCCCTGGCTGGTGTGGCTCAGTTGGTTGGGTATTGACCCCCTCATGGAAAGGCTGCCGGTTCAGTTCCCAATCACGGCACATGCCCAGGTTGGAGGTTCAATCTTGGGTGCGGGAGGCAGCCCATCAATATTTTGCTCTCACATTGATTTTTTTTCCCTCTCTCTCTAAAAAATCAATAAAAAATATCTTTAAAAACATAAAATAGAATGTAGAGCAAAACACAATTATAAAAAGCAAGAGAAAGGAGATATCTTTAAGGTCAATTCAAGAGATAAAAGCAAAAAATGATGGTAGCTTGGGAAAGAAAGGCTTGAGTGCCACGTAGAATACTCGCAATAAAACCCATACCTAAGCACATCAGTGAGAAATTTCATTACAGGGAAAAATGAAGGTCTTATAAGCTTCCAGAGAGCAGACACTGAGCACCTCAAAGAATCAAGAACCAGAGCATCAAAATCCTCAGTGAGAAAATTGGAGCAATGATTTAATGTGAAATGGAAAATTATTTTTAACTTGTATCTCACTTATTCATATTATTAGGTTTTTGTTGTTGTTGTTGCTGTTATTGGTGTTCTTTGTTTTGAGATCAGAATAAAGACTGTTCACGCATGTCAAGAATCAGCATTTTACCCTTACTCCTCCCAAAGCACACTTTTCTATGAGAGTACATAAGGAAGTAAATACTCCTAGAAGGAGGAAGTTATAGGATGCAAGAAACAGTTATTCCATAGTAGGAGAGCAGTAAGGGGTGCCACAAGAGGCCTAGGGAAAAAAATCAAGCAAATTTGAACAGAAGAACCAAGGACTCTTGAATAATGACTCAGTGAAATAAATTTAAAATGTGATAAAGGCAGAGAACAAAAGAAAAAAAAAGACAATTAGATATTTATGAAAGAAAAAATAGCACACTGTGTGAAAATGCCATGGTCCAAATTGCAGTGGGAAGTGAGTGGGCTTCACTGACGGATTCTATCAGTAGAAAAGACGTAAACCTTGGAAAAGGTAAGGATGTGGTAAATACTGCATATGTGTCATCTTTATGCAAAGAAAGAAAAATCATCAATAAGAAACACTGTAAACAAGGGATAAAACTGTTTGAGAAGGCATGGTTCAAATATAGAGAAGATGTTGCATGCTTTTGAGCGATTACTGGCATATAAAAAATGGAAAATCTTTTGGACATTTTTCTTTGTGTATGCAGAGGATTATATATTTAACTGAAAAGAAGTAAATGTAATCATAGCACAATTTATGATTCTCCAGTGAATAATATTTTACAGCTATCTTATTGTAAATATGAAATTTAGGCCCAAAAAACCTAAAACAGCAAAAGAAGGAAGTAATAAAGATTATCATCAAAAAATGAAATTGAAAACAGAAAAATCAATGAAGCCCAAAGCTGGTTCTTGTGAAATCATTAAAATGAACAAATCTTTAGCCAGACTGATCAAGAAATAAAAGAGAGAAGACACAGAAGACCAGGAAAGAAAGAGAGGACCTCACTACTGACCTAACACAGATTAAGAGGATAATAAGAGATTACTAAGAACACATCTCTGTCCATTAATTCTACAGCTGAATGAAACAAACCAATTCCTCGAAAGATACCAACTATGAAAACTCACTTAAGATGAAATAGATAACCTGAATAGTCCTATCTATTAAATACAGTTAATACGTAATTAGTAACCTTCCACAAAAGAACATTGTATGCCCAGACAGCTTCTCTGGCTATTTCTTTAGGAAAATACAAAGTAAAACTACAATAAAATTTGACTCTTAGGATAGCTAAAATTAAAAAACAAAATAAAACCCCACAACCCTGACAATACTAAGCACTAGAGACAATGAGGAACAATAATCTTTAAGGTAATATCTGCATAATCTCAAAGTATCTTCCCCCAAAATATTATTTTTTTGTGTGTGGTGATTTTAGCATGGGAAGGAAAACTCTCATTCATTGCTGATGGAATGCAATGAATGTATATAAGCAACTGCTTATATACACACACTTGCCATATGACCCAGCAGTCACACTCCCAAGTGGGTTATAGTTTTATGTTCACACAAAAACCTGAATTCATAATTTCCAAACACGGGCAACAACCCAGAAGTCCTTTAGTGGGTGAATAAATAAACAAACTGGGTACATCCACACAATGGAATATTACTCAGCAATTAAAAGAAACAAATTGTTAATTCACTCAACAACATGGATGAGTTATAAATGTATTTTGCTAAGTGAAAGAAGCAAGACCCCAAAGTCTACATATTGTATGATTTAATTTATATAACATTCTGGAAAAGGCAAAACTACAGGGATGGAAACAGGTCAGTGGTCACCAGGAATGAGGAATGGGGAAGGGTAGGTTACAAATGGGTCACAAGGCAATTTAGGGCAATGTAACTCTTTTATATGGCACTGTGATGGTGGATACATGACATTGCCACAAATTATAGTACTCTACCGCAGCTGTGTGGCCTAAGCTCATCGAAGGGGATGGGGAAGAAAGAGGCTAAATAATTTTGAAACACAGTGAGGTTAGATTTTTCTAAGCTGAAAGAAAAAAGATCTGTGCACAAACACTAAATTCTCATTTATTAATGTGTTTCTCAGAGGAATATGATTTAGTAATTCTGAAACTGCTATACCTGTACCCTAGGTTCAACAAATGTATTGTAGATGATAAAAGCCCAGTCACTTCCACTGTTGGAGAAAGCCACAAATAAGCACGTTGGAAGTGCTACATGAAACATATGGCACCAGGTTAGAGTCTGAGATGTTAGGAAGAGCTCATGTTTACATGCACACATGCACACACAGATAGGTACAGAAGTAAATGTATATATTTGTAAATACAGGGGTTAGTATGCATACTTTGTTTTCTAGTGCTGTCCACCGAAAGGGACTATCAGCAGTGATACCCCGTTCACAATGAGTACGCCTGTACCTAGATATTTGTTTCTAAATACCTTTCTTTAATAAAAGGAATGTGGGAAACCTCAATGAATTGCTGATTCTAGGGCTGGAGTAGGAAAAATGAGTCTCAACTATCTTGTCCTTAAAAAAAGAAAAAAAAGAGGTACATCATTAAAAGGACATAAGAGTTCATCTGAAAGAGCTGCCAATAGTCAAGGCTGAAACAATTTAAGTGAGAAAATAAATTATACTATCGGATTATAACCCAAAGAAAAATAATAAATATCCATGAGCCCATACTGATACAAATAACGTTTGAATACATACATACATACATACATACATGAATTACTAAATAGAAGAGAGGAGACAAATCTTCCTTATAGAAGAATTCTAATTTATACATGGAGAAGGAATTAGGGGACTAGAAAACCACCATTAGAATACCACAGTAATAATTACTGCAGGCGAGTTCCACAGACACATTTTAAAGTAGTGGGAAACTCTTTAAGGCAGTGTTTGCATAGTCTCAGAGCATGTTCCTCCGAAATGCTCTTCGTGGTGATTTTAGCTTACATCCACAAGCTTTTTGATACTTAAAGCTGCAGGAGTTGAAGTTTAATTCCTCTACCCTTGAGCATGGCTGCACTTAGTGACTCACTTCTAATGAATAGCACGTGGGAGGGAAAGTGGTAATTCACAATGGAGAAGCCACACTGATGGGACCTTATCCGAGTGACCAAGCTTAACATCCCCAGTGATAAGCCATGTTGACATCATGTACCCTTGATATGATGAGAAGGGTACCTCTGTTATGCTTCCCCAAGATCCGTAAGTTCAGTATAATCATGATAAAACAGACAAAAAACTGACCACTGTTCTTTGAAAACTTTCAGGTTGAAGAAGACAGGAAGACTTAGAAATTCTCTATAGATTGGAGGAAAGTCAGAAAACAAGTTAACTAAACATAATGTGGCATCCAGGGTTGGATCATGAAACAGAAAAAGAATACACTCTCTCATTTAGTTATCCATATTGTACCAATGTTAGTTTCTTCGTTTTGATAAATTAACTAGGTCAAATAAGATGTTGACCTTGGGGAAAGTTGTGTGAAGTGCATATGGAACCTCTCTGTGCTATCTTTACAACTGTTCCATAAATCTGAAACTACTTTGAAATAAAAGGTTAAAAAAAGTGGAGAGCATAAGAAACAGTTTTGTGTGTGTGTTCATTTAGTTACAAAGGTAATGATTAAGGTGACTAAACATAGTTACACAATTATTTTTTTCTTTATCCTCACTCGAGGACATTTTTGCATTTATCTTCAGATAGAGCGGGAGGGAGAGAGGGAGGAAGAGAGACAGAGAAACGTTGATGTGAGAGATACATCGAGTGATTGCCACCCACACGACTCCAGCCAGGGCCGAGGACAAACTGCAACCGAGGTACGTGCCCTTAGCAGGAACCAAACCAGGGACTCTCTGGTCCGTGGGCCGATGCTCTAACCGCTGAGCCAAACCAGCCAGGGCAATTGCACAACTATTTTAAGAAGAGGGTGGAGAGAGAGTGGACACATGGTATAAATAAACTAAATATCCCAACCCATCAATTCAGATGGTCAAGTATTCATTTCAAAAGTTGATTGATAAATCAGTAAATAAATCTATAAGTGTATTATTTAGAAAAACTGGATAATCACCAGAAAATCTTTAAAAATTTTTTTTTTCTTTATTGATTTTAGAGAGAGAGGAAGGGAAGGGAGAGAGAGAGAAACATCAATGAGAGAGAACATTGATTGGCTGCCTCCTGCATGCCCCCCACTGGGGATTTGGCCCACAACCTGGGCATGTGCCCTGACCGGGAATCAAACTGGTGACCTCTTGGTGCATGGGTCAATGCTCAGCCACTGAGTCACACCGGCTGGGCTCACCAGAAAATCTTTAAATAGTCTTGGTCAAAAGAATTTACTTATTGGAGTAGGAATATATTGGCCAGAAAAAGGGGTCAGAGACTCTGAGTGTCCTTACCATTTCATCTGTGATGTCTGATTTTGTAACAATATGCACATTATTTCAGTAAAAATTACAAATTAGTGTCAATCCATAAAGGAGATTCCTTGGTCAGTTCATTTGGAATATATTTAATACTTTTTCTCTCTTTTAGAGAATCATAACACATATTTTTATATTAAAAATTCAGAGAAATTGTAAATTAAAAATGAAAGAAACTTTCTGTAAACTAGCATTCTTAGAACTTGTTTGACGACAGAAGCAGGTGTTACCCCTTTATGAGCAACTATCTCTCTACCTTCTTATGAGCAACTATCACGAAATAGAATGCAGTTTGGGAAATGCCGCTCTCTGAATCCTTGAAGAGTAAAAGAAAACCACAACTGAGAAACTGATGTGAAGCCCCGTAACTAGTGGCACAGATGAGCGCCTATCACTCTCCGGAGCCCTTTAATTACTAAACTCCACTGTGGTTCCTGGCTGTCTCTGTTACCTGTCCCAAATACCCTGATAGTGTAGCACAATTTTTCCTTCTTAGCTTCAGTGTCCTCATTGCTACTTTATCATTTTGCAAATCTGTACCAACCTCATTCTGATTCTTGAAATATGTAAATGACCCTTGAAGCATAATTCTTGCACTGTGCCCCACAGTAAGAAAGTGAGACAGAGCTCTGGGCTTCCTTCCTGGAATGTCCCCTCTCCTATGTGGGACAAAGATCACACTCTACCTTCAAACTCAGTAATCAAAAAGGCAGGCTGCTGTCCGCTGGGTTCTTCAAAGCTCCTTGTGCTTCAGGGAGCGGGAGGCTCTGTGCTTTACCTGGATTTTGGTCCTAAGGGATGACTTCTAGGAGTCAGACAAAATCTATGACTGCAGCTGTTGTAATTTACATGATCCCAAATCGAGGCAGGTAGATTATGTATTCTCTTTGTTTTTACTCTGGATTTATGGGAGGGAAGGGTTATTTTTCTCCTTGTCCAAATATCTTAAATCATTCAAAGGCAGCATTAGACTTTAAGCAGAAAAATGCAAATGTAACTGGGACACTTACAATGACCTAAATGCATGCTGATTACCTTTTCTGTTATTTTCTGCCCTTAAATAAAGAAAATAATAAAATTGTCAGCAGTAAGAAAAATGAAAGTAGGTCAGACCACAGAACCATTAGATCAAAAGCAGTTAGAGCCAAAAACACCTTTCCCAAGTGGGAAGTGAGAAATCAACATGTAAATGAAAAGCATTTGAAGAGTTGTAGCAGCTCCTCTATTAGCCTTGGCAATTATCAGGAGGGCATTAAATTATTCTGGCAACCGCCTCTTGTAACTGGAACAAAGTGGAAATGCTGGTAATGTTACTGAAAGAGGTGAGTCACTCCAAAAGAACACTTTCACTGGGTGGGACTTACATTCTTTAGAAAATGAGAAGAATGGACAATGAAGGATGGTCCCTGATGAGAACATGGGAGAGAACAGTCTGATTTTGCAGGATGTATGTGTGTGTGTGTACATGTGTCATGTAAAGGTTTGCTGATGCTTTTCAATCAATTGTAAGTGAAAGTCCAATACTAATACCATCATGTGACAATATGAAATGCCTACAGCATGACTGTGGCCTCCCATTGAAGATATACTGATTGCACTCATTTCAATTAATGATTGCAATGCTATTCTTTGTCGAAATGTTGCTTTTATTGTCCCATCATATGGGGTCAGGTTAACACACTCATCCTTAACCTGCACAGTTTAACAGAGTCAATCCAATGCTGTTTACACAGGCATAAAGAAAAGTGAAGTAGCTAAATAAATGTGGAACATGCCTGTTAATGGAAAGCTGCTCATAAAATAAATGTTTTTGGAACAAGATAAGATTTCTGAAGATACCCTCTGAAAGAAAGAATGGGAGCAGTTCTATGAATTTAGGCAAGTAGTGCAATAGTAAAGAAGGCGGCAAAACTGATGGAAGATTTTGGAAAATAAACAATGTGACTTATCCACTACATGTATTAACTCTTCTAGAATTTGAACCCACGCAGCCACTGTGGCTCAGTGGATTGAGTGTGTCATCCCATGGACTGAGAAGTCCCGGTTCCATTCTCGGTCAGGTCACGTGCCTGGGTTGTGGGCTTGATCCCCAGTAGGGGGCATGCAGGAGGCAGCCAGTCAATGTTTCTCTCTGACATTGATGTTTCTATCTCTCTCTCTCCCTGAAAAAATCAATAAAAACATATTTAAAAAATTAAAAAATGTTTCGTCCTAATACAGACAGTCCACATAATATGTTTGTTCTCCAATATTGCCCAATTTACTATGAATCTACAGAGAATCTTACGTTTTTACCTGAAAAGTCAAAGGTATCATGTGAAGAAGACCTAAAAGACTTTGAACTTTAGAGAAAGATGTATCCCAAAGTCCCTGTGCCCTGTCTGTAGGAAAAATAAAATTAAGTGCCATCTTACTACTAGTTGGTAGCCTTTAGAATGAACTATTTTCCATACCATTCAAGAAAATTGCAAGAGACATAACAGAGCCCACCACTCTACTTATTCTATGGTATAACAGCTGGGAAGTACTTCCAATCTTGTTTGCACTGCTCTGACAAATGGGCCTTCAGATAGCAAAAAAGAGAAACTTATCTTTCCACAGCAACGTAGCTCATACGACAGAGGCTCTGGAAAAGGTTATTTGAGTTTGTGACAAGTCAATCATTTTTATTTTTAAATGATCACTATGATGCATACTCTATTAAATGTGAAAGTATAAATACATGCTTTCATTTTTATTAGTAACCTTAGACTTTATAGGCTTGAATCAACATTAAAAAAAAATTGCATTGACAAATTTATACAAACAGACAAAAGACCCAGAAAAGCCAACATAATACTGAACAACAAGGTTGGAGGGCTGACACTACCTTACTTCAAGAATTAATATAAAGCTATAGTAATCAAGACAGTGTGGTATTGGCAAAAGAATAGACAAATAGATCAATGGAACAGAGCCTGGAAAGAGACCACACAAACAGAGTTAACTAATCCTTGACAAATGAGCGAACGCAATCCAATGAAGAAACACATGGTGTTGGAGCATCTGGCTGCATGCAGGCAAAACAAAGCAAAAAATAAAAACACAAAAATTTTTAAAAAATGATTTATGCTGACCTTACATCTTTCACAAAAATTTCTCAAAACAAATCACAGACCTAAAAGGAAAACATAAACCTATATAAATTCTAGAAGGCTATGTAAGTGAAAATCTAGATGACCTTCGTAATTATTTTTTAATACACCAAAAACAACCCATGAAAGAAAAATTGATAAGTTGAATTTCATTAAAACTTAATTTAAAACTTTTGCTCTGCCAAAGACATCATTCAGAAAATGAAAACAATCAAAGCTACAGTGTAAAAAATATTTGCAAAACACACATCTGATAAAAGACTTGCATCAAATACACAAAGAACTCTTAAAACTCAGCAATCAGAAAACAAACAATCCAATAAAAAATGAATGAAAAATATGAACAGACATCTAACTGAAGAGGATATAGAAATGCCAAATAAACATATGAATAGATGCTCAACATCATACGTCATCAGAGAAAAGCAAATTGAGTTAATAAGATACTACTACACACCTATTAAAATAGCTAAAATCCAAAACCCTGACAACACCAAATGCTGACAAGGATGTGGATAAAAAGGAACTTTCATTTATTACTGGTGGGAATTCAAAAAGGAACAGTCATAGTAAAGAGTTAATATGTAATATAGCAGCCATGTTCCTTGATGGTTATGGAAGTGAGTTAAAAACTTGCAAGTTGAAAACATGACTATACAGAAACCTGCACACAGATGTTGCCAAAACTTGGAAATACCCAAGGTATCCTTCAATAGGTGAATGAGTAAACAAAATGTGGCACATCCATAAAATGGAATATTATTCAGTGATTAAAAAAAATGAACTACCAGGCCACACACACACACACACACACACACACACACACACAGACATGGAGAAACCTTAAATACATACTGTAAGTCAGTGGTTCTCAACCTTCCTAATGCCACGACCCTTTAATACAGTTCCTCGTGTTGTGGTAAGCCCCAATCATAAAATTATTTTTGTTGCTACTTCATAAGTGTAATTTTGCTACTGTTATGTCTTAGGCAACCCCCGTGAAAGGGTCGTTCGACCCCCAAAGAGGTCGTGACCCACAGGTTGAGAACCGCTGCGTAAGGGGAAGAAACAGGTCTAAAAAGGCTACATAATACATGAATCCAACTGTAACATTCTGGAAAAGCAAAACTATGGGGATAGTAAAAAGGTTAGTGGTTGCCGTGGATTAGGAAGGAGAGAAAGATGAATAGGCAGAGCATAAGAAGATGTTTAGGGCAGTGAAACTGTTCTGTATGATACTGTACTACTGGATGCATGATATTACGCATTTGTCAAAACCCATAGCAGTGTACAACACAGAGTGAACCCTAACAATAGACTATTGGCTTCAGTTAGTAAACGTATCAATAGTGGTTCATCCACTGTAACAAATATACCACACTAATGGAAGAGGTTAATAATAGGGAAAACCGTGTCGGGGGAAGAGGACAGAGGTGTATGGGAACTCTTTGTACTCTCTGCTGAATTTCTCTATAAACTTAAAACTGCTCTAATAATAATCTATTAATGTAAATAACTAAGTAAAACAATGTTAAAAGTCATCACATTTCTAATGGAGAAATCTGGCATGTGACCTCCTTGGTGAAAGTTAAAGGTCTTCTGTCTCAGTAAGCTGGTTTCCCTCCCTTCCCTATTTTTCTCCTACCCTACTGCCAGCCGGACTCCTATTAACACTGAGACCCAGGTAACTGATGTCTCGAGTCAGGCTCTAAGACAGGAAGATGCTAACCATCCTACGATTATAAATGAAAAGAAAAACATGTTAGCCAAAGAACATACTTTGTCAACAAGTGCATGTTTACCAAACATATGACTAGAGACTGAGAGATGGGGTGTGTGAGAACACCCTCCACTCAGCTGCTCTATTTTGGACTTGGGAGGATGCCTCCTTATCCTCTCTGCAGTATGGAGGGGAGAGAGCTTCCTTACATAGCTTCCTCTGCCCTAGTTTTCCAATATGGCAGAGTCGCTGAATAATTTATTGGTGGCTCTCAGAGCTTTAACCCTAGCTTTGTAGTGGTCAACATTATTATATTCTGTTCAGAGTTAAAACAAAACAAAAAATACATCAAAATGTTTACCATTTATAACTCATGATATGGATAAGAAATATTAGGAGGTTGAGGCAGAGGGGTCCACTGACCATTCCATTCAGATTGTCAGCTCTTTTCCTAGAAGTGATCTTGTGTGTGGTGTGTCCATAAACTGGAAGGATATATGCTTCTTGACCTCCGCAGTCTTGGAGAGATTCTCCCCCAGACTGAAGTCAATTCGTTCCTCCCCATCCCTGCACTTTGCTGTGGAGAAAGCTGGAGGACTACAGCAGTGGGAACTTGACGTCACAGGGTGCAAATCTTGTGCCATTACTTTAAGGTAAAAATATTAAGTCAATTTTACTTCATTCTAACCTGCATCATGAGCCAAATATACAGAATACAGCATCTTAAATACCATAAACTACAGCTGACCCTTAAACAATGTGGGTGCTAGGGTCACCAAAGCCCTGGCTAGTTGAAAATCTGTGTATAACTTCTGACTCCCCCAAAACTTAGATGTCCCTCAGTATCCACAGGGGATTGGTTCCAGGACCCCCCATGGATACCAAAATCCACAAATGCTGCAACACCCTATACAAAGTGCCCTAGATCAATGCATTCAGTCACCACTCCACATTCGTGGACCCCCAACCACAGATTGAAAACAGTACAGGCATTTGTTGAAAAAATCTGAGTTTAGGTGGACCTGCACAGTCCAAACCCCTGTTGTTCAAGGGTCAACCATATAGAAAGTGAGAGTAGCACATTAATAGATTAGCTTTATAGTTTGTTTTTTTCTAAGAAAAGTTTGCAGCCTTTGGTCATGGGCATCCGCTGGAATGAATAGGAAAAAAAAAAACTGCAGGTTTTCTGGTGATATAATATACTAATGTATAGGTGCTGACACACACAAACCCTAATTAATATTTGCGGGCCTCTAAGAGCTTGGGTTTTAGCCAGTATCCTGAAAATACTCATGTAGAGGATGATTGCCCTTGGGCCCTGTTCCTCCGATTCAACATCTTACTCGAAATCAAACTAGGCAAAGAGTTTAGGGATTTCCATTTGTGACTTGCCACTAAGAATTATGTCTATGTTTCTATCTTGTCAGGTACATGTAAACACATTGTATCCCAGCTTCTCAAGATGACAGACAAAGATATGGGGACATTAGGTCAACTTCTTGGGGAACCTAGAACTGTTGCGATCAATGAATGCATCTGGCCCCTTGGGTTTGCACCGATATGTTTAGAATAGGAAAATGTGTTTGCCTCCCATGTCTGTTTCTTGATGGGCTAAACTTACAATAGGCCCTGTCACTACTGCTGTTTACCTTACATGTTTTTTTCTTCATGCGGTAGCTTACCTTGTACAACCAAATAACTTGTTTCACTGGCACATTGTGTGGCTAAAATCACTCCCTGAAGTGTTCCCACAAGCTTCGATCTGGCAAAAATATAAAGTTTGACTTGCTTCTGGAATTTCAGAATGCTGAAGTATGGAAACCCTTCCTCAAGTATTGAGCTCAGTTGCGTTGTTCCCATATCCACCCAAGGAATCAAAGTGCTCCCCAGCTGGCGTCTTGCTAGACTTAATTTGATGTATTATTTAAAAGGATGCGAGGAGGGAAAATATTTCATATGAGCTGTATGTGAAAGAAGACAGGAAAAAAGAAATCATTCCGAAGGGCTCATTGCAATAATGATGCTTTGAATGCGATTTTCAGAATGTCAACTAAGCAAGCATCATTTTTATTCCTGTCGGTATGAAACAAACTTGAGATGATTCTTGGCCCAACTTTCCAAGGGCCTCCCAACGAGCAGAGCAGAAACCAATCATGTAGTCCCCTGGCAAGAATTCCTATTATCAGGGGAAATCAGTTTTTGTTTGGTCTTCCATTATATCCCTATTAAGTCCTCTAAAAGAACAAAGAGTGATGATGGCTTGCCATCTGGTGTGACATCCAAGTTGACCAGTAAGCCCCTTCTCCCTGTACTTGGCATTGTTTTGCACAGCATGAGGTTCCCTTACCCAATGGGAAGATTGAATTAGGTGTCATAGAGAATATTTATTTTTTGAGCTTTTCCCCTTGCAATCAGAAATTTAGAAAAATGTGGCTGTCTTTTCCCCACTGTTATAAATAATTTGGTTATTTTAAAGTCCTTTTCAGTTTATAAATGCTTACTGAAGACCCCTAGCAGGGGATTTCTTAAATAACATTGAGGAAATCTGTCTTGTCCACCTAAATTGGCTGCTTTAAGGAGATCATGCTTTGTTTATTAATTCTGAGTTCAAATTTTACAGAGTCTATGATTTTTTTCCTTGTATTTGCAAAGTTGCATGAAACTTTTCTTTACTGTTGCCTTTGAGGTTTAATTCTGTAGAAACATGTAGCAGCCCAGAAAAGGTAACAGAATATTGTGAGAAAATGGTATTCATAGACCTCCCAGGGGGGAAAAATATATGGAGGAAAGAAAAGAGAAATCCTGAGAGTCCAGGACTCCCAGTCTCATTCCAGAATTTTTGTCTCAGACAACAAAGATAATCTGTGAACCTATAGGCACATATTAAAAGCCACGTAGACCTACACATTTTCTGATGGTCTTTGTCTGATTAAACAAGCCTCAAAGACATAATGAATAATTTATGATAAATCAATGTCCATATAGAATAAAAGCATATTTTAAAAGGATTGTTTTATGTTTAATTCCTAAGTGAATGCTAAGCTTGTCCTTTATTATGAGCTATTTATTACCATTGTCTTTGTTTTAAAATTTTTCAGTTTTGAAAATAATTAAGAATGAAAAGTAAATACTGAATAGCTCTTTTACAGGCTGCAAAGTAAGCTTCATATATTATCCCACTGAAGTTTCACAACACTGTTGATTAGCAGCATCCTAAGTGTTAGCGATACTCACTGCACAGAAGAGTAAATGGAGACTTGTGATCTTATGAAACTCCACCAAACTGGCACACCTGCTTTAACCAGCACTAAATTTTCACTCAATATTTCATAATCCAACTCTGGACCTTTTCCATTATAAAAAGCCTCATTTTTAAGAGAAATTTCTCAGACTGTGGGACAGACCCACTCATGTGCTGAGGAAACACTACACAGTCTTCGAGGGCAACATGGGAGCCACAGAGACCTTTCACTATGTGTTATTTTAGTGCTCATGTATTCCTACATCACAGTGGACACTGGGTGGGAGGGTTAGGGGGTGTATGGAGGCCTGTAGCTCTCAATGTCTGAAAACAAAAAGAAAATTATCTATCTTGCTTGTATTTTTATATGGCTGAGTCCTCTCTATTATTCCCTTAATTCACTCCCAGATATAGATATTCTGGAAGGAAGTAGGTCCAAAAAATCAAGAGTGTCATAAAAATCTATTATAGTGCCTCTTCCTATAGCCTAACAACTTCAAATGGCTGTTTATAAAGGTAGGGTTGCTTCTCTCCTTTTCTCTTACATCTTATTGAAAAGGAAGAGCTGAAAGTACCTACAGCAGAAACACTCAGGTATCTAGGACCTCCTTTGGGTGTGAAGAAATATTTGGCTGGTGAGTTTTAGGCATGAACTTCTGAAGGTATCTTTAATTTCTAGTTCCTCTTGTCTCCAAACTTCAATCCTCTTGTTGTAGAGTTAAAAGCATTGCTTCTCCTTGGCCTTTTATTTTTAAGACTTCATAAATATTAGCCTTGCCATTTCTTGGGCACCTACCTTGTACAAAGCACTTGTGAGACATGTGACATGACACAGGGTTAGTTAGGCCACTTCAACCACTTTGAGAAGAGACACCCTCTCCTCCTAATCCCCCACTCCCACCTGCTGCTGTCTCTATTGCTTCTCCTGTATGCTGCAGACTGGCTAGAAGAAAGAGATGTGGTCTGACAACCAATAGTATTGTGCAGAATATATCTAGTCATCTTGTGTAGTTTTGGTCCGATCAGAATTCATTTGGGTTTTGCCAAGTGGTAATGGTGACATCCACTTCATGGGATTTTTAAAAGGAAAAGTGGCACAGTGTGTGTAAGAACCAAATAGTACCTGAAGGGCAATAAACATTTGGAAAATGGTATCTATTATAGTTTTATATGTTATTGCAGTCATAGTACTGAAGGAAGTTGAAGTGGTGGGAAGTAGGTCCAGTGCAAATACTGCCATTGAGAGTTTGGACTCTGGAAAGTATAAGGCATTTCTCCCTGAGCACACTGACAGCTACTGAGGACTTTGTGATCAAAAGTAACTTGGGATCTTACTTTTAGGTGTCACTGGTGGTTTCTAACGAACTACTTGATCTAATACAGAGGGACTTAACTCAGTGGCTGCTTCCTGAATCTTTAACAGGTTCTTTGAAGTACAACATTTCAGAGAAATTGAGGGTTGTCTGAAGTGCTTGGCAACATGCATTAGCTCTTCAGATGCCTAATGTTTGCATATTTCACATCTTTCAAATCAAAATACCTGGGACAGTCGATGAAAAGGATTACAGCAATGATGAACCTAAAGAAAGGACTTTGACTCAATCTCAGAAGTCAACAATTGCTTTTGAATCCCTTTTAGGCACAATAAAAGAAAGAAAAATCGGGAAGGTACTCTGTTCTTGGACTTGGGAAAGAACACACCACAACTATGATACATAGAGGCAGAGATAACTAAAGTTGCATAAAAGGAAAAGAGATGTTCGTTCTGAGAGCTAGGATCTGGAAGCAGACATGGAGTAGGTGGCACTGGAGACTAGGTCTTGAAGGCTGATAAATGGAAGAGGGAAGAGTTCCTGAGACAGAAAGAAGAGCACATGAATAAAGGCACACCATTGGGCAATCAAGGAAATAACTAACGAGAGCTGCCGATCAAATAAATGCATATGATATTTGAGGGTTATGACCAAAGGGTTATTCCTGGTAACATTTTCTCTATTAGAGGGAGGAAACACAGGGCCTTTTGATAAAGAGCAGAGATGCCTGTGAATGGGAAATGTCAATTTCTCTCTGCCCTGTAGGGGATGCAAGTAATGACCTGCCCACCCAGCCATTGAGGATTGCGGCAGCTCTAGGAGCTCAGTTGGTCCAGCAGCTGCCAGGGGAGAAAGGAAGCTGTGGAATTGATTGACAGTTTCCCAGAAACCCAGGATCTCCTCTCTTCATTATTTGTTCTCTCTTCACCATTACGTGGCACTTTACAGTATTTGGGTGTGGATGAAAGGAATGAGTTTGAGTTGTTTTATTGAAAAAAAATTTTTAAGTGCATAGATTCAAATTTATTTGCTTAGCAATATGGTAATTGTGTGTTAACTCTTTCCCAGAAGATCAGCTTTATGCTGACTGGAGTCGGACATCTCATCATTTTTGTAATGCTGCTATCATGCCTTTCCTCTAAGAAATGTAGAGTCTCCAATGTTTAAATGGCTTTGCAGGGGCAATTTATCCATTAGGCACAGTAGGCACACGGCGGAGGATCCTTTTACAGATCCTTTTAGGGAGCCACAAACATGTTTTAATTCCTTTTAAAATCAGGAGAAAAAATAAACTTTTAGAGTCGAATAAAAAGTTTAATTTTCTTCAAATGAAAACTTAAAGAAAATTAAAGTTTTAGGGTTTTTAAAGTCTATTAATTTTGCCTAAAGTAGAAAAAAATTTAAAGTATTTAAATTTATTCCAGCATCAAATATCCTCTAAGTCAAGTATGAAAGAGAGATGAGGTATAATTAATTCATCGCGAAGTAAAATTCCTCTCTGAGCCCACTAGTGTGACAGCCCTGCCTTCTAGATTTGGGGGTATGTATACATTTTGGATTCCTCTGTTTTCTTGGTGAACTGACCCTTTTAAAAAAAAATTTTTTTTCTTTATTGATATGAGAGAGAGAGAGGAAGCAAGAGGAAGAGAGAGATAGAAACATTGATGAGAGAGAACATCGATTGGCCACCTCCTGCTTGCCCCCACTGGGGATCAGGCCCACAACCTGATCCGGGAATTGAATCAGGTGCCCTGACCGAGAATCGAACCGGCAACCTCTTGGTGCATGGGTTGATGTTCAACCATTGAGTCACAGCAGCCAGGTGATGAACTGACCTTTTATTATTATACAAGTGCATTACTACTCTGAGTTCTCTAATTCCTATGAATAATACTTACTGACAGATATTTTATCTGCTAGGTCTGGGATAAATTAGAACTTTTTAGAAGCACTGGGAATTGGTAATATCATGATAGCTCTAATATTTATTTCACATTTATTGCTTAAAAACTATGTAATAAAATATTATTAGTCTTTAAAATACAAAATATATGTATGCTAAAATTAAAACTAGCTTCTCTCTAGAAATAAACACAGTTATTTAAGCCAATATTTCTTATTTGCTGATATGCTAAGTGATTTTTTTTTTGTCTTATCAGGTAATTAACCACTGCTAATGCATGGTCCTATAGAATGTAGCCAAAATGGTCCTTTGACCCAATCGAATTGGGAAATGCTAAATACAATATGTCTCCAATAAATATTGGCCCATTAAATGCTTTCAGAGGTCCAAAATTAATTTTAAAAATCAAAATTATTTAACTCCATATATTATCATTAATTTGACCACAGCACTATTTTTCACATAATGTCTAGTAATATCCCACAAAATAAATTTTCCTCTTAACACACTTTGGAAATTACTTCAGAAATACTGCATCATTGCATAAGCAGTTATTATGTGTTGGGGACTATTCTAAAAGATTTATACACTTTACATTATTTACAACATGTCAGATTTGAGTAAATACAATGAGGTAAATACTATCTTCATTTTATAGATGAATAAATTGAGTGAGATCACGTAGCTTTTAGTAATGGAGCTGCGATTCAGGTCATTTATGTCTCTCCATAATTTACCCAGCATGGAGCAGCAGTCCTTCAGTTGCTTTCCTAGGAACTGATGTCACACTCTCTTCTCATCAGCTTTGATTCAACCTTCAGGGCCCAACCTCTTATCTACATATATGATTCTAGTGGAATTCTGCCCTGTAATTCATCAAATCCTCATCCCTTAATTCCCATGTGGCTCTGACTTAAAATTCAGTCTCTGGTTTTCAAATGAGGCTACGATACCAGGAAAAAGCATAGATTGTACATTTTACCTCTGACCTGCCACAGCCCTGTCTCAGCCTTCTTATAAACAAATAAATACCACCTTCCCTGAAGGGCTAAAGGGAATTGCTGTGGTGTTAGAGGGCAAGAGGAAGGGAAGAAGAGTAAATAAATAAGGTAGATGTCAAGATGTCAGCAGACAGCCATTGGTGGGTTAGATATACACTATCTTCAGTTCTCTCTCCAAATGGGAGGAGGAAAGAATTTGACAGACTCAGAAAGGCAGATTGTTAACCAGTAATTCTGGGCATCTGAAAATATTTGAGGGACTCCTGATAAGTCTTTTCTAAGGGGTGAGATAGAACAGGGTTTGTTGACAACCTTGCAATATAATTCTCATCTCAAAAAGTATACAATTAAATTATGATTTTTAAAATTGCTATGTTTATAATATCTGTTTATTTGTATAGTTCCAGTCATAAAAACATTTTTAGCACCATTTCCTTAGCAAATCCTACAAATAATAAATGTAATTTCTCTAATCAGGAAATAATTATTCTACTGAATGGTGTTCAGCTCTGCTAAGCCAAATGATACATTAATTCATTCATTATAAAGTACATTGGGGCCCTGGCCTGTGTGGCTCAGTTGGTTGGGCATCATCCTGTGCACTGAAAGGTTGCTGGTTTGATTCCCAGTCAGGGCACATGCCTGGGTTGCAGTCTTGATCCCCTGTAAGGAGCATGCAAGAGGCAGCCGATTTATGTCTCACTCTCACATTGATGTTTCTCTCTCTCTCCCTCTTCCTTCCTGTCTCTCTAAAAATCAATATAAAAAAAGCTTTAAAAAATACATTGGGTATCTTCTAAGTTTTGGCTTCTACACGCTTAGTCAGCCATTAAAAATTTTAGCTGCTCTAATATATAATTTGGAAGGTGTTAAGGTCATACTATATCATAGCTAGAATTTTTGCTAGATTACTACCTCATGCCCAAGTCAGGAAGGCTTTCTGTCAGAGACTGGTGATTCTTTAGATAGCAGGCAAAGGAATGTGTAAATTAAAGAAGTGAGTGGGGGAAAACTGGAAATAAACCCGGCTTTTAGGGACATAAGCCAACCAACAAGCCGGATTAAAGGGAGGCCTGAAAAGGTGAGAATTGGACCTGCTGCCCAATTTAAAGCATCGTGGGCTGAGACTTCCGAGAGCTCTCTTTTCCCTGTCGGCCCTAAATGTACAGAGTGAAGTCTTGATTCCTCTTTACAGTGCTAATAAACTTGGTTGAGCAAACACTCATCTGTTTACCCTCTGACAAGCTTCCTTAGCTTGCGTTTGGGTTGGGAATACACAGGCGCAGAAGCCTGTAGTCTTGCCTCAGGGGTAGTGCAAAAAGGAAGGTCAAAGCCAGAAGAGTAAATGAAATACCCACAAACCTGGACCGGGAAAGAGACAATCGCTTTTAACAGATCATTATTTTGAAAGGAAATATGTGTAGTATTTGGCAGTGTTTCTTCAATAGAGAGATCTAGGTGGGTGGACCAATAAACAAGATTAGGTTTGCAAAAATGCAAAGCTAAGATTGGATGTTCAAGATGCTACAGCAGAAATTATTTCTCCAACAAAATCAATCATTTTAGATTCATATAGTTGAACACAGGTTTTGTTTTTTTTTTGTTTTTTTTTTACCAGCTTTATTAAATTAAGATTAACATACAATTATCTGCATATATTTAGAGGGTATACTTTGATAAGTTTTGACATGTTTATCCCTGTAAAACCATCACCACAATCAGGAGAGTGAACATAGCCATCACTTCCAAATTTCTGCAAGCCCTATTGTAATCTTTTATCCTCCTTTACTTCCTGCCTTACCTCAATCCCATGCCCAGGCAGTCCTTGATCTGATTTCTTCTATCAAAAATTAGTTTACATCTTCTAGATTTTATATAATGGTATCTTATAGTGTATCTTTTTTTTTCCTGGTTTATCATTATTTAATTATTACTTTGAGACTCATTCATATTGTAGTTCAATAGCTCATTCTTTATTCATGAGTAGCTTTTTCATTGAATGGATATACCAGGTTGTTTATCCATTCACCTATTGATGAACACTTGAGTTTGTATTGGTTAGCTACTGTTGTGTAACAAATGACCCTAAAACTCAAAACAATTGTTACCTCACAGTTTCTGTGGGTCAGGAATCTGAGTGCAGCTTAGCTGGTTGCCTCTGGCTCAGGGTCTCTCAATAAGCCACAATTATGGTTTCAGCCAGAGCTATGGTAATCTTAACTCAACTGGAGAAACTTCCACTTCCAAGCTCACTCACAAGGCAGGCCACATTGGCAGGCCCCAGGTTCCCTAGTGAGATGGGCTCAGTGGCTCAACACTGCTGTTAAAGGCAGATTGGGTAGCTCTTACATATATGTAGCTACATGATCTGGAACACGTGGCCTCCAGGATCATCACAGAAGAGGAGAGTGTTGCATGGTCATGCAGGATGTCTTCTGAGGGCCAGGCCTAGAGTGTCTCACACCACATCCACCTACATCATGTTGTTAGAACCCAGTACCATAGCCATCACCTAACTGTGAGGGGACCTAAGCAAATAAGTGTTGATGAGCACTAACTGATACGTGCACTTTCTCTAACATAAGCTTCGGAAACCCATTAAGGCCAAGCCTTTGCATTTCTTCTTTAGTTCATATTCTGTTCCAGGCACATAATAGGTGCTCAACAAATATTTGTATTATGTTTCCGTTTCTATCATTTCAAAAACCCTATGAGACAATTTTTATTATTCACATTTGCACATGAAAAACCTGAGGCTCAGAAGAGTTACATAAGAGACCTAAACTGACACATTGGTTAATCACTGAATTAAATTCTAATTTTGTACTTTTATGTTCTATAAACTTTGTGTGACACCACTGGTTTCTCTTCGTGGCATTGGATCCCTTGATCAGCCCTGTGTTGAGTGAGTTTATTCTAATATGACTTTATTCTGAGGGTCTAGCCAGGGGGCACCAATGGTGACAAAGCCCATACTGCCTACCACAGACTCTCTGCTCATCTGCTGAAGGGCACCCTGGCTCTCCCTTCAGCTTTTGTCACAAGGGACTGAGAGTAAGCCTGGAATCTGCCCCCACCTTCCATGGTCTTTTTTCCCCCCAGGTTGCTGGGGTGGTACCCAGCTGCAGCCATAGCTCTGCTGCCTCTGTGCTCCCCTAGTTATGGCTGTGGGTTCTCACATGCCATTTCTTGAAAATGTACCTTCCAGCCCCTGGGCAAGCAGCCTCCCCAGGGGCCGAACCAGTGAACTTTAAAAGTCACAGCCTTTCTTCTGCCAAAAGATTAAACTGCTCCTTCATTCTTTGGATTGTCACTGGTGTTTTTTTCTATTTGTGCCTGTCCCAGTGCCCCCTTCCATGAGTGTCAGAGCTCATTCATTATTCCCCCATAAAGTATGCAGTGTGGAGCCCCTCCTTGAAGCTCTATTCCTTTGGAGATGGATCCTATTCTCTTTCCAAAAGTCACACCCTCCTCTGTCCCACTTAAAGACACACACACACACACACACACACACACACATCCCTCAGCCTTCCTTGGAGCTAAGTCTTATGTTACACTTTAAAGCTCTGGCTACAGGAATATTTTTATGCCGGGTCACACCTGTATCTACTAACCAGATTTCTGAAGATCTGGAACAACATTGCTGATATCCATCCTCAGCCTCTCCTTTGCTCTTTCTCCTGCTCTTTCTTCTCTTTTCAACTCCTCCACTCAACATGACTTTTTTCTTCTGGTCCATGAAGTGATATTTTATTGCCACCACTCCATTAACAATGGTCATGGTTATTTAATATTTCTAATGTTTTCTATTACCTATGACTATGCCGTCATCATTCTCTTCATGCTCACAAACGAGGTGAGTGAATTTCCCATTTTATCATGTAATGCACAAGGAGAGATGGTGACTCAGTGCAGGGTCACTCAGAGGGTCGGGTGCATCTATGAGATGGGAAATTCTGACAGCGTTCTTTTTGCTTATTGAAGGCTGACTGAATGTAGTGCAGAAATTGTCTCCCTCTCTTCATCGGGCCATTTATAATCACTCAACAAGATGGTATCATTGTAACAGCAGCAATAGCACACAGGAGCACAGCACTGAGATAATTACAAGCGAAGGGAAACCTGAAGGATGGATGGTGAATGTTATCATACTTCATCACCAGAAGTCAACTTCCTTGCAATCCTCTGAAAAAGGGGTTAATGCAAAAGCCTTGCCAGCCAAGGACAAATTAGGGTGGCAGCCAGAGAAATAAATACCTACCTGCGGTCCCTCACTGCCCAAGTGAGCACTACTTTATCAAAAGCTGGATGTGCGGTTCATGTTTCATTACCTGGGTCAGGAAGAGTGTAAATTTGGAGGCCGTATATTACAATTTTCCCCTGTCTTGAACTGTTAACAGCATACCTCTGGCTTGAGTTGCAGCCTTGAAAATCTATGAGCTCTTTTCTACTTCGTTGGAGCATCAAAAGTGTGCTGGCCCAAGAGCTAGAGCAAACGCAATTATGGAAATAACCAAGCTTTGTTATGCCATTCTGCAGAGACCCTGTAAGTTTATACTAAAGGAAGAATTTTGTATATGCTGCCCTGCTCACCATAACTCAATCTCTTCCTTATAGTTGATGAATTATCCTATAGTTGAAATTGCCTTGAATTTTTACTTTGTTCGCTGTAAATTGTATAATTCAGATATTTTTAAAGTTGATGACAGATTGACCATCGAACAAAATGGCCCACTTTTTTAAGCTAAGGTTGCATTATAGGACCAGGGATTCTAAAGCATTTGTGTGTTTATAATATCAGTCATTTTGGGAAGTAGCCATTTTTAAGACTTATTAACGCTTTCATCCTAATAGAGTGCCTCCTATTTTTTACTAAAAGATATCTGTTATGGGCTGAATTGTGATTCTCTAAAATTTATATATTGAAGCCCTAACTACCAGTACCTCAGATGTGACTGTTTGGAGATAGGGCCTTTGGAGAGATGATTAATGATTAACTTAAAATGAGGCTGTAATAGTGGATCCTAATCCAATCTGACTGATGTTCTTACACACACAAAAAACACCAGGGATGTGTGTACAGAGATAGAGGACCTCATGAGGACACAGCAAGAAGGTGGCCATCTACAAGCTAAGGAGAGAGGCCTCAAAAAACCAAACCTGCCAACACCTTGATGTTGGACTTCTGGCTTCCAGAAACATAAGAAAATAGATTTCTCTTACTTAAGCCACCCAGTCAGTGTATTTTGCCATGGAAGCCATAGTAACGTGACATACTACCCAAAAACCAAGGTCTGATTAAAACTTAACTAGGTTAAAAACCTAAAATTTTGTTAGGGAATGATTTACACATCTAGAAATTATTTAAAATGGACTTTAACAATAGAGTGTTGATTATTTCCAATGGACTCGACATTGCTATGTATACTTTTTGTTCATTCATTTAGTAAACTTTAACTCAGAACTTACTGCGAATCTTGCATAGTGCAAGACACCAAGAGTGACACAAATATACAATAAAGTATATGACACATTTAAATGACTATAATATATAGAAACATAGTGAAGTGTAAGTTCGGAGTGGTGAGAGAGAACTTCCGGCCAAATCAGTTGGGGTGTGATATTTGCAATGGCAGAAGGGAAGTTGAAAAGGAGGACAGAGCGTAGGCATAAGTAGAGCAAATAGCAAGAAGAGCAGCTTGGCAGGAGCGCAAGACTCACAGAGTACCAGTTACCAAAGATAACACTGGAGATGTGGTTCATTGGGAAGAGATGAGATAATGTCATGAATTCTAGATTCAGATGTGGAATTAACCTACATGATTACATCTATTGGTTTTGCTAAAACCATTATGATTTATGAGCATGAAACAAAGTAAGGTAGCTAAGAGCCCTGCCTTCAGAGTGGACAAACCTGGATCTATTCTTAGCCCTAACCTTGACCTAGTTTTATGGACATGGTTAATGTTGCTTAACTTTTTTAGGTCTCAATTTCCTCTTTTGTAAAAAGTGTAAGTAATAATACTAGCCCACCTCATAGAGTAGTTCTTAGAAATATCTATATTTAGTTTTTACTTGGTGCCTGGCCCAAACTAAGCACTCAATAAATTAGAATTTTATGATGATGAGGAGGATGATTTAAATTTTCCTTTCAGGGAGACTAATCTTGAAGTGACATTATTAAGGAGTACAGGGCTTTTTTACTCAATAAAATATCTAAATCCTTCTAGATATGTTACTTTTTCTTTTTAATTTTTATTTTTCTTAAGGTATTTTTTCCTTTGGAAAAAGAAAAGAAAGAAAATCTATTGACTTGGTTCACCGAATAAATAGACTAGAAACATGCAAAAATGAAAAGTACTGAGTATACAATGCTAAACATCCAAATGAAAACAAAAATGTGTGGGTGAGTGGGTGGGAATAAGAAACCCAGGTCGGGCATAATTTCACCATCAAACAAGAGGATATTTGAAATGTAAGCAATCTGAACAATGTTTTCAAATTTTTCTTTAGTTTGTTGGGTACAGAGCCAAGGAGTTGAATGAGGAGAATTTGGAATTGGCAGAAAATGGATTAACTTTTATACAATCCCATAAAAGCCATTGTTCTTAGATTGAAACAAAATTCTAGGTTGGGTTGCACATCACCTTTTAAAAGAACATTTGACTACTCCCTAAGCTTGGCTCTCATGCTCTTTTTGTTGGCCTTGTTATTTGGCAGACCCTGGTTAAGCGGCCACGCGTTTGCTTCGTCACAAATCCAATGGCAAAGAGGAATCTGAGAGGTGTCCATGCCCAGGCTTTTAGCGTTTTCTCTCCTGGGAGAAATTTTGGAATGAGCACATCCTTTCATGACCGAAGCTCTTATTTATTAAAGCCGAAATGAATTGATGGATTCAGCAGCAGTGGACCCAAGTTGAGCTCTGCCACAGGATGCTCAAGACCTTGTCAGATGTGTGCAGCCAGGAGACAGCTGTAAGGCAACCCTTGACCTGAGCGCTCCACCACGGTGATTAGTGTTGTAAATGAGTCAAGCTCAGTGTGGCATATGCTAAAATCTAAAATAGCACCCTCAGTCACTACCCTGGTGTTTTGATGATTATAACCGCTGTTAGAATGTGATAAATGCATTCTTAAAGGGTTAACAAAGTGATAACAAAGAAGCTAGCAACTGTGTCCTCAACCCCCTACTTCCCCACCCCAGATGATTTCCCAAACCCATTTAAAATAGAGATGGATTCAAGCGAGTCTTCTATACCACAGACTGATCTTTGGCTGTATAAGATTACTTTTCAACAATATAAGATGCATAAGTGCCTTTTCATCGTATGAAGAAAGCATGCCCACTGGCAAATGAATCATATTATAAAAATTGATTGTATCCCAAAAGGGAAAATTGTTATTGAAGATCCAATGGCCTGGGATGATACACCATTGATCATTGTAAGAAATACTTCCAGAAACTGTTTTTAATCTTTCCGCCAGAGCATTAGCAATTATTCTTTAGCCCATGGTGAGTAATGACTTGAGTTTCCCAGCTTCTCAATCGATAAAACATTTACCCTACCGCTACAAATGTGCTCTTCGCTTAGACAAGCAGAATTTTTCTTCCAATTACTCTTTTTTTAGTGTGACCTCATAAAATATTTTAAAACATATTTCATGGCTTTAAAAAAAGGAAAGGAGCGCGACTCTTCCATGTGCTTATTTTTCCCTTTTCTTTTCTTTCTTTTGAGAAATAAGTCATGAGGAGTTCATAATTATTTGGATAGCTCCGACTGCTTTTTTATTATCTCTTTCAAACTTAAGGTGTGTTGGAGTCCAGACAACTGTCACCTTTTGGGGTTGGCCCATAATAAAACAACCCCCCTCCCACTTTGCCTGAACAAAAGTGTTTGTCTGGATTCCTTGGAAAGCTAACAACAAAATAACACTCCCAAGGAGGGTGCCCGCCTCCTCCACTTCCTTTGCATGGCTCATAAAACTATAGCGCTGGCTAATGGAGAGCTGATGTAAAACACACCGTTATCACGGTGACAGAGAGCTGTGCAGAAAATTAGAGATAAAGACAAATGTCCAGAAGTGCCCTTTGATGACTGAAAAGTCAACGTTTCATCAAGTTCTCCCTTCCAAAAGAATTCACACTGTATTTCCACTTGAAATGACAACCTCAGCTCAAGCAAAAGTGCCCAGGTCTATTTCTTATCACAGTTGCTTTCTGTCTAGAACAAGGTCTACTTGGGCATATTTACTCAAATGAGGTTCTCGTGCACGGGAATTTGCAACTCCTAATAGAAGACTGAATCTTGCTGGGATTTGGATGAAGGTTTGGTTTGTAATTACAAACATTTTTTTTTTTTTATTAGGTTGGGGAAATCGAATCCAGCATCAATCCGGCATTCTCTTTTTTCGACTAAGGGTGGTGTTAAACGGTGTGTGTCTATGTGAGTAAACAAGGTAGAAAAGAGTGGGTTTTCATCTACTATCATATGTTTAAGATGCTGCTGGTGAGATTTCAGAGCCTCATTGGTTTAAGGAGCCCAATTGCAGAAGAACTAAGGTGCTTTTGACTCTGTAAAAGGAATTACTGGGATATATACCTTGTTGGTATTAACCTATAGAAAAGAGGCAGTAGAGAAAATTGCAGACTTTTCAGCTGCTGTTGCTCTCATCAGATTTTGCTCAGAATGCAGAATTTCTCCTTTATACATCAGGCACAACTGGCTGGAGTAGATAATTTTAAAAATATGCATTACCTAAGTCATCTACGTCAGGTCTGTGGTAAAATGGTCACATCAAGCTAATGATGACAACTCTTGCTTAAAGAGTCAGCAACAACTGTATTTGAAAAATGCCCAGTGTAAATATGTATTTTATAAGTTTCCCAACATGTATTTGATCAAACCTGGCGTTAGTGGATTTAATTATTTTATGGTGACGCTTCTTGCTTCTTTATTCCATTCACGCATTTATTCAGCAAACATGTGAGTCTAGACAAAGCTCTAGGTGTTCCACTCCCCCTGCTCACTTGGAACTCATTGTCTCATAAGAAAGAGAGCGTGAAAAGCACATGCATGACTTATACCATGGAGATGGTATCACTGACACACACACTGAAACAGACAGAACAAACACTACAGTCTGGGGAAAACTTCATGATAAATATGGTGTCTGAACTGAGTCTTCAAGGATGAGTAGGGTTTTATTCAATGTATGGGTATGGGGTCAAGGGACAAGGGGCGATACATACAAAAGCACACTTTGCTTGAGAGATGAAAGAGCTGCCTCTGATTAGTCCACTGTCATTTCTTATTAGTATGCTGAATGCAGCATCTATTGCTGAATGTCTAGGGGGCCATTGGCTTGGGATCCATATTCACAAAAAAAGCAAATTTCAACTTTTGACTTCATTGTTAAATATATGCTACATTGAACAATGGAACGAAACCATTTTCATAACTCTGATAGATTTTTTTTCTTCTTGTACCTGGAACCCCAGAAATAGAAGTGATCTTGTGCTTTCTTTGACCCATGTTTTCAGATGTCTTTCCAAACCACATGGTTTTGTCTAGCCTCTAACTGCCCCAACATCCCCCTCCCCAGCCCATTGATGTGTCTTCCTGCACTGTTTGTACCCAAAGAAATTGTTAAACACCAGAGCAAGAAGAAAGTGCATTGACAACTAATGGGGATTTTTTTTTAATTGGGAAAGTGTCGCTCAAGTCTAACCCTTTGACTCAAAGGAGTGCGGGAAGATCAAATGGGGTGGTGGTGCCCTTGCAGCATTATGAACCCCATAAAGCACCATATGGACATAAGGGATTATCATATTGTAACAGATATTTTGAAGAAAATGAATGGCCAAGTTGGTGATGTTCTTTCCCCCAAAGGCTTGCGTGCTATTGTATAGGCATAATCTTCATTTGTTATACTTAGTCAGCACCCCGTGCTGTGACATTCCTTGCATCCCCTAGGAATGCCATATTTTAAGACTACCATTACACCATGTCATGTAGCTGCAGACCCCTGGCTGCCTCCTTTTCTCTACCTGGAAGTTTAATCAAACATAATCAAAAGTAAGCACTTCCTCATTCTGTAGCAGGCATCCTGGGGGCATACAATTTGGGATTAGTGACTGACCCTGCTGTTCATTCTGACAGCACACACTCCAAATTGCATTCTCCTTTTAATAAGCAGAGCTGGTAGGAGAAAAGGCAAGAGTCATTAACTAAAAGTTAGCTGAAGATGGAAACACAGCACCCTTTGCTTTTCTAAGAAGCTTATCTGAGAGAACACCTTTTGTCCCCAGCAACCGTGTAACAGTATCTCTAAGGATTTCATGATAATTTGTCTTGACCTTTAGCAAAATTAAATCTTATACAAAGGTTTAGTCACGTATATTTTCTTGGTCACTTACCTGTTATTTTATTTCCGGCACTGTTGAAGAGAATGAGCTTAGGAGAGTGAGGAAGGTTTATGCCATAAGTTGTTTTATGGAGTTCCATGACATACTCAAAATATGAAGGATTAAGCATAACTGCCTAGCAGGCGGTAGTCAGTGATCCATAGTTAAAACCTTCTTCCTCGGGCTTCAGATGCAACTGAAACGTATTTCTGGGAGAGCTCTCTTCACTTCTCTTTAGTCCATTTCCTTCTTTCTTGCCCCAGTGCCACAGGTCAGCATTTTCCCTACCTCTTGCTATCTTGGGTTCTGGGTTGCTTGATCTCATTGTGGAAATGACACTGTGTATGAGTACAAAGTTGAGTGACTGGATTTTATTTTTAAGCTTCTTGCTACTCAAATGGTCTCACTCCATAGCTATGATGGTATGTTTTTCTACTTTTTTTGGCATGTTGATTTCAATTCATCAGTGATTAATTTTATCACAAAATATTAAAGTGGGCAAAAGTTTTATATGTAGTGTGAGCTAAAGAAAATATTTCCAAAGAATTCAATGTAATCACGATCAATAGCTGGAGATGTAGACAAATTCTGATCTCAGGTTTCAATCCTCAGCTAACTTTTGTACACTGAACAACTTCAGGGCCTTTTTTGGAATTGCGCGGGGTACGACCTCCACACAGGTACAGGTATCCTTGGGTAGTGAGCTTGCACTCTTGTTTGGTGGGAAGAGAAACACATAAAAGATTAACCCTTTGGCTACCTTCTCTATATGTTTCATGGTCTTTCTGCCATATGGCTTCATCTAGCATCTTTTCATCATAATGTAAAAACTACCATGATAACATATTACAGTAGAGAAATGATCAGAAGAGTGTCTTTTTGAAGACTGTGCCTTGAGGTAGTGTGGTAGGCAGAATCTCCAGAGAGTTTCTAGTCCATACTCTAGTCCATACTCCAGTCCTGGGGACCCCTGAATATGTTATCTCACCTGGAAAATGTGGTTAAGTAAGGACCTTGAGATGGAGAGATTTAGCTGGATTATCTGGGTCTGGGTGGGCCTACTTTAATCACATGGGTCCTTCAAAGCAGATAACTTCCCAGAGCTGTGATCAGAGACAGACGTTATGCTGGAAGAAGAGCCAGAGAGACCAATATTACTGGCTTTGAAGTTGGGGAAAGGGCCTTGAGCCAAGGAATGCAGGTAGACTCTAAAAGCTGAAAAAAGCAAGGACATGGATTCTCCTCTAGAACTTCTGAAAAGAAATGCAGCCCTGACCATGACTTGATTTGGAACAAGTAAGAGAATGGTTTAGAGCGGGGGTCAGTAAACTGTGGGACAAGATAGTAAATTCTGCCATTGTAGCCAAAAAAGCATCCCTAGACATTATATGTACAAATCTTTGGGTGTGGCTATGTTCCAATAAAACTTTATTTGTAAACACAAGAAGTTCACCAATGGGCAGTAAGTAGTTTGACAATCTTTGATGTGGAGTCTTGCTACCAAAAATGTGGTCCCCCAGCCAGCAGCAGCCCCTGAGAGCTTGTTAGAAATGCAGAATCTTGGACCCCACTCTACATCTACTGAACCAGCATCTGCATTTTAATAAGATCCCCATATGACTCATATGAACATTTGAGCTTAAGAAGTATTGGTTTCTGCCTGACCTGTGTGGCTCAGTGGATTGAGCTTCATTCCATGGACTGAGAGGTCCTGGTTTGATTTCCAGTCAGGGCTCATGTCCAGATTGTGGGCTCGATCCCCAGTAGGGGGCGTGCAGGAAGCAGCCGGTTGATGTTTCTCCCTCACATTGATGTTTCTATTCTATCTCTCTCTCCCTTTCTCTCGCTTTAATAAAAGAGAATAAGAAGTATTGGTTGGAAGATCTAGCATTCTAGGGACAAAGCAAAATTATCAGACCCAGTGTTATTATTGATATCCTGTTTCCAGCTGCAGACACCACTAAAGTGAGGGAAACAGATGTAAGACTTTAAAGAAAAGGTATGAGCATTTGTTAAACATCTACTATGTGCGAACCACTTTCTGATATGTCATTCTGTTTAATCTTCGTAATAACTCTTCCCGTCATCTTCCCCAGTTGTTCTATATGTTTCCCATCGTCTCTGATGAGTGAGAGCAGAGATCCAAAGCTCAGTTTCTTAGACTCTAAAACTCAAGCTTTTCCTGTCATCCCCTACGGAAGTGTCTATTTTCCAGATCCTGTTTAATACTTGCAACAAAAGCAACTTGAGGTTTTAAAAGTTCCTAAAACATGTGAGGTTTAGCCCAAAATAAAAAGACATCACTGGAACCTGGGATGCACATGGTGCACTTCATCCTGTATTACAAAAATCTGTTGAGAGAGTGCACGTCTTTGGACCACTCCCATCATGAACTGAAAGACTCCTGAAAATCCGCGGGATAGACATGATCATTTAATTAACATCAGCAGTGTAGGAAGTCTTGTGGCCTGTGATTCTGAGGTTAACTCTAATAGTTGTTCTTGGTGATTTATAAGATATTCCCGTAGCTGAACTTCTGGGCACAGTTACTAAATGGATATGCAGTTAATTAATTCTCAGCCACTTCAGTCTCAGCTCTACCTTTCCAGCCAGCCTCGTCACACCCATCCAAGGACTGTCTGATGGAACAGCTGGCCTTAGCACACAGCCCTGAAGGACAGCTTTGGGGGGAAAGCTGGGGCTGGTGATTTCCAGATTATTCACTTTCCACAGAAGCACTAGGAACAATACTATCTTCAGATCTAAATTCCATAAATTTAGGGAGTACTGGTCCTTCTAAGCTGAAGGCACCATACGCACAAAAGATTATATCAAATGTAGCCAGGATATAGAAACTAAGTTATGCTCAAGCAGAAAATTGGAAACCAGGTTGAGTTTTATGAGGGTCATGGAAACTGGATTCTCACATAAAATGAAACAATTCTGTAGCTCTCAGTGCCCATGGAAGGACTCTTTCCTTTCTGACTGATGGTGCAAGTTAGAAAATCCAAACTGGCCAACAATGCAATTTCCACTTCCAGCAAATGGAACTCTGTTTAAAACAGCAAGTTAGAGAAGACTCATTTCTGTGCCAGGGAACAGGATTCTGTCCGCTCACCATCATTAATGTCTCCTGTGGTCACCCATCCTTCAGTAACCGGAGGACTTTCAGAAGCAGGTCACCTCAAGCTACTTGCCCTGGACTCACTCCTATCCAGATTCAGTGGGTGCCTCCCACCTTGCAGAAGTAAGCTGGAACTTCTTTATTTGGCACATTGCTATTTTTTGTTAAAGAGCAAGCTCACTGAGGACCAGGATGTTGGAACTCAAATTCTGGTCTCTAGATGGCAGTCTAGCCCTGCTAAATTTGACTGCTCCCCAGTCCTGGGTGAATTGCTGAAGCCATAGTTACAAATAAAATTTGACCAAGGAAAATCTATGGAGAGGGCATAACAAAATGCAGATATTAATTTTTGGTTGGTGGCAAATAAATAGTTGGGTTTGAGCACCAGGTTTGGAAAACAAAACAAAAAAACGCGTGTCTACAAACACGCTTAAAAATGCTGCTTGGCAGTCCTGATTTGACTGTGCAAAATTCACAAGTGCTAAATGTGGGCGGTTTTACCATGAAATGAGCAGCCTAATTACAGTGTTGTACACCAGAAAGGCAAGAACCTGGACATCACCAAATGACTAAGACCTCTTTACAAAGTGCCTATTTATACCAAAATAATTTAGTCAATAAAATCTGGGTTGGGTATTTAGTCTGATAAGGAACATTCTTAGTTTATTGAAAATTTTTGGCAAGAAGGAATGGCTGTTGGCATTAGTCATGAATAAGACGTTTGATTGGTTTATATTTCAAACAGGTGTACTCACCTTGTGTAGATAAAGGTGATAAGCTCAGTCTGAGTTTGAGCTAGGGCTTAGCTGAGTGTTATAGAATTTTGATCTAGAAGAGACCTTAGGGGTCATTTATATTCAACTTTCTTACTGTAATGACAACAGAGCCCAGACCTAGACACCACCTGAGGCCCAAAGATTTGGTGGCTGAGCTGGCTTCAGAGTGACTCCAAGTGGACCTTTGGACTTGAACAGTATGTGGTCTTACGTGCACAGCTTACTTGTAGTCATATGTAACTGTTAAGTGTCAAAACAGCTCTCTATCGAGTTCAAATAGTACTCGTGTATTCAAAAGCCATTTTTATTTATTCTGTTCACTTAAAATATGCTTTTGAGATTTTAAAAATATAGATGCTCATAAACGTTCTGTGTTTCTAGGAGCTGTGACAGCAACGCGAGCGGTGCCTTAGAAAAGGCAATGGAATAAGAAGACTGGAAAGCACCAGGTAAGTTTACTATGGGATTCTGGATGGGCTCTCCTTGTCTCAATATTCTCACCTGTAAAATCGTACTAATAAGGGCATTCATGCCTACTATATACTATTGCTGTGAGGATCAATTTATATGAGATATAAGGGGAGTAAATCCACTTTGTAGAGAGTTATTATAGTAATACAAAGAGTATAATCATTGATATCCAAAGAAAATAAATAAATAAACTATATTTTTTCTTTGTAAAACTTGGAAAACAAAAGAAGCCAGATGCAAAACATCACAGTATCATTCCGCTTATATGAAATATCCAGAATAGGTAAAGCAAATTGGTGGTATGGGGTCTCCTTTTCGGGTACTGACAATGTGCTAGATAAATAAGGATTGTGATTGTTGAACATTGTCAATGTATGACATGATTCTGACTTTTTCACTTTAAAATAATTAATTTGATGTTATGTGAGGAAGCATATCAAAAGACTTGGGTGTTGGAGGTGGGAACGGGGAAGGAGGTTGTGCCAGGTGTGTTTGTCCAGATGGTTTTGGGAATGAAATCTTAGATACTTACTAACAAGCTCCTTTATAAAAGAATGTTTGTAAAGTTCACTTGCAGTTGCTGTTAGTGTTTGACTATCTCTATGAAACTAAACCCAGAAAATTCTGTCTGTGCCATTGGGTAGGTTCCAAGGATAACACTTTCAGTGAACTCTGTAGATGCTTAGACAAATGCCCTTTGGCCTCTTGGGTCCTCCGGTCCTACTAACCAGTTGCTATTAGAGGTGTTTAAGACAGGAGATGTGGGGAGGAAAGCATGATTTCATTAGTTCTCCTCCGCCTACTCTTGACAATTTACCACTGCTAGAAATCACACTTTTGCTCGAAATGGTTTCAGATGCTGACTTTTTTTTGCCATAGTTGGCAAATCTTGACTTTTGTGTATTTAACTTTCCTCAGTGGGCCTCTTCTCTGAGCTTCAAAGAGAATTGCTATTTTATGGTATCAATTTTCTCGCTGTAGGATGTTGCCTTCTGATCTTTGCAAGGGCCCAGCTTCTATTCCAAACCTATGGGGTATTTTCAAAGTCTGTCAATTAATATCCAGAGGATTTTTTTGCCTTTGTTTACAGTACAAATATTAAGAAGTGATTAGTCAAGTTATCAACATGTTTCTATTTGTACACGCATAATGGGGTATTACATATATGATTTGAAGTGCAAATTTTCAAAAAATGATTTATCTAATATTTTCCATGAAATTGTCTGTTAGACTGGGGAAAATTCAGCTAAAGAAAAATAAAAATGCAGAATCTAGGTTATATGGGATATCACAGGATCACAGAATTTGAGCACTGTGACAAACTTTTCTGTGTATCCTTTCAACCAATTACGTGACATTTCACTGTCACTCACCAAGTCCCTATCAGACGCTTGTCTGCCCTAAGCTTGATGGAGACTATTTGAATATCAAAAAATTATTCCCTAAATTGAGCCAAATTCAATCAATTTGCAACTTTTATTGGGTGTATCACTTGGAAGCATTCAGGATAAGTTATATTCATCTTCCACATGATGGATTTTAATCATAAGAAGCAACTAAATGTATTTCCTGTTATTTTAAGCTAAACATATACAGTTCTTTTAACTGACTCTTATGTGCAAAGCTTGAAATTTCATTGTTGTCTTATCATTATCCTCTGTATAGACTTGTGTTTACTCATGTCCCTATGAGAATTTTGTACCCAGAACCAAATACAATATATCAGGTGTATACAGAGGAAAGACTGTAAACATGACCATCTTTCTAGACCATAGGCTTTTATGAATGAGCCAAGTGTCCATAGGCTTTTATGAATGAGCTAAGTTAACTGTACGTATGTGTTCCAATTAGCACACTTCATTTTGTAAAATGATTGGTTGCCATTATGTATCCATCATTATAATATGTATTAGTGACAAACAGCTGGGTGATTGAAAACACAGGTCTTAAAAAATATACAAAGCAAACAAATAAGCAAACAAACCTAGATGCATGGTGTTCTTTTAAGTGAACATTTTTAGAACCAGCAAGAGTGCTGTTTTTTTAGTTCTATAAGAAGCTGACTTTGCCATTAAGGACACATACCGATTTCCCCTCATGTGGTTCTCCAACAGAAAACAGATCTCTTTTGTAAATCCTGGGAGCCTGGTAATCAGACAAGGTAGTCTCCACGTGGATGAAAATGTCATCTGGCAAGAAGCAGAGTTCAGGGAAATAACTTGCAGAAAATGATAACCCTTGATGCTTTTAAGATAGACGATCTTACTCAATGCAGTAGGAGGTCAGTGGCTTAAAGGGCTCCCAGGACTGGACCAGACTGGGTCTCCTCGTCTCCAGAAGCCTGTCCTGTTTTGACGTCTGTTCCTGGAAGCTTCAGGCAGATTCAAGTCTGGCTCTGTCCAGTGACTTTCCGTGTGCGTATTGATATGCTGGCGCCAGTTACCCTCCACTGTTTGTTGGGAGTTGTTTTCCTCCAAGGGAAAAGATTCTGAAATAATGTGATCTGGGGAAATTCATAGAGGCTTTCAAGTCAGGGTTTTCACTGTATCACTAATTTAACCTGTTTATATTTTACACCCTCTTCACTTCCAAAAGCTCTGAGCCCTCCAATGCCTTCAAGAGCCTGCTTTGACACAAGTGGGGGAAAGCAACGTGACAATTCTGCAAACTAAAACACCCTTCATTCCGTTCCATTTCATTGTATTCTAAAAGCAGAGTTGTGAAACATTTTAGAAAGCGTTAGGATTTTCCGACGTGGGGGGCAGGTCTGTCCACTGTGATGCCTGGCCCTCTGAGAGCCCCAGAGAACCCACACTGGTTTCGATGGAGTTCGAACTTTAAAAGTAAATATGTAATGAAAGATCAACCCAACATCTACTTTTTCCCCATCTTTCCCTTCCTCCAACTTATTCTCTTTCACTGCCCTTCACAGCCAAATCACGCTTGGTGAAAATAAATACTTGCAGACATGATCTTATCTACTGAAGAAATAACAGCTGATCTTGAAATCATAGTCAATTTCTGGAGGCTGTGTCCTTATCTGTCCAGGAGACCTCTTGGCTTCTGCAAAGAGCCAAGGGTAGGTAGGTAGGTGTAGTTTGACCTGTTGGGGAGACGGGGGCTTTAGATCAAATGAAAATATTAGACACATATGCAGAATGATGAGCAGATCCATGCCCTTCACGTTGACCCAATGGCGACTACATTCCTCTCACTGAGTCATCTTGAACTAGGCCCGTGGGGCTGTGACAGACCCGTGCATCTGTTTAACATCAACAGAAAACAAACAGAAGTGCTGTCGTCTCTTCTAGTTTCAAATAGATAAAGACAGTTAATCCAGAAATGGCAAGCTCATAAGTGCTTTCTTGTGGGAGAAATCCTGAAGAAGCCTCTTTCTCCTGGAGCAGCTGGGACGGGACTTTGAAGTAGGCACAGCACCCCGCCCCCACCCACTCGCCCATGTCCGTTTATTTTGGACATGCTACAGTAAATCCTCCTGGAGACATGCGCTGCTCATGTTTCATGGTGGAGCAAACACAGCTTCCGTTTGTTTGGTGATGTTCCTCCTGACCGCTGACCTTTGGATTTGCACTACCCTTCAGAAGAAAGGGATTCTGTGGGGCGATTTGTTTGTGTGTACCAGGGTTTGGAGATTAGGGCTTCCACTGAATAAACTTGACCCTGGGCAGTGGAGTGGGCAGGGACGAAGCTCTAGGACCTGGGCAGAGACACATAAGGAGGCCTCCTGAGTTGGTGAACTGTTGGAGAACAGTCCTGGGAAAGTGTGGTTATTTCCCCAGCTTCCCAGGCTTGTTGTAGGAATGCCTGGAATGTCAGAGGAATAGCATTATTGTGGCATTGGATTGTAAAGTCAGAAGTGGTCATGGCAGCTAAGCCTGTTCTCTCCCAATCTCTACTCCAGAGCCATTGCTCAGCCTTCTGAGAATGCAAGGTTAAGAGGCCCAGTCCTTTCTGTGTCTGCAGTGAATGCAGTGGCCTTAATCTCCTGGGAGACGCAGATGAGTCAGTCACTTGTCTTCTAGGATAAGCCTATCTACCTGCCTACAAAGGAAGGCCACCTGCTGGGTGACCCGGGTATGTCTAACTAACGCCTAGCCGCTCCTGCTTCTATCTCCCAGTCCTTTGTACTCTGGATCACCTAAAGTTCAAACCTCATTAAAAAGAATAAGAAACCAAGGGAAATAACATAGATAATGATAATAGCTGTTAATATTCGAATAGGCACTCGTACACCTATGGCCTGTTGTGTGGAGAGGAAGGGAAAGGATAACACTAAATAGAACAGCAGGGCAGAGAGAAAACCTAGAGAAGCTATTGTTTCCAATGAATCTCAGAACCAGGAAATTGCTAATGTAAATATTACATGCAACCTAACTCCATTCTCTAAGTTTGTATGTAAAAGTTCAAGGTCTGAAAAGACATGAGAATCTACCTGTAAGTTTCTTACTCTGGCCGGGTAAGCCCTCATTATGTAGATGGTATGTTAATGCCATACCCTCACATTAGGTATAGAAAACTGGGGTGCAGAAAGAAAACAAGCCTGAATTAAACCACCTCAGTAGGATGGTATGTTAATACCCTACCCTCAAATCAGAAATGGCGAGAGGATAATAGCCTGAATTCAGCCACATCAATATATGGAGTAGCTCTCTCTGTATTTATGTATTTATGTCTAGAAATGCAATGAGAAATACCATCCATTTTTCATGGTGCTTCAGAGATTTCTATAGCCAAAGCTCTACCTAAAGCTAAATAAGCAAACATCATAATTTCCTTTTTTTTTCCAGCTCAAATACAGTAGTTATTTCCGAGGGCACTGCGAAGGAGGGCAGGGATATTTGCGTTATGCTTGTGGCTCGGTTGCCAAGCACACCATCTTGCTGTTGATACAAAAGCCAGCTTTGCCTGGCAGGACAGACATCAAAGCCCCCTCCTGTAACAGCAGCACCGAATCTGGAAGAGGTCTTTTATAATTTCCAACCATTTCATTATGGCATTAAGATGCATTAATTGCTTCATAGCCATGTAGATACAGACTTACACTCTGACTTACGTTGACAACTTCCTTTTTGCTAAAGCTAGTTAGGAAAAAGCACTTCAAATGGGTTTCTAGTGATCTCATAAACACTGTGTTTCTTCTGATTGCTAAGTAGCTTCCTTTCCTTTCTTCTCTTTTTAATTCTCAGCTTCCAGTTTGCCTTCATTATGGTTATGAACAGTTGAACTTAGGCTCTGAAGTGCTATGTTTTCCAGTTTTCTCAGAAACACGATGATTTTATCAGTGATTATGGACAGAAGGATGAATTGCCACTGAGGTAGAGGGAGCCAGAAATGTCTTGGATTCCAACTAAAACCGAAGCATTTCTTTTTGAAACAATGGCAGGGAACTTTCTTAGTCAACATGTGGATAATGCTATGTCCCAAAGGAAGGTGAAAACAAAATTACTTGAAAATTTCCAGTTTTTCATGTAACAAACACTTATTGTAAACCAGAAAGAACCTCAAAAACTGTAACTGCATTAAGGAAGACATGGCCCTGGCCGGTGTGGCTCAGATGGTTAGAGTCATCCCACGCACCGAGAGGTCTAGGTTCAATCCCAGTCAGAGCACGTGCCCAGGTTGCAGGCCGGATCCCCGGTGTGGGGTGTGCAAGAGGCAGCCGACCGATGTTCTCTCTCACATCAATGTTCCTCTCTCTCCCTCTCCCCTCTTCTCTCTCTAAAGTCAATTAAAACCCCCCACATATTTAAAAACAAAAAGGCATGCATTTGAAACCCAATAAATCTGGCATTTTAAAGTTCTGAATGCTAAATTGAATTGATTGCACTTGATAATCTGACCAATTGGGCAGAAAATTGCTATTAAAGACTCTTCTGATGATGCAGGATGGGCAGACTATTTCATCAAAACGGCAGAGGGGCCTCCGAGTAATGCTTTATCTAAACTATCACCAAAAGCTAAGCGCAAAAAAGGCCACAAACAAGCAAGTACTGCCTCTGCCCTTACAATTCTTTGTTTCGAATCGATTCAGGCAGAGAAGACGCCCTCCATTAGCAGAAAGGTATGCCTTCAAAAGCATGTCTGCTTTAAGACCTTTATTTTTTTAATCTTTGCAGATTTACAACTAGCATGCAATTAGTGTAAAGAGGATGGCATCCATTTTATTAAAGATGTGTCTCATGTTTCTTTGTAAGAGGTTATTTTTCTAAAAATATACACCTTCTGCCAACTTTCTATGATATTTACACAGAACCTACTGAGGATTAAATGTTTTCCAAGAATTTAGCATTTCCTGTCCGAGTTTTAGACAATCCCTTCTAACAGCTGTGGACAGAAACCCAGCTACTGCTGCCATGAATGACCTCCAGTGTTTGGAACCTAAGGAGCAAACAAACATTTATTCCACCAAGGAACACAGTCCTGGACAGAACATGAACTTTTACCTTCTCATAACAATTTATTGGAGATTAACTTGGTAGTCACCCAACCACTAGCTTTTCTAGAAAATATATTTGTAATCTAACCAGCACTTCCCAAGACTGAAATACACTCAGTCACATACACGCGCACACACACACACACACACACACACACGTAAAATACTCTTGAATGCTAATAAAAGAGGGGAGAGAGAAGTTTAAATTTTAAAGGTATACTTTATTTTCCCCACTGAATGTTTGTTTTACCTTTCAGGTCACTGGTTTCCATAAATTCCCCGTGTCTTAACAGTATAGAAGATATTTTTAAACATAGCTCTTATGCTGGAGTGTACATTAAATATTTGTTCAGCTGATTAAAACAGTTCTACATTTATTTAATGTTTGAACAGTAAACAGTTTATTGAAAACTGAAATGTCTTTTTATACATGCACGTACGCTCACACAGACACACCTTTCAGAAGAGGGGCTTCTGTTATGAGATTTCCCAACGTATACGATTGAGTATAAACAGCCCTGGGACAAACCCCATTTTCAGACACAGTTATCTTCCAGGGAGTGTGGGCTCGTGGGCAGCCACACTGAGTGGCAGGGGCAGTGCTAACGTGGCCTACATCCAGAAGAAGAGTTTCGTGCTGACAGAAACAGTTAGCTTAGGTGGGGAAATACAGGGCCTCAGATATTACAGACAACTCAGACACACCTCCAGAGTAGAGCTGTCTGCCCTTTACACTGCCTTGTTAAAACAGAAAATATTTTGACCTCAGATAAAGGCAGGAAGGTGGAGATTACTTGGAAGAATGGCAAACAGATGGAAGATAAACCTTGAACAGTGCCTTTGCTTTGTCATCATGGAGTCTGAGTGAGGCAGAAAGGACGCAGTCACACTGTTTATGTTAGCTTCTGCAATCGCCCGCCACAGGGAGGTTGTATATATTACCCTATGAATTCTCACCGTATCTCCAGTTAGGAAGGTATGTGTATACATTCAGCACATTCTGTTTCGGAACACAGTGCTACGCGGTGCACTGGTTAAATAAGAGAGCTAGTTGTTTTAACCATATATGAACTGCCAACTTTGAGGGTTGGAATGTAAGGTTTCTTAAAATTACTTATCTGACAGCTGTCAGAGGGGAGGGGGTTGCAGGGCTGGGTGACAAAGGTGCAGGGATTAAGATAAAAAGAGCTCATAGACACAGAGAGCAGTGCGGTGATTACCAGAGGGAAAGAGGGTTGGGAGGAGGTAGAAGAGGGTATAGGGGAGATGGAAGGAGACTTGACTTGGGGTGGTGAAGAAACAATACACTACATAAATAATGTATTATAGAACTGTACACCTGAAACCTGTATACTTTTATTAACCAATGTCAGCCCAATAAATTCAATATAAAATAAAATAAAATAAAATTTCATCACTAAAAAAGTAATAATAAAATCAGATAAAATTACTTAATGTATCAACTATATCAAGTATAATTTAATTTTCTCTGGTTACTTATTGATATTTCAGTATCAGGTAACATTTTAGAATCTGCATTCTGACCAATATTACTGTAACATAGATTTGTAAATTTACAATTAAATGAGACTCCTTTTAGAAGCAGACAAAGTATCAGGGTAACCACAAATTTATTAAGTGATAGTGCATAAAAAAACAGAAATTGAGCTGGAAGTCCATTAATAGAGAAAAGGCAAAATGAGTCCAAAATGAAGTGAGATATTATGTAGTGCTTAGAAGGAATAAGGTGGACCCGTGCGCACAACATAATGTCCAAGACACATTTTTAATGGAAAATAAAGCAAGTTATAAAGACTGTGTCTACTAAATGCCACGTTTGCTAAAAAGAAGACACACACGTGCATAAGCTCACATGCTCCCCGGGGCCTAGGGAATTCCTGGGAGATAAACAAGAAACTGCTAACAATGGTTCGCTGCAGAGAGTGAGCTTGTGGCGGGACAGGACTTCAGCGTGTTGCTTTATGCTACCTCGCTGTTGGCCTTGTAATTTACAACATAAAAGACAACTCACACAATTATTTTTTAAATGGATATAATTAAATGTATGTTTTTATACATTGAAAAAGAGTTCAAAAATAATATCAACCAACAAGAATTTACTTTGCACACTGAAGTAACCACTTCTTTTAAAGGCAATTTAAGTTCCACCGTCATTTGTATGAGAAACCAAGGTGACATACAGGTGACTAATATGTACACATAAATTGTCAAAGTAGACTGTCTATAGAAACTCTAAATGTGGGTTTTGTTTCTTTGGAATTCTCTTAAAACTTTTATACAAAGATATTTAGTTTGGCTTCCTTTTTTTTTACTATAAGTGAATAGAAGTAACATTTTATCAAGCAGCTTTGACTAAGTGGAGATAATGACTTGAATGCTTTAATTTTTCCAACCATTGCTTAACTATGTTCTGTTCAAATACCCCTGAACATCCTTTAACGACACTTTGGGAATATTGGTGACTTCCAGGCCCTTGCACCTAAGCCCAGCTTGCAATTCTCTTCTTGTATTTCACTTTTGTCTTATTTCCTTCCCTGACTTTACTGCCACCTCTGGCATTAAGCAGACCCTAATTTGAATTCGTACTTGCCCTTCCGTTATCTAACCCTGATTCCTGTGGAAGGAAGTAGAGGAAGGACACGAGGGGAGAAAGAGTAGTAACCATCTCCTGACTTAACCATCTATGGCTGTGGCCCTTTCTCTGTGGGATTTGATGCTTCTCTGGCCAACCCCAGCCAACCAGGAAGGCCTCCGTGTATCGTCACCCAAATACACAGGGTGCAGGGTGAGGTGAAGGGTGTGAGTTTTTGGAGGGCCTTCTGGGGCTCCTCACTGCAGTTCCCTGCTGGAATAGGGGATCCAGCTCCACCCCCACGTCCATGTCTTCCTCCACCCTCCATCACCAACAAGCTCCTGTCGTTGCTTCAGGTGTGTCACTGCCTGGCTGGCAGACTTCTGGGCCGCAGTCCAGAATCCTTACTCAGTGCCCAATAGTGAGAAATCAGGCTGCTCCCCTATATCCTTTTCTCTTCAACCTGCCACTGCTCAATTCACTTTTCTCTAGTTTATAGAAAGAAAGAAAGAAAAAAAAAAAGGCAAAGCAGCAAGTTCAACCTGAACCATGTCCAAAAGGAGAATGATGTGTGGGGTCTCATTCTTGCAGGCACCTCCATTTTTTTTATAAGTGCTTCTTTTGGAGGGCTCCTCTTTTGGCTTTAAGAAACTAATAATTTTTAGCACATTCTTATTGTGTGGCACAAGGCTGTTATCCCAGTCAGAGTCTCAGAACTTTCTCTCTCTGTCCCTTCCCCAGATTTCTGCTTATATTGTGTGGAGAGGTGCTGAGGTGAAGGGTGGGGTTGTAGCATCCAATGTTTTTATGCCGACTCTAAATTAAGCCCTGGCAGGTGAGTGGCCCCAGTTGTGGGATTGTTAGCACTCTTCTTTGTCTTCAGCTTTGGGCTCCAGATGCCAACTCCAAGGTAATTATAAAGTGTCATTCAACATGTTTCACATTCATCTATAAGACACTCTTCAGGATCAAAACAGTGGTCATGACTTAAATGTTCAAACACAACTGGCACCACCCCCTAACGATGACAGGTAGAGTTATGGCTTTGGTGCATGGCACTGTTTGCGTCCATCAAAGTGTGCAGATCAAACCTAGAAAGCGGAGCTTCTACACTTCATCACTCAGTGGAGCTCTGCGGTCAGGCCAGCTGCCGGGCATGTTTCAGGGGTTAGAGACGGGTGGGCAGGGATTCAGGGAAGTCCTGTTGTTCGTGGGGAACTTGATGTCAAGTCACCCATTCTCCACACAGTGTGCTATTCTGCAAAGGAAAGGAAAGCAATACACGCTGAGGGAATGCAGAGTCCAGGGGCAGCCTGAATCCGCAGGTGTGGATGAGTGTGAGGAAGTGAGTGTGGCTTTTGTTTTGTAGAACCTAAACCTATACAGGGGTGACTCAGGTGTCACTACAAAATGGCAAGGAGGGTAAGTGGGACCCCAGGTAGAGACGAGGGCTACCTATTCTTGTTCAAACAGGACAGCTCTGCTTCTGTTTGACATAATCACTTTCCATCTACAGTTCCATTTTCTGAAAGGCTTTACAGGTTGAAAACTGAAAATGACTGGGTTATGAAATAGATAGGCATGAGATACATGGCAAAGGACATATGTACGGATGGGTTAGTTGGCTGTCCAGCAGAACTACCGTGCTTGGGAATAATGAGATGACAGGATGAGCTGGAGTGGGGGTATGCATGTGTGTGAGCAGGGGAAGACAAATGTGTGTGTGTGGGGGGGTGGGGGGTGAAGTAAGTTGAGAAGTTGAATGAATGACTTGAAGGGTTTGATTTGAAAACATTTGCCACTGATGGGTTTTGAACAAAAGATGCCAAAAGTAATATTTAAGAAATATTATTCTAGCTATCCATGAGGTGTGTGTCTGTATGTGTGTGTGTGTGTGTGCGCATGAGGTGACTGAGGCTATAATCTTCCCATTCAAGCAGATGTTGATGGTAAAAATCAGGAAATGAAATTGGTAGTTCACCTTTCTCTTGAGTATAGTCCCTTCCCAAGGTGATTCTCCAAACCTGCCTGGTTCCTGGGGAATGTCCTTTAGAACAGGATCTCTCACATTTGGGAACAGAAGTGTGTCTAAGACAAGGACTCATTCCCTCTGCAGGAGTTTCAGCCCCCCACCCCACCCCTTAGAAAGAAGGCTACCTCATACAAACAGGAAGTCTTTCAGGCTATAACCAAAATGAGCTGCTTAGAGTAATCTCGATTCTGCCAAATGCTCAGCAACGCCTTGACAGTGTTCAGGAGAAACCTCGCTGAATCCCTCAAGTAATGAGTTGAAAACCACAGGATTCTGTGAGCTTCGCCCCGGGGAGCCTTCTGACACTTTTTAGCAGATGGCAATGTATATACTTCTTTTATGTACAGTGCCTCTCTAAATTAAAGATGATTTTTCAAAAACAATTCTCTCAGAGAGAAAGTGAAGCAGAAAACTCACACGTACTCAGCTATAGATGGCCTCATATGTACATAAACCATGAGGAAATTAAAAGTCATGGTACAATGGTGGTGTGTTCCTTACAAGTCCTAGGAATGTTAACCACTAAGGAAAATTAAATTCCCACATACCACTGAGGTGAGAATTCTCTGAGGTCTGGAGATCTGGTAAGGTCGAATTTTACACCATCTTATATCATAAAAACTATGAAATGGCTATCCCCTAATTTGATCTGTAAATAAAACAGCTCAAGTATGTACTTATTATTATTTTTGGTAAATTACATGCACTTTTTGTTTATGCTTAAAACTTGAAATAATAAGAAATCTTTCCTTCGGAACTTCACTTTAACAATTAGTGCAAAGACTCAAAATAGAGCCCACAAGTAATTATTATAATGGCTAACTTTGTCAACAACTAGTTGTTTCATACAAAATGTTGACATTTTTTGAATAGTCCCATTGAATCAACCAGATTGACTGGTAATCTGGTTTTCATAGACTCAGTACAGCCTTTTCTATTGAGATTCTATGTTGTTTTTATTTTTGTTCTGAGAGCTTACATTTCAAACAAAGAAATACATGGCATTGTCCTCTGCAAGGTGTCCAGTCCCATTACCTGATCACTGGGGTTCTTTGGTCTCATCACCTGCATTTTGAAATGTGGTGCCTATTTCCCATCTGCCTCACCAAGACGGTCAGAAGAGATCATGGCTTTCAAAGGCCAAACATAAACTGTTGGCTCACAATCTCCACCATGCAGCCCTTTAATGCATGTCATTAGTGCAAAGCACTATCCTAGGACCTCTGGAACACCTGATTCCCAGTCTAGGTGAATTAAGAGTCCACTGGGGGTGCCTTAGGTGGATATAGAGCTACATATGGAATTTAGGAAGAAAGTGGTAGGTGCTTTGATATAATACCAATAGCCAGCATTAATGCATATTCTGGATAGACCAGACACTTATGATTAAATGCTTGATATGTATTATCTCATTTTATTAAATCAACAACACTGGGAAATTGAGATTATTTTCCTTGTTTTATAGAGGAGGAAACCAGGGTTTAGAGAGATTAGAAACTTTCCAGGTATCACACAGCTGTAGTAGTCAGAGATAGAACTAAGACTTAAGTCCAGATCTCTATGTCTTAGAAGCCTCTGCTTGTAATCAACATCCTATTTTTCCCAGTGTCTCTTTGTAGGTGTACCTGCTATCAACATTCAGTGGAGGCAGCAAATACTTCAGACTTGAAAGAAACTGGGAGATTGAGAAGGGGCATTTGGCATTTGGTCCAGGTTCTGCCAGATTGGTACAATGGGAGATGAAGGGAAGAGAAATCTAGGAAGAAGAAAGAGTGACAGCAAATGTATAGGGTCAGGAATTTTTATGGTTTTGTACAGAAAATCAGCATAAGGGTATCTCTGAAGGAATGCCTCCTTCTGCCTTCTAATTCATCCCACTATATCCTGGACTGTTAGCCAATCACCTACCATGCAAAACCTCTCAGTTGCTCAATCATGCTTGTAACCATGTGTGTCTGTGTGTACTCTGTAGGATCAATTGACTTGTCTGAAGTAGGAGAGTCCACTTTCACTGACATGCAGTCCAGAATATTCCACCATCAATGCATATGCAACAATGGCCATAATTTCCCAGGGAATGAACTCAAGCCCACCGAAGAAAGAAGCACAAAACAAAGTTTAAACATTAGCTTCCCTTAGTACTCACCGACACATCAAATGTATGTTTTATATTGGTCCGCTGTGACATAAAGTCTTTTACATTAGTGTGTGTGACTCAGGATCTTGTTTTCCTTGGCATAGCTTGCCATTGTAATTAGCGTATGCTATTTCATACTTGGTTGTCAATGTAAAAATATTATTTTCAAATGTATAAGTGGCTAAGAGGATGGACAGTTGGCAGCCTTTTCATCCAATACAAATTCAAGTTGCAGAGTGATCATGCTTTGAAAAAAAATCCAGTTGGAGTTGAAAGGAGAGTTCACTGGTTGAAGCTTATCACCTCTGAACCTCTGGCTCTTCTCTCCTTCCTGTACCTTCAGAGTTTTTATAATTTCCTTACAGGTCAGGATCAGAGATGGTATGATTCTTTTTCCCATAAAAGTAAGGAGCCAAATTATAATAATTAAACAGGCCCAAAGAAAACAGTTGATCTTCTACTCTGGAAATATCACACAATGTCAGTAGACTTTTGCAAGAAATTACATTTTTTAAATGTACTTAGAATTTTTTAAAAAGTGGGTGACTGGGGTTTCTTGAGCCTGCCTCGTTTTTCTCCGAATGCCTCTACTCAGCCAGCACCTCTGAGAAATCATGAGTCTGGGAGCTTTCTCCTTCTTCTGGAGGACTCCACACACTATTTGCACTCTGTTTTTCATTCTGGTACATGTAAATATGGAATCATTTTGTCCCTGAGGTTAGCTCACTATGCCATCTTTAATTTAACCTAATACAAAAACAATTATCTTCCCTTGTATGTTAAAAAAAAGGCAAAACAAAAGATGTGAATGTATAGCAGAGTGCACAGTAGGACTTCCATTGTCCTCATATACAAGGTAAAGCTACTGTGAGTGCTGGGAGTCTCTCAGCTGGAGGTAGAGCTGAAGCAGCACCTGATATCTGGGTGTCTGAATGATGCAACATGCCCTGTGTTGTGATGCTGAAGTGATTGGAATTGTGAGGTTATTCTGAGAGTCAAGGTTATCAAAAGGAAAACCAATTGTTCAGATAGATTCATAGATGTCTTCTTGCTGGTGAATACTAAATAGAATAACTTGCAGTATTCAGAGAGGCACTGGGGCATGTTCAGAGAGGAATGCATGGCAGCTGGGAGCATCAGCTAAGAATGGTCCAGACAACACAGAGAATACCTTGATTTCCATCCAGCACACTTCACCCTTGGCATTACGTGAAGACAGTCTCTATGTCATAGGATCATTGGTTTTCTCATTCTGCCTCAACAATTTTTAACACAGAGGATGAATAACAAGAGAGCAAGATGGTGTCTATGTGAGGTTTTTTTGTGAGGGGGTGAATGGCCAGATGAATAAATTAGGGACAATTAGCAGGAGAGAGATGAACCTGAATGTGTCCTATGGCATGTGGTAAAAAGTTCAAGAATATGTGCTTGACTGGAAAGAGCTAAGAAATACTTTCAAACCATGCCCCTAAAATATAACTTCTGCAAGTTTTGAGTCGTAGGGGTGAGAAGTTGGATCCAAGCTTAGGACTCCAAATACGAAAAACCTGGGATGTTGCAATCTCCCTCTCAGCCTTTCACCTGGACAAAGTTTTTCTGTGGGAGCCAAGGGGAACTTGGGTTTTAGACCATACCTGGGAGATGTTTGACTGGGCTTGCTTGTGCAGAAAAAGGAGACAGAAAGAGCTAGCCCATGTGTCCAAAGGAAAGACATATTTAGTCTCGTATTCAACTTCAAATGCAAAGCCATTTCATTAGTGTAATTTAACCTTTTCATAAGCCTTTCAATGATAAATTCCATTAATGCATTGCAAATGCCAGCAGTTAAGAATAGTCTGTGCCTGTGAGAGGTACCGATAAAGGTGAGTTGGATTATGATCCCCTCCCATCTCCTCTAGCTCAGCAAAAACGAGTGGGTAGCAGTAAATGTCTTCATTCCACTCCGTTCGCCTGAGCCTTAGGGCAAGCCAGCGTTTGCAGCCATTTACTACAATAATAGCAAGACAATTTAGCAGTAATGGATAAGTAGGGAACAAATTAAGCCGTTTGCTGAGATACAGAAATTAAGCCAGAAAATATTTGGCCTCATGTTAGGCTTCAAATTCATAGTCAATTCATTAGTGTAATTTAGTCCTTGCATAAGCCTTTGAGTGATAAATTCTACTAATACATTTGAAATGCCAGCTGTAAGAATAACTCATTGAATGTTGAGTAAAATTAAAAGATGGGCAAGAATAAATCCTTCATTTTCATCTCATATGGGAAGATTTATGAAGGCCTTTGAGAAGAAGCATCTGTCTGCTAGTTGTAAATTGAGAGTATTATGGGAAAACATTGGAATATTTTGGTTGCATTAGTGAGAGGAATGTATTCACTCAAATGCTTTGGAGATCTTTCCTTTGGGGGCTGAAGATTACTCTTGATGAAGAACATGTGAACTTTTGGAATTCACGTAAACTTTTAGCATTCATCTCTTGCTTCGGAACAAAGGCCATGGCACAAACAATATGAAATGGCTGGTGTTTGGGGGAGTGGTTTCTAAGAAACACAGTTATACGTAGGACGTTGGTAACTTGTCATATAAATATGGTTTTCCCTGCGCTTGTGACTGTTCTCTTTTAAGGCTGCAAATCAATGGACTTAGAACAGGGATGGGGAACATAACCAAATAGTATTTGACTTTCTTAGTAGAAAAAAAGAAAAAATTTAATCTAGTTCACCAGTTAGTTTAGTTTCTCTTGCTGGTGTCTTAAAATTAGATACTTTCATAGTAAAATAAATCGTTCATTCAAAGAAAAGGATGGAGGAGGAAAGAAAGTAAATTTTCTGAAGTAACTATCACGTACAAGGTGATTTACATATATTAGCTCAGTTTCTCTCTGATAAATTTATGAAACATGTATTCTCAATCTACAGAAGAGGAAACCACAGTTTCAAAGGAATAAAGCGACTTCCCCGAGGACAGCAGCTACTCGGCAGTAAACCGGGGATGGAGAGCAGGCATGCCTCAGTCCACGCAGTCGGACTCAGGCAGAGGTTTGCTGGCGGGATGAGCCTGGGATGTCCGAAGCTGGCTCATGGGAACAGGCTTCTGGCACCTGCTGTGTCTGGAGTGATCACCCCCACTCTTGTCTGGTGGTCCTTTTCTCCTTGTCAAGGTGCTAATTTGGGCCATAGCTGTGTTTTTAACTCTTCCTGCTCTGAGTGGTCATTTCTGGCTAGAGACCTATAAGCGGACCCCGTATCCACCCTCCGCTCTGCTATAGGTTTGCAGGAAAGGTGTGCAAATGCTGCTGGTGTCACTCGTAGGCCCACACAGGGGCACCCCGACTCTAGGCCCACACAGGGGCACCCCGACTTGTAGGCCCACACAGGTGCACCCCGACTCGTAGGCTCACGCCTCAGAAGGCACTGTTCTGGCCCTCCTCTGGTCTTGCCCCAAATCTTGGGGTTGCCAAGGTTAGCCACTAAAAACATAAAATACCCAGTTTAAGTATATCGCATACTTATACTAAAATATTGTTCACTAAACAATATTCAAATTTATTGAATTATATTTAAAAATGTGAATTTATCTGGATGTCCTACATCTTTTCTGATAACCCCGCTCCCCATGAGCCAGAAGTGTGGGTCTGTGTAATAAAGAATTAATCTTACTTGCCTGGCCAGTGTGGCTCAGTGGTTGAGCACCGACCCATGCACCAAGAGGTCCCTGATTCAATTCCTGGTCAGGGCACATGCCCAGGTTGTCGGCCTGATCCCCAGTGGGGGACATATAGGAGGCGACCCATTGATGTTCTCTCTCATCGATGTTTCTCTCTCTCTCTCTCTCTCTTTCTCTCTCTCTCTCCCCCTTCCCTTCTCTCTAAAATCAATAAAGGAGAAAAAAAAAAAAAAGAATTAATCTTACCCAAAGAAATCTTTGGCCTTTGGCCTGATATCCTGGGAGGTGGTCTCTAAGAAGTATCGTTGTTTATCTGGGGGCCTGAGGCCACACTGGACAGTCTAACAGTGTGATTTATGAAGAGGGATGTGGGCCACATTGTATCTCTTTTACCTCCAAATATGATGGAGACTAAAGGTATCAGCTCAGCCTCTGGATGAACTTGAGACTAAACTCAGGACAACTGGAAGTTCTGCGTTTAGAGCCCTCCTGGACCGTGCCCCATGCCTCTCTTCCTTTGGCTGATTTTAATATGTATCTTTTCCCCATAATAAACCAATATCATGAGTACAATGGCTTTCAGTGAGTTTTATGAGTCCTTCTAAATGATCAAAACTGAGGGTGGTCTTGGGAACCTATGAACTTGCAGTTGGTATTAGAAGTAAAGGCAATCTTCTGGGCTGTTCTCTCTCTAAATTCTCAGGGTCAAGAAAGTATGCCTCCCAACACTTCTTCTAGAGTCTAGAGCCTAAACCATGCTCCAAGAACTGGGGTTCTGGAATTCCCTGCCTGAAGGGCCCTGAGCATGCTTCTAGAGCCTGTGTGAGCCTCCTCCCTAGACCTGGTCAAGGGTGCACCATGGCATTGATGTAGCACTCTTAATCTGGAGGGTGGCTAAATGGTGACTATTGGGGTCAAATGCATGTAGTTTTATGTGCAGTCTTCGTGTCCAGACACATATATGTGAAGATTCTTCTTCACAGGACTGAGATAGAGTAAGAAGATATGAGAGATGACCATAAGGGCTTCCATTTATACTTTTACCCTTGGCCTAATAAGTAGTAGGGGCTGAGGTGGGCCTCTTTCTGCCCTGTCTTGCCCTACCATGCAGTGTCGGGCTTGTCTCCATCTTTAGCTTCTTTTCTCCCGGTTGGCATCACAATAGCTAGAGACTTTTCCATACTGTATGACTCCAGTAGGGCCATGAATCTCAGAATACACTCTTTCTTGAGTAAATAACAATCCCACTATTATCTCTAGCCCCTGATTTGGGGATATGAATTCTAAGAGCCTTCCATCTTGAAATCTACCTCTGAATTAATAGCACCTTTTGATGTCAGAGGAAGAAATATCTTACCAAAGTTAATGTATTTATTAATTATAACCTGTATTGTTTTCAAAAAACTTATATATAAAAAATTTTTTAGCTGAGGAAATATGACTGATATACTATTAGCATACCTCTGTGTCACTTGAGTTCCAAAAGCTTTCTACACCTTCTGTCTCATTTGATCCCCGTGATGATTCTTGCAATGGTGACCAGAGCATCAGGACATGCCCATCTCCTTTTAACCCACTGGCACCAGAGATCCCTCTCTTCTTTCTCTCCCCTTCACCCCAGTTACTAGGACTCATCTGTGACCCGAGAAATCCCATCACCCACATTGTCTGGACCTGCACTTCTCCCCATCTTTGTTTCTGTGTTTGGCAGGGAGGGGTGCCATTGGTGGGGCCTACCATGTGACTGGGATGGGGTTGGGTCTGGGACAGGGAGAAAGGAAATAAGAACGAGTTGTTACCACAGGGACAGAGCTGTGATGCCATGTCTTCTTTTAGATAACTTCCTAGGTTAAGGGCAGCAGGCTTGACTGGGAGAGCCAACCGTCCCAGCCATGCCTGGAGGAACAAGGGCAGGCCTTGGACAGGGACAGCATTGGCACCAGGCAGCTTTGGACAAACTACTCTCTGACTCTTAGAGTAGAACTAAGGATTCCCACATTGTGGCGTTGCTGGACTATTAAATGAGACAATGCCTTGCCCACTATGTGGCACATGAGCTCATTAATTTTACCCATTATGAAAAGTTTGAGCCTTGTACGGTTCCTAGCATAGTAGATATTCCGTCAGACAATGGCAACTCTAATTAGGATGATTGCCAACTCTCCCTCAGAGGAGCTGTAGGCGGAGTCCTTCCCAGGATCCCTCAGAGGACAGAGATGCAAAGAGGAGGGAGTCGGAGGCAGGGCGGAGACGGGGCATTGTGGCACAGCCGGGGCCAGGGTTCCTTCTAGGGAAAAGAGGCGGCGTTGCAGACCCTTCTGGCTGTGCCCGGCACAGGTGGGGTTAAACACCTGGGCAATGTGCAAGGCCAGCTCCATTTATAAACCCATGGTTAGAAAAGACAGTGCTTGTAAGTGACGTTGAGACTGTCATGTCTCCCTGCTTTCCCTTGTGGTTGGACCAAAAGCTCTTAGAAAGCCGTGGAAGATGACACAGAGAACTGAGGGGAGGGAGAGGCAGGCCCTGCCTGTGGCCTGAGAGGAGAGGTTATGGTTTGAAATCATCAACAGTGGGGACAAAAGAGAGGCAGCAGGACAACTGCCTGGAAACAAGTGTAAAGGACAGGGGTGACCTGGGAGCTGCTCTTGCCTGAGGAAGGTCTCAGGAGATGGACTTGGGCTACAGGCTCCTGTGTTTCTCAGGTGTCATTAAACAGAGGGACCAGAACAAGAGCATGGGGAGATCAGGACCATTGGGGGGAATCTGGAGAGTCCTGCTGCTATGGTCATTCCTCCTGCCCGGGGGAGAGCAATGACACCAATGCCCAAATGGCATCTGGAATTATTTCTCCCAAACCACCAGTGATGAACCATCCTGGCTGGAGTCTGTGCCCTTCCCACGAAGGAAGCCTGAGAATTTACCACTATTTGTAAAACAGTTTCTGTGGGAGAAATGTTTTCTGACTCCTCCATTTTCTCATTTCCCCACTGATCAAGATATGAGTTTCTGAATTGGTATTCACAGAGTAGTCACAGGGATGTAAAGTACTGCACAGGGAATAGAGTCAGTAATATTCTAATAACTATGTATAGTGTCAGGTGGGTACAAGATTTATCGGGATGATCACTTAGTAGGTTATATAATGTCTAATCACTGGGGTATACACCTGGAACTAATATAATATTAGAATTAAAAAAAGAAATGGATTTCTGGAATGCACACCCTGTCCAGAAAGGCGGTGGTTAATGCTGCCCACCTGGGCAGGAAAAGATGGCTGGCATCTGCCGTTTTGTTTCAGGCACAAAACCGATTGAAGCCCTGGAACCAGATCAAAGAGGGCTCCCTGTGAGTCTGCAGAGCGGGCAGTGACCCTGAGCATGCGGTGTTTCTGTTGGATGGACTGGGGAGCATGTCTGCTCCAACAGTCTCTCCGTTATGTCTCCCTATTTGTGTCCCCCATTTGTTCTGAAAGCCCCCGTCTTCCCTGAACCCAGGTAAACAGTGGGAATATCCATCCCCTGTTTCGGGGGGGGGGGGATACCTATTTTATAAAGCCATAGGGATTTTTCTCAACTCTACACTCCCACAGAAAATTGGAGTCCACACTACAGGGTCTAATTTATTTTATTCTCCTATGAACATGTATTAATGTTTCATGCAGCTAAATATTATTTTTCAAATGATACTGTCAGGTTTTTTTAAGGACAAGGACTGGCCCATGCTTTTGCGCTCACGGAGCAGTTTTCAGTCCGAGACTCAGACGTGTCCTTGCGGAGGCGTGGTTTGCTCACAGGTTTACAGACAGCGGTGACTGTCACCTGGCTAATCTTTAACCACAGCCGCTCGTCGCACTGAGCACACCCCTTCTGTTACCACCTGAGTCACCACTGCAACTAGACGCTTTGCACAGCAGTTCAGGTTTGCTGAGTGCTTTCACATTCCGCATTCATGTTCTACGTCCAATCAGCCCGTCAGGGAGATCTTATATATTACCCCATTTTACAGATGGTAAAATGGAGGATAAAAAGGGCCAGGTGACTTTCCCACATGCAGAGCTGCAAGTCAAAATCTTTCTAGGTGCTGCATGAAGACACGTCTCCATGTGTTTGTGAGCGTGAAAACAACGAGACTGTTTTCAAATAAGCGCTTGAAAGTGCTGTCTGATTATATAACAAACCTCTCCAAGTGTTGGTGGCATAAAACGCAGCCGTTTTCTCCCGCTCCCAATCCTATGGTAGGAGTTTGGACAGAGCGCAGTAGAAACGGCCTGTCTCTGCGCGGGGATGCCTGGGCCTCCCCTGGGTGGATTCCACCCTGAGGCCGTGTGTCCTGGGCCTCGGTCCTTTTCCATAAGGCGTGTCCTGGGACTGGAATGGCTAAGGCAGACCTGTCATTAGCCTGTGTCTGGCATCCAGGCAAGGATGGCTCAACTGAGAGTGGTCTTTCCGTGTTGGACTTTCCACCCGGGGCTTTGTCAGAGTGTGGAGCTCCGAGGAGCCAGAGCTCTTCTGAGGCTGCCTCCCTGAAGCCAGTGTCTAAGCCACCAACACGAGCTATGTGACAGTTCAGGACCGACACTCAGAAGTCATGCAGAGTCACTTCTGTCACCTTCTTTTGGCCATGCGTGGCCAGACTAGCAGAGGGTGGTTGTGGGCTAACCAAAGGTATGACTAGGGATGATATGATTCATCAAGGAGACAGTTTTGAAAATTAGCTACACATTTATTTTAATTAAAATCTTATTCAAATCATTTATGTCTAGGTAGTCCCTGTGTCTTTGTTCAAAATGTGTACTGGAAAAGGATGAAGGATGTCAACAACGAGACCTCTTTGGCAACGAAGTCAGAAAGTCTGTTGTTTAGACCTGCGACCGCCCCTTTTCATCATGAATCAGTAGGTCTGAATCAATAAGGAGGAAAAAAAATATCTTAATTGGTCCTGAAGACCACAGAAATTACAGAAGAGACTAAGTAATGTAGCAAAAGGCAGCACTGGCTTCCTCCCAAGTGGCTATTTTTTTTTTAAATAAATTATTTCTACATTAAATTATAAAAGCAGCATACAGTAAACAAACAAAAAAAAAAAACAAGAACAAAAAAAACCAATTTGAGTTCCTTTCCTTCAAAGTTTGTGTTTGACGTTTTAAAGTACACTGAGGTATCTGAGTTTTGAGAAGGTGATTGGAATCCTAGTAGAAACAATGGCCTTCACTTTGCTATAACCAGTATTTATTGAGCAGCTACTAGATGTTGGCCCAGTACCAGGTATCAGATATATCAAAGAGCAAGTTAGACATGGTCTCTGCCCTCACTGACTTTATAATCTAGTGAAGAGAATAAAACAATTAAAATATAATGTTACACATTTTATGGCTGGACAAGTATGGGGAGATGTCAGAATACAAAAAAGGGACCTGTAGCCCAGGCTCAGTTGGTGTCAGAAAATATATAAAATACATATCAGAGAGAGAATTTTAAAAATAAATTTTTTCTTTATTGATTTTAGAGAGAGAGGAAGGGAGAGGGAGAGAGAACATTGATTGGCTGCCTCCTGCATGCCCCCCACTGGGGATTTGGCCTAAAACCTGGGCATGTGCCCTGATTAGGAATCGAACCAGCGACCTCTTGGTGCATGGGTCGGTACTTAACCACTGAGCCACATTGACCAGGCGAGAATCTTTTTTTTTTAATCTTTATTTTTTTAATTGTGGTAAATATACATGACATAAAATGTAGCATTTTAATCATTTGTAAGTGTACAGTTAAGTGGCATTAAGTACATTCACAATGTACTGCAATTATCACCACTATCCATTTCCAGAACTTGTTCATCATCCCATATAGAAACTTTGTACTCGTTGAATAATAACTCCTCATCCCTCCCCCCTCCCAGCCCCTGGTAATTTCTATTCTATCTTCTGTCTCCATGAATTTCTCTGTTCCAGGTACCTTGTCTAAGTAGGATCATTCAACATTTGCCCTTTATGTCAGGCTTATTTCACTTAGCAGAATACTTTGAAGGTTCATCTATGTTGTAGCATGCTTCAGAATTTCCTTTTGTTTTATGACTGAAGAGTATTCCTGTGTGTGTGTGTGATATTTTGTTTATTCATTTATTCATTCATCTGCTAATGGATATGGATTTAGGTTTCCACATTTTGGCTATTGTGAATAATACTGCTATGAGCAGAGGTCCTTTGAGTTTATCCCTATAAACGGAATTGTTGGATCATATGGAAATTCCATGTTAAACTTTTGAAGGACTTGCCATACTGTGTTTCACAGTGGCTGCTGCATCAATTTGCCTTCCCACTAGCAATGTACAAGTGTTACAGTTTTTCTCATCCTGGCCAACTCTTGTGCTTTTCATTCTTGCTCATAACTGCCATCCTAAAGGGTGTGAAGTATTATCTCATTGTACCTTTGATTTGCATTTCCCTAATGGCCTATTCTGCTGAATATGCTTTCATGTACTTATGGTCCATTTGCATATCTTCTGTGGAGAAATGTCTCTTCAAGTCCTTTGCATCTTTTTGGTTTTTTTTTTAAATATTTTTTTCTTTATTGATTTTAGAGAGAGGCAGGGAGAGGAAGAGAGAGATAGAAACATCGACAAGAGAGAACATACCTTGGCTGCCTCTGCATGCTCCCCCCTGGGGATCTGGCCCACAACCTGGGCATGTGCCCTGACTGGGAATCAAACCTGTGACCTCTTGGTGCATGGATTGACACTCAACCACTGAGCCACACCAGCTGTGCGCTTTGCACCTTTTTGAATTGGGTTGTTTGCTTTTGTAGTTCTTTATATATTCTGATATTAATCCCTTATCATTTGAAAAGCTTGCAGCTCTACTTTAAGAAGTCGCTTTTGGAACTGATCTTGCCCATTGCATCTAGACCAGGAGAATTACTTACTTCCAAAGGTAAATTCCAAATTTTTAATTTTTGAAACTGGCTGAAAAATGGCTTCCACAATTTTAAGAAAAATTAATGTGTTCAAATGACACCTTTTATTTGGATTTGCTAATACTTCTGTTTTAAAAGCAAACATGAGCCGCTGTATCTCTGTGGCATTACATTCTTACTAACATTCTTTGTATTTAATTTGCTACCAATTATTCATCAGTATAGTCCTTCGCCCCATTCATAGTAAACCTGGAGACTGCCTTTAAACATCTTACTGACTTTTAAAATCTGTGAATTTTGACCTTTCATTCGATTATTATTTGACTCTCTTTGATTGTATTTCTGTAAATGAATGAAGATGACTTTATTCCATCCCTACCAAACTCTCTCTGGATGGAGCCAAATTCTTCTTAACCTTTCTAAAATGAATTATAAAGTCAAATGTTTCCATAATTTGCTCCCCTTGAAAATGTCTTGCATAGATCTTTAGCAGAATTTTATATATGTAGACTTCCAAAAAGAAAAGAAAAAAACACCTGGGGAATTTGATCAAGAAATTTTTCTTTACTTTGCATTTAATAAGGTATCTTTCAAGCTGTTTTTCAAAGACAAAAAGAAATGATAAGAAAAGTCCTGGGTCCTGGAAGCATCCCTCTCAACTTCATAGGGGGCCAAGTTCCACTGAAGGGAGGACAAAGATCTAAAGCTACCTACACTCACAGGTTCTCCAAACCGGGCCAGGTGCCACAACAAGCAGAGTGAGGGATATGTTTCTAAAGATTTGCTATGAGGTCAAAAAAAGAACACAAAGCTTTCAGTTAAAGAACATAGTCTCTACTTTTGCATGATGTAGGATTGTGTGGAAACTGATTACAATACAGAATTTTCTAATACTTCTTTCTATTTTTAACAATGCTGCAAGGCCTGACTCTTGGGGAAGCAGAGAAAGAAAAATGCATAGTTGCCCTAAATGTCTCTCCCCTCACCAGGGCCCCAGGGTGCTGGTTAATAAAAGGCTCCTCACTTGCATACCAGCTGCATTTGCTCAGGGCTCTTCCGAGGAGCTCTCCCACCTCACATTAGTCAGCTGGTTCCTGTGAGAAAAACCTTCACTTTGCCTCACTGAAGGATTATTCAGCTTTATAAAACACACCAGATTCCCCATTCTCAGTAGGACATTTAATTAACCCCCACTGATTCAACAAGCCAAGTAGCCAATAAGAATGTTTTAGGTTTTCACCGTGGCCCTAGGATATCCATCCACTTCTTGGCATTTTGAAAATTTCTATTCTAGTTTCACTCTAAATTGTCAGAGTAGAGAGAGTACAGGAATAAATTTCTTTGGGTCACCCAGCAGCACTGCTGGACTATCTATGTGGTGAAAATTGAGCAGCTACCTGTTGGAAAGACTGGGGAGAATTAAAGAAGGGGGAGCCTTTGTGGAGCAGAGTGTGCACAGAGGGCTGTGTGTGCACCTCACTGAGGGACTTCCAGAGAGGATGCAGGGACGCCCTCCTGTTAGCCTGCGCTGCCAGCGCCTCTCAGCATGCTCCCGGAAAGGTGCCTTTCCTTACAATAGGCTCTATTCGAATGTGGTTTAGATCATGGACTGGATTCCAAAGCAAACATAGGGAAATATTGGTGCATGGGTACGTATGGACCTTAAACTTTATTTTACCTGGCCTTTGGGCAATAACTCAGACTAATGCCTACTTTCTATTGTTGAGAAAAGAATACACGTCTCTAAAGCTTTTAGCAATAATGTATAAGATTTAAGCACCTAGTTGGACCAAACCTTGAAATAGGCTCTTCTCTCCCTAACCATCTACTGTATGTAGTTTTTTTTTTTTTTTCCTCCAAATTCACATACAGTAGACATTTATTAACTACCTCTCTGTGATGGGAGATTTTTAAAAGTTATCTCGGTTAGTATATGCAATTGTTACAGGAGGGAAGCGTGCCTCGTTTCCCCTGATTGCTGCTGGGGGTGGGGTTCTTGGTGTACTGCTGGAATAATCATTTACGGAGGCACCATGGGAGGATGCGATATGGGAGAAAGCTTTATTTCCGTGGAATTACATGTTTGGGTTTTCAAAGTCCCATTTTCCTTAGTCCAGTCATAGAAGAAATGCAGCTGGGGTTTCAGTAGAGCTAAAATCAGAGCCAGTGTCCAGAGTTTCCCTTCATGTTGGAGCTGGGTTCAGTCCAGCATCAGGCTAGCTTAGCTTGTGTTTCTCTATGGAAGTCCTAGTCCATTGCATGTGGGATCCATGTGGCCATGGGCCATAATAGGCCAATGCAAGAGAATGGGAGCCAAAGAGCCCCATGAGACAAGAGTGGAGTGCAATAACAGGGTGAATTCCTCTGGATAGAACACTATGTATTCCCAGATTTTCTCCCTTGCCAATCATCTCTGTCCCCAGGTATGATTGACAAGCAAGTACCTTCTCTAGTCACCCCCATGTTACTGGGCATGCATCTATCTTTCCTTCGTTGGATCCCTCCCCGTGTTTTGCAGGGAACATGCCTATAATGTCTGGCCTTCACTTTGCTCCTTTCCTGTTATTAATAACTAGTTAATTACAATGGTATCACAATTATTCTGTGAACTGGCTACCACCAGCCCTTTTACAGTACCTAATGCAGTTACTAGCACATAATAGGTTCCCAGTAAATAGTTGGTAAATGAAGAAAAGCTAAATGGATATAAATGAATGAGTTTACAAATGGGCTCAAATAGTGTTAAGTGACTTGATCATACTCACAGGACTAGTAAGCTGGAGAGCTGGTGTGTGGGGTTAAAAAAGTGGTGTCGGAAGTATTTCAGACTTGATTTAAGCCAAGTTGGCCCATTCAAAAATTTTAAATTATTTTGGTATATATCAGTGACTTCCAACCATTATAAGTAGGTAGGACTAATGTCTTCTCACAGATTGTATTTATTGAGGAAGTCAAGTACTAAGAAGGAATTCTGCCACACTTCCACAGTTCATTAGCAAGTGGGGACAACAGCAGCCACGTAAGCATTTCTTGGAAGCTTGCTGGTATCCCCACTCTTTATCCTGTTAGATATTCTGATAAGCAGCCTACTTCTACAATGCACCCCCAGGTCAAGTGCAGCTAATATTCTGACAGAAAGATAAGTAATCTGGTTGGATCAAGAAACAGAATCCCCTATTAAGTAGGGGAACACAGGACTATAGAAGTTCTGGACCATGGACATGTCCCCAAGGAGTGAAACTACTTGTCTGCAGCTTCGGCTTCTTGTTCCTCACTCATGAAAGGACACAAATGCCTGCACAGACCTTCCGGCCAACCGCATTTAGAGTGTGACACATGTAGGACCCAGCTGTTTCCATAACAGCTGCCTTTCTTTTCCCCGGTATATCTTTCTTCAGGAAAGTTAAAGTCCTTGAGCTGAAGCTACTTCTAGATATGACCACCCCTGGAAAAAGGCCCAAGATGCTGGACTTGTGTCTGGGAGCCTCCAGAGGGTGCTCTCTCCTCCGGCATGACTGCTGCAAAGGGACAAGTCCTTGGACTAGAGCTCTGTCAACTATCATCTACTTTGTTATCCCTGTGTCACCCTGGAGGTAGGAGTGACCGAGGAGTAGAAGGAACTACCAGGGTCTCCAAGCTCTTCCTCTTCTTCACTTGACATACATCTCTAGAGAATGGGTCCTGCCAGAGAAACCCTGAAGGCAAACCACTTTCTTCCTATTTTTCTCTATTTAAGACTGAGATTGAGATGATTTGTGCTCATTGAGCAAGGAACACAGTCTTCCAACTGAAACCTAGCTCAGTCATGTGTCATCTTTTTTCCCGACTCTAGTCCCCTAACATTTGACCAGGGGGAAGGAGACCATGCTGGCACTTCCCAATGAAACACATGGTGCCCTGTGTCCTAAGCATACATTCATTTCAACAACCTCAGGTGCCTACCATCGGCCAGGCACAGTGTACTTGGTCAGTCCTGGGACACTGTGCTGAAGACCTTTACAGTCCCTGCCTTCAAGAAAATTAGGAGTCTGTAAGGATGTTTGATAAAAGTAAAAAAATTCAAATGCACTTGGTGTTGCAAAGAAAGAGGGGCAAGATGTTAGGAATATAACCACATCTTAGTCTTTCAAGATCTTTAATTCCCTAAGAGTCAGAATTTGGGCCCTAAAACTGCCTCAGTTCATACCTTTACTTCTCCCAGCTACCTAAGGAAGATATGCAAATGATCCCAGGATATATAGTTGTGTTTTTTAATCCCTGGCAGTAGGCATGATCCATCATTGTCTTTAGCTACCCTAGAATTGGACCGGGTCCCTGAACTTTCTAAAACTAGTCTACATGCAAATTAAATTTGTGAATGAAAACATGAAAAGGCAAAAGACAGAGTACTCTGACAGTACCAGGTAGCTAATATACGACGTTTTTATAGATTAATGGTAGAAGAATGGAATGAAGCCATAAATGCAAGGCCAATTTTGTTATTATCTCTATGCCCCTCATTTTTTTTCCAAAATTGAATCTGGCATATAAACTATACAATTTAATACAATATATTTAACGAAAAGGTCTGTTTCTCCATTCTTTTTCCTCAAAAGCACATGGTCATAAATTATCTGAAAATAAACAAAGTATGATGGAAAGAATTGGAGCTTTAGAGTTAGGCAAATTCTAGCTTTACCACTTAGCATCTTTGTGTCTCTGTGTATGTTTGAGCCTTTGCAGTGGGAATGAAAACAAGCTATTGGACATATACTAGCAGCCTGCTAACCATGCAGCACCTGGGTTTTTTTGCTACCAAATCATCATATAGTGTGTTCCTGTGAGCCACCACTTTCTGGTAAGGCTATTTTCATTTTTCCACAGAAAAACAAACTGGAGTGTATTTGAAGATTTCTGAGCACACGAGAACTGGTATCTACCACGCTGTCCATCTTCATGAAACAGAACTTACTGGAGGCCACGATCGCCAACCTACTCATGAGTTACCCAACTTTTCATGCAGATAGCTGCCCATGACAGATCAGTTATTGAATACAAAACATACTGTGGCATATAAATCTGTGTTTCCCCTTGCCCACTCCTGGGCTGAGCTGACTCATGAGATGGGTTTGGAAAATTAAAGCCTGGAAAAGGAAAGTACAGGAGGCTAGCACAGAGCATCACGAATGGGAGATTAGTGAGCCCAAGACCAGGCTAAAGCAGAGGAGGCAGTGTGGAGATCAGAGGAGGGCTCTCTGGAAATGGATCCCTGTCAAGAAGGCCAGAGGAGCCCGGGGATCTGAGGAAAGCTGTGAGTTCCAGAGTCGTCTGGTCGGGAGAAGTCACCACTCTCAGTTAGCAGCTGCAAAGATCATGGTGGTAATCTTTCAAAAGTGATTTTTGGGGATTGGCGTTCACATGAATCACTCCCTTTCTGTTCCAAGTAACAGAAACCAAACTAAAACAGGCTCTAAGGGGGTTGGGGTGGGGAGAAAGAATGCTTTGGGTTCAAGAAACTGAGAAGTTCAAGACTGGCTCTAGATGTCCAAACTATGACATCAAGCACCTATCTTCCTCCACTTTTTGCCTCTTCTTTTTCCTCTGAGTTGGTCAATGAGGTGTCAAAGATGGCTAGTAATTGTTCTAGGATTATTTTCCTCCAGTTTAGAAATACCAGCAGAAAGTTACTTCTTCTTGACATCTCTGTAGATTATTTCAGTTAGTTTGCTCACACTTCAACCAATCTCTTTGTCCAGGCTCAGGTCTGGAGTCCATCCCTGAGCCCAGAGTAGGCTGAAGCACACAGCCTGAAGGGAAGTAGTGACTGAAGGAAGAGATATGTTCTGTTAATATAGGGGGTGCTGAGCAGGCAAAAATAAGAGGTGTTCACCTCAGAGGTATCATTATCTTTAGCCATATGACAAAAGGGAACCAAATTAGGACAATTAAATTTCTCCATGATGTACTTTCCTCTTCTATTTGAGATCCTAGATGAAATTTTAAAGATATCACTCAAGTTTCTTCCTTCCTTCCTTCCTTCCTTCCTTCCTTCCTTCCTTCCTTCCTTCCTTCCTTCCTCCCTTCCTTTCCTCCTTCCTTCCTTCCTTCCTTCTGCAGACAGCAACTGAAAATGCACTATGTTCCAGGCACAGTGTGATGGGGATAGAGATGAATAAAGACACTGCTCCTGATCCTCAGGAGCTCTAGAAGTTTCCTTAGGTCTACATCAAACCTGAAAAAGATAGTGTTAGCTTGACATCCTTTGGCCTAAATGGGAGATTTTGACGGTGCTTAGGGAAATTTAGTCAAATGACTAGAAAGAGATTCTTGTATGTAGTCATGTTCTAGGCTTCATAGGAATTTTTCAGCTTTCTTTGTGTGGAGAATCTTTAGCCATAGAACCATGGCTTGCTGAATCCTAACAACTCAGGGTATAGTGCAAGTGTTGAATCACAGGGGAACTAAACATAGTTTCTTCCATATACAAGCTAATAGTAGCCATTATTGCTAATTGGTTGCTATGGCCAAAATGTTCCTAAATGTACCCTGTACAAACAGTACAAGGGAGGCTTTCCTGGAGTTACTTAGGCAATTAAAATCCCCCATGACGTTCATTATACAAAACCAAAGAAACATGATAAAAAGCATTCATTAGGTATATAAGCAATGCAGTCCCCTAGTAACCAAGGCAGCCCTGTGAGCTGCAGGCATGAGCACATGGCTCTTCTCTTCATATTAGTCTTGAAGAGTTTTCGTGAAGGAGACAGGATTTCCTGACTCTGTTTTAATTTTATTTTATAATTACTCATATTGGGACATTTAATGGCTAATTGTGCCACCAACTTGCTTTTCTTCATTTGTATTTGTGCTGGATATTATTGGATAATATTTGATACTATCCCCAGAGATGGGAGATGGCCTGGTACTATGAAAGGACAGGGTAAGACAAACTGCCTCTTTTCTAATGACAACCACACTACTAAGACAAGAGGGCAAGACACTTGACCTTGACCTCTATAAACTTTCGTTTTCTTTTCTATAAAATGAAGGGGAAATTCTAGCCAGTGCTGTCCAATAGAACTTTCTGGAGTGACAGAAGTGTTCTATAATTTTGCTGTCCAATGTGGTAGGCACCAACCACGTCTGGCTTGTGACCAGCTAGTGTGACTGAGAAACTTTTTCTTTGAATTTTTAATTTAGCTGCATTTAAATTATTTTAAATTTTAATGGAAATAGCCACAATGAGCTGCATAGGAAGCAATCTCTACAGTCCCAGACTTCTCCCAACTTCTAGGGTTTTAGAACTAGCCCACATGTGAAGATTGTTAACTCCGGGTTTCTCTGTATGAAAGTCCTTTTGAGCATCAAAATCCATTTTGTGTTCTCAGACACTGAAGTTGCTATTCAGCTTTCTGATTCAGCTGAAAGATGAGTAAAGGCACATGTAAACAGAAAAGCTCCCAGGGGAACGAACGTCAGCTCAATAGGGCTCTTGTCAGTTGAGCGTTCCAGCAGACTCCCAGAATACATTACCCTTGTGAACTATTCTTCTGCTATGGCAGCCAAAGTAACACTGAAATATTACTGGGAGGCTGCAGCCTTCCTCCCAAGTTTTTCTGATACAGGCTGTTGTCTTAGGCTTGTGAGGTGCAAACTTACCTGTGACGGGACTGCGCCTGCACCACACAAGATGACATGAAAATGTAGAAATTACTGGTTAATTAAACCAATAACGATAGCTCAGCCATACATGGCAAGATCCCTAAATCAAAAGAAGGTAAAGAGAGGGAGAGAATTACCGCATCGCCTGGCACTGAGTCTGTGCAGGTAAGTACTTACTCTGGTTCAGCAGCTGGCAAGTATCCATTTGCATCGGTAGTGCCCCATTCTTGAAGGGTCCAGGCTTTGCCCAGCATTGTCATCCTTAGAGCTGCTGGGTTCACATCAGGGAGAAGAGCAGAAGGAGCTGAATTATATGTTGAACACTGTTCATCATCCTCTTAGTAGCAGACCAGCTTTCTCCAACTCTGCTTTACGCCTCAATGCCCAACCAATGAGCCCACCCAGCTCAAGGTGTGGAAAGTCACCTTGAAGGAACCATCTGGCACAAAAACTTGGGTAAGTCTACAAATGACCAATTGTTCTTTTTTATATCTTTGACCTCAAATAATTCAGACAGATGAGACAGCATAATCCAGGGAAAGACAGGGGGTCTTTAGAATCACACTGCTGAATGACCAGCCATGCCCAAAGTCCCACACCGATGCCAACTTGTCCTCTGAGGTTTGAGCAATGCAAAGGATCATGGGAAAGAGCTTGAGTTGTTAACTGCAGTGCTCTTGTTTTATTCAAATGTCTAGGACACCAGGGACAGAGGCTTACCAGGTGGTATCAGACAGAGTAAGTGTGGACCTCCAGTTCAGATGTGGTGCTGAAACTTTTCCCAGCTTTGCATCTAAGGGATTCTGTCAGAACTGGCTCCCGACGGGGAGGCTCTTAATGTCTGGGCACCCAATGGTTGTCCTAAAAAGCATTTTATTGCCCCTTTCCCCATATCTGATGGCAGCCAATTGGTTATCACTCATTCATTTATCAATATTTTCAGAGCCCCCTCTGCCTGTCAGAAACTATTCCAAAAATTATTTTGGTAGTGAATCAAGCAAGCCTCTATGGAAATATTTTGATGAGGGGAGTGGGGTGTAGAAAAGATGGAGACAGTAAACAAGCAAATAGAGATTTAATATGTTGGGCAGAGAAATGAATCTCAGAGGATGATAAGAAATGAGAGGTTGCTATTTGTTATAAGGCTGTCACAGCAGGATTCTCCCTGATAAGAAAATATTTAGGCAGATAGCAGGTGTAAGTGAGAAAGTGAGCCATTTTATTAACCAAGGGAAAAGTATTCAGGAAGAGGGAATAATCAGTGCAAAGGCCCAGAGGCCAGGGAGTGCTTGTTGATCTTGAAGAACTGAGATGAGACAATGTAGTTGGAGAGGTGTGAGCAAGGAGGAAAATAGAAGATAAAATCAGAGGAGTGTGTGTGTGTGTGTGTGTGTGTGTGTGTGTGTGTATCAGATAAAAACATCTAGGGCCCTATAGGCCATTGCAAAGAATTTGGCTTTTACTCTGAATGAGATCAGAAGCCCTGGAAGATCTTAAGCATAGACCTGTCACGACCTAACTTACTGAAGTTTCGCTCTGGCTGCTATGTGGAGCAGTCTGCATGGGGAAGAGAGTGGAAGTGGATGACTTAGAGTCTGGTAGAGTTCAAATGTAGACCTAACAGGATTTACTGATGAATTGGCTATGAGGGATAAGAAAGATAGAGGACTCATGGACTGATTCTAGGGTTATAACAGAAGGAATGACAGAGGTTTGCAGGAATAAGATACATGAGGCTTTTAACACCTGTCCTAGCAAGTAAGGAACATCCATCAATTCAATCTCTCTGATCCAGCAAACAGCTTGGGGAGTCAAAAAGACTTTAATAGAAGGAAGGCTGTCAACCACCTATTTCTTCCTTGAGACCTTTACCCATTCTGAGTCTGTATTTCTTCCTTTTACAGAACTGTTGGAAGAATTAAACGAGGTAAGTAAAGCACCTAGCATGGAGCCACACAGTCATATGAATGCATACAGTAAGCACTCAGTACAGCTGTACCTGCAACAGCTAACTTTGATTATTTATATACAAATTCAACAACCTATAACATCAGGGCAATGAGTTCATTCTCTTTTACATCCGTATCAGTTTATGTTCATAAAAGGTTTAATGTTGTTCTCCTTTCTGCTTATTATCTGGAGACTTGGAGTGTGTATTACAGATGTTTCCCATTTCCTCCCCCCACCCCACACTAGGTCTTCACCTGTCTATTGTCTGTGTCCGTGGGTTATGCACATATGTATATGAGCTCTTTGATTAATCTGTGCTGACCCCCTTTCCACCTTCCCTCTGAGATCGTTCAGTCTGTTCCATGCTTCCATGTCTGTGGTCCTTAAATGAAACAATTTGTTCTTTCCCTTCACATTGGTGCAGTGTCAGAGTGGGAGCTCACTTCAGAGTCTATCGTAAAGCAGCTTTATTAAAAAGAATGATAATAAAAAAGAATCCAGGTTAATTCCAGCTATTGACCCTGTGGGCAGCACTTATATGGGCAAAAGGGGATGCGTTCCAATGCTGGTATTGATTTCCATGAATAAATCCCTCCTCCCAGAGTCCTCTCCTCATTGCAGCCAGTGTAGAAGTCATCATTCTCTTTACAATCGCTCCTCCAAGTCAGAGCCCAAGCCACTTGTAAAACAAAGGGACAAACACTGGGAAGAAGAAGCCTGCAGTGGAAGGCATATGAGGTATCTCCTTTTCTGAACAGATCCCTGGGATAGCTCCAGACCCAAAGAGCAAAGTGTCCTGAAAACCAGTGAGGCAGTGAGGATGCAGCAGCAAGTAGACTGTGTGACACGGAGGGTGTGTCATGGGGAATGAGTTGTTCTGTAATAGAAGGGATCCTGGAACAGAATCATCTTATCCCCACTCTCTCTCTCTCTTTCTCTCTCTCTCTCTCTCTCTCTCTCTCTCTCTCTCACACACACACACACACACACACACATACACACACACAGCCTAGCTTGTCCCATTGTTCTCCCCACCCCCACTCTGACACTCTGTCCCATACCTCAAGGGGCCTCGTGTTCATATGCATAGACACCCCAGCTCTTATGTCCTAGTTTATTCCAATACCCTTCACCCCCTCACACTCCCATCTGTTTCATCCATGAGTGTTGGATGTGCACTCTACTCCAACAGCAAGACACAGCTTGTGGGGACATCAGGCCCTGAAGGTAGGCAATGGCTGCATCCTGGGAATTCTGAGGTCCTGTACCCCCAGAGGATGGTATGGTATTATGCTGTGACAACAGCAACCACTAGTCCATGTGGCTACTGAGCTCTTGAAATGTGGCTAGTCCGAAATGAGATGTGCTATAAAAGTGTAAAATACATAATGGAATTTGAAGACTTAATATATAAAAAAAAGAGAGAGAGAGAGAGAGAATGTGAATTAGCTCATTAGCAATTTTTACAATGATTACAATTTTTATCCATGATTTTGGATATGTTATTAAACTTCATTTCATCTGTTTTCTTTTTGTTTTGTTTTATTTTTTCCACATGCTACTGGAAAATTTAAAATTACACATGTGGCCCAGCTAGTGTGGCTCAGTGATTGAGCTTCGACCCATGGACTAAGAGGTCACCAGTTCGATTCCCAGTCAGAGCACCTGCCCAGGTTGTGGGCCAAATCCCCAGTGGGGGCATGCAGGAGGCGGCCAATCGATGTTCTCTCTCATCGATGTTTCCATCTCTCTCTCCCTCTCCCTTCCTCTTTCTCTAAAATCAATACAAATGTATTTTTAAAAAATTACACATGTGGCTTGTATTACATTTCTGTTGCACAGAGCTGGTCTACACCAGTGGTTCTCAAAGTGAGTCCCAGAACCAGTAGCATCAACGTCACCTGAGAACTTGTTACAAATGCAAACTTTTAGGCCCCACCCCCAGACTTATTGGATCCACCTCTGGGTCCAGCAACCAGTGTTTCATCAAGCTCTGCAGGTGATTACGATAACTCTTAGTCTAGAATAGAGTGCAGCCTAGAGGTGGAATTTTCCCAACTTGTCCCTGGACTAGACCCCACACCTCTGGACTGGACCCCCTGCCCCTGGACTGGACCCACACCCCTGGACTGGACCCTGGACCCCTGGATGAAGAGAGTTGCAAGAAAGGGACCAGAGATGGACCCTCTGAAGCCTTAGAGCCCAGCTCCAGAGCTAGTTCTGCCCTTAGCCCTTTCTTCACTGCTCGCCTGGGTTCTCCTGCTGCAAGGAGAAGAAGTATTTATTCAAAGGGGTTCAGTCATCTCGCTAAATAAAGTCGCTCACTTAGGCTGGCAAATATTGACTCAAGCTGTTACGCTTTTATATATTTCAGCAGCTCCCAATGTTCGAGGGCTCAGCAAGCAAACAGGAACAGGTACAGGAAGTTATTGGTGTGTGGGGCCCCTATTTGCTCTGTGCCGCTGATGCCTGTTGCCCATTGTGGAGGGCGGGCTGCTCGTGACCTTGCGCCGGAGCGCTCCGCAAGTTGATAAGGCCAAAGGCTTTAAGAGAATACAAACGCCTTTTACATTCCCACTTGAAGAGTTTATTTTAATTGTGTTTGAGAAAAGACTGTACCCTAAAGGCCTCTCTTTCCTCAGCACTATGCATCCTCAACATCAAACCCTGCAAAGAATGGGGTGCATAGTGGGGTGACGTGTAATGGGCGGTTATAAATTCCACGTGAGGGGGGCTGCTGGTATCCACTCTGCAGGCGCTTCAATAGGACTCCAGAGCTCAGAGGGAGGCAGAAGTGAGGGGCCGCCCCTGAAGGGTGGTGAGGAGCTATGCACTCATTACCCACAGTTTTAAAGAACTGGAAAATGTTGGAAATCCCTTGAAGGTTTTTGTGTTGTCTTTAATTACCCTCTTGGTACAATACTAATGATGGGGACAGACCTTTTTCTTTTATTTCTGATTCTAGCTCGAGCGTTGGGGTGGCACTGGGAGAATGAGCTGAAAGCTTCAGCATGCACAGGGCTAGGGAATGAGTAGGGGAGGCATGGGAGAAGGGTCCGGAAGCAGCCTGGGGATTTGGAGAAAGAGCAGAAGGTAGGGCAAGGAAAGCAGGGCTTCTCAAAGTCTCTGCTCCATTTCTTCCTTTCTAAATCCTGTGCCCTTATTCACATCATCTTCTCTTCTCTTACTTCTCTTTTCATCTTGGTTCTTTTATTTCCCTCTTCCTTCATCCCTCCTTGTTCCTCTTCTGGGAAAATGTGGAGACAGAATCATTTAAAAGGAAAAAGGAGGGAATTCGCCATTAAATAAAGTGGGTCCACATGTTCACCCTCCTTTAGGCACCTGTCCTTATAAACATACCTTTGCCTATCCTGTGTGAGTCTGCAGATACAACATCTGAAGTACGTAACATGTTTCTTTCGCGGTCAGCCTATAGCAAATTATGAAAGGACCTTTTTGCCAAAGTTACACTGGCCCTAAAAACACTGAAAGATTTTGGGGTCTCTTGTTCAAAGTGGTCATGTGGAGATGACTAAACCAGGCAATGCAGTAAGGCCCTGTCTTGGTCTGCTTGGGCTGCCATACAAAATACCAGACTGCGGGGCTTAAACAGCAGACATGTATTTCTCAGCATCCTGGAGGCTGGACATCAAGGTGCTGTCCAATGTGGGTCCTGGTGACAGCTCTCTTCCTGACTTTCAGAAGGCCAAATTCCTCCTATGTTCTCACATGACCTTTCCTTCCTCAGTGCTTACTGGTGGAGAGACTGGGCTTTCTTTCTCTTCTTATAAAGACAACTAATCCCATCAGGAGGGCTCTACCCTCATCACCTAATCTGACCCTGATTACCTCCCCAAATCCCTTCTCCAAACACTATCACCTTTGGGGGCTAGGGCTTCAAAATATGAACTTTGGTGGAGACACAAATATTCTGTTAATAACAGGCACTGAGTAAACAGTAAATATTAGTGTTATTGGTGCTTCTGGAATGAGGACATAACTTGAAGGCATTTTGTGGTTGGAAGATCCATTTTGCTTTTCTTCTGTCATTTAGACCTCAGCAATGTGGTCAACCAACAAAGTCATAATTAACTAGGTGTATATTTTCAGTTGTTATTATCTTCATTATAATGCAGATAATTTATCAGGATTTAACCTTTAATAAGTTGATATTGAGAGCTCTTAGGGGCCATTTCTTTCTCTCTCTCTCTTTCTCTGTGAGTTTTTCTTCCTTGACATTTCAAATGAAACCTGGTGATACAACAGTCAGTTCAGGGGACTGACCAGCTAATCCATTGCCAAGGGATGACCCATAATTTCGTTATTGAGAGGATGCTAGTGCCCAAACTCCCTTGCCCCTTGACTCACCCCTGATGGTAGATATCAATCTGTGTTTTCTCAGTGCACAATTTGAGAGGGTCCAGGGGACTCTGGGATGGTGGGCTGATTATTCCAGGTTCATTCAGGTCCCATCTGGGATGGAATCACACTTTTCCAGTGGAGCTGAGACTTTGGACCATTCTTTAGTCCAAGATGCTTCTTAGGTTAAATAGATTTTGATACAGAATGTTTCCCTTGTAACTGTGAAAGGAATAACTTTGGTGGGATTGCTATCTATATGATGTTTCACTGTTAGACCTGGCTTCCTCAAAGTGTGATTCTGAAGCTCGTTAAAATGCAAGTTCTCGGGCACCATCCAGCGTTATGGAATCAGAATCTCCAGGATGGGGGTCCACACATCTGTGGGCTCAAGTCTGAACAACAAAGCTCTAGCCCTTATTGTCCTGGATACCTTTTACTTTTCTTCCTAGAGTGAGGGTTTATTTTTCCTCAAAATAAGAAGGATTTTATATTGCTTCATTTGATTGTGAAGTCATGTATGTTTATTGTAAAGGTGTTCTGATACAGAAAAGTTTAAATCATAAGTTAAAAATCACAACATAAGTAATTCCACAACACAAAGAAAACCACTGATAAATGCTACCATCTCTGCCCACCGAACATTACCTTGAACAAAGCCATTCTGTGAGCACAGCTGTTGCTCTCACAGAACCATAAGATCTTTACACCACGATGGGACCTGGAGATCATGTGGGCTCCACTCCCTCATTCATATCCAGGAAAACTCAGTAATGAGCTCTAAGCACCAGCCCAGCATCAGTGAACCTAAGAGTTTGTCTCCGTCCGATGTGAGTGAGGCATCAGAGTATCTATCTAATAGGCAGCACTTTAGGACAGAGCTCTGGATAGTTTCAAACCTCAGATGTCCAAATAGTGTAAGTACCTAATAGGCCTAATGGTTTGCCCTTGAGGAAGTAAACAAGTAGGTAAAGAAAGATATCACATGAGACCCATTGATATTATTCCTCTATCTTTGATGAAGTAAGCTCCACCATGACCACCATTCATTACTTAGTTACCAGTGCGATATATATTAATGTAAAGTTGACTTATTTATTTAGGCACTCATTGCTTTAACAGATATTCTTCGAACATCTAATTTGAACCAGGCAGTACTGCTCTAGGCCTAGTGTCTTGGTAATAAGTAAAATGTATATATTTAAGTATAACATTTAAATAAACGTGTACCTTCCTAAAACATAATCTCATCTCAAGGTGTTCTGAGACTGGGTTTTGGAGGCTGAGGAAGTGTGCTTCCTCGTTCAATTTTAACTGCATACACTGCGTATCCTCAAATGAACTGAATGAGAGTATTCCATCTCTGGAGTTGGTCGGATTTGGAGATTCCTTTTTAATGAAATAACGTGTTATCATTGTCCAAATAACTGATGCCTTTCCAAATGGAAGCCATATGTAAATACAGGGACAGGAAGTTAGTATTTTGTTTTTTTTATTGCCTGTACCACAGGTGGGTGGCTGTCACTTGGGGCACTGGTGTGTTGGATGATGAGTGAGAAGCTAGTCAGTGGGTGAACACTTGGTGAACCAATAGCAATTGACAAGTTTAAGAGAGTAATAAGAAGACGAGGGCATGTGTCTTCTGGTAACACACTTTATGGTCCTTATAGCAAGGGCATCTAATGCTGAAAAGTAATTTTCAGGGATGTAGTCAGCTTCCTGGAAACACAAAGCTAAAAAGTTTTTAAAAACCTTTCGAGAATCAGACTCCTTCTAGGTTATCAGGCTCCATGGCCCCTTTTTATTGATGAGTAATAGGGAGGCTGAGAAAGTTACTCAAGGATTGGAACCTGGGATTCCTGTAATGCTCTTTCTGCTGCACCCATCGGGCTGAGAGCCTCAGAAAGCACATGCACATCTATCCCTCTGTAGTCAGTACTCAAGTCACCTTACATTACAGCCTACCATTCAGATGAGCACCCGACTGTTAGATGGTGGTGACAGCCATATCAATTGGCAGGAAAGTCAGGGTATTTAGTTTTGAAAAATAACTCGCTTCCCCCAACATATGTGGTAAGTCCAATTAAATTGAGGCTTGAGAGTGGAGAGGAAATTGGGGGTGAAGTGTAGGTTGAGGATTGTAAGGGGATGTGGGGGTGGGACGCCAAGAGCAAATGAGAACATTTCTGCAAAGGGCGGCTAGAGGAGGGCCTCTCATCGCAATTAATGGAAATTAATATGACCTTAAAGAAAAATGTAATGTTTGATTTTTGAAAGAAAACCATAACTCGTGCCTGTCCTCCTTACAACAGGGCCCACGATTATGGTCTAGCATTTTATCTCAGTTCATAATGTGTTGTTAGGACAAGGCAAGGAAAAGGCTGATAAACACGATACTCCACAAGGAAATGTCTAGACGGCTGATTTTGTTCTTTCCCTCCTCTCCTTTCCAATTGTCCAGACCTTGAATGTGAGAAAGAGACTTAAGCCTTCAAACAATAGGCCAAATAAATGTCTTTTACATTCTGAAAGGGAAAAAAATAATGGCTCTCGAGGGTTCAGTAAACGAACTGTAAGTCAGCCTGGAAGAGCCACAATCCTTTCCCGTTCTCTGGACTCCTCCTGGTCCCCACAGAACCATTCCGCTGGCCTTGAAAAGCAGCTCTGTGACATTCTGGGGGCTTTTATCTTTCACAGTGAATTACTGTATCCAGTGCAAATCTCCTCCAGGGCTCAGGGAGATCTCAGCCAGCAAGGAATATGGAACCGCTCAAATCAGGAATAGATGGGGACTTTGAAGATAAGGTAAACTGTGTTTTCTTGTTGACAAAATAATCTGAAGCTTTTGTTGTGTGTTTCCATAAAATATTTCCCAGGCATAAATCAATATGGCAGCACCAACTCTGCGAGAATAAGAAACGATAAGTATAGTTTTCAGCACCCCGTAACCACTCATTACATTTATTTCCCAGTTTTCTTTGTTATTCCTTTCCTGTTCAAATCTGAGCCAGCACATTTTTGGCTTCCCAGCTGAAGTAGGAGACACCGCCAATCAGCAGGAAATATAATACAGATAAGATTCATCTAAACTCTTTTGAACTGGCAAAAGAGCTGGATGGGAGATGGATGTTAAATTGTTTACATTTGGCACGAGAAGAAAATGTTCCATTTTTAAATTCAAAGCCTCCGCACCTTTGTAAATGAAAACAAACTGCATGGGTCATGTAGTGTTCCACTCTGTAAAAGCCATCAGGAGGCTGATAAAAGCTTTTGTAAATCACTAACGTTATCTGGGACTTGCTCAAAAAAGTCATTGCCCAGATTAAAATGATATGACCCCTGCCCAGGGTCTTTGGGAAAAAAACTGTGCAGAAACAACAAGCTCCCAGTGTGCTCTGAGGATTGCTCTACAAGCAGTGGCAAGTGGCGTTCAGAAAGCTTTGCAGGAGATGCCTATGAATTTTTATTTTTCAACTTAGGTCTTTCCAAAACCCCATGAAGGTGAGACGGCATGAAGGATACAAATGTGTGATCTGGAGATAATTGGCATTGTGAAAAAAGCTTTCATCTTGCCAAACACTGGTCTGCCTAGGTAGGTTCAAGTGATAAAGAAGAAGTGATTTTTTAAAATAGACTATTGAATTCCATGAAGCAGATTGATAAATTCCCACTTTGTCTGAATTTTTGCACGTTTCAATCATTTGTTCTCATGTCATCCAAGCACAGTCTAGACACTAGATGATGTAAAAATCGCTCAGAATGTATTTAACAGTTAAGTGAAACTAATTACAAAGCCAAACTGGAGACAGCTGACTGGGCAGTGGGCCCGGGATGCCTTGTCACTGTGTCAGGGTCAAACGTACTGTAGGATCCACCACATGGACCACTAAAGGAACAGCAACACTAAGGTTCTTCAGGCTGGCCTCACGGAGTTACATATTGGCTTGAGTTATTCAAAAACAGTAAAATCATCTGGTCCTGATTATCAGAACAATGCTGACCTCAGAGAGAAGCAGATAGGAAGCTCAGTGCATTCTGTGCGCAGCCTTTTGGAACCCTTCAAACTCTTCTGTGCGGGCTTTCTACCAGTCACCCATTCTGTAGGGAAATCCAGAACTCCAATCAAGAGTGTGCGATGAAAGCTAATGCTGATAGCTACCCTCATCCACCTTGATCTCTCATCTGTATTCAAGCTATTGAATAATGTGTTCATCAGGAGATTAATTTCCTCCAACCTGGTGTCCGTCTAATTTCCTGAGATTTCGAAATGGCGAAGCTTGTATAGGCAGGGGAGAGAGATGTGAGCACCTCCATAAAAGACCTTCCTTTGCACCCATTCCCCTGTCATGCTGGATCTGAGGATTCATTTCAGAAGATGACTCATTGGCAAGATGAGACCCCGTTCCCAGTCTCTACTTGGTTTTGTAATCATTCCAGAAAGGAGGTTTGAGACCAGACACTTGTCTCTCTCTGCCACCTACTGAGCTTCTTCTAGCCAGCACCCCACAGATTTCAAATAAGTGCTGGGCATGGAGCAAAGTCAAGGAATCAGGACACAATGGGTGTCTGGTTTTCTGAGTGATCCTAAAAGGACACTTTGAAGTCAACAGACTCAATGTGGAAATCAAAAGGAAGTCTGCGGAATGCATGGAAAAGGGAGATTCATTTTCTTTAAAGTGAACTTCACTGCATTCCCCAGTGACTTGAGTACTGTTGGCAGCCCTCGGGTCTGCTGATACTGCCACAGATTGGCGCTATCTATTGCTGAGATGAAAGAGCCCAGGATTACATTAAAATAATAATAGTGTGAATGTCCAAATTAGATAGCATTGATGGGACATCATTTTAAATATTCAGAGAAGTTACCACGTATTCATAAACCAGCAGTTTTGTTCAGTACTTGAACATGTTTTCTACCTGAATTGAACACAACCTTCCATTAGCACCCGTGATTTGTATTCGCCGCACATGAACAAAAGTAATAAACAAACTGAACTGCTATTGAAATTCAAGACAAAGAAATCACCAGGCATGTTGAGGAGAAGCAGATACTCTGAAAGGCTTATTTTTACAGTGATGAGAAATGAAACCACACCTCCATTAAGGCTTGGAGGGTTTCCTGGAAATAAGGAATCAGGGCTCAGTAAATATCAGCTTGGAAAACATTGGCGGTTATTGGGGTGAATTAGTTCCTACCCAGAATTTATGAAGGCATCTCTCAGGAGGAACAGCAACAAGTAAACACTTGGGGTTTTAATTAAATTATTAACAAACAAGCCTCGTGTGGAAAGCTCACTAATAATAGCATATCTGAGATCCCCAACTGTTGATTGCAACAGTTGATGTAATCTAGCCCAACTCATTGCTGGGAAGTGGCGGGTTAAGGGAAGCACCAGGGACGCACGGCTACCCCTTTTCGTACTCGGTTATGTTATTTTACTGAAACAGAGGCTCTTCTCCAGTGATCGAGTTTAGGACATTTGGTGCCGGAATCAATAGAGCGCCAGCACAGCACTGCTGCCCGAATGATACATGGCACTGAGCTCAGTAAAGGTGACGGATAACAGGTGCTTTCCTGATGAGGGGATGGCTTCTACTGATCAGGCTAACTGTGCTGAGGCTGGTTTGGGGGCTTCTCCTGGTAACTGGTATTAGAGCAACAGCCCTTTATCATTTCAAACTGATTTAAATGTTGCACTAGAATGTTGCCTCTGAAGTTTGTTCTTTTCTTCTTCAAAGTTTATTCCTCCAGGATAGTTTATGATTGTCTTAGCTTGGGCTCTATCAGAAGCAGACCCTGAGGCAAGGATATGAATACAAGTAGATTATTTGGAAAGCAATCCCAGATAGGGTTCCAGATTTAGCAAATACAGCAGCCCTCCCTTATCCTCGGGGGATACATTCCAAGATCCCCAGGGCATGCCTGAAATCACAGATAGTGCTGAAACTATATATTTTCCTATATATGATAAAGTTTAATTTATAAATTAGACACAGCAACAGAGTAACAACAATAACTAAAACTAAAATACAACAATTATCACAATATACTGTAATAAAAGTTATGTGAATATGGTCTCTCTCTCTCTCTCTCTCTCTCTCTCTCTCTCTCTCTCTCTCTCCCCCTCTCTCTCTCTCTCCCTTCCTCTCCTCCAGTACTTTTTATATTGTTCTGTCCTAGCTTACTCCTAAATCTGTGTAAGCATCCCTTACTTGCAGTAAATGGCTTGGTTTCACCCATTTCAGAGGATCCCTTGCTAAAGTCTTTGTATAGGCCCAGTGCTTTCTGGGGCAACATGTTACCGTCAATCAGAACACATTTTCTGTTCCTGTCTTCCACCCACAGATGTAGTGCCTTTCCATCTTAACAAAGCACGTATCATGTGCTGTGGCCAGAAGATTTACAGCTTGAAGTCTGACAGCAAAACTAGCACTAATTTCTTTTTCTTTCTTCACAATTTCACAGGTAGAAGATTTGTTCTTACTGTAGATCTTAGCAAGCTCAGCATACAATATTTTTTCTTTCCTTAAATAGAGAACTTTCACCTTTTCACTTAAAGGAAGGGAGTTTACAGCTTCTCTTTGGCATATCAGAATTGCTAGCATCACTACTCTTGCACGTTGGGGCAATTATTAAGGAAAATAAGGGCTACTGCACAAGCTCTGCGATACCAGGACAGCTGATCTGACAACCAAGAGGATCACTAAGTGACTAACAGGTGGGTAGTGTGTACAGCGTGGTGATGCTGGACACGGGGCTGATTTCACATCCTGGGCGGGAGGAAGTGGGATGGCACAAGATTTCATCACGTTGCTCTGAGTGGCACACAATTGAAAACTTATAAATTGTCTATTTCTGGAATTTTATTTTTAATATTTTCAGACCGTTGTTGACTGTGAGTAACTAAGACAGTGGAAAGCAAAACCATGGATAAGAGGAACTACGGTAAGGATTCAGGAGCCCAACTACATTTGAAATTCAAGTAATTCAATAAAAGTTTTAGTGTAAGTTTTGTCCCATGTAACATTTGGGACATACTTACACTAAAATATAAGTTATTGTTTATATGAAATTCAAATGTAGTTGGACATCCTGTGTCTTATCTGCAGCCCCAATCCCAGGAAGCTCAGAGGGGGGGCAGGAGACAGGCAAGGGCAGGAAACCTAGCCAGGCTGCACCAATGAGCAAGTGTGGACAATTGTAGCTCAGTCCCTCTGGGGACTTTGGCAAACGGTACAGGACATACCTTAGAGTTGTCCTATCTGAGTACAAAGGAACCTGGGGCATGTGTCCACCGCCTCCTCCCATTGTTTGTTAAGGGTTGATCCTGGAGGCACAAGCCCCCCCCCCCATCATTTGCCCTGCATAAGGGTGGGGAGAGCACCTTCCTGCAGTCACAGAAAGCCCTTGGCAGAGACGTGCAGGTACTTGCAGTCAGAAGGCCTTCGCAAGTACTAGACTCTTAAGTACCAAGGGATATGGGCAATGTCTTATTTGGTGACTCTGGGCAAGTCATGGCATCTCTTCATGTCTAAATCTTCAACTCTTTTATTATTATTATTATTATTATTGTTGTTGTTGATAATGATTTTAGAGAGTGGAAGGGAGAGAGAGAGAAACATCAAGGAGAGAGAAATATTGATCGGCTGCATCCTGCACACCTCGACTGGAGATGAAGCCTGCATTCGGGGAATGTTCCCCGACCAGGAATCGATTTGGCCACCTCTCAGCACAGGACAAGGCTCAACGAACTGAGCCACAAGGGCCAGGGTTGTATCTTCAACTCTTTACCTTTCTTTCCCGAGGCTGTCTCCTGGGGGCAGTGAGTCACTGATACTGTCTCTAGGAGAAGCTGCTCATTTTCACAGCGTGGGGCAGAAGGTGGGGTTGGTGTACATCCAGTTGCCCTCACTGTCATTCCTCCAGGATCTTTTTAAAACCCTGCTTCTGAGAGCCATACTGTCCAGTTGTCAGTTCATTAGTGAGCCTAACACATGGTTCATAGTCTTCTATCACACCTCACGTCCTAACATCCTCCCATGCGACGCCCACACCTGCACGGATGTCTCCCCTGACACCCAGGGCTTCTCCTCCACAGACCTTTTTCTCAACTTCACTTCAGCCATCTGTTCCCTTAGACACACACTGCACTGTGTCATCATCAAGAACTGCTCCCTTACCAAGTGCAAATTCACATGCTGACCCCCACCAATTCTTATCTTCCAACCCTCTTCATGAGTCACTCCTTAGATTTGATGACCCTGTTGAAACTCACAGTACCCTGAACCCCTCCACCAGTCTCACCCAGAATTCACTCTTTTTCTTGTCCAGGTGAGATTGCGTGGTTTATGTCTCTTTGCCTGTGATTATTTTAACACTCCGGCCTAACAAAACCCTCCCTCAGTCATCCATCTCTCCATTTCCTCTGTATTTACACCTGGGCAGTCGAATCTTGCTGGTCAACATCACAGAACTGTGAGAAATGATGCCTCTGAAAGGTTGTGATCTCTAGACTTAACTGGCCCCTCAATGCTCCTGGCAATCCTGTTATAGTTTTCTAAGGTGTTCTCTTTCTTTGGTTCTTTCTAGCAGCTATTTCAAATTTGCTTTAATTTTCTCAAACCTTCTCTCTCCCTCACACAATCTTCCCTGCCAGGATTTCCTCACCTCATTTTTCTTTTTCACTCTTAGGATGTGATTGTACCACTGTTTCCTGCTTCACACACACACACACACACACACACACACACACAAACACACATACATATATACAGACACACACACACACACACACACACTCAAAACCATTGGATGAGACTTCTCTTAGATTCTTGCCATGGAAATCATAAATTTTCCCTTCTCTTCACCTTCCTCTTCTTCGTCTTCTTTTTCATTTCCCTTTTTGGTTGCAGTGGAAAATCGGTCATGTGTTTTTTGCATCAGTCTCTCCCCATCTCCTTTCAGTTGCTTTGGTCATTGCCTCTGGGAAGCCTGGTTTGTTCTCTGCCATGTGGGTTAAGTGTCTTCCCATGGCACCTCCTCACCTTGGGCTGAGGACACTGTAGCACAGCAGTCACCCACTGGTCTCTAGCTATAAGCTTAAGGGACTAGCTTAAAGTTGTAAGTTCACAGTTGTAAGCTCAGTAGGTATTCAAAAAGTATTTGTTGAATAAGTAAATAAAAAAAAGAAAAAATGAATTGGCTTTGTATAGTTTCCCATGCTCCTTAGAGATGAGCATTTTGTTTTCAAGCATTAGATTTCAATAAGACCTGTTAAATCTACAGAGATTGTGAGCACTACAGCTTTGCTTTCTTAGGTGACCCAGAAACAAAGCTTAAATCAATCAATTTAGTCAATAAAATGGCCAATTATTGGAAATTAGGCCTTCTTATTTGATGAATTTGAAAGGTTAATTCAATCAAAATGAAGATCTTACAGCAATACCTAGACCCCATTGGTGTTAGACCTCAGGAGGAATTACAGTGTTTCAGCAATGCAATGATTAAGAAATTAAACGAAGAAGAAATGTAACTATTGATATAAGCATAACAAATGAAAATTGCTACGAAAGATGTGGGTGCTTTGTTATTCATTAGTGTACATGTATTTCAAAATATAAAATTAGTTTCTTGACCATCACTTTTCTCATTCTATGTAAGACAACTCACTAAACAATCCAATAACATCTACAATTTCTACTTTAAAATTTCAGCAGAAGAATATGGATTCTTCTACCTCATTGAGAATATGAGTAAAATTTTAGTCATAAGGCATCCAGAGGAATCAGCACATTTTGGTGATTTTTTTCTTTCATTGAATAAATGCATTCATAATTTATCTAGTAACTTTCATTCCAAAGCATCAGTTACAGCCCAATCAAGAAGTTCATTTTGTTGGGTACCCTATGATTTCATTAGCAGTTATAAATCTCATGGTTGATGATACTTTAAGATAACTTGAAATACATTATATTGGCCCTCAAATTGCAAAGAGCAAAAGGATTTGGATAAGAGTAAAATACATCAATATAGAGTGGAATATACATATAATTACCTACAGGGTAATTTTGATATTTACCTCAATGGGTCTTCCATATGATCAAAATTTATATACCATCTTTCTTTCTTTGACCCCATAAAACACTGCCATTAGCTTCTCATTAGTTTAATACTAATAGTGAGGAGGTGTGTAAAATTCCAGAGAGAAAATAAAGTATTTAATAAAAATTACTCAGCCTGGCCGGTGTGGCTCACTGGTTGAGCATTGACCCATGTACCAAGAGGTTGCCAGTTTGATTCCTGGTCAGGGCACATGCCCAGGTTGTGGGCCCAATCCCCAGTCGGGGGCATGTAGGAGGCAGCCAATCGATGTTCTCTCTCATCGACGTTTCTATCTCCCTTTCCTTCTCCTTTCCCCTCTATCTAAAATCAATAAAGAAAACATATTTTTAAAAAATTACTCAAAAGCACATTTATTTTTATTTTCTTGTTCACAAAACTATGGATTCTTCCCTTGTTCCTCCTACACCTCACCTTCTCTATCCTCCCATCTTAAATATACCCCCTTCTAGTTTGGAATAAACAGGAACAAGATCCCATAGCAAGCTAGCTCACTGGCAAGATAATATATTGAGCATTAATGTGACCCGCTCAGTGAAACCAGGCAGCACTGGGAAAGATAGCTCAAATCACGATGAGCATGCGAAGCGAGAGTAATGAAGAGCTGATCATATTTCTTGATTTTCTTTAATGTTATAGTCCCATATAACTCCCCACTCCAATACTGAGGGGTTAAGAACTTGCCAAATTATACTTATAATAGATATTTCTTTTTAAAAAAGAAAGCAAACAGATAAAGAAGGCAGAAGATCATTGTATCTAACACTTGCGATAAGAAATTCAGCACTGAATTTAGCTCTGAGCTCCCCAGAAACTAGTACTGAAAAAAAACCCAGTGTGTCATATATTTCTCAATATTTGGATTTCAATTTGAAGATTTTAGAAAGTATGGGTACATGGCAACAAATTCTGAAAGTAACATGTCAGGGATCATGAATTGTTACAGAAGGGATATTAATGACAGTGGAAAATGCCTTCTCAAAACAATTGAATACCATAATGTTCTTCTATTTGCTTCTTAGAATGTTTTTTTTCCATTTTGAAGGTTTTAAAAAAAATGGACTCATGCAGAATCAGAAGGAGAAGGAGCATACAGACTTCATATTTAATTTCTCTCTGCTGGGTGTTTCTTTTTGCTGCGTGGTGGTCCAAAGCAATGTAGACATAGCTCTTAATGGAGGTATTGGGGGTGCTATTTATCACTTCAACATACTGCTTTAGTTCATAAAATTCCTAGAGACAGAGCTATCTTTATGAGCCATCACACAGTTTTAGTAGGACATTAGAGGTTGGACTAAGTCCATGTTTGGCTGCTTATATTAAATTGTCATTCCAAAATTGGGTATGTTTCAACAGGGCTGGCATGGATCACACTCATTCTTGCTATTACCAAGCCAACAGACCCAGACATGTCTCTGCATTTCTGTGTCATGCCCACCCCGTCACTCATCCATGGTCAACTGCACTAAAGCTGGCTCAGGGGAAAAATGAGTACCTTAAGAGTTTGGCCACTATATTCTAAATTCAAATGTTTTATAAACCAATGCATATAAATAAGGAAAGCTGCGTTTGGATAAAAGAATACTTTGGATTGGTTTGATCTTATTTTTTATTTTTATTTTGGCTCTGTAGTTTAGGCTGGAATAGGGGTAGATGTTCCAGGATGTGATGTGAAAGGCCAGGATAAGGATACTATGATAGCAACCAGAAAACATCTGAAACTTCAAGAGAGAATCTTTTCAGCCTCAGCTCCCCTGATTTTTCAAAGGCTGACATGAGCCAGTCTAATGCAAGTGACTGATGGAAATGTAAGTTCTGCTTTATTAAGCATGTGCCCAGTGGTTGCAGCAGGTCTCTTTTTAAATCCACATCACACCTCCATATGGGTTTGCAATTCACAAACCTCCATAGCTGTCCATCTAATCATGCTCAAGTCCAGCTGAGGTCAAAGTCTACCATAGCCAGTTATGCTCTTCTTTGAGTGAAATGAGTCAGCACCTTCAAAATGGAGCTAATAGAAACAATCTCACGTAAATAACAGTTGATGTGTCTACTGCTGAAAAGCAACAATGCCTCCCCTCCTCACCTTCATTTATCAGTTTATGTAGACTCCAAAATCTACAATTTCAGCTGTTATTCTCCTTCAGCTAAACAGTAGAGAATTTTCCTTCAATGTTCTGCTGTCAGCTTCACATTAACTCAACAAAAATGCAAACTCATCGTTCCTCCTGGAAACCAGTTCTATCTCCTGATAGTGCCTCCTTCCTTTTTTCTCTCAAGAACTAAATCAGATCTGGGCAAATTCCCTCTCCAGTCTGTTCTCTGTAAGTAGGAGTGTGCATGACCCTACTTCTGCCTGTAATTGTAGGGTAAGATAATATCATAGAATGAAGCATCTCAGCAACTTCCTGGTTGGAGCAAAGGTTTTCTTGGTATTCAGCAGAACCAGAAAAGTACAGTTAGCCTCGCTGACAACTTCATGTTTTGTTCCCATACACAATCCTTGCACTCATATAATTTAAAATAAAAATAGTACTAATTAGTTATAGATATATAACTAATTATATACTGTTTTGTAAGGAATCCTACAGTCTTCTGTTTTTTCCTGTGATGATTACTTCCATATATTAAAAAAATTAATTTCCATACTTGTTTCTTCTTCTTCTTCTTCTTCTTCTTTTTTTTTTTTTTTTTTTTTTTTTTTTTTTGATCCTTCATGCTCCTCCAGATTTGCAGATATCCTAAGAAAATACTTCTGCCTTGGAGGCACCCTGCCAGTATCAATGGTTTCTTAATGCTGCTCATCCACACCTGTCTGTGACCTGCCTGAATCCTAGCCTTCCCTGCTCACCAGACCCTCCCTGTTTGCTACCGCCTAGGCTGTTTTATGGGTAATGATTTTAGAGTCCATTCCAAATTTCCTGCTCTTGACCATTGGTCTGGGCAGACTGTACATTTCCCTTTAGTGGGACTGAGCGTTCCTGGCCCCCAGGGGATGCTTTTTCCAAGCCACAGCTTTACTCAGACCTGAAGTGTCCAAGTTCACCTCAGATCCAGACTGCTTATCTGGACCCTAGCTCATTCCTGACTGTGAGCTCCTGGGTCTTCCCAGAATTCCCTGGTCCTGGAACACTGCTTTTCTTCTCAGTGTTCCCTTGACTCTCCTGGATTTAACAACGGTTCACATCTCTGACAACCTCACTGCTTGCTGTCTCCTGACATCCTTGCTTTAAACCTGGGAGTGACATTTGATATTGTTCCTCCCTTGTCCAGAATCACTTGCACAATTTTTGGGTTTCTCATATTATTGCTAGAGATCACTGTTCTCATCTGAGGCTCTTGTTTTCATTAATTTTGGCCTAGTCTAGGCCTGTGTCAGTCCCTACTATTTTCCATACACCTGGGACACAATTACCAGATTAATCTTCTGGAAAATACCTTTTAATTATAAGACCTTACAATTCAAGTGTATGTCTTCATTCTTTTTGTTGACAAAATAAATTCCAAACTCCAAACATAGAATTTTATAAATAGGCCCACCCCTGTCTTTTTAACCAATATTTTATCTGTCCTATTTACCTTACTGAACTGGTCAATATGACATCCCCCAAATACACCTCATTTACCACTCAGCTTGCTCACACCACTCTCCTTTCCTAAAATACCTTCACACCACTGATAGGGTGGTTTTGAGTAAGCCAGATAACCCATTAAGAGCTCTAGCATATTCACTGCACATTGAGGTTATGAGATTAGATGAATCCTAAAATCCTTTCCAGTTTATAATTCCATGATTCAGAGGTATCATTCTATCATTCGATCCTCATCTACATCCTCCAAATCCTCCAAGTTGTCACTAAGACTACCTGTGTCTGCTTCAAACCCACAGTGAGCACCTCTTCCTCTGGCACTATTTTGCCCATTCTCCCAATATCTATTTGGTCCATAAACATCCTTGTATGACTGTCTAATTTGTCATATGTCTCTTTTCTCTCTAAATCTTGAATCATGGGGTCCAGGTATCTCACCATCACCTTGTGGTAGTGACTGTCCAATCATTATCCATGATGGATGTTGAGTGAATCAAATCATTAGTGAAATTTTCTGGAAAAATAAATTAGAAACATAGGTATCACAAGGGGCCTCGTTAAATGTACTCTCACTGGTCTAATTGCATTTAATTAAGTCTCTTGGGAAATAATTGCCCCTTAGGCCATGTCATCCAAGGTCAACGTGACTCATTTTAATCAGAACATCTCCTAGGGGTTATGAAGCAATTGCATAGCATTTGGACTTGTATCCATGATTTGGTTGTGACATTATTTTAATTTTGTGTCTGAAATATCTGAATTCTAAAGTGTAGGAAGAAGACTTTCTAAATTAGGCCAAAAACATCCATTAAGACCTGCTTACACAGTCATCCCAGATTTCCAAAAAGCTTCTGTCACCATACAGTGGCTTTCTTTTCAGGGGCCCTGGACTCACATCAGAGGACATAATAATGACTCTGGGAAAACGAGTTGTGAGAAGTAATTGAAAGTTAAAGAGATGTTGTGCTTTTAATAAGTATGATTTTGCTTTTTTATCTGTAAATGTTAAAGTAAAAAAAGTAAATTATTGTATGCTAGCTCTGAGTAACCATAGTGGCGTTAACCTCTGGAGATGTTAACCAAGAAGCTAATAAATATAATAGATTAATAGTTAGATTTTACATTTTTGGATACATTTTTTAAATCATTACAATTATGGGATATATTTTGAATTTATGGACAACTCTTTAATCCCAAGTGGAATTCATGATCAAAGAAAATGGGTGCAGGTATTATGGAACAACTCTTGTCCATTTTGTCCTTCAAATCTTGCAGAAATGTTTAGGTTGATTTACAGATTTTTCACAACTATGCATCATTTACTCAAAAAGTATTTTTATGTAGAAATGAATTTTGTTGTCATCGTCTAGAGTTATTGTAAAGAGGCATTATGGGCTATTCATTGAACAATAAAATAAAAAATTCTGAACAATATTGGAAACTAGGGATATTATTTCTTTTTATTTGAAGTAGATGTGGGAGAGGGCATTGGGGTGGTGATATATAGTTTAGGAAAAATGAATGGTATAAAAAAGGGGAAAAAACTATTGGACCCAGGGCAACATCTGGGGCTTTATCCCAATTGTATCCTTACTATGCTCTGTAACCTTCAGCTTGCCATTTGATGTCTTTTTACCTTAATTTCTTCAACTGGAATATGGTAATAACAACTGTTCTACTTACTTTTATTGAGTTCTTAAAATGATTATTTGAGATAATTTTTAAAAGACAAAAAGTTACATGGCTATACATGTTTAACCTCTTACCATTACTTTTTTCCCTAGGGGCACTGAAAACGGTCTTTTGAGCCATTTGGAAACAGCTTATCTCAACCTCATTTTTATCCACCCAGCATCAAAATCTAGTCATCTGGCATAAAAGGATAATGATAACTAGGAGCTATATGGGCAGTGTGGAATCACTGGCTAGAGATCCCATGATGCTTACTATCAAATAAATATTAAGTTTCTAACATATTCTAGACACTTATAAAAGAAATAGTGTACATGGAATTCACTTGCTTTTACTAAGGGCTATATTTAAATATAAAAGGCCTATCACTTAGCTTCCTTGATATGGTCCTCAAATTGTTCTGGGAATGGGAAGAATCTAATTCCTATTAAAAGAGCTATTCTCTCCGTGCAATTATTATCTCTAGGTTGCCTCAACAATACAAAGAAAACTAAAAGTAAACCACACGTAGAAATTGAGAATAAGGATTAAGGATTTCAACCTTGGAATAAAATCTAAAAAACGTGAGGGTATATACAGCATAGTAAACACCAGAAGTAAATTTAAAGGTCTAAATTAGTATAGGAATGGCTTACCATTTGTTTCAAATAATAATCCAATGGTTGGTGGTGGTAGTTTAGCCAAAAGAGTGCTGAAGAAACACAATTAAAAACCTTTGCTCTGTGGTTGGCTGGCAGATTGGGGGGAAGTCAGTCAGGTTGGTGGGGCTGGGTAAGATCAAGTACCTCTGGTGTAAATGGTGGGAATCTGTACTAGGTGCTTCCTAAGAGTCTTCTAGGGATCGGAACTTTGTGCTTTGTGAAAGGTATCATATAATATATTATATAAAGACATATTACTGAATAAAGCCAGTCACTGCTCATCATCCTTCCTCCCATTCTGCATTGCCCCTACCAACACATCTTCAGTTTACATAGTCCTTTCAAAGCCATCTACCTGAATCTTCACATATGAAAAGTTATAAATCACTTAGATACTTAACATGTGATACCTTATTATATATGTTATATAAACAATACATATTTTTTCTCTTTTGGGTTTTAATATTGGCTTTGCATATAGAAGGCATTTGATGGACATTAATTAGCAATTTAGAAAGGTAGGCTCTGTGCATTGGAAGAATGATGGCTGGCTGAGGAAGACGGTGGGAAAAGAATGGTCCTTGTCAACACATAAATACTGTTTGCAATTCTGGCTTCCCCAATGTACTGTGTGTCTGAGGGCAAAGTACTTGACCTTTCAGAGGCTTGTTCCTCCACTTACCAAATGAAGCCCCCTTCTGATCTCATGGGAACACTTCAGGGAGGGGAAAATTGCCAGAGAAGTAGGAATAGGGTCAACAAAGGCAAGCAGGTGTTCAATAGATCGGCTTAACAGTCTTCAAAAGCTATGGGGTTTTGATCATCCTAGAGGTGGTAGATTGCATGTGATTTAATCATGAGCAAAAAGCTTACCAAAGGTTTTAAAATCAAACTTGATGCTGACAAGAAGATTCAGGATTCCAAATACCACCTCTTTACCCTTCACCCCCACACATGAGATAACTGGCACTCCCTTCCTTCTCCCTCTCTCTGTGCCAACTGCTCTCTTCCCCAGGCCTGGGTCTCTGGAGCAGGAGTACTTACTGGTCCTTCCCTAAGCAAATCCAGGTTTTATGGGACCTAAAACTAAGGACATTTTGGAAGCCCATAGAACGAAAGACTTTCAAAAGTATATATATGAAATAATGTATGAAAATAACTCTGTTTTAGAATAAGAAAAGAAATAACAACAAATTACACATTTTGTAAAGCTGAAAATACCACACACCTCCTCAAATCCAGAAAAATATGCTTTTTAAAGGAACTACCTATCACTCTTCTATAATAAATCTCTCCTAGATTTTTTGGCTATGTATGCTTTCCTTACCAACTCATGACAATGATTGTATAATATCTTTTCAATAAAAAGAATATAAAGATAATTGAGTCTCTTAGCATGTAATCAAGTGTTTTTGTTTGTTTTGTTTTTAAATATTTTTTATTGACTTTTTAGAGAGAGTAGAAGGGAGAGAGAGATAGAAACATCCATGTGAGAGAGAAACATTGATCGGCTGCCTCCTGCATGCCCCCCTCCGGGGATCGAGCCCATAACCCGGGCATGTGCCCTGACCGGGAACCGAACCAGGACCTCTCAGTCCATGGGACGATGCTCAATCCACTGAGCCACACTGGCCGGGCTAATCAAGTGTTTTTATTATTGATAGTTTAGCAAAGATTCATTTAAATTTACAACGTGTTATTGATAATTCTATGTAAAAATTCTATGTGATTATGTCCATCAGATTTCTTTCATATATGAACAGAAATAATTCCAGGTATTTAAAATTTTCTTGTGTGGTGACTAATCTTAAATACTCATTGAATCACCATCACTTATTTAAAAGTTTGCCATCGATGTCCTCAGAGTAATGGCATTTTATTAGTTTTACATTATCCTTGTTATTGTCATTATTTCATGTCAAATCAACAAATATGGAGGGTTATAAAAATGGTCACAATGTTTCCCTTTCCTTTATTTGTGCCTTTTGGTAGTATCCTCCCACAATAACTCTAGACTTAATTAACCATGTGACCTAATTTAATGAAATATTACCAAACATGATGCAAAATGGTGCTTAAAAAGTGCTTGGATTGGGAGCTTGTCTCTGCTTGCTGCTGTTGAAAACACTGCAGCTACCATCATGAGAACAAGCCCTGACTTCTCACTAAATAATGAGAGGCGGTACCCCAGTCATCCCAGATGACTGTCAGCCAACTGCCAAACCTGTAAGGGAGGACATGTCAGGTCACCCACTGGCTAGCTGCAGACACCTGAATGAGATTTCCCAAGAGCAGCGGAAGAACTAACCAACTGAGCCCAGTCCAAATTGCCAACTTGGTGAATAGTGAGTTAAATAAATAGTTTTAATGCAGAGGTTGGCAATATTTTTCTGTAAAGGACCATATAATAAACATTTTAGGCTTTGTGGCCACTTGCGGTCTTTGTTGCACTTCTTCTTCTTTTAAAAATGTCTTTTTAAAGATGTAAAACCATTCCTAGCTGTGGGACACATAGAAACAAGCCGTGGGCCAGATTTGATCTATAGGGTCAAGTGTAAGCCATTCAGTTTTAGGAAAAGTTTGTTACACAGCAAAAGCTAATATGTACAACAAGAAATTTACATGTTTTCCCAAATGCATTGATGTGATTTAGTTTTCTTCATTCTTGGATTCACAACAATTTTAGGACCTAACATTTCTTCTACTCAAAATGTATCTCTTCAACTTGACAAGTTCCTGCTTTTGGTATGATATAAAAATCTTTGTCAAATCCTCTTCTTAAATAAGAATAATTTCTATTGATTACATTGCTCACATTTGTCTCTTCTATTTCATGTTAAATTTTATATTAATATATTTTTTTAATTCCCATAAGAAATAAAATTAAAGGTGGCAAAAGAAAACACTCTTCATTTGGAGTGGCAACCACCTGTCCACTTTCAGTGTCTATGAGTCTGTTTCAATTTTGTTTGCTCATTTATGTTGTTCTTTATATTCCACATATAAGTGAGATTGTATGGTATTTATCTTTTTACTACTGACTTATTTCACTGAGAAAAATATCCTCTAGTTCCATCTATGCTGTTGCAAATGCTAAGATTCTGGTTTTGTTAAGGGTAAGCAATATTCCATTGTATATGTACCACATCTTCTTTAGCAAATCATCTATTGATGGGCACTTGGGTTGTTTTCATATCTTGGCTATTGTAAATAATGCTGCAATGAACATAAGGGTACATATATTCTTTTGAATTAGTGTTTTGATTTTCTTTGAATATATATCCACAAATGGAATTGCTGGGTCATAAGGCAGTTTTACTTTTAATTTTTTGAGGTAACCCCATACTCCACAGTGGTTGCACCAGTCGCATTCCCACAACAGTGCACAAGGATTCCCTTTCTTCCACGTCCTCACCAACACTTGCCATTTGTGAATTTATTGATGATAACCATTCTGACAGGTGTGAGGTGATATCTCATTGTGGTTTTAATTTGCATTTCTCTGATGATTAGTGACATTGAGCACTTTTTCAGCGGTCACTTTAAAAATTTGGATTCTCTTGGACACAAACAATGGTGCAGTGAAAGTAGGAGGGTGTGGGAGTGGGGAGAAAGGGATCAATGGGGGAAAAAAGGAGCAACATCTGTTATACTTTCAATAATAAAGATAAATTTTAAATAAAAATTATTAAAAAAAGAACTGCTATTTTTCATTAAAAAAAATTGGATTCTCTAATACACCCTTGGAGTCTCATTCATCAACTGTCTATAACATCAGTCACAGTTGACACAAAGGGTTATAGCTTTGTAAAATTTTCCCCACAATTTAACTGCTATTACTTACCAAAAACTCATTATTGGTCAACAATGTGAAAATGCTTCCCCTTGGCCAGGTTAATTTAAAATAGTCTTGTGGTTTGGGAAAAAAAATAAGTTTCCATGAGATTTTCCTTATCTCTGTTTCCCATCTGGCTTGCTGTTATAAACATTTAATCCAGTGTTTGCTGCCAATGTTTCCCAGAAAGGCTTATAATTGCTTGGAATTTGTATGAACAGTTCCAGTCTGGTGCACAATTAGGGATGCACTATAAAATTTTCATTGCTCGATTTACTTGAAATTATAACATGGATAGGGAACAATAACACCCATAGTTGTAGACTATAAAAATGATTGCTAGAAATTTGCAAATAATAATAACAATAGCTAAAAGTTTTGATTTGTAGTTATAAGCCCCAAATGAAGAAATTTCAATCCAAGCATAGACCTAGAAAATTTAATGAGAAACTTTATATGTAAAAAAAAAATAAAAAAAGGAATTGCAGTTTGAAAATTCACAGGGTTCAGAAGGGAAAAAGAAAAGGACTCACTGCTCTGTGCTTTCTCAAATAACAAGGCTTTAATGCAGGTAGATATCGACTCCAATAAGAAGCAATCTTTTTTTGGTCCTCCATAACTAAAGAAACAGAGAGGTAAGTAAATAGTGATGAAAACAACAACAATTGGTATCAATGTCCTGTCAAGATTTGGCAAATTAATCCAATTGGCATTCTTCATTTCTGAAATAAGCTAATTGTGCAAAACCTTTCTGAAGGACTTCTTGTCATGCTGCGGACTATAATTTCCACTGCTGCTACATTTCTTGACTCCAAAATTGCTCTACCGTTGGCCATGCCATTAGAGTATATCCATTAAGTTCAGTGCATGGCAGTTGTTCTGTGTCAGTTAGTGTCTGTGAGTGTTTGTATGTGCCAACATCTAATTGAAAAGTATTCAGTCCCATGCTTGCACTTCAAATGTTTCAGCTCTGTGGGCAAATAAAATTAAAAGAATAACACTGCTGGGCTCTTGGACTAAAAATGCATTTGAGTGGAGAAGCCAGGTGAAATGTAGATCATTCAAATAGTGGTAAATTAGGATTTCTGCAACCCTCTTGCTATGGAAGGCTTACAGAGTGAGAACATCAACTGTTCATAGTCTATTGGACTAGAAAAAACTATGTTACAGCAACTCAATATGAGATCCAGAAGTGTGATCTATCTATCTATCTATCTATCTATCTATCTATCTATCTATCTATCTATCTATCTATCTATCTATCTATCTATCTATCATCTCTATCTATCTGTCTCCCAGCTACCTATTTACCTTACCTACTGATCTACCTACCCACCTACTTAATATATGGAGATATTCAGCGGCTCTACCTCTGTCAGCCCATCTGCAGGTGAGAGGACCAGGGGAGACAAATTGACCTGTCAAGGAAATGGAGAGTGCCAGCATGAGATGACTTTGGAACTGTAATGGAACCTGGAGGAATATAGTAGTCACATTTTGTCTCAAGAAGTCATTCAAACCCCGAATTTCCAAAGTCCTAAGAATTGACAATGCAGCAAATGTGTCTTGAACTCTGCACAGTTTAAATGCTACTATTTATAGGTTTTGACACTTCTGACCCTCAACTATGATTCTATTGCTTGGTTTTCCATGGCTATTTGTGCACCTTCCACTACTGGTGCACATCAACATGGACAGATTATGCCATCTTACTGTCAGAGTACAAATGGCACAATCGAAGACAATTCTACCCTGATTTTAGAAACTATGGCCAGAATGGCATGCTTTTCTCTCAGTTAATTCAAACAATAAAGCAAGGCAGGTTCTTGACTTGCTATCGAACACATAGTTGATATTAAACAATTCATAGTCAACAGTTTTCAAGTTTGTGAGACTCATAGTTCTCATCAGAAATTCAGGTCTAGTAGTTCTAGACACCATATAGATTCTGCTGACAGTGAATTTACATAATTATTTTTTCCTAGTACTTTTTTCTCTCCAGATTAGTTAGATAACAACTTACATCTAACTTTTTTGTTTGTTTACAATTTTTTTTTTTGTTAATCCTCACCTGAGGACATTTTTCCATTGATCTTTAGGTGGGAGGGAGAGTGAGAGAGAAACATTGATATGAGAGAGACACATTGATTGGTTACCTCCTGCATGACCTCAACTGGGGCCGTGGATCAAACCTGAAACCCAGGTATGTGCCCTTGGCCAGGAATCGAACTCAAGACCTTTGGTCCATAGGCAATGCTCTAACCATTGAGCAAAACTGGCCAGGGCTGTTTGTCTTAAATCATACCATGTGACTTGATGTCAGATATTTCTGTCAGCAATGTATAGCTGTGAGACCATGAATCTCTTAGAGTCTCCTTTCCCTCATAAGTAAAATAAGAATAAAAGTAATTATATCAAAGAGTTGTTAAAATTTTAAATAAGATTTTCTATATATACATATATGTATGCATATATATGTATACCTATATACGTTACATATATACATATATACATATATACTTTATGCAGTTAGTATGCTGTTTAATAAATAGTAATTATTGTTGCCTTAGTTCTATGTATAATATTGTAAACATTCAAGGTAGCAATGTGTTTACAGAGAATATACATTCTTGAATGGTTCAGGAAATAAAATATTTCTTATCTTTGGCCATATATTATTCAGAAAACTTGCTGTAGCTATCAAGGTACATCTAAAATTCAGCTCACTTCAAAAACTAACAATCTTGGAAAACAGTGTCACCTACATTGCAAACAATTGGATCAGAAAGCTGCAGATAATTTTTAATCATCATTTCACCCTGGAAAACAGAGTCAAAAGCCTTAAACTTCTACTCCTGGTGAGAGAAGTGTGGCCACCATCAGAAATATGAGCCTCACCTATGGGAGTTACTGCGCACTTGCAATTTTCCTTTCCACCTCCCTTCCTTGTGCACCCATTGGACTGCCACTTAGTAAGAAAACTAAAGTATAAGAACCCACAAAAAATACCTCAAATCCCCTCATAAAAAGCTCTTGAGATTTACTTGGAGATGAAGATAACCACAGAATGAGGACAACATTTTGAAGTGTCTCAAGCTAAAACTGTCCACAGAAAGGCCTGATTGTGAAGGTATTCTAAACGTTCCCTCTCAAGTTTCCTCTTTGAAGGAAAAGAAACTATATCTAGGCTGTGGCTTCAGAAAGCCCAAGAGTTTTCTTGCATTGCAAAAACTTCTCCAAGAAGCATTTCTGAACGGTGGCTGTCTGTATTGCAAGGCGGTGTCTCTGGCTTTAGATGTGGAGTGTATCCAGTGTTAGATGAATTTAGTCATTAGTTCTGCCCCTTTGAAAATGTAGGAGAAGTCTAAAGTAACAGCATCATATCTGTCCCCTAGAGAAAGAACCCTGCCTCTACAATTGCCTCATAGAAGCTTTCTATTGGCACTTGTGAATTTGCTGCCCTGGGGAATAGCACAGAGAAATCACTGAAAGGATTTTAGAGTGACACTGCCGAAGTATCCTGGGAACAACTGCTGGGTCCCCTCCAGTCTGCACTTGATCTCTATTACCAATTTCTGACCTTGAGCAAGCCACTTAACCTTTCTGTAACTCAGCTTTCCCAGCTGTAGAACAGGCCCCATAATATTTGTAACTTAACTCCCCAAATGGAATGTTGTAGAGATGAATGAAGCAATGTTTCCAAGATGCTTAGAAGTCTGGAGGGAACGTGTGCCAAAACGTGGCGCACGAAGCTAAGTCCTGATCTGCCTTGTGCATAGCTGAGCGTGGATACCAGTCTTGTGATTTGGACCCAGAGTAGACAGCATCTGAACAGAAATCTGCTCCAGCTCCTAAAGGCTGTGTGTAGACTGGCCAAGCAGTTTGGATGCACAGGGTCACTGCAACTCACTGCTTGAGTCTGCACTCTTCCTAGCCTAAGTTGGCTTAGACTGCTCTTCCCACCTCTGCATCCCTCTACCACATATTGTCCCTCACGTTTAAAACACACTTCCCCTTTATTCTTTGCTTTTGACACCATTTTCATATAGAGCTGTCCCCTGATATTAACAAAGATTAAGTGCTATTAAGTACATGCACCTTTAAATGTCACTTAAAAATGTAAACTCAGAAGCCAGATTGAGGGAAATCAATGGGATTAAACAGTATTAAAGGTCAATGCTATTTAACCCACATTATGTTAGTTTGATCCTTAAAAGAAATGCTGATGACAATCACTAGATCAAGTTAGGAAGTTAGTTTAATGCTAATGCCTGTTTATAGGCTTTTAGGATAAAGGTATATTTGTTGGCTTCCTGTCTTTGTAACATCCTGAGAGAGTCCTGTTTGAAATCTCTGCTTTAATCAACAGTAACCATGGTACCTAACTCTTTCCGTAGCACACACCTTTGCCTCCCTTTTGCCTGCTTGTGCCCAGCACAAGCACACAGACATGCTTGTGGAAATAGTTATTATCCAAGGACAGGTGATTGAAATTGAACATATAGAGGTCCATGTCAAGATGTAGATGCCAAGAAGTATCATTGCAGGTAGGTCCTCCCTTACTGGCTTTCTCACTGTCCCTAAAATTTCCAGATCACTCCTTCCCTTAGGTAAAAAATTGAAGATTCTCAAGATGAAAATATTTACAAACTTGTCAATACTAATATCTTGGAGGTCAAAAGAATGCAAAATTATTCAAGTCAGTTTTGATAAAAGGGAGCAGGTGGCATGTGCCTGTTGATTGGGATAATACTAACCTGGGGATAAGAGGGGATGCATATGTGTAGAAGAGGGGGCTTCTGGGTAATAAATTAATAACAAAACAGCCCTGGGTACATAAAAACGATGATGGAAACTCAGAAGCACATTGGAAAGTTCTAACAACATAGTGATAGGGCTCAATATTACGTCACATGTGCAGGTTAAGGGAGTACAAATGTTCTATGTGTAAAAGAGATGACTCAAAGGATCTTAATAACTTCTTGCAAATAGCTGGAGGAATCTTTTGGATGGGGTATTAGCATCGTCCATGAGGTCACAGGAAGCAGAGCCAGGATCAATAGTTGAGTCTTTCTTATGATGATCAATTTTTTCCTACATCAGAATTTTTTAATTTTAAAAACTACCTTTTGTTTAAGCAAATATTTGTTGATTAAATTTGGTTTGTCTTTATAAGCTTATTCTAAGTGAAGTTTTTGCTAAATAAATCAATGCAAATATTTGTTAGGACCTAAATTTGTTAACAGCACAGGTTTTAAAGCAGTTTTATATTTGTTCCATGTCAGATTTTCAAAACTTTGGCTATTCAAATTCCACCTTCATGATTTTTGTCTTATGACAGAAATGAAAAAAAATCACTTACTAAAAGTAAAAAATAATCACACATATAATTGTAATAAAAATAAACCAATGATATGTTTTGTCTGCTATAACTTTTTTTTTTTTTGGTTGATCCTCACTGGAGGATATTTTTTCCATTTAATTTTAGAAAGAGTGGGAAGGAGGGAGGGGGCAGGAGAGAGAGAGAGAAACATTGATGTGAGAGAGAAATATTGATTGGTTGCCTCCATACACTCCCCAACCTGGCCAGGGATCAAACTTGCAACCCAGGTTCATGCCCTTGACTGGGAATCAAACCCATGACCCTTTTGTGCACAGGCCAACACTCTAACCACTGAGACCCTCCAGCCAGGACCACCTAGAATTTTGAACATGGGACTTCTCTCTTTTTGTTAAAATGGGTAATCAGCAGACATTAGAGAATTAATAAAAACATACAACCTCAGACTAATACTTTTTTTTCCCTGAAGCTAATCAGAAGGATTGAAAGAAAATTAAGAAGGAAACAATGTCATTACTATGTGATTCAATCCACTTTAATTTATCATGTCTGGGTGCCAACTAAAATGACCTGAGTAATATCAGTGTTTTAAAAATGCCATTTAAGACTATCTAGTTTTTTCTTTCTGAATTGATTCCTGTCATGGCTGTGTATCAATACTCCTATGCTACATCAGCTTCGTCTTAGAGTGAATGGTCTTTAGAAAGCAATTACCTTGATTGATCTACAAGGTTCCTACTGCATTCAGTTTCTAGTTCTGTGTGTGTCATCTGCTGTAAGGTAACCTAAATCTGGTTCTTTTTACTCTGACAAAACTTCTAGAATAAATTCAAACTATGACAAACATCTTCTTGTGAGGAATCACTATATATTTCCATTGGCGCTACTGTCATTGTTTTATCCAGCCCTGGCTGGCCCATGCAGCCTCGAAGGAGTCACTCAGGCTTTAGTAGCCTAGGAGTCGCTGGGAACAAGTCCTACCTATCTGCTCTAGTTCCTTGTTATTCCAAGTGTGGTCCAGGGGCTGGCAACATCCCCTGGGAGCTTGTTAGAAACTGCAGATGCTCGGTCCCCACCTCAGTTGTACTGAATCAGCATTTGCATTTTAACAAGACACCCAGGTGATGCTTATGCTTGCTGACGTTTGAGAAGCATCAGTCAGTATTCTCCTTCTCTGTTCCTCTGTTCATCTTGGTTTCTCAACTACCCCCATCCCCAGAGTCCTCCTCACACTTGGACTTCTCCACCCCTTAACTCAATGGTTCTCAGCCCTGGAGATATACACTAGAATCATCTGGGGAGTTTTATTTACTTTGTGATTGTGATGGCTCCTCCCCAGCCTCAGAGGTTTTTGGTTTTATTTTTTAATTTATTGGGAGTAGTGTCTGAGTGTCAGTTTTAATTGCCCCACATGATGCTTATGGGCAGCTGGTACTGAAAACCACTGGAACACTTTCAGTGGGTGATTGGTTTGGCTTTGCCCTCCAGCTTCACAGAATCATTCTAGTGGCAAGGCGTGTCCTATCCAATGAAACACAGTCGGTCCAGCTGTTGTCCTGCATCAAGGGAAAGTAGCTGATCAGTTTTCCCCTCTAAACAATCAAAGAAGAAAACCCACATAACTGATGTAGCATCAGTAGCAACATGACACTTTTTTTCACTACCATGAAAACCAACCATATCTCTCATTATGGGTACATAAGTTTGTGTTAACAGATTTAAAATGTGTCTAGAGTTTCTGGCCCACTTTCTATTTTTAAAATACTTTTGGAGACATAAATGATGTAGCTTTCATGAAAAAAAAAACTGTAACTCAATCCACAAGGAGAAAATTTTGTCATTGTGGAATTTCAGATATAACTGTAATGGATTCAAATAACACTTAAGAGTGGAAAAACTGCTTGCGAACAAATAATGTTTATTTTAGAAAGATTTGCCTTCTGTAAACCTCATGTGAATAACTGTCTACTATCTCATCTACACATTTGTTCCCACCAGGTAGCTGGATCTGCCTGTGCTCTTGGTTGACATTGGTCTTCATTAGAAGCCTTTACAAAAAGTGTCTCAGAGGGCAGTTGGGTCACTACCAAGTGTCATACTCACTGCTCCTGCCTCTCTGAACTCATTCTCCACAGTCTGTTACTCATGCTTCCAGCTAAATCCCAATATCTAGCTGTACAGACCCTTGGCTTTGTGGTCTTCATCAATTCTTGCCTAGTCCTTCTTCTGGAGTCCTGACACCGTTGTTCCAAGGATTCACAGCCCGGCCCCTGGAATAACAATGATCACTACTTGCTAGATGCTGCTAAGAAAACACCCACTATCAAACATCATCATCTTTTCTTCCTGCCAGCCTTACCCCGATGTTACAGATGAGGACCCTGAGACACACAGAGATTTATGTACTTGCTGTATCAGTCCGTTTTTGCCTGGTTAGGCTGTGGTAACACATTTTAGTAGCTAATAGCGCAGATTCATGATAAGTATCAGCTGAGGTCTGTGATTTGGCTCTGGCTCTTCCTACAAGTCATCTTTATTCTGGAAACCAGGATGAAGGAACAGACCCATCTGCAAAATGTCCTTGCCATGGCAGAGGAAAAAGAACAATAATAATAAAAAAAAATCAGTGGATCTTAAATTCTCTATTTGGACATGATTTTCATTACTTCTGCTCATATTTTATTGTCCAAGAAAGTCACATGGCCAACTTGATATCAGTGTAGGGGGGGACTCCTCCTAGAGGGAGGGGTCTGAAGGAAAGACCCAGTAGAGAGGAACAGCTAATATTTTAAGCAAATAATATAACCACAGTTGTCCAAAGTCTCATAGGCAGAAAGAGGCAGAGGTGGGGTTTAAATCCTGCTCTGTTCAACTCTCAACCACTGAGCAATTGTATTTTCATTTTTCTTTTCTTTCTTTTTTTTTTTTTACCGTTTTCAAGTATTTTATCTCTAGCTTGTCTGGCTCCATAGTTCTTGCCTGCCCCTCCCTGATTTTGCTGTTCTCTCCAGATATAATTTCTGGTCTAAGTAAAATAGGTCTTCAATTTAGCTGAAATGCAGGTCCCTGCCCTCTAATCAGCCCGATTCTCCTTCTGCCCAAGATCAAGATACGTTTGAATCTATTTCCCTAGCTTTTAGCTCCACAGACCAAATACAGGCTCTCCCATCCTCATTAGGGTGGCTGTAGATGACTTCCTTATTGCTGGAAGGACACTCACAGGGACCATGTTTTAGCATCCTGGCCTTACAGCCTGGAGAACTATATTTAAACTTGAACAAGAAACTTTTTAGGATGATTTCCTCTCAGAAAAAACACGCCTTTCTTTTGGTGGTTAAACATGCGAAATCTTGTTCATTGCTAGTCTCGGGGCAGTCACTGGGTTAGTGACATTCTGTCAACACACTCACATCTCTCAGGGTGGGGTAATCGCTCCAAAACTATGCACTCCTGTTGTCTTTCACCACTCATAAAGATTGGCCACGGAGTTAGGGCTTCCTGTTTCTGTTGCCAACGTGAGATAGCGGCGGAAACTTACATGCTTTGTTTCCAGACAGAAAATGTATTTTGCCAAGATCCAGTTTCAAGCACAGTTTGCCCATCGTTTAATTAACCACAAAGGAGGGCTGGATGGATTCCTCTTTTGTGGGCACAACTTTGGACCAGCGTTTTAGGTCAGTCTTTGAGAAAATCACCTTCTAACTTATAAGTTGAGTTCATTTTTTAAAAGGATGCTATCGGAAAAGAAAATAAATAACAGGCTAAAACTGACTTCGTTAGAATCTCTTTTCAGAATATGACCTCACCACAGTACCCTTTAAGGAACTGTGTTTACTTTCTCCGGTATACATATCCAACTCTTCCCTGAGGGATCATCTCTACAGTTAGCAATGTATTAAACCTTACATCCATTAGAGACAATGAAAGTAAGATAGGATTATGTTCATAAAAGCATAATGTATAGAGTTTCAAAGTCAAAACAAAGCTTCTTTCCAGAAGAGCAGTTATTTCCATACTAACTCGCCTCCCAATGAGCTCTTGGTCACATGTTAGGAGTGGATATCTCAGGAACTATCTTCTCCACACATTTTTTTCATCTGATGGTTGTTAACATATGAAATCATAATGAGGCGTAAAAATATCCCATTTAATGTTTTTTAATGTTCTTTTTTAAACTCTTGACTCTTAAAAAATGATGTATCAGAGGCCTCAAAGCTAGAAGACAACTTTTCTTTAAATGCATGAATCATAATTAGATGTTCTCTGTATGTGACTTCTTTGAATTTTCATTATGTCTATTTGTGTAAATACAGTAGAGGAAATGAAGACTAGGAAATGTGACTCTGACCAAAGGATGGCTCTCTTTCTTCAATTTCCTCCAAATTTAAGAATGTGGCGTTCATTCTTACCCAACACTTAACAAAGAAGCGGTGCCCATTTAGACTTGGCATTAACTTTGCAATCCTGGCTCTGCTCCTGCTGTAGCTTTCTAATTTTCTGTACAAGTGGCAATCACTGCAGGAGTTTTGATTAAATGATTACCCACAGGCCTGCTCTTGAATGAAATGACAAATGTTCTCTGGAAAAATTCAAGTAGACATTATAAACTTGGAAACTTTCTAGGACGTGAGTATGCTCCAAATGGCATTATGTATTAGTAATAGCGATGATCTATGACTCAAACATAATCATCTACTTCCTATAAGAGAGGAGAAACTAACTTCATTGACTAAAAATGATGAAGAAAAAAGTAAAAGCCATTTTTTAATATATGGAAAGCGTGAAGTTCAAAACTTTCTTGTGGAAAGTATAGTGGGTGTGTAGACTAATATGGCACACCTGTGCCAGAAAGGACTCCCTTGGAAGGTGGTTTAGAAGGCCAGGGAGTTCTGTCATTTTCCTTTCCAGGCCCTACCACTTATTATACATATTTGCCATATAAACAAAAACGTGTTTTCTTTGAATGAGGAAAAATGACTTAAACATTCAGATAAGGAAAAATTCACAAATCTTATTTCTAATTTCTACGATCTAATTGCTTAACCAACTGCGTAATCCATTGTGCTTTGACGATATTGTCTTCATTTCAGTTTATCACCTTCGTAAGACAAGACACCAGCAAAGCAGAGCCTAATGGTTCAAAGTGTGAAGAAGTTACAGCCTATTTCCAAGAATATCCACAATGTAAAAATAAAAAATAACTCTTGCAATTATTAGGTTTTAAAGGCATGGTCAGTGTTTTGCTGGGAGAACAAAATGATCAAATACCTAACAGGTTGTTCTAATGACTTTGGATCTTAGTAAATCCTAAAATGGTGCAGATTGTAGCTTAAGACATCAAAGGCATATAGTGAAGGGACATTAATTTATACCACTGATATCGCAACAAATTATTTGCCTTTGAAATTTGAATTTTATCAATACAAAGATAACATTTATGGCTTGCTACTTTATCTGTGTACCATAGGATAAACATTCACTTTTGGTTAGATGTAAAAATATATTTTTCTTCATGAAACCATAATCACACAAAGTGATTTTCTATTAAAAAAACTAACTAATTAAGTAAACAAACACACAAACCCAACAGGAAATAAGCGCTGGGGGAGGAGGTTTTCATTCTGGCTTTGCAATTAACTAGCTGTGTGGTTCGTTTGTTGATTTCAGGCAAACTGACCTATACTTCTGTTTTCTTTCCCATTATAATGGAAGAGGGGGCCTTAAAATTAGGACTCCCCATTGTTCATTCCAGCTCTGATTTGAGTTTTGTTACTAAGCCCTCTGTAGGGACATGACATAGTTGCAGATTGAACAGAGGCCTAGAATCTCCATGAAAATAGAATGTGGTAGATTGGTTAATGAAGAATAAATGAAAGATTTTTAGTAGATTTTCCCTTAATAGCATCAAGGAAGGCAAGGTCAACAGCATAGAAGATAAGGGTAAGATTAGCAAGGATCTGACCAAGAGTGGAATTAAAAGAGGAGACCATTTCTCACAGATGTCACCAACAATTCTTAAAGGAATATCAGTAGAAGGACTGCTTGTAGCCAATGGCCTTTCTTTCCTAACATCGGTGATGACTTACTGCCTCTTGAAAATGGACAGTCTGAATGTGTGTGATATTCAGCAGAGGACAATGAGAGAGAATTCTGTAACTCTGCTACTTCACACTGACATAACCCTTGGAGTTTACAAATTATGTCCCCCATATCAGCCTACTGTTTCTTCTCAATGACCTTATGGCAGGGAAAGAATACAGTGGTTTAGGCTATAGAGTTGGAAAGTCCTGGGTTCAGATTTAGAAACAGAAAGTCCCAGGCTAAATTTAGAGTCAGACAGTCCTGGGTTCCACCCTTCTTGGCTGAGTTGACTTTGGACAGTTTGTTCTTTTAACAAATATGTCTTGAATCTGTTATGCTAGGAACTGAGAATATAGGAGACAGGCAATAAAGTCAATGATGATTTTAGATTGTGATAAGTGCTTTGAGGAGAATAAAATAGGGTACTGAAATAGAGAGCTGTGGGTTAGAAGCTAAATGGGATTGGGATTTAGGAACAACTACTCCAAGGAAGTGACATTTGAGCAGACTGGAACAAGAAGGAGTTGGCTATGTAAAGATCTGCTAGAAGAGTGATTCCAACAGAAGAAACAGCACATGCAAAGTTTCTGTGGTGGGAAAGAGCTCACCTGTTCCAAGAAAAGCAATTCAGCCACTATCCCTGAATGCTCTAAAAGAGGGAAAAAGCAGTGCTTGAAGACATACATCAAAGAGGTAATTAGGTGCCAGATTGTATGTGAGGCTGACTAGACATAAGAGGACAATGAGATTTCTCCCCCCCCCTAAATTCAGTTAAGCCACTGGAGAGTTATTTTGTTTGTATTTTTTGCAAAGGGTGTACCATTATTTGAAGATCATCCTTGATACTCTAACAAAGTGGATTGAAGGACAGTGAGGGTGGAAGCAAGGATTCTAGTTAGGAGATTATTTTAGTTGCCTAGCCTCAGATTTTTTATTTGTAGAATGGGAATAATATGAGGTACCCCACAGAGTAATTTTAAGAATTAAAATAGGGATTGTCATTGTCCCCCGTTTGCATACTAAAAAAACTGTTTCCCTTAGAAGTTAAGTGACTTGGTCATGGTGAGACAGTCAATATCCATGGCTAGCCAAAGCTTGAATGCAAGTTTTAGAATTCCAAAACCAGTGTAAGTCTATAGTCACATGATCAGAAAAAAAGGTAACTTGAACTTATATTTCAATTCAAAAAAATGTTTCTTGGACATACAATGTGCCAGGCACTGTGCTAGGACTTGAGAATAGCAAAGTCTCTTCCAAGAAGCTGAAAGTTTAGTAGGAGTGACAGATAGGAACATAGACAATTCTGAACCCAAAGGACATGTAAAAACAATAGATATATGTCACTCACAGAGGAGGATCTCACAAAAGAAAATGTATCCGAGCTGCATTTTGAGGTGCAATGAATGATCACCAGATAGAGGGAAAGCTGCCTTACCCAAGGTCACTCAGATGGCAAAGAGAAGAACCAGGAGAACCTAGATTGCTTACCTTTTGCTCAAGTTCCATCTATCAACTACATTACTTGTCTATGTGTCCTGTGTAATAGTAATTGAGAAAGAACTAGAGGCAAAGCATAGCAAAAGAGTTGGATGATGAAGACATTGAGAGCATAAGGGAAGATTTAAAGAGATGGTGGGACAGAGAAATTAACATCTGTCTGGACCTGAATATACGTTAACTTGGGGGATAGGGAAGCAAATAACAGTGCTTAGGGGAGAGAAGGGACCCAAAGACTTTTGGAAGTAAGGAAAGGAGGGTGGGAGAAAGAGTGGGAAAGAAATAAGAAAAGAGAAAGAGGGAGCGGGGAAGGGAAAGAAGAGAAAGGCAGAGGAGAAGGAAAGAAAAGCTGGTAGACAGGCTGTCAGGGAAGTTGTGACTAGAGTATGCGGATGACTTTCCAGGGGAACATGTCCCCATAAATGAAGAAATGTGGTTTGGAGCTAGAAAAGATCGGAGGAAATTTTCCCTCCCCATTGTTTCAATACCTCCGTCCTTTCTCAACATGACCATATTTTCTGAACCTCACAAATAAAGACACATAACCTGATAAAGGAATTTTCTGCCACTTCCACGCCAGAAAGATAATCTAAAAATGTAGTTATTTGGTGTTTTTAGGATTTTTCTATGATATATGACTGCAGGAAGAGAGAATGTTTGAAATTGAGATATCTCAGAAATTCCAGAAGATGTAATAATAAAAGTGAATCCTTTTGGAGTGCCAAGCATTGTTCTAAGGGCTGAAGTCATTCAATCCTCTCAACAACCCTATGAAGTAGATTCTTTTATTTTCTCCACTTCACAGATGAGGCATCCGTGGCACAGTAGGGTTGAGTAACTTCGCAAGGTCACACAAATAGCAAAGGGCAGAGTTGGCTCAGTTTTGTTGCTCCCAGCTACTATGTGAAATTCCCGAAAGGTCTGATTACATTTCTGTTCATTCTCTTTGAAGGTGATGTTATCTCAAAGGATTTTGGAACAGAAAGGTTATGAGTTTTACAGGTTCTGTTAATGTTCACCAACAAATTTAATTCACCATTTAAAAGATTTGTCTAAAGGTAAATAAAACATGGACCACCGAGTAATTTAGGCAAAGTGCTTTGAGATCTTCATAGGAAGCTGACATGAATTGTTTTCTCTCTTTCAAAATGAAAAAATACCTTGCCAAATAAAGGTGAAAAGTCCCAAGCCAAACACTAAAGTAGGTAGTATTTCTTTCCCTGTTGCTTTGTGAAATATTGGCAGCCAGACATATTTCTCAACCCTAGAAGACATAAATCTTTCAGAGGGAAACCAAATTTCTTTGGTTTGGTTGCCAGACTATGACTTCAGCCTTGAATCTCATCTCAGAAAACTGTAAACACCCTTTTCCTCCCCTGTGTTTAATTTTAAGCATATCTTCCCTTCCTGAAGACCATCTTTCTTCCTTTGGGTGACTGTCTCTTATCCTGCATGCCAACCTGTGTGCATTGACATGCTGAGAGAGAGGCTGCCCGGGCCTATCTCAAACCCTCTGCATTCTCACCTCCTGCTCACTCCCCTCTGTCCTTCTTTCCTCTACTTTCATCTTTTTCTTTTTACTAACAGTTCTTGGCTTTCAATGCACATTCCACTGAAGGTTGATGATTTTGCTCTGGAGGTTTTTTCCATGGACCTGCTGCTGTCTCCCTTATCGCAGTGACCCTTGGCTTATACTTTGTGCCTATGGGGCAAATGATTCATTCAGAGGTTTCTTTAAAAATCATTTTAGCTCACTTTTCTAGTAACCAAAGACTAATTGAGTAGGTCAACCCATGAGCAAGTAAGTCTACATAAATATGCAAACACATCTCAATCTACATGTGCTTGGGTGAAAGGAATGGATATATCTGGGAATGGGGAGGGGATGGTGTTCACACTCCAGAAGTTCAGATCTGCTGGGTGTTCACATGAAAGAGATGGCAGGGTATAGAGGAATGAGCCCTGGACTGGCAGACAGTAGAGCAGATCAGGTAATAGTCCAAGTTCTGACATAAGACAAAACAGCTGTGGGACTACTCTGGGTATCAATGTTTTTTGTACTTAAAGCCTCTGGACTAAGTAGACTGTAATCCTGGATAAACTTTGGAATCAGTTGGAAAGTTCTGGAGTGTCAGAAGAAAAATAGATATTAGGGCTTTGACACAGACATACTTAATTAGAATCTTCAGGAGTAGAGCCCTAGAATCTGAGCATATGATTTGATGTAGCCACCCCAGCCTAGATTTGAGGGCCAGCATTAAGTGACCCTTTGATTCAGTAAAGTCTTATTTCCAAATTCTATCAGCACTTCCCAGGAAAGGTCACACCCACTGCTATTCACTAGATGCTTCAGAAGGGTGAGTGCTGAGCTGGGCAGCAGAGAGAGCCAGAAGAGCTGGACTTGTTGCTGTGGACTGGTTTATCAGCTGCTTAGATGCTGACAGATTCTAGAATAGTAAAAACACAGCAAAAATGTCTTCTTCTATATCATTTTTAATCTTAATGTATTGAAATCACAATCATTTACAAGGTTGTTCCTAAAAGTAGGCACATTATCTGTGATCTGACCACTTCTGCCTATATCTTAAGGTAGTGGTCACATTTCTGCCATAAAGATTATTTTGTTGGTTCTTGAAGTCTTGTCGATATACAAAGGTGCAATGAGGGGAACCACTTAGAGCTGTAGTTCATAAGAGCCAGGTGAGAAAAAAGCCTTCCTGGAATTAGGCATTTGTTGAGCTCATTTCCTTTTTGCTACCAAGCATCTTTTTTTATTTTTTTTGTAAAAACATGTTCTTTTATGGAAATTATCTCTTTGATTCTTGTATAATTACCTCAATTTAATCATTGGCTCCTTTTGTTCACTTCTTCCTCTATCTATTCCTGTTGCCATTTGAATGTCACTCCCACAAAAGGCAGAGTGTACTCTTTCACCACTTGACTTTGAGTCACAGGACTTGCTTTGGTTAATGGGATGTTGGTAGATATGATGTAAGCACAGACTTCAACTCTGCCTTCACGGTGGGGCTTGCACTCCTGTACTTTGCTGTGGGGAAATCCTTCGTCGTGTAGCTGCTGCCCCTCACATGTGCCCCTGAAGAAATGCGTGGAGCATGTCTTTGCCACCTGATCCAATCTTTAAACAGAGCCACACACCTGGGCCCAGCTTAGATCAGCTGATCTGCAGCCTAGCTACAGATGCCTGAAGAAATAAAGGAGTATGATTTCCAGCCACAGAGTTTTGGAATGATTTGCTACACTGACCTAGCTGGTTGACTCAGTATGTCATTCCAAATGTCTTTGCCTTCCCCTAGTCCATGGGTGGCATGTGACTCAACGTAGACCAATCAGATCTCCTCCCCCAAATCACGAACCACTGAGGAAAGGTTGGAACTGCCTCAGCCTCAGCAATCAGCTGTTCCTGAACACAGACCTTCCCTGGCACCTGTCCTTTCCCGGTTGGTTCACCAGACTTCCCTCCTGTTTTGCCAGTTCCTCATATCCTTCTAACAGGGTTTTATTATCATGACCCTCTTTGGTTGTCCTTTTTGTTTATATTCTAATCAGTTATTTTTATTTAAGTTTGGGTGTTTTCTATTGCTTATAAGCAAAAAAACCTCTAAACTGTTAGTAACGGACTCAAAGGGGGAATGAAAGGATGCCAGAGCAGACTTGACCAAACTCACAATGTGATGGGAGGGGAGGTTGTTAGCTGGGCTTTACTGGCCCCTTACTCACATTAAACCTACATTTGTCATGAAAAAGAAGAAAAATTCCATAAATGTGTTATTCTTTTAAATAGTTACTAATGGATATCTGTGAGGTTAAAATATTCTGAATTTGTACACAGAATTTCAGAAAACAAAAAATTTCAGTTACCTACTTAGACCAACTATTACTTAAAAAAATAAATGACTATGTTACAACAATCCCCTAGATTGAAGTAGACAGGACTTGTCTGATCTTGAAGTCCTGTTGGCTGCCTGAGATGAGGAAGATCATGAATGCCACCTGAAATCATGCTCCATCTTTGTCGATATTAGGAAAAAAACTATTGTTCCTTCAAGTTATATTTTCCCTTTTTTGCAATAGCCTCATATTAAAAAAGTAACATTTAAAATAATCATACTTATAGGGCAGAGGGTAATCTGAATCTTCTACTACATTTAAACTTGACTTATGAATAGACTAGTCAATAAGCACTGATAATTTAGAAATTTCTATGTATCATCATGGATATTACACAGCTTTTTAGAATGCCAAATATGTGCCATAAAAATGGGCAGGAACATAAGTTCTGACAAATGTTAAACACCCTTTTTCTTCAGAACTATGAATTTTTGTTTCCATGAATCTTGAAAAAAGATTGCCTAAGATCCCTGAAATGAATATGCACCAGAAAATAAATCCATCACAGTCAAAAGGTGACTCAAAGGAAGCCGGCTTCCAGAAGGGGAAAAAATAAAAGTAGCTGCCAGACTCTGTGCCACTCCCATAAATTGTTGCACAGCTGTTACCAGTGATGATGTTTTGCCAAACCAAAGGCCAAGGTATTCCTGGGATGATATGCTAAATTCCTCATCCAGGCTTCTCTGTATATCTTATGATTCCAAAAGCAAGGAAAATTGGTTCCCCTCCAAGGACAAAGAGTTGGTGGAAAAGGGACATTTTTAGGGCATGTGTCTCCTGCAGGACGCTAGGCAGCGGTAGTATCCCTGAGCATTCTTTCCTTTCCAGAAGACTCTTTGGGGTTGTGTTGACAGCTTATCATCAGAACACAAAGGAAGTGTCCAGGAGACACAAACACGGTGCATTAAGAAGCCATCACTCCAATGAGAAAGTGGAAAATGTGGTAACAGAATGAAGGAAGTTTGTTCAGAACCCTAAAGTTTGCTCTTACTTTACAGACTGCATAAAAATATTTTAAATTATGTTGTCAAGCAACCACTAGGACATTTCTTTTAGCTTTTTCATTTTTTATATGCTGGTTGTTAATTTATGATCTACTGGAGACCACTGAATTCCCACATTTGCACCAAAGCGTTTTAATGACTATTCTTATCACCCTGTGAAGCATACTATGAGAGGTAATTTCTAGTTAACTTACAAACAAGTGTGCAGGCATGGATGGATTCAATAGTAACCCTAGCACCATGGCAATTCAAGCTACTTCACTGAACACATCTTTATTAAAATTATTATCTATTATGAGCCAGGACCTGTGCTAGGTAGTGGGAACTAGTAGATGAATAAAATATCTTCCCTGCCTCAAGGATCTCATAGCCTAATGAGGAGAAATTCCAGAGTTTTAAGTTTAATAAATAAATGGACTGATTTCAATTCTGTAATGGAGATAGAGAGAAGGCTTCTGACTGCTATATACAACTGCTTTCTCAGAAGTCTGATTCGATGGTTACGAGCCTAGTTTCACGATTGACGATGAATTGGAGTTGCACCTAAAATCCACCACTTACAAACTGGGTGATTTGGCATCGTAGGTGGTTTCCGTGAACTTCACTTTTGTGTACTTTAAAATGGGGATGGAAATCATGGCTACCTCATAGGTTTTTTGTGAGAATTGAGATCATACCTGTAAGAAACCTGGCACAGAGCCTGGCACAGAGTAAGTGTAAGCCATAAATTATTACTGAATTCCAGGCACTGTGCTACACACATGGGTGTGTTGAAATGAATAATTTACTGTTACTCCCATTAAGGATCATGCAACACAGTGTGAAAAAACTCCCTTTGTAGGTAGCACCTCTCAGAGATTCAACTGCGCTCTCTCTTTTAGCAACACATTGAGTGTTTCTTCTTGTCCCCCCATAATCTTTGATCTAGATTGAAGAGTCTCATTTTATGTTTTTAGGAGCCTCATGAAAAATCTTAATCTAAATCTTCTAGTACATTTAAATTTTTCTTATGAATGGACCAGCCATTAAGCACTGATGATTTAGATATTTCTATGTATCTTCATGGATATTACACAACTTTTTAGAACGCCAAGTACGTGCCATAAAAAATGTGCGGGAACCTAAATTCTGACAGATGTTATAGTCTTAGACTCGCACTTTGTTTTTATTCTGCAAAAATTGTTTGAAAATCAGTATATCCATTTCTGTCAATCCTTCCATTAGGGTAGTTAGCATAGTAATTTTAATTTATTGAGTCTATAGAATTAACATTCTTCATGGTAATGCTTCATGGTAATCAGCTGGGATGAGACAGGGGAGGAGTAAAATAACAACTCCTGAAGTTTCTCTTTTGTTTAAAGGATTCATTCATTTGTTGGTTCCTTTATTTTTATAGTGAGGGATAGCATACATGTTATAAAGTACACAACTGTTATATGTACAGCTCAATAAATTTTACTTCTGTACACACTTCGTAACCATTACCCAGATCAAATTCACCATCATCTAGAAGCATCTGTCGTGTGCCCTCCCAATCATTACTTTCTCACCAAATAAAACCATTCTTTTGACTTCATCACCATCTATTAGTTTTTCCCGTTTTAGAACTTTATATAAATAGATTCAAACAATATGTACTTTTCTCTCTGCTCTGTCATTCAGTAGTACCCCTGCAACACTCATCCATATTGAACATAGCAGGTTTGTTCTTTTTCATTCTTGCAAGTATTCTATTGTGCAAATATAGCACGATTTCTTTATTCATTTTATTGTTACTGAACATTTAAATTAATTTCCATTTTTTACTATGTTGGGTAATATTGCTATGAATATTCTTACACATGTCATTTGCTGCATAGGTGTATGCTTTCTCCTTGCTTCTGAGGAATGGAATTGCTGGGTCATCCGGTCACCTGTCACACTGCCACATAGACCTCCAAGGTGATTCTAGATGTTTGTACTCCCATTAGCAGGGAATGAGAGTTTCTATTGCTCTGTATTCTCATCTACACATGGTTTCGCCTTTTGTTTTTTCTTAAATTTTAGCCATTCTAGTGGGCATGTAGTGAAAATACATTGTATTTATCCTGGTGAATAATGAAGTTGATCACCCTTTCATTTGCTTATTACCATTTTGTGAAATGTTGATTCAAGTCTCTTGTCTTTTTTAAGTTTTCTGGTTTTCTTCTTGTTAATTTTCTTATTGTTGGTTCTATCATTGTGAATATGTTCTATTCTGTGACTTGCATTTTCATTTTCTTAGTGGTATCTATCAATGAACAGAGATTCTTACATTTAATGAAGAAACATTTATCAGTCTTGTCATTATGGTTTGTGTTTCTGTGTTCTTTAAAATATATATATTTTTGCATCTACCAAGATCTTAAAGATATTTTCTTCTATCATCTTTTGAATTTTTATTATTTTATGTTTCACATTTAAGTCTTTGACCCACTGGAAAGTGGTATTATGTATAGTGTGAAATATGAAGTAATGTTTTTTGTGTGTGCTTTTTTTTTTATCTCTATGGGTATTCAGTTGACCCAACACCATTGACTGAAAAGAGCAATCTTTCCTCACTGCATTGCAGTGATGAATTAGGCGACTATAAACCTATGCTTCTCTCTCTGGTTCCTCTGCTTTGTTCTATTTGTTTGTCTATTCTGACAGCAATCCCACACTGCTTTATTTACTTTAACTTTATAATAAGACTTGATATTTGAGAATATAAATGCTCTCACTTTGTTCTTATTCTGCAAAAAATTGTTTGAAAATCAGTATATCCATTTCTATCAATTTTTCCACTGGGATTGTTTGCATATTAATTGTATTTATTGAGTCAATAGAATTAACACTCTTCAATTTGAGTCTTCCAATCCAGTAACATGATTTAACCTCCATTTGTTTAGGCTTCTGTAATTTCTCATAGCAATATTTTCTAGGGTGTTTACTTTTAGAGATATTGTATAGCTTTCTTCAGATATCTTTTTTCCTAAATAATTTATGTTTTGCTGTTAGAGTAAATGAGGTTATTTAAAAATGTTATTTAAAAACTCTTGTTTTGTTAGTATGTAGGAATATTATTGATTTTTGTATATTGATCTTGTAGCCAATTACCTTACTAAATTTATTAATTCCAGAAGTTTATATATGATTGTTTTTAAATTTCTTTTTCTTTTTATTGAATTTATTGGGGTGACTCTGATGAACAAAATTATACAGGTTTCGGGTGCACAATTCCACAACACATAATCTGTGCACTGTATTGTGTGCTCACCACCACAAGTTAAGTCTCTATCCATCACCATTTATCCTGCCATACCCTCCTCAACCTCTCCCAACCCTGGCAATGCTCACGCTATTTTCCATGTCCATTTTTTCTTTCCATTTCTTTTTTCCACCCAATACTCCACATTCCCAACCCAGCCCCCCAATGTCCCTCCCAATAGCTGTCAGCCTGCTCTCTGTCTATGGGTTTGTCTCTATTTTGCTTGACCATTCCTTTTGTTCATTAGATTCCACGTATGAGTGATATCACATGGTACTTGTCTTTATACATGATTCATTTGATAATTTTCTTTGAGCACAATTATGTCATCTACAAATAATGACAATTTTATTTATACATTTCTGCTTCTTATATATTTTTGTTACTTTTTCTTATTGCACTGAATAAAATCTCCAATATAATATTGAATAGAAGACATAAAATCAGGGCATGCTATGTGATTCCCAATCTCAGGAGGAAAACTTTAGTTATTTCATCATTAAATATTATTTTTGTCTTAGATTTTTGGGTACATATTCTTTTTCTGATTAAGAATACCAAAAGTTTTTATTTTGAAAAGTTGTTAAATCTTACCTTTTTTTTTTAAATGTGTTGTGATGATCATATTGGAAGTTTTTCTTTTTGTGTGGTGAATAACATTGATTTATTTTTCTATTGTTAAATCAATTTTGTATTACTGGAATAAAGCCTACTTGGATATAGTCATGTTTGAAAAAAAAAAATGCACCTATTTTGATGAGAGAATTTGGCCATTACACAGAGAAACTCTTATAATGTCTTCTGGTGTTAAAGTTATGCAGGCTGCATAAAATTAGTTAAAGCAATTATTGAGGGAAATTTATAGGTAGAAATGAATACATTAAAAAAAAATAAAGCCTGAAAATCAAAGAAGTACCTAAGGAGCTATAAAATAAACAACAATTTAAGGTAAAAAAAAAAAGTAGATGAAATAAAATAGTTAAGAGATATAGTCAATGAAATAGAAAATAAAGTACAATAAAGAAAAATAAACAAAGCCCCAAGTTTAGTCTTTAAAAAATATTAATAAAATTGATAAACACCTGGAAAGAATGACGGAAAAAAATCATAAATTATCAATGGCACGCAAATAAAAGAGGACATTCTTTCAAAGTACACTTTAGAAAACAATAAGAGTATATGTTTGCAAGTGTTATGCTAATAATTTTAAAATTTAGAAGAAATGAACAAAATTTTTTAAAATTAACTGTCAAATTGAAAGAAGGAAAGAAAATCTAAGTTTTCTAATATCTATAATGAATTGGATATAAATTTAAAACTGTCTCACAAAGAATATTTCATACCTTGATAGATCCTTTGGTGAATTCTTACAAACATTTAAGAAAGAAATCACACTATGGAAAATTTAACCATCACTTTAATGTTCTTTTGAAGGTAATGTGTCCTTTTATCCTACGGATATTTTTTAGAATTTGGTCTTTGTCTTTCAGCAGATTTACTATAATGTGTCTAGGTGCGATGTTCTTTGATTTTGCTCTGCTTTTGATTCCTAGATGTTCTTGAATCAGTAGGCCTTTCAACAATTTTGGGTAATTCTAGGCCCTGATCTGTTAAAAAAGCTTGTCCCCCATTCTGTCTTACTTCTCTTTCTGGATTCCAACTACACATAGGTTCAGTCTTTTCACTGTGTCCCATTTATCTCTTATGGATTTTAAAGTATGTCTCTCTCTCTCTCTTTCTCTCTCTCTCTCTCTTTCTCTCTCTCTCTTTGCTTCAATCTGGATATTTTCTACTAACCTATCTTCTAGTTCATTAATCCTATTTATTTTTCTAATCTGCTATTAACTGAATTAATGACAAAGATTTCTATTTCATTATTTTTATAGTTTCTTAATTTGCTATGAAATTATGTACCCTTCCCCATCCCAATTTTTTAAAGTACATCTGTTATTTTCAGCAGCTGGATTATTTATGAATTTGTTTCTATTTTCTCTTGATTTTTGTGGATTTGGTTATGCATTTGGCATGTGTGGCAATTTTTAAATGAATGCTACATAAAGTATATAAATTAACCTAGTGTTGATAGGTGACGTGATCTCCTCTAGAGAAGATGTAGGCTTCATCTCTAAGGCATATGGAATATAGGTATATCAACTTCATTCAGTTAAGACTAGTCTATTTCTGACTTGTTACTGCTCCTAGGAAGTAAGCTTTCTGGGTTCTCCACTAAAATCCTAGGGTGTTTATTAGGGCCCTTTCTTTTTAGAAAATCCTGAAGCTGTGATCATCCCTGCTTGGTGTAGTACAGACACACCTCGTTTATTGTGATTCACTTTATTGCACTATGCAGACACTGTTCTTTCATTAACATCGAGGCAAGACCCTCCACCTGTAAAAAGACTGTGACTCGTGGAAGGCTCAGATGATAGATTTTTTTTAGCAATAAAGTATTTTTAATTAAGGTATGTATTTTTTTAGATGTAATGCTATTGCACACTTTATAGGCTATAGCACAGTACAAACATAACTTCTATATGCTCCCTGATGTTCACTCTATGGAGGTGGTCTGGAACTGAACCCCCAGGATCTCCAAGGGATGCCTGCAGTTGTTTTCTCCCCATTTTCTCAACATCTTGCTCTGTTCAAGAACTGAATAGTAGTCACAAAATACTTTGAGGGAAGTTGCCTGCAAATGTAGGTCCACGGTTCTAGTCTCTCTAGGATCTTAGCCCCTCTGTCCTGACTATTTTGTTTGCTCTCCTGTGCCTTCAAACTATTTATTTTTTGCATTGTATCCAACTTCCAAAAGTTCTTTTTATGGAACAGTTGGTCTGATACCAGCTATTCCATTACTAAATGGTCTTTAAAATATCGTTTCATATTATTTCATTTGGACAAAACAATATGAGGAAATCAGGGAAGCTGTGATGCGATTTATTTTACAGATGAAGAAATGGAAAGTCAGAAGTAATAATCCTCCCAGATTGTCGGTAAACTATAGTGCCAAGTCAATCCCAGAATCCTTGTCATCAGCTCTTAGTCATTTGCACTTTATATCATACCAGTGTTTACCAAATTTTGATCATTGATAGACTATTTACTGGTGTTTTGGAATAACTGTGATCATTAATTTTTCTAAAATATGATCATAATAATTTAAATAACAATCTAAAGCCTAATATAAAATATAATTATCATTAATGTATCATTTCTTATCAAAGAGTGAGATGGTTTTGTTGGGTATTCTCCACAAGGATAAAAATGACTCTATTAGTTCTAACCATAACTTCTGTATTCAGTTTTCTTTTTTTAAATATTTATATGAACTACACTAAACTGTCATTTTGCAACATTATACATCATTGAAATGCTAGCATTTGTTTGGAGACTCTCTCAGAAAATATGAGATATTTCTATTGCACAATGAATCAAACAATGATGGAGAGAATTCTCTGAAAATAACATTCAGTTCTTTCACACCAGTGAGGTCAGTGAGCAGAATGCAAACAAAAGCTGGAGGCTTCAGTTTCAAGTTGGAAGATACAATAAATAAATTATTACCATTATTCTTTAGTTATATTAACATCTGGAAAGTATTTGTTTATATTTTGTATGTCATTTGAGTGTAATTTTCAAATGAAGTCAATTAATCATTAAGTTATTTCTCTAAAAATGAAGCAAAATATCAAGTGTTGAGAAAGTATTAAAACATCAGACATTGTCTGCGTAACATAGATCAGTTTTTGTGGTAAACATTAGAATGTTATGATTAATATTATAAGTGATGACATTTCAGCTTTGAAATAATAGTTTCAAGCTATTAGAGAATATATTGAACCATATTACTTGAATGAACCATTTCAAATAATAGAAAAGATCTTTACCGTTCCTATCAATTTTATGAAGATATTTTTATTGCATTTATAATTTCAAAGATCCATCTACACAATTCCCACATTGAAATGCAAATTAAAACAACAATGACGTCCTTCTATTCATTTCCAAGGTTGAGCAAATGTAAACGTCTGACAGTACTAAGTGTTGGTGAAGATATGGAGCCGAAACTCTCACATAGTGCTACTGTGAGTGAAAATGGATTCAACCACTTTAGAAAAGTATTGTCCTTACCCATACATACTTGTAACAAAACAATATCTTATGACCGAACAATACTAAATAATTACATTCCTGGGTATATACCTAGAGAAATACATTCACATGTGTGTCAGAAAATATGTTAGAGAAAGTTTACGGCCATAAGTTTTGCAATAGTTAAAAACAACGCTAACACCCATCAGGAAACAGGATGTTAGGGTGGATAAATAAATTGTGGTTGTCAATATAATGAAAGTTATGTATAATTATGTACACTTTTAAAAAATTATGTACAATGAAAGTTGCACATAACTCTAGTTTAACTGTGAAATTTTGTACTCCAATTAAACTAGAGCTATGTACTACAACCTAACTGAATTTTGCAAACATTGTTTATTGAAAAAAAAGTTTAATTATGCATTTTTACAAAGGTTGAAAACAGTTAATATTAGTCATTTTATTTAGGGCTATATGAAAAGCAATAAAAGTACAGAGAATATCAAGGAAGAAATGATCATACATATCAATATAGTATTTTTTATATATCTTTATTGTTGAAAGTATTACAGATGTCCCTCCTTTTTTTTTAATCTAAAAGGAATAAAGGAAATGTAATTGAGAAGGGATACCCAAGGGTAGGGGTTGCTTTTTCTGTGCAGACAAGGTTCTATTTCTTTACTTAGGTGGTGGTTAAAGGGTACTCACTTTCTAATAACTCATTATTTTGTATATTTATGTGCTATGCATCTTTCTCTCTGTGTGTTATATTTCATCACTTTAAAAGTTACAAAAATTTCCTCTTGGAAGCCAACATACTTCAATGTGAAAAAGAAGAATCTTATTTCCCAGATTATGCTAAAAAGACATGCATTGCCATCTGATTATATCCACTCCTTCCTTCCTTCCTTCCTTCCTTCCTTCCTTCCTTCCTTCCTTCCTTCCTTCCTTCCTTCCTTCCTTCCTTCCTTCCTTCCTTCCTTCCTTTTTTTTTTTTTTTTTTTAACACAGAACCAAAATTCAGAGGCATATTGTTGATTGCCAGCCATTCTGTGTGAATAGCTAAGTATGCTCATTGGCGGTCTGTTGCGATCTTTTCTTGTGCAGCAATTCTTTTCCTTGCTGGGCACACACCTGATGCCTTGTTACCAACAGTACCAATACTCTTTCCCCAGTTACCAGTGACAGACTAGTAATTTCTTCTAGCATGGATTTTGAATGATTAACAGAACAAGCAAACAAAAAACCACGCAGCCTCTCTCCTCTACCTACATGTCACATGTTAGCCAAGACTTTTTCATACCTTCCTCAACAGTTGTTTTGCCAACAGAAAAGCAAAATTATCTCCTAGACCACACACATTATAGGCCATTCATGTTCCATGATGTACAATCGTCGAATGATGGGGAAGTTTTGCCAATACTTATTAAGCTTTCACTTTGAGCTCATTATTTGTTATTAACTTTGCAGCTAGTTTTACCAGCTACCTTGGAAAAGTGTAACTTGTATCTCCACCTGTTCTTGTTACAAGGAATGTAACTTCTGAGCTATGCCTCTGTAGTTTTGATATTCCCAGTTTATTTAGCAATAAAATCCAGCAATTAAAAATGGGAAAATATTTCCATAGGGAAAGAATCGTTTTGTAAAACAGAGAAGTATGTAACGTAACACTTACACGCAAAGCTTTGATGCCTTCATGCCGTGATTTAACTAAGTTTTATAAAAAAACAATTTACTACACATCAGGGTCAAAATAATTGGTAGTCTTCTTAAATACAACTTTCCATTGTTTTGGGATTTCCTATTTTCACTTTCTATATCTGGCTGCTTCAAAATATATTTCTGTCACTACTTTTGTAACAATCTTTATGCTTGCATAAACTATGTCTGTATGTGATTTCTTCTTGAATAAAATTAAAAATCTAATAATAAACATCAACAGTAAAAATTGTTTCGTAAAATCAAAAGGAATTCATGCAAACGATAACTGCTAGTGATGTAAAAATAAATTAACCTCAATGCATTCGATCTAATTAATGAACAGAGCCTGAGCCTGGTCATCAGCTTGCTTGCACTGTTGGGATGCTGAGGACTACGAGGGAAACAGCAGACCTCAGTGAGCCTCACCTTCAGCCTTACATTTTAAATGCGTTAAATATTGGTGAGCAAAGTTTTCTTAATCTCCTTTTCCTCTGAAATTTCTAAACTCTCTGCTGAAAAGCCACCAGAGGACACACATGATTTATGGACTACAGTTTAAGAAACACTGTTCCACGTTATGCTGTGATCTTCAAAACCATGAAAACCAGAACCTGGACTTTTAAAACCAAAGTAGCCCGTTTTGGGACCCATGAGATTCTAGTCTCTAAAAAGGCAGTTCAAAAGGGCCTCATTTCTTAGTTTGCTCTGCGACAAATAAAAAAATAAAAAATATATATCGTGACTCTGTTTGCCCGAAACAATTATGAAGGCGATAGGAGCATTTTCTAAGACTGAATTCAGATCGCAGAGCTCCACCTTTCTACTGCAGTCAGTCTTGCGTTTACAATCACCTCTGCACTAACATGGCTGTCAGACAAACGAAGGCAGAGAACGGAGTTAGTGAAGGGAACCAGCTTCCCTAAAGGATCCCTCCTCCACTGGGCAGAGCTGTAGGGAGAGATCATCTGTGCAAAGTCAGAACACTTACTTCAAGAGCAAAGTCATGAGCTGGGCAGACCTGCCTATGGGTTGAGATCCAGACACCAAATCTTGTTTATCCCCAAGTGCTTGAATTTTTTTTTTTTTCAATTTTATCACATTGCCTGAAATGAACAAATTAAAGATGATGTGGAATTAATTTGCATGCTTTCTGAAAATGCAAATAGGCTGAGATGATTTTGATGTTATTCATACCTCAGAGCAAATCATTTTATCACTAGGCATTCCTACTGATGATACCAAGGGATTTTGATTAAGGTGAGTGAACGGCTGCATATAATTGGGCTACACTTAAGACAACAGGAAGGGAGGGGGCTTCACAATTAAAAAAAAAAACAAAAAACAGTGCAGAGAAACATGAAACTATTAGGACCTGAGAGATCATTATGAGAAAGTGAGAGAAAAATTATAGATGAGTTTCTGGAGAGGCTGTCAACTAGCTTTGTCTCTTCCAAAATGTTGCTTGGATAACCCTACCAGTAATGCAAAAACAAACTCTTTTTTTTTCCTTCTTATTCCTTAACTCTGGTCTCAAGGCTCTTACCTAAATGGGAGATTGGTTTGCATCCTAGAACTAGAAGACTTTTTATCCTAATATAATAACTTTTAAGTAATTACAGGTTTCATTGTGGGTTAAAAAGTCTTTGTGAGAACACATTTCCCATCAATAATACTCCTTCTACAGGAAAGCACAAACTGAATTCCAAACAACTAAATTAGAAATACACATTGGAAACACAATCCTCTTTTAAATAAAATATTCTCTATTTGCCAAAGTGACTGGCATTCTCATTGCATCTCTCGTCTTCCCCCTTTTCCCTGAGAACATCTTGATGATACATGGAAATAGGGTAATTATACATTGCCGGGGGTGGGGTTGGGGGGGGTCACATAATGGAAAAGGATTGCCAGAAGAATGAAACTGTTTATTTTTTCTAATTGGAAAACCCAAGTGACCTCATTCCCTAGGGACATCTTTTGAGGGAACTATGAACAGATTTTGAAACCATATCCCAGCCAAGGGAAAAACACACACACACACACACACACACACACACAACAGTGGAGTGAATGAGGATATGGTTTCAAGATTTCACAAGAAACAACAGTCAAATAAATCATGAAGAGCTCTCATTGCAAGAATAGCTCAGTTAAGGAGAATGGAACGAACCAGCCTGGGGGGACTCGCTTGCTCATCATGAGCTCACAGAAGTTCTTGGCATTTCACTTTCTTTTCCTGCAGTTCCAGCCACCACTTCAGCACATCACTGTTTAAAGGGTTCTCCATGCCGGGCATCTCTGTTCACCTCAGGGGTACAGTATAGGGATTAGAGAAGCTGGCACAGTGGTTTTGTGGTTGTGTCTGAGACCAGTTAAAACAGGGAATGTCTTGCCTCTGATTTATTACTTTCTGAAAGGTGTAATGTAGAATGTCCCCCTCTTGTTGCAAGAAGGAGAATTGGGGGGGCGGAGACAAAGAAATTGTTTTTTGTAAGTTTTTAGTTTCTTGGGAAAGTGTGTGTGTGTGTGTGTGTGTGTGTGTGTTTTGTCTAGCTTTGGTGATTTACTGGAATTTTATAGTTCATTCTAAAGTCTTTGTTAAAAGTGTAGGTAGGGCCCGGCTGGCATGGCTCAGTGGCTGAGCATTGACCCATGCACCAAGAGGTCACCGGTTTGATTCCTGGTCAGGGCACATGCCCAGGTTGTGGGCTTGATCCCCAGTGGGGGGCATGCAGGAGGCGGCCAATCGATGTTCTCTCTCATCCATGTTTCTCTGTCTCTCTCCCTCTCCCTTCCTCTCTCTCTCTAATATCAATAAAGAAAAAAAAGTGTAAGTAGGGACACAGATTGGTAAGACTGACCTCTCAATTTAGTTAACAAAGTCCTTCTGAATGTGCTTGTCTTCCAGGAAGCTGGATGGGTTAGGAATAAGCGCCATTGCCAACAAGTTGAACAATAACCTGGCATAACATCGTGTATCTGCTGGACTAGCTGAGATCCAAATGACACAAAGGACACTCGGCTGAAGTGTGGGCCCTGCTATACCAAATACACTCTGCCAGAGGAAGACGAAGAGGAAACACGAAGACCTTCAGAACAGCCCGTTTCTCTATGGGGACAGGGTAAAAATCAAACTTACGCGTTAAAAGATTTTTTCCCCCTGACAGGAAGGAAACGGTCCGCTGTCCTGTTGTGTAAGGCTTACAGTGAGCACGGTGGAAAGCACGGGCTCTCTTGGTGATGAATGACACCAACCAACTTCAATCAAGTTAGGAAACCACGAATGACAGGAATTAACTTCTATCTGAGAGGGTCACCCCTGTAAAGGAATGATCGTAGGTCTGGGTTTGGGAGACTCATTCCAACAGAAAGCAGGCCCAGCCCACACTGTGGGTACTGTTTTGTTGGACTGATTGAAATGCAGTCTTAGAAGTATAATGTCATAACTTTCCCTCCAGACAAACAGGTTCTTTATGCCACTGTTTCAGTCCAGGGAGCCAAATAATACCTTTTTTTATTGCATTATTTTTAGACATTGGATACATCTGGAAAAATATTCAAGCAGATAATTAGATTGCATTAGCCATGTGTCTGTTGTGGTTTCCCTGATCCCAGAGAAGGCAGCCCTTTATGAAGCTCTTGGCCGCGGTCTCCGCGAAATCTACTGTGTAAATTGGCCCACACTAAAGCATGTGGAAAACATTTTTTGACTGAAACTCAAAACCATTCATGTGGCTTTGAGACTGGGAAGCTCCGGCTGCCAACATCAATAGAACTTTGTACTACAAACCCAAATGGTCATTTAGACATGTGTACTGCTATGCTCACAAATGCACTGAGGTCAAATATTTTTTAATCTTGGGAATTTTCCCTCTTTATACAGCCTCATATTTCATGCAGGAAATGAGACTGAGTACAACAAACACAAATCATTGAGACTGACAGAGCATATTGGGTTCAAAACCCAAGCCTTGACTCTAATTGCTCTCCAAAGGCCCCTGGCTCAAGGTAACTGTTGATTTAGTTCAGCTGTTTTCAATCAGCGCTGGAAGGTCTCGCGAAGACAAACTGGTGAGGCCGCTGTACGTTTCTACCCAGGATCCCTTGGGGAGAAGTATAACACAGTTAGCATTTTAAAAGATTGCGTTTGTCTGTACGCTGCAGGCAGTAATTACAAGCAGGCAAATCTTTTGTGAAAGATGGTGTGACCTTCCTCATGGTGAAAGAGTGATGATGGGTTCTAGCGGAGGAAAAATAATGTTTCCATTCAGAGTTCAGAAAGGAGGCCCGCCTGTTTTCAAAGGGTTGCCAAACTTGACAGCCAGTTTGTTGTTGTGTTGTGGTGAATATCAAAGTAATTTATTGCTGGGGGGGGCGGGGGGGGCGATTCCTTGGTATTACTTAACTGTTGAAGGATTTTGAAAAGCGTGCCGTCCTGGACTCCCGGAGAAGTGATTGCTGAGCGACGCTGAAATGCTCATCGGCTATCTTTATTTCATCCAGCCTTAGTTTTTTATGCAGCCTACAGGTAGTAGTACTTTAAAGACACGAACATGCATTTTTCTACTTGGAAGAATGTTCTCAGTCTGTTCTTCACTTTGAAGTTGCATAGTGGACTTGAAAATGAATACATTGGACTATCTGGCTATGGGCTTGAATTTGCGTATGGGAATCGAGTGTAAACGTCTGGGCTACACTAAAAGATTGAGATTAAGGATAGATTGGGTTGCTAATCGTGCCCAGGAGAGCTCAGTTCCATATGTAGTTAATTCCTTCCATAGGACCAACAGACTGCTGGGATACCAAGAATTTTTATTACTTCAATAAGTTTCTGATTATAAATACATACCTTAATTCTGTGTGTGTGTGTGTGTGTGTGTGTGTATACACATATATAAAATGTGTGAGTGTGTACACACACACACACACACACACGTTTCTCCAGTACTTTTCAGAGTGCTAGGTGCACAGTAGGTACTAAATAAATAATCATTGAGTGACTAACATGAATGTCATACATGTATACATTTAAAATATGGATATTTTGAGAAGACTAAACATATACTTCTATTTTGTAAATCATATAAATTGCCCAAGAACCTTTAACTTAAAAAAAGTGACTTGTCATTACACCTCAATTTTAAAAAAATAAATAAAATTAAAAAAAATTTTTAAATGGAACAAAAGAGAGAGCAAAAATAATTTAAAAAAGAAAAAGTATTTCAATTAATATTGGCTCAAGTTAATTAAAATGAATTTCAATAAAAATATAATTTACAGTTGATTTTTCAGAACTATTTTGATGAGGAATACATGTGTGTGTGTGTGTGTGTGTGTGTGTGTGTGTGTGCCTGTGATAATGAGTGAATATATTTATCTAGGGATATTTTTATACCTATTTCCTTTTTTGGAGTTCAAATGACTCCTCCAAGTGCATATGTATTCGTGGGTATGTATATACACTCACATACATGTAGACATACATTTATTTGTATGTGTATATATATTATGATATAGTAAGTTTGCAACCATCATTCGGACTTTCTATTCTAAGTCTAAGTCTCTTTCATGACAATTAAATTTTCCAGAATTCTGTTACTCACTGAGACCAATACTCCCTGTAGTTAAGCTATGCCTTCATGACAAGCAGGGAACTTTTAGGAAGTTATGTTTAATTCTTTAACCGTAAGGGTAATAAATATCAGTTTAAATTAATTTTTCCAAAAACATTTGTTATAGTTTCCAAATGTGTATATACCAAGAAGAATATTACACATTGCAAGAAGCTGGCACCTTGAAATATATTGATATCTTTTCTAGGTAAGAAATAATAATAACCCTTCACATGATGCCTTGAACAACCTCAGTGTTAGGTTCCAAAGTAAACTGGCTGAAAATCACATAAGTAACTTGGCTCTAAAGGAAAGCTCTTGAAAGTGGTGGTTACCAGCTGCACTGTAGAAGCCATTATCATTTTCTCTAATGCATCCAAAAGGTCTGAATGTGACTGTAGAACTCTGACCTACATTGCTTTCAGGAGCAGCCGTTATGGAAACAACATCTAAGAACTTTCTTTCAAGTGTGAAGTCATGGGATCCTGTTTTAGGAGAAAAGGTTAGGAATGAAGGCTTTGTATGCTCTAAACATTGAGTTAATATGCAGGCCGGTATGGGTTTCAGTTCTGGTGCTATCACTGACCAGTTATATAACTTTGAACAAGTCATTCTCTTCAATGAGGATCATTATGACTATTTAGCAAGAGAATATGCAAAGGCCTTGGAACACAGGAAGCACTTCATATGCTATATTTCCCACAGTCTAGGATACTCATTTTCTCACTTTAATATTTCTGAAAGCAGGGATTATCTTACAATTGACATACTTTAAATATTTTATTTATTTATTTTCCTTAAAAAGTGATTCTATCGTAGATATGGCCTAACATGGTGGATTTATATTATATTAGTTCCATCCTTCTTCCTCCCCTCCTCCCCACCACGCCCATGCCTTTAGTACTGCTTCTTCAAGGACAGCATAGCACCATAGTCAAGAGCTCAGGCTTTAGAACAAGGGGTCTCTGTCTGATTCCCTGCTCCACCACTTACTAGCTGTTGGTGTTGGGCAATTTATTTAACCTTTTAAAGCTTCAGGTTCCTCGTTGACAAAAAGAGGCTTGTGTTAGGAAACTCAAAATGTTATCCTAAGAATTTGAAAGTGTTAGCACTCTATGTGGCACATAACAAGCATGTAACACAGGTTTGTTAGCAGATTTCATGATCAGGCCTGGCTTATAAGAACAACAGATGACAATGTTTGGCAGTATATTGAGAATACTTGCTTGGTTCCTGGATTCTATCATAAGGACATTTGCCAGTCAGAGGATACACTTCACTGATTTGGCTCTAAATGAAGTTTGATTTCCATTTATACTCCGATTTAATTCTCAGAGCCCCACTTGTGCATTGCTCACTAGTTCCTTCTGAGAGTTCTCACTGCTGCTTCCTTGATATTCAAAACCAGGATCCTCATGTCCTTTGGCTTATGTCCTCTGTTTCTGCTCCCAAAGTCCCCAGGACTCTGTAAACTGAAATCCCAAAGGTCCTGTGACAGGACCATACTCTGTTGGGTATAGACATCCTTTAAGAGTGTTGTTTCTGCTACCACCACTCTGTTTTTGGGAAGGAGGGGTGCACACCTCCTTTTAACTTTGCTGTCCCATTCATGAAGCAAGCTCTTTCCTTCATTCTCCCCAGTATCTTTAAGACCAGATTGTAAGATTTTAAGTGATTTAATTAAACAGCAAGAACGATGGAAAGGACAGATTCTGGTTCATCCAAAGAGTCACTTCCTTTCTAGCCTATAAAATGCTCCCACCCTGTAGAGATCAGTTCACCCATTTCACCAGGAATATATGTTGAGTACCTAGGCTTTGGAGTTCAAGACCACTCCTGGCAGGGTCCAGGGAGGAGAGGAGTATCTTTTCCAAGATTAAATATTTATTCCAGGCCATATTCCTGGCCAGGTATAGCTATGCCAAATTGATTGACAGTTAGAATACCCATTCTCATGATGTAAATCTCCACCTGTGCCAACCAAAATGTAGGCTTGCTTTATAGCTCCAGTAAGCAATTTACATAGACCAACAGAGTTCAACACCACATTCTTCTGGATTATTTAATCTTGAATACCATAGGCACAACCCAACCCAAGCTGGAAGGAGCCAAGACCTTTAAACAGTCTTCCCTCCAAGCAGGATATAAAAATCACATCAGCGGCACCTTCCTCCAGCGTTTACCTGTCTCACCTCCTGTAATTATCTGCTCAACCAAGAACAAAACTAACTTTGCAAAATTAGCACTACAAATGTATAAGAGAGCCAGGAGATGGTTCCGCACACCAGCCACTCTTCATCACGTCTCTGCCTTTCCCTTTCACACCCACTCCCCGGTCCCAAAATAGCAAGGGCATTTCATCTTCTTGACTCTGGCTCAGCCATACCCAGCAATTTCTATCACCCAGTGAAACCCGTAACTTCCCAGCTAACATCTCTGTTCTCACCTCTGCTTGTGCTTCATTTGCAAACGTGGCTCTGTTGTGCTGGCCCTTGAGACCCCATTGATGTGGATCCACAAACACACCTTGGGGCTGTCGACAGTCCACAAAACTACATCCTTTCGCTCCCCTCATGACCCACCTGGTCTTCTTTCTTTCTTTGTTTTTCAGATGCCAAACACTTATTCTGCTTCCCTGAGTCCAAAACTATGCCTTTTGCTCTCTAGTTTATACTCTGTCTTCAGTTTGAGGAATTATTATCAAGTCTCCCTATTCATATATACATGCTCAATAAACATGGTTTTTCTTGTTAATGGAAAGACTGCCTTCTCTATTTTCATGATTGATATGTGTTTCTTATTAAAAATGTGGTTTGTTCCATCATTAAAAATCATGGCACAGAAATAGGGACATGGAACCTGGAGATATGAGTGAGGCAGCCTCAGACCTGTGTGAGTCATTCAAACTGTGCTTCAGTTTCCTCCCCCATAAAGTGGGCTGGATACTATTTGTTGTGCAAATCTTTTCTGAGCTTCTGACCCCTCAGGTGCCGCTATCCGTAGAAGGGAGACTCGCTGTTCCGTCAAGTCTCTAACACTTGCTTTTCTCTGTGAAGCTCACTCCTTATCACTTGAAATTGGTGAAGCACAGGTTGGGGTTCTGGAAAGCAAGGAGTCTGCCCAGGTTAAGCAGTCGGGTGAGCCCTGCTTCGCGGAAGTCAGCTGGCTCCGGGACTCCAAACTGCCATCCCAAAGGCCAGTAGATTGCTTTGTAATCACCACAGTGTAAGTTGGTAGGAGAATGCAAGATATTTTGCCTTGTTAATTTTAGAAAAGCCAACTGATATTTGTGTTGTCAGTTTTTCTTGACCTGCCCTGTGCTGCCAGGGGCTACCAGGCTGCCTCCAGGAAACATAGACAAGTTAGAAACAGAAAAAAAAAAAAAAAAAAGCAGTGGTTCTAAATCCTGAAAAACCACTGAACCACCATTCTCCAGAAATTCTGATTCACTTATTCTGGGGTGCATCCCTAGCCTTGGTTTTTTATTTCTTTTCTTTTTTTTTTAAGTTCCCAGGTGAGTCTAACTGCAGTTGTGTGGAGAATCGCTGCTCTGAAGTCCCTCCAATGCTCTCCCTTTCCGTTCTGTGACGCCCTGGGCCACCCACGTGCAGTCCAGCTGAAGGCAGGTGGTACCACTCATTTCATTAGGTGCTAGAATATAGGAGATACACAATAAACGTCTGCAAAAGGAAGGGATGAATGAGGAGATAATGGGTGACAGGAATCAAAATTAGAAAGAAAAGGGTGATGAGAGGGCCTGGGCGGGAAGGAGTGATAAATGACAATTTGTCTCTTGCAAACCCTAGGCCTACAACTCTTTACACCCTTACATCTTTTCCATGACAGAACACTTCAGAGTTATCTTTCCACTGCTTAAAAAACAAACAAACAAACAAACAAACAAACAAAAAACTACTACTTTCATTCTGGAATTCCTTTCTAAGGGGCCAATGTAATTTTTTAGATGTTACCATGGGGAATACTAGTTTTCTCCTTCTGAAAGGCTGAAGGGGAAGATAATCACCTAATGAGAGAATGAAAGGCTGCACACCTGGGTGGCTTCTTGATTATCCAGGACCTCACCTGTGTACGCTCTGACTGCAGTGTGAAGCTTGCTCTTCGAAAAGACACATCTCACTGTGTCGGAAGGAACAGCTCAGCAGTAGAACCAGTGCTCTATCTCCCCAAATTGTACATTTTAAATTGGCAACTCTCCTCTGAGAATAATTTCTATTATGTCAAATGTATCCAGAATAAAGACTTATTCATTGATGACCTATGATTGGCTAGACATGTTTTTGTTAAATTGGGTTGTTTTGCATTCAGGATATGTGGGAAGGGCAGGTCTAAGTGGTAGAGGATGCTTTTCATCATGAAAGAACATGTTCTAGAGGAACTGAGTTGCTGGTAACTGTGGAAATTTGATTCCAGAAGGCGTTCATTCAAGGGGGAAGTAATCTTGAAGGTCAACGAAATGTTGGACATGCATGACAAGCAGTGTTCTGTGTCTCCCACAGTGCATGACAGGGACAGGATCAGAGAGTCCTAGGTTGTGGTGCATGGACCCTGAATTGTATGCATCAGGCTACAGGAGGTGTCCATTCATTCAGGCTGGCCCATGGAGGATGGAGGAACAGGTCACACTGATGGCAGAGCAGAATAATTGCTAAGATCACAGAGTCTGGGGTCAAACATTCCTGTGTTAGAATTCATTCTCCACCTCTTACTGAGTTAAAACAGAGAGAGAGAGAGAGAGAGAGAAAGAGATAGCTACTGAGCAGAGATCAACAAATAAAGCTTCCTTCTTAATGGTAGTAAGCTTAATATCATCTTAGGAAATGTTCTTCCTATCAGAGGCAAACACCTGTGATTATTATTAAATTCCTGGTCATTACTGAGAACTATGTGAAAGGTAAGTTATAGTTCATAAGAACTGTATATGAACATGTAGTTTATAAGATGGCTGACTATCCAGTAACCAAAGTACACAGTCTACTGAGAACACTCAGCAAATCATATACAGCAACAGCAGGTGCTGCCCACAGCAGCAAGTTTCCGTAAATTATCTGACCATGTAGGAGCCATCTAGCAGCAAATCACAAGAATATTATTTCATAAAAGCATAGCTCCTGAATGATTTACCATGGGCAAATTTTGTCTTTGTTTATAAAATATATTCCCCTTGAACTTGTGTGAGATACTGCCAAGACTTTTGGATTAGAAAGACATGAGTTCTGATCCCAACTCTGCCCGGCTTGGTGGATGTTGAACAAATTCCTTACTCTTTGTGTTCTTCAACCTGGAGTTCTGTTCCCAGAAGTGGACAGAGAGTTGGATTAGATGGTATTGAAGGTGCCTCTCAAACTCCAAGAGTCTTCCTGATTTGTGGTAAGAGATTTCACTCCTGAAAGGTTATAAGAATGTGTTTTTCAAAGCAAATATCACAGTTACTTACAAGCATTTGCAAGGTTCACAGATGAATAATAACATTAACAGAGTGGCAGGTGATTGTTAACCTTGTCTAGACCTAATTATGAAGTCAGTTAGAGTTCATAATTGTTGGAGAGTTTGTGAAGCTGAAAATCCTAAATTTAAGCTTCATACACTGTTTCATAACAGATGGCAAGTTAAGGTTATACTATAATCAAAAACCATTCACCTTTGAAGGAACTAATATAATAGAGAATTATTGCCGACATAACCCAGAAATATGATAACTCATTCTTCAAGGTTTTCCCCAACTATTTCTGGTTAACATTTTAAAAAAGAGTGCACACTTAAATGCAAAGATGTCATCTTCTATTAAATATTCAACCGCCATTTTCCAGTAATCAAATCTTCATGCTCAAATAGTCTTTATTAAGTACTAATGTGTGGAGTGCGGTATGTTAGATACTATATAGACCAAAAAAAAAAAAAGAAAAGAAAAAAATCTGGCATAAACATAGATGTTCATATAAATAGATAGGCTGGTGAGCATAACATTCTTCAATGAAGAGAAATGTGGCAATGGCAGGCCAGAACCCAGGCTAATAAATGAATGAAAATTACTGTAAAAGTGTTTAACAAGTTCCTACTTATAAAGCTTCCTTGCATGACACATATATGGTTTCAGGTTATATACATGGGCACATTTTACCTCTTCTTAGATCGTTCTCCGTTAAGAATTTTTAGCAGCTGCTTTTTACTGGAGACCTTGAGGGGGTTCTGCTGCCCTTTCCTTGCCCATAAACGCTAGTGCTCAGATTTTTATGGTGTTGGGTATGTAGGTAACACTTTAAGAATAATGGTCATATAAGCTCTCTTTGAAAACTAATGACTGACTTTTTTTGTTATCTGCCTGTTGCATAATTATTTTGAACCCCTTTAATTAATGTGATTATCACATCATGCATTATGTACTCATGCATAAATTCGTTTGTTAATTCTTACATTTACTCAACAAACAATTCCTGTCCTCATTGCCAAAGTTCCGCCTTAGGAAACGCTTGTTCTCTGTCTTCGAGAAGCTCAGTCCTCGAGAAAAGGCATATATCTGAAGAGGCCATAGGGTGTGACCTGTGCTTCAGGTGGTGTGGACAGGGTGCTATTAGCGTGAAGAGGAAAGGCACTTCCTATGTTCTCAAAACTGCTGTTTTCTACTGCCCCAAGTTTGCCTCAGCTGACACCGAGAGCTGATCAGTCCAGCAGAGCTCCTACACCAGGTCAGATGTTGAAGGGGCATCAACAGTCAGCTGCTGTCAGAATCATCTGGGAGGCGGGGTCCTTGTCAAAAATACAAATCTGTAAACTTTCTTGCTGGATATCCTGATGTAGTGGGTCTAGGGTGAGGCTTAGGAATCCATATTTTTAACATGGGTCCCAGGTAATTTCAAGTACTAGCCGATTTGGGCAACAGAGCCCTAAATAAATTCAGAATTTATAGAAATACATATACCATGAAAAGGGAAAGGGGAGGAATGATCCCTGCTTTAACATGCAATGCTTTTATAAAACTTCAGTTTACTCCAAAAGCCTGAAGGCCTCAAATTAAGGTTATGGGAAATAACCTTTAAACACTATGGAAAAGAGAAGACATTTTATTTTATAATATTTGTGTTTTATCGGATCCAAACTGTTTCCTCTCTCCTAACCTAGGTTTCTATTTTAAAATAATTCCACTGTGAGCCTTTGAACTATTTTACATGGCTAATTAAATGTGAACTGGAATAATTTATTTGGGGAGGACACTGATGTGTACCGAGATACGTGACACTGGTTCATAATGCATGTGCGGGGACCCTGATGCTCTGGCCTCTCAGCCTCTGGCCTGACACATCACATCCCTGCAGGCCCCATTGCCACACGGCATCTGCTGCTGTAGTGGGAGGGCCTCGTCTTCACGCTGGTCAGTCAGGGCGTTATGCCCAAGTCCTCTGGACTGCACTTTCCTGGCCTGGCTTGGTCTGACAGATGCTGAGAGAGTGCTACCCTATGCGTAGTCCTCTAATATAACTAAAGCACTTCTTAGAATCCCTTCAACTCTGTGAGACTCACTGACGTAGCAATGAGAACAAGGGCACGGACTGACCTATGGATTAAGTGTCACCCTGTTTTAGAGGCCATTCTGCCTCAGAGGGGACTTAACATGAGCTCTGTCATCTTCCCTTTCTCACGCAGGTAAAGGTCACCTTTTCTCGGACCCTCAAGCAGCGAATGCCTCAGGCAGGTTCCACAACATCCCATCACTTTAGTTATCGAGTTGCAGTGAGGATGCCGATTCTGTTTTTTGATATTTCATGCCAACAACTCTGAAGGCTTACCTTTCTTCTTCCCTCTGTGCCCCACATCTGGGCTAGCTGATGAGAAAGCCTGGTGGTCCCTCTTTTGGCACCAGGAGGAGATTCAAATCACACAAGCCCTGACCCGCACACACGTGGGCAAACTCTTACCTGGCCCCACACCCCTAGCAGTAATACATGGCCTTCTTGCTTTGGGGTCATCTTGTCTGGTGGGCTTCCCTCCAGGGACAGTTACAGGAAGAAGACTCAAGATGAGCTACTTACTACAATGCCAAGGACATATGCATCCTTGCCATTCCAGGGGTGGCAGTATAGACCACTGTACTGTTCGTCCAGCTCTGCGAGTTACTACTGCGGCAGATGCAGTCATGCTCACCAAATAGTCCAGGTACTTCCCTGTATTTTCCAGTCTCTTCTGCAGTAAAGATAAGGCCACGTGCCTAGATTTGACCAATGGTCTGAGAGGAAATTCCTTGTGCCATGTGTGGTCAGAGGGAACCAAGAGAAGGTGTGAGTTCTCCATACTCCCTTCTCTTTTACTGGAAACCCTGAAGCCGCGTGTTGAGATGGCAACGTCATCAGATGGCTCAACCTGGAACCCCAAGCAATTGTGTGGAACGGAATCCGTCACCAAGCATATTCGACACTGAATATGAACAAGAAATCAATCTTCGGAACTTAAAACCATTCAGATTTGGACCTTAATTTGTCTCCATAGTAAAAGCTACCTTCCTATCCATCCAGCTAGGCAAATAGTAATATATAGGTATTTATTATCTGAATTTATATAAATATATATATATTATTGTTATATATAATATATGTAGTAGAAATGTTATTACATACGTCATATATAATTATTTATTGTATATAATATAATAATTGAATATTTCATAAAATGTATCATATCTCATATATATAAAATATAATTAATATAATACACAAATATAATTAATATAATTGTTACTAGTAGAAAAAATAATGAAACAACTTAAAATCAGCACTATCTGAAGAAGTCAGGGGTATAATCATTTAGAAAATAAGTAAATTAGTAATTTACTGATTATCATACCCATTGCAAACCAGATATCAGAACATACACAGAAAAGTGATTCACTCTACGACTAAGTAATAAATTGCACACAGACAATTTTTAAAACCTGTGAAAGAGAGACAGACATCTAGAAAATGAAGAAGATAACGCGTCCGTCTACCACCTCTATCTGTGAGACACAGCCCCGAGTGTGACAGTCCCAGGAGGTGCCAAAGCGTCACCCAGAGGGTGCAATGTACTGTGTAGAGAGGCTGCCCTCTTCTTCGTGTTCGAATGGGGCCGAGTCTGTGTGAAGATCAGTTTCCTGATCCAAAAGCGTGGGTCTGCAGACTAGAAGTAGGAAGAGCACAAGGCTGCATTCTAGTGAAAGGCCCCCAGCACCCAGGAAGGGTGCAGCAGAGTCAGTTATCAGCTCCTTGAGGCATCTGAAAAGCGACAAGAGCACAGCTTACATTTACAATTTAGTCATGTGTTGCTGAACAGCAGGAATAGTTCTGAGAAATCCTTTGTTCAGCGATTCTGTCCTTAAGCAAACATCGGAGTGCACTTAGGCGAACCTAGACGGTGCCACCACTGCCCAGGCCGGCGGTGCCGCCTGTCGCTCCTGGGCTACAGCCTGTGCAGCGTGTTCCTGTACCCAGTCTCCAGGCAGTGGTGACACAATGGTAAGTATTTGTTTATCTAGGCATAGAAAAGGTACAGTAAGCATACAGTATAAAATATAAAGACGTATGTGCCTGTGTAGAGCACTTACGATGGATGGAGCGGACCGGACAGGAAGTTGCTCTGGACGAGTCAGTGAGCGTGTGGTGAGTGCAGGTGAAGCCCAGGACATCACTGTCCATGACTGTGGACTTCACAAACACTGCACACTTAGGCTGCACCAAATCTGTCCAAAAACGTTTTTCTGTTCTCAGTAATAAATCAACCTTAGCTGGCTGTAATGTTTTTACTTTACAAACTCCATGAATTTTTTTAACTTTTCGACTCTTGTAACAACACTTAGCTTAAAATACAAACACACTGCACAGCTGTACAAAAATATTTTCTCTATATCCTTATTCTAAAGTTGTTTTTTTGTTCTATTTTCAAATTTATTTATTTTTCTACTTTTTACATGTTTTTGTTAAACACTAAGACACAAAACATGCACCTTATCCGAGGCGCTCACAGGGTCAGGATCATCAACATCGCTGTCTCCCACCTCTGCCTCCTGTCCCACATGTCGGCATACAAGTGGAGGTACTGTCCTTTACATGCAACAGCACAGCGCGATGTTGCAATTTTACAATTAAAATTGTTGTTAGTGACATTTCCTTTCTGGTAGGTTTACGAGATATAGAGTGTTCAGTAGTCTCACTTATCTGCAGCAGGGTCGTTCCAGGACCCCCAGTGGGTGCCTGGAACTGCCGATAGGACTGACCCATATACAGACTGTTTTTTTCCTCTGCACACATACACTTTCTGGCTTTCTTTGGCGTGTCTGAATTGCCAGCATCACTGCTCTTGTGCTTTGGGGCCATCGTTCAGTAAAATAAGAGTGACTTGAACACAAGCAAGAGCTGGTCTGATAACTGAGATGACTGCTAAGTGGTTGACAATTGGGTGGCGTGCACAGCATGGAGACCCAGGGCGAAGGGATGAGTCACATCCTGGGCAGGACAGAGCAGGAACACATGAGCTTTCATGATGCTACTCAGGACAGCGTGCAAATGAAAACATATGTATTACATTTCTGGAGTTTTTCACTTAATATTTTCAGACTGCACTTACCTGAAACCACAGAAAGCAAAACTATGGATAAGGTGGGGGACTACTGTATATACAGTATCTCACTTAACCACCACAGCCTACCTATAAGGTTATTGTTATCAACACGTTACTGATGAGAAAACCAAAGTGCAGACAGATAGTTTCATTTGGCCGTAACGACAGAGCTGGGATTCAGATAGCTGTTTTCCTAACTGCAAACACTCTGCAGGTGAATCTCCAGCTTTAGGGTACTAAAAATCATCTAGGGAACTTAGAGAAAAATTCAGATTTTCCTGCCCTGTTCTTAGAGAATCAAGAGGTCTAAGGTAGGCTCAGGACTCTATTGTCGAGCACCACCCAGGTGACCTGATGCAGGTAGTGCGCGGGCCACGCTTTGAGAAGCGCTGCTCTGTTCCGTGAGACGCTGAAAGCACACTGTGGTCATTGCTTTTATCTGAAGTCTCTGGTTCGCCAGCGTTTCCCGCCTGTGGATCCAGTTGTTCCGGCACTCTTTATTGTAACGGCCATTCTTTCCACACATCTCGTAGGTTCATTTTGGTCATACCTCAGGTGTCCATTGTACTTGGGTTCTGAACATGACCTTTCTATTTTTTTTTTTTTTTAAATAAACACTCTTTGAGAAAATCCACTTGGACCAAAGGGCAAGAAACCTTGGAAAACACCATAGGTCATTTTGGGACTGGACATAATTATTTGTAAAATTTAGAGATGGTCATTTAAATTCATCTAATTGGCCCGGCCAGTGTGGCTCAGTGGTTGAGCGTCGACCCATGCACCAAGAGGTCGACAGTTTGATTCCTGGTCAGGGCACATGCCCAGGATGTGGGCCTGATCCCCAGTGGGGGGCATGCAGGAGGCGGCTAATCGATGTTCTCACTCATCGATGTTTCTGTCTCTCTCCCTTCCTCTCTCTCTAAAACAATAAAGAAAAAAATTTAAAAAATATATATCTATTAAAAAATAAATAAATAAATTCATCTAATTGGCCAACCCCACACAATTTCTGGTACTTTTGGAAATCCATCTAAAGCTCAGTAACCCTCAGAGCTTACTCTGCCCTTCTCCATGTCCATAGTTCTCCTTCCCCAAACCCTCTTTCACCCAATCTGCAGTATAGTGTTTTGGAAAACAACTTATCTTTTATTAAGAGCACCTTATCTTACATTCAAGTGTCATTAAAAAATAATATAAAATACAGACATAGCAGTATTTACTTCTCAGGTGTTCTGCTTTTGAACAAACCCTTCTGTTCCCATCAATAGGCCTCAAACAGAGTGGCTGTTGTAAATTGAGCTTTATTTAACTCAATTTAAAAATGAGAAAAACTATAGATTATATACATTTGCCCACTGGAATGAAAACCTTCCGTTTAAATATGGTTTCATACCAACACGGTGATTTTGCTATCCTGCCAAGCAACTCCTAAGAACATGTTTGATGTTTATAGTATTCTATGACACACGTTAAAAAGTAGCCTCTGTGATGGATCACAGGTGAGGAAACTGAGGCACAGATATATGAAACTAGCTAAAACCATGGAGGAAATTATATGAACAATCCGATGCTTTTCAGTGAGTTTCGAGGTGGGAGGCAGTTACGCAGCTGGATTCCCAAGGACAAAGCTTTCCGTGAGCAGTGGTTCAGGCTTGCTACCCAGTTGCCACGTATGTCTGCAGTCATGGATCATCAAGAGGTGGCCCAGCTGTCACAGAAAGTGTGCCATCTAAATGAAGGGTTGCTATCCAAATGATTGCAGTACGAGCAACTTGCATTCTGAACAGTAATGACTCAATAGCACAGAAAGAGGTTTTCCAGTACAGGGGGTGTGGAAAGCTTCGACGCAGGGCTGTGTTATGTAGTGTATATCCATTCTCTATTCTCTGTCAGTGGAAGGCCCAACAATTATGGGTTGAAAGAATTTCACTTGTTCTGTAGTCGGCCCCACAGCTCTTTGCACCTTGACTGATAATTGAGTTGATAGTCACTTGGGGAGAAGCAAATGGATTTGGAGGCCTAAGAAATCACCTATAGCCTGGCACACTAATAGAAATTCATTGGCTTTCTTCCTTCTGGACTGCAAGTCTGATTTCTCTACCTTCTGAGCGAACTGGCTGAAATTTTCCTCGAGAAGCATGTGCAATTCTCCCAAGGATATGTTGCTGATACTTGTATTTTCTGTGTAGCACAGTCCTATTTTATTAAAGTATTGGGAAAAGGCCATGATATTCATCGTTAATTGAAGTTGATATTTTCTTGGATGGACATATCCCTGACAGACCAGGGGAAAGTGCTGGGGAAAAGGATGGTGAGCCTTACCTGAAGGTGGAATAGGAGTTTCCTTTGAAAATGTTTCTCAAGTTTCCTTGCTTATAGGAGTTATCTAGGGTGTTGGTTGAACATTCCTATTCCCAGGCTTCTCCTTTGGGGATGCTGATGCAGAGGGGTTGGATGTGTCTCTTGTGTATGTATTTTAACAGCCATGTGATTGTTGTCATGAAGGAAGTGTGGGGAACACTGTTCTGTATAGCATGATTTTAATAGGTGGTTACAGAAGGGGAGATCCTGATTCCCAAATATCCTTCATCATCCCCATGCAAATATTTCTCTTTCTTTCCCAAACCTTTATTCTATACCTTCCACTAATTACCATTCAGTCTCACTTGGGTGTGTTGTTCTTACCTCGGATTTACCATGTCACTATCACTTCATCCCAGCCTATGATTTCCATCTCATTTCAAGTCATTCCCTTTCCACACACTTTCAGCCACAGTGGTACCAAACTATTTGCCCTTCCATGCCTATACCAAGCTCTTCAAACCTTTTGACCTTTTTCACTTTTCATTTTATGCATGAAATGCCTTCTTTCACCATTTTGCTCATTGTACCCTTATTTTTTCCTCAAGAACTCAAATATTATTTCTTTCTAGTCTTCAGCTCCATCAGGCAGAATTAATTCTTGCCTCTCTGTTTTCATAGCATTTCTCTTTACTATGTTGGAATTAATTATTTGTTCATTCATCTGTCTCTCTTAGTAGGCAGCATGGATAGGGACAACGTCTTCATCTTTGTATTCCAGTGCCTACGGAGTGCCAGGTAGATAGTAGGAATTTCATAAACATTTGCTGAGTGACCTTTAGACTTTTAAATGATTATTATTAAACAAAAATATAAGGATTGATTTGTTTATGTAAGTCCAGATATTCATTCATTCATTCGTGCATTTATTCAGGCCAATACCTATTGCACCCTACTATAAGCATTAACGATTCAGTGCTAAGAAAAAATTAGACATAATCCTTGCTTTCATGGAGCTTTGAGTAAAGAGAAATATATTAATAAATAGTTAATGAATAAAAAATTTACTACAGTGGAAAATACCAAGAGAAATAAGCATGTGGGAGCAATGAAAATATATGCTGGAGGTGGGGATGTCATATTGATCTGAGTGTTGATAATAAAAAGGGATTATCTAGGGAAAAAGGGGAATGAAGAGCCTTTCAGGTTCTGGAAAATGTCTGTTCAAAGGCCCTGGGGAGGGAGGAAGTATGGTAAGCACAAGGCACTGAAAGATGAATAGTTCGTCTAGAGTAGAGTGAGCAAATAGACTATGGCCAGAGAAAAGCTGTCACCTATAGCATATGAGTGTTCATAGGCCCTGTTAAGAAGTGTTGTTTTTATTCTAATTGCAATAGGAAACTAGTGAAAAACTGAGTGATTTTGGTGAGTGTGTGATTATATTTTTTTGTGGGGATTTTTATTGGCCAAACGATGAATTGCTTTACTATTTATTTTTGTTTTGACCATGCAGTCTTCTTCAGGACAGGACCCACGTCTTATATGCTTTAGTGTTCCCAGCAGCTAGCTCCATACAATAAACAGAGTAGGTGACTAAGAGATTGTGCTTCTTGTTTGGTTTCAGATTCTTGAGAGTGAGGCTTTACATGAACACACTCAGAGAGAAAATTAGTTAACCAAATCCATTATAGTTTACAATGACAACAATTTGTGTTAAAATTTTGAGAAATGTGTTTGACATGGTGAGTGGACAACTGATTATCCACTACTAATTTAATCAACAAAATCTATTCTTTAAGTGTTTGGGAAGCTAATAATCAGGGTTAGTTTCAGAAAAACTACTTCCCTTGTTCAGTAAATTTACTTTATCCCTCATGATTCTTGAAATATTATTTTACAGAATCACTGCTAGGCTTTAAAAACCCTTTGGTCTTTAAGAGTCCTCTGGAAAATGTATTAATAAATACCTAACGGTGGGTAAGAGTTATATGAATATCTTTCAGCTGATGTATTTGGGATTTTTTGATGGGGTTTCAAGTATAAAGGAAATACATGTATTGGGGGTATAGCAGGAGCATCAGTGATATGGAACTAAAGTTTTCCCAATGGCCTGGTCCTCAGTTTTGTTTCTGTTGTTGCTTCTAGGAAGGAAAGTAATTTTGTGAATGATGGCAATGATTGTACTACTGCCTGTAGCTGAATCTGTCTAGACTTTGGTTTAATGATAAAACACAGAGTTCTTTTCTCCCCTAACCTCTAACACACTGTGAAATTTAATGATATCATGAGGTACAGTGCAATGAACTTTGGGAGATACGTTGCTCTCTCATAGGAGTTGAGCTGGTGGGCACCATCTACCCAAAGCCTATGTGTTTCAATGGACCTCTCAACTCACTTTTGGAAACAAATTCTTTTTGAAATGCCATGATTTCATTGGAACATCCGTGTACCTAATATTAAAACAGTGCTTTTTGTCATTTGCTACAGCATGGATGGATCTTGAGAATATCATGCTAACTGAAATAAGCCAGATGAAAAAAATCAAGATTCACATGATTTCCCTTATATGGGGGATATAAAACTGAAAAAAACAAAAAGGGGTCACACAATGAACAAACAAGACAAACAAAGAAACAAACATTCATAGACACAAACAAGAATATGGTGGCCAACAGAGGGAAGGGGATTGGGAGGGTAGTAAAGGATAAAGGAAGTCAAATGTATGGTAATGGAAGGAGATTTGATTTTGGGTGGTGGGCACACAATCCAATATACAGATGATGTATTATAGAATTGTCCACTTGAAACATATATAATTTTATTAATCAATACCACCCCAATACATTTAATTAAAAAATAAAATAATAAAGGGTGATAAAATTATTGACAATTCAAAGAAAAAAATAGTGCTTTCTGATCTTCCATCATTTTCTCATATTTTCTAGTTGCTGGAGGGAATATGAATGAGAAAAAGAGCTTTTGTTGAGATTTTGGTATAAGGGTGGTTTTTCCAGAATATTCCATGATGATTTGAAAATTAAGACCTGGAAGCCTGACAGGGGCACATTTTCACTGCAAACGTTCTATGAGAATTTTCTTGTTTCACTCTAGGGCTTTCTCCACACTGACCTGTAGATTTCAACCTCATCATTTTCATATTTCAGCATTGTTTCTCATTGAATGAATTGTGACTATGGCAAATCTTATATTAAAATATTTTTAAATGAATAAAGCCATTTTGTTATTAAATATAACTTATTTATTTCCTAACATTTACAAGAGATACCATGGCGCTTATTTGGAATCTTCATAAACTAATAAATCACAAACAAGGAATAAGGTTCTGATCATTCAAGTGACCACACTAACCAAAGCGTGGTCTACTAAAACATTTACTATCTGTTCCTTATAGAAAGAGTTTGCCTGCCCTGGTCTAAGAAATGCTGTTATATATATTCTATGACTTCAAGTAAGGTAGGAGGTCCCTGAAAGCATGGTCACATGTGACTTCTCTCTGTATCTTCAGTGCCTGTCACAGTCTTGTTGTAGAGAAGTGCTCAAGTTCAGAATAAATGAAAGGAACTAAATTCATCTGTGTAGATAATCATTGCCCCCACCCCCAATCTTAAGGACTGTGGAAAAGAACCATTGAAAACCAGGGATAGGGACTTATTTTTTCATCAGGATAATTTTGGGTTGATTTTCAGGAAAATCTATATTCATAAGCCAAATTCCGATCTTGCTGTGCTGCAAAGGGTTGCTTCTGTCCTCACTCCAGCTATCTCGGGATGGGAAGGCAGGGATGTGAAGGAAGGACCAGTGCAACTTTATGCCCCAACAGAATTGTCATACCTACTGATTTCCCAGAAGTATTTATAGGGATGTCCCAGTGTCAGCTACACCAAGGAGTAGCTGAGTGGGCATGCTGGGGCAGTTGTATCCCCACTCACTCACCCCAGCAGGCAGATTCTGCCTTGACATTTGTTTTCACAGGAGAAAGAAGGCTTTGGGGAGGCAAATGTAGCCTGTTCTCTGTACTCTTTCTACCTTCTTCGAATGCTCTTGTTTGACTTCCTCTACATATGTAAATCTGGAAAATAACTTGAATATAAATTAGTTTTTTTAATAAGTTCATAGTTCTAATACCCTGTTTGAGTAAGCATGGGAAATGGCTCAGGAAAATATTCTGGCTGGTTTCCTTAATAGCCAGGCCAGCGATGGCAAATATGTACAAAGTTTATTTCCATTTGATCCCTTCTCACTCTTCTACTGTCAGACATCACTAATAGATCACTGTGTACTTTCAGATAGAGCCTCAAAATCCTTAAAATGGTCCAAGTAGCCACCACCAATTAGGCAGTATTGGCACGTAAGACAAAACCTTACTATGCAAAGCTATTCAAACTGGTTATTCATATTTCTAGATGTGAGACACTGATCTGCCTTTTGTTTCTTCCTTAGCTCCTCATGAAGTAATTGATCAAGGGCCTTGAAGACAGGAACCCAGGAGGCCTCACACCAAGGCATTCTCAGCAGAGCTCAGAGCACAAATGTGTGAGGTGAACAGATGGAGTAAAGCAGAGGGTGCATTGCGAAGTCACATGAAATGAACTTGGAATAGGAGGGAGGAGCCAGATTAAGGTGGACATTGGCATCTAAACCAGAATATTTCAATGTGTAAAACCAGTGTTCCCAAAGACTGGTAAGGAAGTTAGGGTCCTCCAAAGAAACAACCAATAGGAATGGATGTGCACACATACTCACACACACACACACACACACACACACACACACACACAGGGTTGGGAGTGGGTATTTATTGAAAGGAATTGGCTCACTGATTGTGAAAACTAATGGACAGGCTCAAAATCTGCAGTGCAGACTGGCAGGCTGAACCCCGCCCCAGACACTGATGTTGCCTTCTTGACTCTGAGGGCGGTCTGTAGGCAGAATTCCTTCCTCTTCAGAGGACGTCAGTCTTTTCTCTCAAGTCCTTCAACTGATTGCTTGAGACTCACACACATTATGGAGGGTCATCTGCTTTACTCAAAGTTTGCTGATTTCAATGGTAATCACATCTAACAAAAACTATAACTGCAGCATGGACTGGTATTTGACCAAACAATGGGGCCCCATGGCCTAGGCAAGTTGACACATTAAAATTAACTGTCACAGTAGCATAGGTGATTTTCAGAGACATACAGTTTCTTGCTTTTAAATTTGTATTATATATTTTAATTTTATTTGTATACAACTTCTGATTTTACAGAAATTATTGATTGAAAAAGGTAAATTTATTTAAGGAAGACAGTTGTTTTTTTAAAAATAATTACATAAATATTGGATACAGATGGTATATGGATATGGAGAGTATATGAAGGTTCTACTGAGATAACCAAGATCTGAACATGGTAAGCAACCAAGATTTGCTCTACTCCTGCAACAAGGAGATGTCATAAGAAAATGGGGTTTTGTAAAGATTAATTCTGTTGTTCTGAACAAAAGCCACAGACAGAAAAAAATTCAACAACAAATAATAAATGTAAATATTTACTCTTGCTGTAGTAATAAAATCATTTATTTTCTACGGAGGCTAATATTTGCTATATTTTCTTAATGTAATTTTCCCAATTTGCTGTTGTTGATTTTTAATTGCTATTGCTATAACTATAATTTTTTTTCACAAGTAGAAGTTTAAAATTTTGCATAATATGATCAGTTAGTCTTCTAGGAATTCATCCTTGATTTTAAATTCACAGAAATAATACCTTGTTTGATTAGGCATTTGGAAAATGTTCTTTTAAAAATATTTAACTTTTTATATGTATCTGGAATTTATTTTGTTCTACATCATAAAGGTTTGGATCTAAATTAATTTTATCTCCCTGATATTCCTAGCCAGGTATCCCTACACAAGTTAATAAATAGTTCTTCTTTTCTGGCGAGGTTACTTTTATTTTATAGCAAATTTTCATATGCAATAAAATTAATTTCTGAACTATCTAGTCTGTTCTCAATATATATTATATTTTCTTTAATTTGTGTCTTATTTAAATTATCATAACCTTGTAATATATTAAAATATTTAGTGTGGCTAGCCCCATTTCAGTTTCTACATTCAAAATTTTCTTAGATAAATTTATCTATTTGTATTTTACTGAGAACATAAGAATCGACTTACTCTCCAGAATTATCATAGACTTAGATTTTGTGTAAATCATTATAAGGGTTTTAATGAATTTATGTATAATTTACTTATGTATGAATTTATGCACATTTTAAATCAACTTTTGATGTTTGTGACTACGTAGCACAGATGAGATTAAAGTCAATGCATTAGTGTAAAATAACAAAGACATTTTCTCTCAGTTGCCCCCTTCACTTGTGCAAATTAAATGTACAAATAGCCAAGTTAAATTTAATTTTTTTTTTATTTTTGCACCCAAATATCTGATGGAGATGTAATCCAACAATCAAGGAATTAAAAAAAAAAAAAAAAAAGATAAACATTGTCAGTGAATGGATCTAGAAACTCTGGTTTTAACTTTTAATTTCTTAATATTTTAAATGAAAACCCATGATTTCTTTCTGCAAAGATTTTCACCTTGGGTGTTTTAAAATTTTTTTTCTCATTTCCTTTGCCCTCCTCATGCTGGTGGTATCTGTACAGCCTGATCTCCTGGCCCTGACTACATTGGGGTACTCTTGAATCCCTCTTGACAGCAGAAAGCAGTGATCGGACAGGTTGAATGATTCAGTGGAAGCAATCTGATCTCATTTTAGCCTCTTGTAAGAGACAACCTGCTGTGAACTAGAATTATAATGCTGGGAATTATCTGACTCCTGCAGGCCTCTATTCCTTTTTGTCCTGGAGAATGGCTGCTGAGGAATTTGAAGCATATAAAACATGGTAAACATTGATTTGTCCACTTGGCCATTGAACTGGACATCTTGCCTTCTTGTAGGTAAAACTGATGAAGGGTATCACCGATTCTAGATTTTATTCACAAGGGTAAAGTGTTTAAGTGTCTTCATATAAGTTGCCAACTGATACAGTGATGCATTATTTTCCTTTAAACTAGACTTCCAGTTTTGAACATAGATGTAAAATCAAAATAAAACAACCCAATCAAAGGAATTTTTGTGAACAGAACACTCTGGCTGCAAAGGCTGACAACAACAAAAATAGAGTTGACATGATGTGATTGGTAGTTGTCTGAGATGAAGGGAAAAAACGCTCCACTTGTAGCTGTCTAAGGAAGTTCAGTTACACTGCAGAAAAGCTAAGAAATGGTAGGAGAAAGTGGAGAAACAAACAGGAAAAGAGAAAACCTAGACACAAGAAAAGTGTGAGGAAAAGAAGAAATAGCAACTTTTAGAGTTGGTGACGTCAATGTTTAGATTATGGTGACGGCTGGTACATTGCTGGTCCTCAGTGGTCCACATCTCAGGGTTTGCCCTGTGTAACCCTTTCCCTTTGAACCTGAGTTGAAATGTGACTGATTTTAACTAACCACAGGTGGCAGAGTGATGCTGTAGGAGTTCCTGGTCTAAGCCTTAAGTTCTGCCTTTATGGTCTAAGGGGCGCTCACCTGCATTGCAAGAATGTTGTTACCCTGATGGAGCTACATGGAGAGGCCATCGGGAACCACATAAGAGAGAGGCCCTGAGAGAAAAGCCCAGTCATCCCAGTGTCCCAGCTAAGCCCAGGCTCCTGCTGACCCACCAGCTGGGTGAATCCACAGGAGTGACCATTGGCAAGATCAACAGAAGAATTACCCAGCTCAGCCCAGCTAAGATTGCAGAACTGTAGGCAAAAATGTTCACTGTTTTAAGCCAGTATGTTTTGGGGTGGCTTTTTATACCCCAAAATGGAGTAAAGAGTCAGGGATCGAGACACAGTGACTCTTCTCTGGAACAGCATCCTGTAGAGTGAAATGTAGGCTAGGACCATAGAAAGTTTAGTCCAAACCTTTGCTGTGTTGCTTTAAAAAAAAAAATACACACACACACACACACACACACACACGTTTTTATTGATTTTAGAGATGTAGGGAGAGGGTGAGAGAGAGAGAAAGGGAAACATCTATGTCAGAGAGAAGCATCAATCCACTGACACCTGCATGCACCCTACTGGGGACTGAGCCCACAACTCCGGCAGGTGCCCTGATGGGGAATCAAATAGGCAACCTTTTGGTGCACGGGATGATGACACCCAACCAACTGAGCCACGCCAGCCAAGGCTACTGTGTTTCTTTTTCTTTTCTTTTTCTTTTTTTTCATCTCTTGGGCAAGCTATTTAATATTTCTGGGGCTCAGTTAGGAAATGAAGTAACTGAAGATGTGGGGTACATATTAAGTGCCTACCAACATTACTTATATTCCATTTCATCCCTCTGGCTCCCTCACCCCCTGAGCAGATGAAGTGATCTAAACTACATGAACTCTTAAGGGTAGTCCTGTGACCTACTAAAGGCAGTGCTGTCATAGGTCAGATTTTTGCTATGTATGTGTATTGGATAAACAATGTTTGTGTTCATATGAGGAAGAGGTAAACTTCTAATATGCAAGTGATGCAATTTTTTTTAATGATGGCAGGTTAGGGGCCACCGCTGGAGTCCCTGCACATTCGTGTCTATATCCCAGACTCCCTACACCTGCTTTTCTGGAGTACCGCAATTGTTCAGTAGACTAAGCTTGGGTCTTCAAGGTACACTGAAGTCACATTAAGCTTATTTTATTGCAGAAGGCATAAAAACATATGTTATATTTCCATTACATTTTCACAAAAAAGTGATACTGTCTCAATTGTTTGTAAAGTTCACTTAGGCAAAATATTGCATGTTTTGAGGCAGTACGGGATAATATTTGGCAGTTTTTGAGTACTTATCTTTCTACTGGAAGGTGATCTAGGCCCTGGAAAAATGTCTCATATTGAGTGTCTCAATTGTTAAAGCTGTGCAGACATGTAGTTTCCAAGCCTTCTGAGAAAACACAGAAACACATGTGCGCGCACACACACACACACACAAACTCACACCCGCACACAAGATGAGGGATTAAGGAGAAAAGAAATAATCCTGCCCTGGGCTCACTTTCCAATTTGTAAAATGAGAAAGCCAGACTAGAAGGTTCTCCAAGGTCACTTCCAGCTCTGAGTGGAGCAGACCTCGCAAATCCTGTGCCCGTATTAGCCCTTCGAGGACGGCGAGATTCAAAACAGGTTGCTCTCCAGCAAAAGTTTAATTGCAGAGCTTTAAATAGAAACAGAATCAAAATTCTCTTTCAGATTATGCTTTTTAATTTTATTTTTACTGTGTTTTTATTGTTTCCATTTTATTTTAAAAGAGAAATGAAAGTTGCAATTTGCCAAACTGCTACACGTTTCCTTGCTGTACAACCGCCTTAACAAGTTAAACCTAAAATAATTTTCTAAAATGTATTTTTAATGACAAACTTAGATCCCTGAAATGTGCCTTAACTATTTTTTTCCTTCAGACTTCTTATAGGGCTCTGAAGTTTCCATAGCTCAGTGCCAAGAGCACTGCAAAGGAATTCGGATCAGTGTAGTAAGTACCTTGTGTTAGTGTAGCTCAAAGTTGCTTTTCTCTTAATGGCTTAGGAAAGCCATTCGAATCCTGTGATTCTAGCAATAAAAGTTCCAGTGGGGAGGGTAGACAATTGCCCACGTAATGTGTAGCCTATTAATGTGGCCGTATGTAAAGCTTTAGCAGAGTAATTCTTGCCAAGGTTCTGAATAAGGGCAGGTCAATGTGGAAGAAGCATGAGAACATAGGAGAAATAGAGTGAATCTGTGAGCACCCTTCCTCTCTCCAAATTAAGTTCCACAATGACAGTGGACATTTGTTACTGCCCCTCTAGTGTAGATGGTCTTGTGTGCTTCCAGAATGCTGGCTCACCCCAGGCTTCACAGTGGAGCATGAGGATTACACAGACGTTTCTCACACTTTCTGTGGTGAAGGACCAGTCTGCTTTGTCCCCCATACCCCCTTCCACTGTGGACTGACACTGTGTAAAATACAATAAAAATGAACCACTGGGAAAATGACACACAAAACAAAAACATACACAACACAAGCCTCAAATTTTTATTATTACACTGTCAAATTGCAATAAAAGTTTCTAAACATTCTCAATTTCTATACTTAGCTTGTAGCTGATAGTAACAAAAATGTGAAGACAGGCATTGGTCCACGGGTCACACTTTGAGTAGCAGTGACACAGCCTTGGCCAACAGTATTCTCTGGTTCCCAGTAATTGTTTCAGGAGTGTTCTTGTGACGGAGCTAGTCCTATTCAGTGCGATATTGAGACTTTAGTTGAGAACATTGGGACAACAATTCTGATTTTCTGGCCAGGATGCCATCTTGGGACCATAGAAGAAGTAGGCAGGGAAGGAGCCAACACTAAGAAAGTAGAACGAAGGGATGGTGAGTCAGAAGCTCAATTTACTCCTGTATTGTGGAGAAATATAAGCCAATAAAGCATAATATTGGCCAAAGCCAGAATTCATCTGGTTTTCTATCATCTGCAAGAGAAAGAGTCCTTTGTGACACGATGATGAATTGGCACATTTCTCCGTGAGCTCACAACCAACTTCCCTTTTGCCTGTCATCTTCCAAAACAGAGATCTGGGTATGCCTTTCCTCTGGTTATGAAAGCCTCAGCTTCCCACTGCCCTCGGTACAACATTCAAGCTTCTTAAACTGTCATTCAATGTCTCCAACAATTCAGTCCCCTTCTACTTTTATAGCTTATTTTTATTTATTTATTTATTTTTGGTACGTGCCCTTAGCGGGAACCGAACTCAAGACTCTCTGGTCCGCAGGCCGTCGCTCCAACTGCTGAGCCAAACTGGCCAGGACTATAGCCTAATTTTTTGCTACTCTCATCCTTAGGCACATAACTTTATGCTTGACTGTGACCAGATGTGTCCTTTTATATATGTTGTACGTTTGCTCACATTCCCTCGGGCTGCATTGCACCTCCTCTACCCACACCCTTTTCTGACTTTCTAAGAATAGGACCTTGAGAACTTAATGTATTCATTGTTTTTAAATGTTAAGCATCACACATCACCATCACTCTTGCTGATTCAGTCACTATTTTTGAGAGTGTTGACAAGAGGGCAAGTTGATGACCCTGATATTTGATAAAAACTACATTTCTACCCCAAAGATATCATTTCCTAGAGAGTCTAATGGCTATACTATCTATTTTTCAGAAAACAACAAGCTTTGACAAAGTACGACTTCAAGTTAATGCAAAAATAAATAAGCAAGAAATAAAAATACACACTGCATCAAAACATGTACCCAAATGTTCTTGCCAGTTTTATTCATAACAGGCAAAAAATAGAAACACCCAGTTGTTCAACTGATTAATCTTTAAACAAGATTTGGTATATCCATACAATGAAATATTTTTCTATAAAAATAAATGAAGTAATGATACATGCTACAACAGAAACAAACCTTGAAAACATACTAAGTGAAATGCCAGATACATCATACGATTTTATTTGCATGAAATGTTTGTACTCAGCACATCTACAGAGAAAGTAGACTAGTGGTAACCTAGGGCTGGGGGAAATAAGAAGATTGAAGGGTAAAGGCTGAAGGGAACAGAGTTTCTTTATAGTGATGAGAATGTTTTAAATTTGATTGTGGTAATAGATGTACAACTTGGTTAATGTACCTTTGAATTGTATACTTTTAATGTGAATTGTATGCTATGTGAATTATGTCTCAGTAAAGTAAACTTAAAAAAAAAGAATTTATAGAAGCTTATTCACAGTTGCTAGAACTAATAATCAACCACGATGCCCAAGGTGAATGGATAAATGGACTGTGGTACGTCAAGACACTGGAATATTATTCAGTGTTAAAAAGCGGTGAGGTATTAAGACATGGAGGAATCTTAAGTGCATATTACTAAGTGAAAGAAGCCAATCTGAAAGGCTGCACACTGTGTGATTCCAACTATGTGATATTCTGGAAAAGGCAAAACTATGGAGACAGTAAAAAAAAGTTCAGTGGTTGCCAGGCGTTAGGGTGAAGAATGGGATGAACAGGCGGAGCACACAGGATTTTTACACCATTGACACTACTCTGTACAATACTTCAATAGTGAACACATGTCATCATACATTGATCCAAACCCACAGAATATATGACACATGACACCATGACTGAACGACCCATAATGCAAACTATGGACATGGAGTGATAATGAGGTGTGCATATAGGTTCATCAGTTGGAACAAATGTCCCACTCTGGTGCTGGATGTTGACAGTGGGGGAGGTGGTGTGTGTGGTGGGGTGTCAGAGGGCATCGAGCACTTTGCATGTTCTGCTGTATTTGCTGCGAACCTAAATCTTCTCTAAAGAATACAGTTAAAGAAGGAAGAGGAGGAGGACGACGAAGACGAGGACCAGGAGGAAGGGGAAGACCTCACAATGCCCATCTCAGTTGGCACCAACTCTGACGTTTTCCCTGACCCTTTTCTCTTCTCTCTCCTTGCACAGCACTTAATTGCTTCTTTCTCTGTGTTTTGTAGTCTCATTTCCACTTCTTGCCTAGTTCACATCACCTCATTAAAGTTGTTTGCAGTTCTCACTTACTGCACTAAGACCTGCCTGAGGGTCTTATACTGTTAATATTTCTAATAGAAAACCTACATAGTACAATTCAGTAAAGGTATGTTGTGTGAATGACGGACATCTTACAGCTGTTTTAAAAGATTTTGCCTCAGAATGTGTTCCTCAGCCTTTTTGGTGTCCTGAAAAGTGTGCACACATGTGGCTCGTCCCAGGGACAGTGATCAGGATGGGGTGAGAACACTGAGCACCGTCCCTGGAAAACCAAGAACCTGAGAGAACCTAAACTAATGACTCATCTCTAATGGGCCTCCTCAAATAGCAGCACGTTTTTCCAGTAGAGCTTTTGGAAAAGACTCCTCCTTGGAGACAATATGACCCAGTGCAGAGTGAAATCTGGGACTAGACTTCTGTGTGGTGGTGTACCTCAACTGGAAAGATGTCATGGGGCTGCAGGGGCATCTTACTCTTAGAAAAGCCATCTCTGGATGGCAGCCTGAAATGTTCTGGGGAGAGCTCTGTTGCAAGACCTAGGGGTTAGATATACGTAAAACATGTGAGAGGTATTCCTGGGAGGGATAACATTTAAAAATTTTGTTATTCATTTATAACTCATTGAAACAACTAAGATTTGCTATTCAACATTCAGAGAACTAAGTCTCAAAGAACTTTTAAGTCTTTATCTAGGTTTGTGTAAGGCAAAATCATTCTATAGGAAAGACAGATTTGAGGAGAGATGTGATCCTGAGTGGAAATGTCTGAGGACAAGCAAAAATTCCAGGCACTACTGCAGACTTTCAAGGTAGTGGCCATGGAGAAACCAAAGTCAATGTCTCCAAACAAAGGGGAATCCAGGAAATATCTGTGTTATTGATGGTAGAAGCAGAACATTCATTAAGGTGAATAGATGGTATAATAAAAGGCAGACTGGAAAATAGGATAGCAGAGTAGGGCAGAGGGGCCTAGAGGCTCAAGATAGGTGAAGGGATCTTCTGGGATGGCAAGTGGGGGAGGGGCTGTGGATACACCATCTTGAAGGTGTGCCCTCCCCCTCCCCTCAGAACTGCTTTGGGCCTCCTCAATGCTCTGTGATGCAGGCCTGGGAACAAAGTCAAACGTCCGCACTCTCAGAGCGCAGTTTCCTCAGGCGACTGTGATTCTGAAAATGGAATCCATAAAATGGGATGTCTTCCCATTTCTGCAGAGCCTCACTGACCTTGCCTGACTGCTCACCATTGGTAAATACTGACCCCAACCTCCTTGCACGTGGAGGCTGTGGTTACTCCTTCTGTTCCTCGGCTACTTTGGGGGGCGCCACTTCACCAACTTTCTGGAAAACCTAGCAAGCCCCCAAAGGGATTCTTTATGGTTGTTTACACTTCTAGTCCCACATTTATAAATGAGTTTGGTTCAGGCAGAAACACCCCTAAGCTCAGACATCTGAGGACAGAAGAGCACGCTTCCAGGGGAAGGGAGCAGGCAGGGCCAGGGGTCAGGGAGGACCAAGGTGACAATCTGAACTCACAGGAGGTTTCTGGCTCAATCACAGGCACAGTGACTCCTAGTTCTGGATAGAGTTATTCAGAGACTTTGGGTCTCTGCTGGCCGCTTCGTCATGAGTCAGATCCTGTGTCAGGCATCGCGAGACCAGCCCTGTGCTGCACCACTCGGGGGAGCAGCGCTGAGCCCCCAGGGCCTCTGTGCAGGGGCTGGACCCAGGGCACAGGGTCCTCTCTGAGGGAACATGTGACTGCCGGCCTCCACTACATGTCCTCACTGAGCACAGGGGACTTCTGAGAACATGCAGTGTGCACCTCATAGACTAAATCCTCCTGTGAGTTTTTCAAAGAGGAAAAAAAGGAAAATATTTTAAAGCTATAAAAATTGGTCAAAAGGACACACAGTTCTAGTAATTAAAGTAACGTCATATGATTCTAGGATTGTGAAAGACTGGATTTCCTGGAGAAAGGAGTGACAGAAATAATTCTCACTTTTTTTTTGCCCCCTCAGCGTCAGGGCAGAGCCAGGAGGAGGAAAGGAGGGACACATAATGGTAATGTGGTACCCACTCCTCGTGTGCTCCCCACGGGTGACCCTCTCTCTCTCCTTCTCATGGGGAGCCAGGGTCATGACTTCTATGATGTCAGTTGCTAGACACAGTTCCTCTCATTAAAAAGAGCCCTTAGAGGAGAGGCTCATGGGAAGAGTGTCAGAAGCTGAGACAAGCCTCAGATTCCCTGCTCTGCTGTCCCTGGGTATGAAGCAGTGATGGACCTGGACAATGGGTGCTGCCCAGTAGATGCCCAGAGTCGGCACTTCCCTCTCCTGACTTTGTGAAGGTACTATGACTTCAGGATGATCAGATTCCTCTTTGCTTCACAGGGGGGTTTTGAACATCAAATAAGATAATGTTTGCGAAAGAATTTTATACATGAAGCAGCACCCATAGGAGCCTTATCACTATTATCAATGACAATTTGGTGTCATCTATTGACTTGTGGGGCTTTTGGAGTCTAACATCCTAATGGTGTCCCATAAAGGGACTCTTATTACATATAACCTACTCCCCTGGTTTGCAAGGTTGGAGATATTATGAGAGGGAAGAGGAGGAGAAAAAGATACTGATTTCTATCCTTAGAAGGTGACTAGTCTTTCTCCTTCTTTCCTGATCCCTCCTTAGCATGTTCTATGAGCTTCCAGGGGTTCAGTGCAGCCTTCCATAGTCATGGGAGGGGGTTGCCATAGGAACAGGGATGTGAGTGAAGGCCTTGGGGTGAGTGCTGTCGAGTGCATTGTGTGGTCATGGGTGTGGGGCCATGTGAAGGGGTAGCAGGCTTCAGGGGCCCCACCCCCACCAGGTCAGTGGGTCCTCCTTTCCTTGTTCTGGTCCTGGCTGCAGCTTTGTCCCTCCTGTCTCCTACAGCCCCCTGGGCCAGCATCATGGTTCCAAGCCCTTTCGAAAAATGCTATGTCAAGACCCCTCCTGTGAGGTGTGTAATGACGCTACCTCTGAGAATGATGGGCGGCTGTCCTCTTTGTCCCTGGAAGACGCTGCTCCCTCTGTGTCCCCTTTGGCTTCCACAGCTCCTGTGACTGTGCCATCATTCACTCTGTCCCCCGCCTTCTCAGCAGTCCCTCCAGGAGACCTCATACCACCTCCTGTGCCTGAAACTTCCCACCACTCACCTCCAACCTTTCTCTAACCCAGTGGCACTCGGTTACTTTGTGTCATGCTCTTCACTCGGTCAAGCTCTACCTCCAGAGCCTTTTCTTCCTTGGAATCTGAATTCCCAGTGCACCATCCCTCACCCCAGCCCCTTGCCATTCACCATCTCCCAATGTATGATACTAAGAATGTGGATACTGTTGTCAAACCAGAAGCTCCTCTGACCCTGAATGTCACCATTCTTGACTCCTCCATTACCCAAGATCTCAACCACTCCCCAGATTTAGCCCAGACTTTGAGTCCCGCAGCCTCAGTGACTTATCACGTACCACAAACCTTGTCTGTTTCAGCACCACCAGACCCCAGTTTAACTGCTACTCAACCTAAATCCACGTCCACCTCATCAAAGCCTCCTCTGGGGAAGTCGTCTCCACACAGCACTGGTGCACTGTCCACTTCTGTCCTGCACGGCACTGACCACCCAAGCCTGTCGGTTTCAGACTGTTCCTGGCAGGATGCTCGTGTCAAAGTCTCACTGCCTTCCACCTTGGCACGATGTGACTCCAATCAAGATAAGGAGGTGGGGTATGACTCTGAGAAGGACCTAGACAGCTACAGGATGGGTCTGTCAGGTGAAAATTCATTGGTGTCAGGGCAGAGTGTAAGACGGACACAACTGGAAAATGCCCTGAAAGTACATTTGAGCAAGAAGTTAGAGGAAATCAATGAGGGTCGGCTCCCTGGGATTATGCATAGTTCATGGCATGTTATCCAGCATTTCCCACCGAAATAAAATGAGTCCAGTGCACAGCAGACGCTGGTGCTTTCAGGATGTTGTGGGGCCTCCCAGGAAAAGTCCGTGAATTGATAGAGATCTTTTAATTGAAAGATTCTTCCTCCCATTCTCTGTACAATTCCAAATCCTCCTGCTCAAACAACCTGACTTCTGAGGTAGACTCCAAATCTTAGAGATTCAGGCCCCTCAGAGGAAGGTCTAAATCCCTTCATGAAAACAAAGTAGAAACAGGAAATTAAGCCACTTTCCTGAATTATTCTCTCCCTGCCAATACTTGCAGGCAAGGAAGGACAGGGGACCTAGAGACAATCACCCTCTGATTTCATCCACAGACTTATAAAGGAGGTTCAGGGATTTCAGGATGCCAGACAGACTCTTGGGCCTGTCACAACCAGCGTAATTGACAAAGCAAGACAGAGACATTCTCCAATAGCCCACATTCACACCATCTCCACAAAGCTGCACACAAGGAAAACAGGAGCCAGATATGACCCAAAAGATTAGTGAAAATTCCAGTGATAGAATCAAAATGCAACAGGGCAACAACATGGACAAAACATCAGGTCCTGTTTCCATGCCCAACGTGTCCAAGGCTGAGGAGCTTGATGCTCTTCAATCCAAAACGAGTGATGTCTTGACAACCAGCAAGCTGAGATCTGCCAACGGATAAAGGTGAATGAGATTAAAGGAACAGCTACTGTGACGGCTGATGCCTCCTACCCCACCAGAAAGATATCAGTTCTTCAAGGCTCTGAGCCCTAACAGTTTAAGAAGAACTTCATTGCTGAGTTACAATTGAAGTTGGAGAAAAGAAAGCGTGACCAGGCCCAAGGGCAACCCACTGACTTGTCCCATGGCTCAGACAGCTTGACTTACAAAGTCCCCCTGAATCATGCTCAAGTTGTCTCCAGAGTGGACAGAGCAGCTCCCCAAACACTGCATGTCCATTTGGAGGACAGAGGACTCAGTATGGAGAAGCAGCAGGAGCCTTGGGTCCCTAAGCGTGTGTCAAGGTTGTGCCAAGATAAGAATTTCCCACCAGCTGCAAAGAAAGTGAGCCCCACAGGCTCCCAACCAGGAGGAAGAGATTTCCTGCTCAGGACATGATATTAAAGGAGAGGCTTGGGAGCAAGTCTCCCCAGACCCTATCACAAGAAGAGACCGTCTCCACCTGAAAGACTTTTCATTAATAAAAGGAACTGCTTTTTCAGTGACTTCATCATGGATAAAGTGCAAACAGCAAGAAAACTCCCAGGAAAAGGCAGCCCCATATCGTCTGCACAGAGCAGAGGCCCAGTTATAATAAGTAGAGCAGACACTGGGAAGTTCCTGGAAGAGAAACTGGGGCATCAGCAAGCAACAGATGTCACCTGCCCTCAAGAGCCCCTTCCCTCTGCAGTGAAGATTGGGGGAGCTCAGCAGAAGGCAGAAGTGTGAACAGAGCCGTCCAGGGGCATCCCCCCAACTCCAGAGATCCTTCCTGTAAAGTGACAAATACCAGGTCCTACAGCCAACAAGCTGTCTTCAGAGACAAGGACAGACACCCCCAGAAAGTTGTCACATTAAAAGACTGTTATATCAGAAGCACCTCCAATCTGTGCCCTGCAGGGGGACTGTGCCCCATCCAAGACCCACCTACAGGCCTCAAGCTGCCCCGGGCCTCCTGCTGCTCTCACCACTACTGAAGGCATTGTGTTCGGAGATTCCTCTCTGGTACGCAGACAGAAAATGATTTGGCAGAATTTGCCAGGGAAAGAATTTCCCACCATAAATAATTCCTCACTCATTGAGAATATTGATTTTTCCTAATAAATGTTTCACTAATAATAGTGATGTCTTTTCTCTGTATTGTGTCCAGGACATAGGTTTGGGGTATCTAAGAGGTTGTGCCTAAGGAAAAAATGAAGTTAGTTCAGCTCCTACTGATTACTTTCCTTTGGCTTCAGAGTGACCAGTCCCATTGAGCTCTTATTGAAAAGTAGATATCCTGCACCCCCACCCAAAAGCCCATGTCCTCCCTGATAGGCTGAGGAGGCCCCACTCTGTTGCCTACCTCTCAGCTTAGCCTTAATGAAGAGGAAAGCAGCCCACACCTCCCTTCAGGGAATGCTCAATGTCCGTTCCAACAGCAGAGAAGACAGGCCTTTTGAATTTGAAGATGATCAAGGACAGGCATATTTTTCAGAAAATAACAGTGAAGAGACAATGGCTTAATCATTATTTAGAAGTTAGTGATTAGAGGCTCCCACAGGTGGGTGAACCCTGAATGGGAGTGTTTGGGGGGATTGGCTGCAGCGGATCCTGGGTTGGTTGGGGAAGGGTCTAGAAACAGCATAGATTTGCTTAACGATCTGTGTCAGGGGTCATGTTAATGTGATGGGGAACATACTTTAATCTTGTCACTAAAGTATCCCTACTGCAGGGGCACTTTGGGGAAGTGGTCCCTGCCTTATCAGGCTGTAGTTTTGATAACATTTTTAATTTTTTTTGCTGAATCAAAACTTCACTCAGCTATCAGTAAGAGGAATGTTAACCTACCTCCCAGGGTAAAATAATCTGAAAGATGCCTTAGACTAAGTGAGAAAAAAATAAATAAATGAAGAGGAAAAAGAGTGACCTTGCTGGTGGAGCCAAGGTTATGCCCCATCATCCCTACACTGTGACCCTGTTTGGCTCCCAGCTTCCCCAACTGATCTGAGCCCCACCTGCCCTGGCTGAACAGAGCACCTCACAGCACACTGATGCCTCACCCCAAACACTCATGGCTGCTCCTTGAGTACTGAGACAGTATCTGCAGGGATGTCCTCAGGCACGGCATCCCTGTCTCGGAGCCTTCCTTCCATTCTGCTTGATGGAAAGATGCAAGATCTTGCCCTTAGTGTGGACATTTCACCTCTCAGGATGGAGGTGTCACCTTTGATATTCATGGCTTTGGCGTAGCTATAATAAATGTCCCCCAGAACACCTGCAGCTCATGAACCAGAGGTGAGTTCTAGACTGTGCACCAGGGTTACTGATGTTTGGGGGCTCACCATGGACATCTGTGGAATGCTCTCCTTGGCCAAACCTGCACACATACCCACCCTTACTATTGGGGTCTGGAGGCAAGTCAACCCCACTGGTACAGACTGAAACACAGAAATGGAGTGACTGTCCTAGAGAGCACTTGAGGTAGTTTATCCAGTAAGCCTTGTGAATCCTGAGTGTCAAGGAAAAACAGCAGCAACAAAAAACAAACAACAAAATACAGATATCCACCAGAAACCTCTCTCGCTACCACACTTGTATCTTTGTCTAGAGTTATGCCATTACCTTAGCATTTCTGAAACTTGGGGTCACAAAAAAATGCAGATTTTGTGTAAGTCCTGGGAGGAACAAAAAGGTGAAATGGAGCTCAAGGCAGGGAACTGGAAGGGATGAGCAGGCAATGGGGGCTCTGATATCCATGTGGACCCAGCAGCCAGTACCCCAGCCCCCCATTCCCTTCATCATCTCATCTCAGGGTCCTTTACTTCTGCTCCGGTGCAGTTACTGCCACACTGTGGAGCTTACTGCCAGGAACACCTCTGCCATCTGAAATGATACAGTCTGACCTTCCACCCTTCCACCTTAAACCCCTATCCTTCCAGCTGATATGCCCCTTGATAATTTTTTTAATTTCAGGTCATTTATTTTTCTATTTACTCCCTACGATTTATGAAGCTCTTGTTTCCCTCCCTTACCAAGGTAGACTTTAAAAAGTTTCACTACAAATGGGCTCTTCCAGTCCCTTTTGATCCCTCCTGTCTGGAAAAATTTAAACTCTGTTTTTCCAGAACTGTCTTCCTATAAGTCACTGCTCAATATTGGATAAATCTCACAATCAATTCTACTCAGGTCCCAGAATTACCTGGAAATCATTAAATTATTCTACAAACAATGATCCCCTACTTACTAACATGTGAACAACTTTTCACTTTCTGCTGTATTTGCTGTTAACTTAAAACTGTTCTAGAAAATAAAGTCCAAAGAAGGAAGAGAAGGAGGAAGAAGATGAAGACGAGGACCAGGAGGAAGGGGAAGACCTCACAATGTCCATCCCAGTTGATACCAACCCAGAGGTTTTTCCTAACCCCTTTTCTCTTCTGCCTTCTTATACAACACTTAGTTGTTTCTTTATCGGTGCCTTGTTGTCTTATTCCTACTTCTTTTCTAGTTCACATCACTTCGTTAGTTGTTTGCAAGTCTCACTTACTGCACTAAGACCAGCCGGAGAGCAGAGGCAATGCCTTATCCTGTTAATATTTCTGCTAGAAAAACTACAAACTACATAGTAGAATTTAGTAAAAGTATGTTGTGTGAATAATGGACATCTTACAGCTGTTTTAAATGTAGTTTTAAAAGATGTTGCCTCAGAATGTATTCTTCTTCATCTTTTTAAAAAATGTTTTTATTTATTTCTTTAGAGAGAGTGGGAGAGAGAGATAGAAACATCGATGTGAAAGAGATACACTGATGGGCTGCCTCCTGTATGCTCCCTACTGGGGATCGAGCCTGCAACCTGGGCATGTGCCCTGACCGAGAATCAAATGGGGACCTCTTAGTCCATGGGATGACACTCAATCCACTGAGCCACGCCAGCCAGGATCTTTTATCCTTTCTGTCATTCTACACCCATGTGGCTCGTCCCAGGAACAGTGATCAGGATGGGGTGGGAGCACTGAGCACCATCCCTGGAAAACTGAGAACCTATGAGAACCTAAACTAATGACTCATCTCTAATGGGCCTCCTCAAATAGCAGCACGTTTTTCCAGTAGAGCTTTTGGAAAAGACTCCTCCTTGGAGACAACATGACCCAGTGCAGGGTGAAACCTGGGACCGGACTTCTGTGTGGTGGTGTACCTCAACTGGAAAGATGTCATGGGGCTGCAGGGGGATCTCACTCGAAGAAATGCCAACTTCGGATGGCTGCCTGAAATGTTCTGGGGGAGCTTAGTTACAAAACCTAAGGGTCAGATATATATAAACAATGTGAGATGTATTCCTGGGAAGGATAACATTTAAACTTTTTTATTCGTTTATATCTTACTGAAACAACTGGGATTTGATATTCAACATTCACAAAACTAAATAAATGTAAAATAACTTTAAGTTCTGTTTCCATGTTTGTGTAAGACAAAAAAATTCTATAGGAAAGACAGATTTGAGGACACATATGATCCTGAGTGTAAAATGTCTGGGTTTAAGCAAAAAGTCCAGGCGGTATTTCAAGCTTTCAAGGTAGTGAACGTGGTGAGACCAAAGTCAAGGTCTCCAGCAACTATCTGGACTACTGATGGTACAAGCAGAACATTCACTAAGGTAAATAGATGGTGTACTAAAAGGCAGATTGGAAAATAGGATAGGAGAGTAGGGTACAGGGGCCTACAGGCCTAAGATGGTTGGAGGGGTCTGCTGGGATGCTGGGTTGGGGAGGGGCTGTGGACACACCCTCTTGAAGGTGTGCCCTCCCCCTCCCCTCAGAACTGCTTTGGGCCTCCTCAATGCTCTGTGATGCAGGCCTGGGAACAAAGTCAAACGTCCGCACTCTCAGAGCGCAGTTTCCTCAGGCGACTGTGATTCTGAAAATGGAATCCATAAAATGGGATGTCTTCCCATTTCTGCAGAGCCTCACTGACCTTGCCTGACTGCTCACCATTGGTAAATACTGACCCCAACCTCCTTGCACGTGGAGGCTGTGGTTACTCCTTCTGTTCCTCGGCTACTTTGGGGGGCGCCATCTCACCAACTTTCTGGAAAACCTAGCAAGCCCCCAAAGGGATTCTTTATGGTTGTTTACACTTCTAGTCCCACATTTATAAATGAATTTGGTTCAGGCAGAAACACCCCTAAGCTCAGACATCGGAGGACAGAAGAGCACGCTTCCAGGGGAAGGGAGCAGGCAGGGCCAGGGGTCAGGGAGGACCAAGGTGACAATCTGAACTCACAGGAGGTTTCTGGCTCAATCACAAGCACAGTGACTCCTAGTTCTGGATAGAGTTATTCAGAGACTTTGGGTCTCTGTTGGCCACTTCGTCATGAGTCACATCCTGTGTCAGGCATCGCGAGACCAGCCCTGTGCTGCACCACTCGGGGGAGCAGCGCTGAGCCCCCAGGGCCTCTGTGCAGGGGCTGGACCTGAGCTGGACCCAGGGCACAGGGTCCTCTCTGTGGGAACATGTGACTGCCGGCCTCCACTACATGTCCTCACTGAGCACAGGGGACTTCTGAGAACATGCAGTGTGCACCTCATAGACTACATCCTCCTGAGAGTTTTTCAAAGAGGAAAAAAAAGGAAAATATTTTAAAGCTATAAAAATTGGTCAAAAGAAGGACACACAGTTCTAGTAATTAAAATAACGTCATATGATTCTTGGATTGTGAAAGTCTGGGTTTCCTAGAGAAAGGAGTGACAGAAATGATTCTGTTTTTGTTTTTTTATTTTCCGGCATCAGGGCAGAGCCAGGAGGAGGAAAGGAGATACACATAATGGTAAAGTGGTGTCCACTCCACCTGAGCTCCCCACGGGTGACCCTCTCTTTCTCCTTCCCATGAGGAGCCAGGGTCATGACTTCTATGATGTCAGTTGCTAGACACAGTTCCTCTCATAAAAAAAAGTGCCCTCAGAGAGGCTCATGGGAAAATCTCAGAAGCTGAGACAAGCCTCAGATTCCCTGCTCTGCTGTCCCTGGGTATGAAGCAGTGATGGACCTGGACAATGGGTGCTGCCCAATAGATGCCCAGAGTCGGCACTTCCCTCTCCTGACTTTGTGAAGGGACTATGACTTCAGGATGATCAGACTCCTCTCTGCTTCACAGGGTGGTTTTGAGCATCAAATAAGATAATGTTTGTGAAAGAACTTTATACATGAAGCAGCACCCATAGGAGCCTTATTGCTATTATCAATGACCATTTGGCATCATCTACTGATTCGTGGGATTTTTGGAGTCTAATATCCTAATGGTGTCCCATAAGGGGACTCTTTTATTGCATATAACCTACTCTCCTGGTTTCCCAGGTTGCAGATACTACCAGAGGGAAGAAGAGGAGGAAAAGATGCTGATCTATCCTTAAAAGGTGACTAGTCTTTCACCTTCTTTCCTGATCCCTCCTTAGCATGTTCTATGAGCTTCCAGGGGTTCAGTGCAGCCTTCCATAGTCATGGGAGGGGGTTGCCATAGGAACAGGGATGTGAGTGAAGGTCTTGGGGTGAGTGCTGTCGAGTGCATTGTGTAGTCATGGATGTGGGGCCATGTGAAGGGGTAGCAGGCTTCAGGGGCCCCACTCCCACCAGGTCAGTGGGTCCTCCTTTCCTTGTTCTGGTCCTGGCTGCAGCTTTGTCCCTCCTGTGTCCTACAGCCCCCTGGGCCAGCGTCATGATTCCAAGCACTTTTGACAAATGTTATGTCCAGACCCCTCCTGCGAGGTGTGTAACAAGGCAACCTTAAAAATGGATCAGCTGCTGTCCTCCTTGTCCCTGGAAGACGCTGCTTCCTCTGTGTCCCCTTTGGCTTCCACAGCTCCTGTGACTGTGCCATCATTCACTCTGTCCCCTGCCTTCTCAGCAGTCCCTCCAGGAGACCGAATATCACCTCTTTTGCCCGAAACTTTACCAGCACCCCCCTTGTTCCTTCCCCTCACACAGCGATTTTCAGCAGGTGTGCCATAGCTCGCTGGTGTTCTGCCTGAGGCACACTGGTGCGCCACCTGTATTTGTAAAACATGCAACACCCATTTATTCAGAGGCATTGACCTTTGTCCCTTAGATTGTCATATAAAAAAATGACAACAGCCAATACAACAATAGTCGTTCAGTGTGAATGAATTAAAATTATACCTAGAGATTCCAAAATGGCGGCAGAGTGAATGGAAGCTACACAGACCATCTCCCAGGACCAAACTGGAATTACAACTAAAATAAAGACAAATCGTCGGGAAAAAGCAACAGAAAAGCAGCTTGTGAGGACCATACAACCAGGGACACTGAATCGATCCTGGTAGGATTGTCGAGGCGTGAGAGGGGGGCTGGGAGCCCATGGACAGCAGCGGCCTTAGCTGTGAGCAGCGCCCGACCTCGGGGTTAAAGCCCCAGCCGGCTCCACAGCACAGAGCCGGGACAGAGTGCTAAATAGCCACAGCCACTCACCTGGGCTCCAGCAGAGGGAGGGCGGACTGGACTGGAACTGTGTGGGGACATTCGGGATTTGGAGGGCACTCAAAGCTTTTGCTGAGTTGCGGCCACGCAGGACTGTGGCCTGGCCATCTTACTCCATCCCAGGGCTCTGAGGAGAGGCGGCAGCCCCTCCCTCGGAGATCCAGCCACACCCTAGTGGGCCATTGAAATGCAAACTGAGGCTCATTAACTACTAGCATCTGCCCTACCCTCTGGAAATCCTCTCACACTGAACACCTGAGGGAGGTTTTCATTCAACTGAAAACCCAAGGCTCTTCAAGCAACCACAACTAATAGCCTCTAGGCAAAAAGCTAGAGGATAACTTAACCTTTGCTGGGCTTGCAAATATACCCTGGAAAGTAAGACTCCAAGGTGGTGTTTAACGTGGGTCCTCCCACGCTCATCCAAACCCAGTAGAGGGAGCCACAAACAACAGAACACCAACATCCACAGGAAAATTTGGCAGGCTCCAAAAACCACTGAGATAGCCAAAATGGTGAAACAAAGAAACAGATCCCAAATGAAAGAACAAGAGACCTCTGCCGAAGATGAGATAAATGAAACGGAGTTAAGCAAGTTAACAGAGCTAGAATTCAGAGCCATGATCTTGAGGAAGCTCAACAGCATGAGTAAGGACATCAGCACCTTGAGTAAAGACATCAACACCATGAGCAAAGACATAGAAATACTGAAAACCAACCAAGTGGAAATTAAAAAGCAGCAAGAAGAAATGAAGTATGACATAGCAGAAATGAAGAACACATTGGAAAAACTAAACAACAGAGTAGAGGAAGCTGAAGACCGGATCAATGAATTAGAAGACAGGGTAGAAAAAATCAACCAATCAGAAAAATAAAAGGAAAAACAATGAAAAAACAGGAAGACAGCTTAAGAGAACTGTGGAACAACTGGAAACATAATAATATTCGCATCATTGGAGTCCCTGAAGAAGAAGAAAATGAGCAAGGGTTAGAGAATATATTTGAAGAAATAGTGACAGAGAACTTTCCTAATTTGGTGAAGAAAGAAGGCATTCAAGTTCAAGAAGCACAGAGAGTCCCAAGTAAGAAGAACCCAAACAGGCCCACACCAAGACACATAGTAATAAAAATGCCAAAACTTAAAGACAAAGAGAGAATCCTAAAGGCAGCAAGAGATAAGCAACAGGTTACCTACAAAGGAACCCCCATAAGGCTATCATCTGACTTCTCCACAGAAACACTACAGGCCAGAAGGGAATGGCATGAAGTAATCAAGGTCATGAAAAACAAGGATCTGAATCCAAGACTACTCTACCCAGCAAGGCTGTCATTCAAAATAGAAGGTCAAATAAAGAGCTTCTCAGACAAAAAAAGGCTAAGGGAATACATTAGCACCAAACCAGCACTGCAAGAAATGTTAAAAGGACTGTTGTAATTAGTAGAAGAAATAGGAAGGAAAGTAGAGCCACACTAAACAAAAATGGCAATAAATAAGTACATATCAATAATCACCTTAAATGTAAATGGATTGAATGCTCTGATAAAAAGACACAGAGTAGCATATTGGATAAGAAAGCATGACCCATATATATGTTGTTTACAAGAGACCCACCTCACAACAAAAGACTCACATAGGCTGAAAGTGAAGGGATGGAAAAAAATCTTCCAAGCAAATGGAAAGGAAAAAAAAGCTGAGGTAGCAATACTCATATCTGATAAAATTGATTTCAAAATGAAAGTCATAACTAGAGACAAAGACAGTCACTACATAATATTGAAAGGATCTATCCAACCGGAAGATATAACCTTGGTAAACATATATGCACCCAATATAGGAGCACCAAAATATATTCAAAATCTTCTGGAGGACTTCAAAGGAGAAATCGACAACAATACAATCATAGCAGGGGACTTCAACACCCCGCTGACATCACTGGATAGATCCTCTAGACAAAAAATTAACAAGGAAACAGAAACTCTAAACGAAGCACTAGACCAAATGGATTTAATAGATATTTTCAGAGAATTACAGCCCAAAACTACAGAATTCACATTCTTCTCAAGTGCACATGGGACATTCTCTGAGACAGACCACATGTTAGGACACAAATGAAGTCTCTATAAGTTCAAGAAGATTGAAATCATATCAAGCATCTTCTCAGATCACAATGGCATGAAACTAAAAATCAATTGCAACAAGAACATGCAAAGACATGTGAACACATGGAGGCTAAATAGCATGTTATTAAACAATGAATGGGTTACCTAGGAGATCAAGGAAGAAATTAAAAACTTCCTGGAAACCAATGAAAATGAACACACAACAACACAAAATCTATGGGATGAAGCGAAAGCAGTTCTGAGAGAGAAGTTCATAGCACTCCAGGCCTACCTCAAGAAACAAGAAAAATTTCTAATAGACTATCTAACCTCACAACTTAAAGAACTAGAAAGCAAACAAAAAGAAAACCCCAGAGCAAGTAGAAGGAAGGAAATAGTGAAGATCAGAGCAGAAATAAATGACATAGAGACCAAAAAAACAATTCAAAGGATCAATGAAAAAAGAGCTGGTTTTTTGAAAAGATAAACAAGATTGATGGACCTTTAGCTAGACTCACCAAGAAACAAAGAGAGAGAACCCAAATACACAAAATCAGAAATGAAAGAGGAGAAGTAACAACTGACACCACAGAAATACAAAGGATCGTTAGCAAATACTATGAACATTTATATGGCAACAAATTCGACAATCTAAGTGAAATGGACATAGTTCTAGAAACACATAGTCTCCCAAAACTGGACTGGGAAGAGATAGAAAACCTGAACAGATCAATAACAGCTAAGGAAATTGAAGATGTAATCAAGACTCTCCCAGCAAACAAAAGCCCAGGCCCTGACGGCTTCACGGGGGAGTTTTACCGAACATTAAAAGAAGAACTAACACCCATTCTCCTCAAACTATTTCTAAAAATTCAAGAAGGAAGACTTCCAAACTCGTTGTATGAGGCCAGCATAATTCTAATTCCAAAACCAGAAAAAGACACTACAAAGAAAGAAAACTACAGGCCAATATCCCTGATGAACGTAGATGCCAAAATCCTGAGCAAAATACTAGCAAATCAGATCCAGCAATACATCAAAAAAATTATTCACCATGACCAAGTGGGATTCATCCCAGGGATGCAAGGCTGGTTCAATATTCGCAAATCAATAAATGTGATACACCACATAAACAAAATGAAAGATAAAAACCACATGATCATATCAATAGACACTGAAAAAGCATTCGACAAAGTCCAGCACCCATTTCTGATAAAAACGCTCAGCAATTTGGGAATAGAGGGATCATATCTTGATATAATAAAGGCCATATATGAAAGACCTACAGCCAACATCATACTCAATGGGCAAAAACTAAAAACATTTCCCTTAAGAACAGGAACAAGACAGGGATGCCCACTTTTGCCACTCTTATTTAACATAGTTCTGGAAGTCTTAGCCACAGCAATCAGACGTGAAGAAAAAATAAAAAGAATCCAAATAGGAAAGGAGGAAGTGAAACTGTCATTATTTGCAGACAACATGATATTATATATAGAAAACCCTAAAGACTCCATCAAAAATCTACTAGACTTAAATGAATTTGGCAAAGTAGCAGGATACAAAAGTAATGTCAAGAAATCGACGGCATTCTTATACACCAATGATGAACTCACAGAAAGAGAAACTAAAAAAACAATTCCATTTACCATCGTGGCAAAAAAATTAAGATACCTAAGAATAAACTTAACCAAAGAAGTAAAGGACCTATTTTCAGAAAACCACAGGACATTGAAAAAAGAAATAGAGGAAGATATAAAAAAGTGGAAGCACATACCTTGTTCATGGATTGGAAGAATTAACATCATTAAAATGTCCATATTACCCAAAGCAATCTATAGATTCAATGCAATCCCCATCAAATACTAGTGACATATTTTACAGAACTAGAACAAATACTTCAAAAGTTCATATGGAACCAAAAAAGACCCTGAATAGCCACAGCAATCTTGAAAAAGAAGGACAAAGTAGGTGGGATCACAATACCGGATATCAGCTTATACTACAAAGCTACTGTAATCAAAACAGCCTGGTACTGGCACAAGAACAGGCATATAGACCAGTGGAACAAAAAAGAGAATCCGGAAATTGACCCAAGACATTATGCTCAATTAATATTTGACAAAGGCAGCAAGAGCATACAATGGAGTAAAGACAGCCTCTTTAATAAATGGTGTTGGGAAAATTGGACAGCTACATGCAAAAAAATGAAACTAGACCATCAACTTACACCATACACAAGAATAAACTCAAAATGGAGAAAAGACTTAAATGTGACTCGTGAATCCACAAAAATCCTAGAAGAAAATGTAGGCAACAAAATTTCGGACATCATATGCAGCAGAATCTTCACTGATACATCACCTAAGGCAACAGAAACAAAGGGAAAAATGAACACATGGGACTACATCAAACTCAAAAGCTTCTGCACAGCACAAGAAACAACCATCAAAACAGATAGGGAACCCACTCTATGGGAGAGCATAATTGCCAATGATACATCAGATAAGGGGTTAATCTCCAAAATATATAGAGTGCTCATACAACTCAACAAAAGGAAGACAAAGAACCCAATTAAAAAATGGGCAGAGGAACTAAATAGACACCTCTCCAAAAAGGACATACAAATGGCTAAGAGACATATGAAGAAATGCTCAACATCACTAATCATCAGAGAGATGCAAATTAAAACAACAATGAGGTATCACCTCACACCTATCAGAATGGCCGCCATCAACAAATCATCAAACAACAAGTGTTGGTGAGGGTGTGGAGAAAAGGGGACTCTGGTACACTGCTGGTGGGAATGCAGACTGGTGCAGCCACTGTGGAAAACACTATGGTGTTACCTCAAAAAATTAAAAATTGAATTGCCTTTTGACCCAGTGATCCCACTTCTAGGAAAATACCCTAAGAAGCCTGAAACACCAACCAGAAAGAATACATGTACCCTCATGTTCATAGCAGCACTATTTACAATAGCTAAGATCTGGAAACAGCCCAAGTGTCCATCAGTGGATGAATGGATAAAAAAGCAGTGGTACATATACACAATGGAGTACTATGCAGCTGTAAGAAAGAAAGATCTCTTATCCTTTGAGACGACATGGAGGGACCTGGAGAGTATTATCCTAAGTGAAACAAGCCAAGCAGAGAAAGACAAATATCACATGATCTCACTTATTTGTGGAATATTATGAACATAACAGTCTGAGGAACAGGGTAGACCCAGAGATGTGGAAGTAAGGTATAGACTGACACCCCTCAGAAGAGGGGGTGAGGGGGGAGGGAAGAGATAAACATAGAACTTATTATGCGCATGTATGCATAACTGATGGACATGGACAACAAAGCTGGGGATGGGGTGGGGGGATGGGGAGGAGGGTGTCAATGGGGAAAAAAGGAGAAACATCTGTAACAAAAATAAATTAATAAAATTATACCTAGTTTTTTGGTCAGATTGGCAAAAAGTATTGTATGTTTTCGTTGTGCTGCAGAATTTTTGTTATTAGTTTATGGGTGCCACGAGATGAAAGAGGTTGGAAATCGCTGTTCTGACCCAATTATTGCCTGGAGTAATTTCTGTCACCCTCACCGCTGGACCGAACTTTGCCTCCAGAGCCTTGTCCTCCCTTGGAATCCAAATTCCCAGTTGACTCTTCCCCACCAGAAACCCTTGGCCTTTCCCCCTCTCCCACCACATGATACTCAAAGTACGGATATTGTTGTCCAACCAGATATGCCTCTGACCCAGAATACCATCTTTCTTGACCCCTCCAATACCCAAGATATCACCCCCTTTTCAGATTTGGCCCAGACGGTGAATCCCACATAATGTGACTTATCCTGTACCACAAACCTTGTCTGTTTCACCACCACCAGACTACAGTTTAACTGTGACTCAACCTAAATCCATTTCCCCTCTCATCGCAGCCTGCTCTGGGGAGTCATCTCCACACAGCACTGGTGCACTGTCCACTTCTGTCCTGCACGGCACTGACCACCCCAGCCTGTCGGTTCCAGACTGTTCCTCTCCGCAAGCTCTTGCCTTCGACTTGTTCCCTTCCACGTTGGAATTATGTGATTTCCCTCTAGAGGTTTTTGCTCTCAGTGTTACAAAGACATCTTCTGTGAGTAACCGTGTAGTAAAACTTGTAGATCTTGGACACATCTCATTTCTCAGCCCCGATGGGCTGACAACCCTGGAAAAGCAGGTGCAAAAGAAAGGTGATTTCCTTATGTGGAAGAAGAAAAAAAAGAGAAAAAAGACTCACCTATTATGGATGAAGGAATTTTCTGAGTTGGTAGGTGGGGAAGAGTCCTCAGACACACCCGCTTGAAGGTGTGCCCTCCCCCACCCTCAGAAACCCTCTGTGTCTCCTCAGTGCTCTATGATGAGTACCTGGCCAGAAAGTCAACAGCCGGCTTGCTCAGAGCTCAGTTGCCTCAGGCAGCATTGCCATTTGGAAAATGACTTCCAGCCCATTTCTGAATAGCCTCCCAGAGCCTCATCAGAGCTTCTGCTCAGAATCTTTAGATTGTTACTACAACCTATCTTACCTCTGTGTGTTGTGGTTGTTCTTCCTCCTCTTCTGTTTGCTGGTGGCAATTCCATCAACCCGAACTTTCTGGGAAAATGAACACACACAAACGGTAAGGAACCCTGAGTGAACTCCAAGAGACATTTTTTTAATTCCATTTCTACTGCCACATTTATGAATCAATTCGGTTTCAGAGAGACAGCGAAGATGGGATGTCCGAGAGAATACAGAACATCACTCTTCTAGGGGAAGGGACCAGGCAGGGCTAGGGGTCAGGGAGGACTCAGGTTACCATCTGATCTCACAGACCCTCTGGGTGTGGTAGAGGATTCCTGAATAACCCCAAACAGTGATTTCATGACCCTGGATTGGGTTATTTTGGGTTTGCGATCTCTGCAGAAGATCAGTTTGTTGTATTTCATCATGAGTCATATTCCCATGTCAGGTGTCACTGGACCCAGCCTCCCCTTGTGTTGGGATGATCAGGAGAGCAGTGCTGAGCCTCTGAGAGCCTCTGAGCAGAGGCAGAAGCCCAAGCTCTGTTCCAGGTTCAGAGTCCTGTCTGAGGGAGCAGAGATGGGACTGTTGACCTCAGATTTCATGCCCCCCTTAAGCAGAGGACTTCTAGGAATAGTGAGTATAGTTGTCATAGACATAATCCTTCACAGAAGTTTTAAAATATGTTTTTATTGATTTTTTTTTTTTTTAGAGAGAGAGATAGAAACATCAATGTGAAAGAGAAATATCGTTCAGCTGCCTCCTGCATGCCCCCTACTGGGGATGGAGCCTGCAACCTGGGCACATGCCCTGACAAGGAATCAAATCAGGACCTCTCAGTCCATGGGATGCTACTCATCCACTGAGCCACACTGAACAGGAATTCACGAAGTTTTTTTAAAGAAGAAAAAAAAACATTTTAAACCCTTAAAAATTTATATAAAGAAGGAACACAAAGTTTCATGAGTTAGTCATATTATACTTGGATACTCATAGTCTCTTAATATCAGTTTCCTAGGGAGAGGAGTGACAGAAGTAAGTCCAAACCCCTCATTCCTTCCTTTTGTTCTCAGCTTCAGGGCAGAGGAAAGGCCAGAAGGGAAGGTTGTACACATAAAGGTAAGGTTCTGTCCATTCCATGTGAGCTCCCCATGGGTGACCCTATCTCTCTCTTTTCCACGAAGAGCCAGGTTCATGACTTCTATGATGTCAGTTGCTAGACACAGTTTCTCTCATAAAAAAAGAACTCTCAGAGGAGAGGCTCATGGGAAGAGTGTCAGAAGCTGAGACAAGCCTCAGATTCCCTGCTCTGCTGTCCTTGGGTATGAAGCAGTGATGGACCTGGGCAAAGGGTGCTGCCCAATAGATGCCCAGAGTCGGCACTTCCCTCTCCTGACTATGTGAAAGCACTTTGACTTCAGGATGATCATATTTCTCTTTGTTGTAACCACCGACCTCTCTGCTTCACAGGGTGGTTTGAGATTCAAATAAGAAAATGTATGTGGAAGAACTTTACACATAAAGCAACATGCACGGGACCCTTATTAATATTATTGTTGACCATTTGACATCATCTACTGATTCTTGGGTCTTTCAGAGTAAATATCCCAATGGTCTCCCATAAAGGGATCCTCTGTGTTACCTGTGCTTCTACCATGACCACATATTACCTACTCTCCTGGTTTCCCAGGTTGCAGATACTACCAGAAGGAAGGAGAGGAGGAAAAGATGCTGATTTCTATCGTTAGAAGGTGACTAGTCTGTCTCCTTCTTTCCCGATCCCTCTTTAGCATGTTCTATGAGCTTCCAGGGATTCAGTGCAGCCTTCCATAGTAATGGGAGGGAGTTGCCATAGGAACAGGGATGTGAGTGAAGGCCTTGGGGTGAGTGCTATTGAGTGCATTGTGTAGTCATGGATGTGGGGCCATGTGAAGGGGTAGCAGGCTTCAGGGGCCCCACCCCCACCAGGTCAGTGGGTCCTCCTTTCCTTGTTCTGGTCCTGGCTACAGCTTTGTCCCTCCTGTCTCCTGCAGCCCCCTGGGCCAGCGTCATGATTCCATCCACTTTCGTCAACTGTTATGTCCAGACCCCTCCTGCAAGGTGTGTAATAATACAACCTCTGAGATGGATTGGCTGCTATCCTCCTTGTCCCTGGAAGATGCTACTCCCTCTGTGTCCCCTTTGGCTCCCACAGCTCCTGTGACTGAGCCATCATTCACTCTGCCCCCTGCCTTCTCAGCAGTCCCTCCAGGAGACCTCACACCACCTCCTCTGCCCGAGACTTTCCCACCACTGACCTCCAACCTCTCACCTAATCCAGTGACCTCCTTAGGTGTTTTTCCAACACTGTCACCACTGTCACCACCAGTTAAGTCTCTGCCACCAGATCCTTTTCGTTCCTTGGAAACTGAATTCCCAGTGGACAATTCCCCACCTCAACCCATTGCCTTTCCCTCTCTCCCACAACACAACACTCAGAATGAGAAAACACCTCAAACCCTGAATGCCATCATTCTTGACTCCTCCATTACCCAAGATCTCAACCACTCCCCAGATTTGGCTCAGACTTTGAATCCCGCAGCCTCAGTGACTTATCAGGTACCACAAACCTTGTCTGTTTCACCACCACCAGACCCTAATTTAACTGCTACTCAACCTAAATCCATGTCCACCTCATCAAAGCCTGCTCTGGGGAAGTCATCTCTGGACAGCACTGGTGCACTGTCCACTTCTGTCCTGCACGGCACTGACCACCCAAGCCTGTCGTTTTCAGACTGTTCCTGGCAGGATACTCGTGTCAAAGTCTCACTGCCTTCCACCTTGGCATGACATGATTTCAATCAAGATAAGGAGGTGGGGTATGACTCTGAGAAAGACCTAGACAGCTACAGGATGGGTCTGTCAGGTGAAAATTCATTGGTGTCAGGGCAGAGTGTAAGACAGACACAACTGGAAAATGCCCTGAAAGTACATTTGAGCAAGGAGTTTGATACAACACCTAAGACAAGAGAAACAAAGGAAAAAATGAACACATGGGACTACATCAAACTAAAAAGCTTCTGCACAGCAAAAGAAACAATAATCAAAATGGAAAGGGAACCCACTATATGGGAAACCATAATTACCAATGATGCATCAGATAAGGGATTAATTTCCAAAATATATAGAGTAGTCATACAACTCAACAAAAGGAAAACAAAGAACCCAATAAAAAAATGGGCAGAGGACCTAAATAGACACCTCTCCAAATAGGACATACAAATGGCCAAGAGACATATGAAAAAATGCTCAACTAATCATCAGATAGATGCAAATTAAAATAACTATGAGGTATCACTTCACACCTGTCAGAATGGCTGCCATCAACAAATCATCAAACAAAAGTGTTGGCAAGGATGTGGAGAAAAGGGGACTCTAGTACACTGCTGGTGACAATGCAGACTGGTGCAGCCACTATGGAAAACACTATGGTGTTACCTCAAAATGTTAAAAATTGAACTGCCATTTGACTCAGTGATCCCACTTCTAGGAATATACCCTAAGAAGCCTGAAACACCAATCAGAAAGAATACATGTACCCCCATGTTCATAGCAGCACTATTCACAATAGCTAAGATCTGGAAACAGCCCAAGTGTCCATCAGTAGATGAGTGGATAAAAAAGCTGTGGTATATGTACACAATGGAATACTATGCAGCTGTAAGAAAGAAAGATCTCTTATCATTTGAGACGACATGGAGGGACCTGGAGAGTATTATGCTAAGCGAAACAAGCCAAGCAGAGGAAGACAAATATCACATGATCTCTCTTATTTGTGGAATATAATGAACTAAACAAACTGGTGAACAAAATTGACCCAGAGACATAGGTACAGACTGACAAACCTCAGAAGAGGGAGTGTTGGAGGGGGAGAGATAAACCACAGAACTTATATGCATGTATGCATAACCAATGGGCATAGACAACAAATGGGGATGGGGCAGGGGGATGGGGAGTAGGGTGTCAATGGGGGAAACAGGAGAAACATCTGTAACAAAAACAAATTAATTAAAATAATTTAAAAAAAAAAGAAGTTTGAGGAAATTAGTGAGGGTCAGCTCCCTGGAACTATGCACAGTTCATGGCATGTTATCCAGCAGACACTTTCTGTGCAATCCCACACTCCAATAAAATGGAGAAGTCTGTCACCATCAGTGGGTGGGGACTACTGCCTGAGCAGGTCGCAGGAGCTTTCCTTCCTGGAGTCCCGTGCACAGCAGATGCTCGAAGCCCGCATTACCATGTTTTCTTTGAGGATGTTGTGGGGCCTGTTCACCAAAATCCTTGAACCCATAGTCACTTAAATTGAAAGACACTTCCTCCCATTCCCTGTACAATTTCAAATCATCCTTAAAAAACCTGACTTCTGAGATGGACTCCAGTTCAGGGGGCTTCACACCCTGGAGAGGAAGCTCTAAAACCCTGACTCATCCTCTCCCTGCCACCTCACTTGTGGGCAAGGAAGGTCAGGGGTGCCTGAGACCATCACCCTCCGATATCCCCCATGGGCTGGCAGAGGAGGTTCAGAGAACTGGAGATGCCAGACAGACTCTTCCGCCTGTCACAAACAGCATCATTGGCAAAGAAAGTCACAGACATTCTCAAGGAGCCAACATCTGCTCCCAAAAGCTGCCCACACAGCAAGCCGTCGTGGCACTTGAGCCAATGGATCAGAGCGTGAATTCCGGTTAGGGCAAAAAGATGAAGAAATCAGAGCCTGTTTCCATGCCCAGCGTGTCCAGGGCTGAGGAGCTCGATGCTCTTCAACCCAAAACACGTGATGTCTTGACAACCAGCAAGCCGGGAATCTCCCAAAGGATAAACGTGAATGAGAGTCAAGGAACAACTACTGTGACCACTGAAAGCCTCCCAGCAAAAATATCAGCTCTCCCAGATCCTCAATCTGCAGACCTCCAGAAGTAACTAACTGCTGAGTTAAAGGCAAAGTTGGAACAGAGGAATCCTAGCCAAGGCCAAGGCTAACTCACTGACTTGTCCCGTGATTCAGACAGCTTGACTTGCAAAGCCCCCCTGACTCGTGCTGTGTGTATCTCCATTGTGGACGGAGCAGCTCCTCTGCCCCGCAGGGCAACTGTGCCCCATCCAAGCCCCACCTGCAGGCCTCAAGCTGCCCCGGGCCTCTTGCTGCTCTCACCACTGCTGAAGGCACTATGTTCAGAGATTCCTCTCTGGTATGCAGACAGAAAACGATTCTGCAGAATTTGCCAGGGAAAGAATTTCCCACCCCAAAATACTTCCTCCCTCACTGAGAATATTGATTTTCCCTAATAAATGTTTCACTAATAATAGTGATGTCTTCTGTGTATTGTGTTAGGGGCATGGGTTTGGGTCATCTCAGGGCTTGTGCTTAGGGAAAGGAGAGAGTGAGTTCAGCACTTACTGGTTGCTTTCTTTGGCTTCAAAGTGACCAGTCCCATTAAGCTCTTATTGAAAAATAGATATCATGTTGCCCCCCAAGAAGCCCACTTCATCCCTGATGAAGGTTGAGGAGCTGGGCTCTGTCTCCTACCTGTTAGCTTAGCCATAACGAACAGGAGAGCATCTGACACCTTCCCTCAGGGGATGCTCAATGTCCTTTCCAACAGCAGAGAAGACAGGCCTTCTGTATCTGAAGAAGATCAAGGACAGGCATATTTTTTAGAAAATATCAGTGAAGAAGACATGGTGATTTAATCATTACTTAGAATCCAGAGAGCAGAGGATCCCACAGGTGGGTGAACCCTGAATGCTGTTGTTTGGGGAGATTGGCTGCAGCGGATCCTGGGCTGGTTGAGGAAGGGTCTAGGAACAGCACAGATCTGCTTAAGGATCTGTGTCATGGGTCATGTTAATGTGTTGGGGATGCATGATTTAATTTTTGTCTCTGAAGTATCCCTACTGCAGGGTCACCATTATTTTTTATTTTTATTTTTTTTATTTTTCTGAGAGAAAACTTCACTCAGCTATCGGTGCAAGAAATATTAACCAGGGAGTCACCTACCTCCTAGTCTAAAACAAAGCTGAAAGTGAGGAAAAGATGCCTTAGATTAAGTGACAAAAAAAGAACAAATGAAGAAGGAAAGAGTGACCTTGCTGGTGGAGCCAAGGTTATGCCCCATCATCCCCACACTGTGACCCTGTTTGGCTCCCAGCTTCCCCAAACTGATCTGAGCCCCACCTGCCCTGGCTGAACAGAGCACCTCACAGCACACTGATGCCTCACCCCAAACACGCATGGCTGCTCCTTGAGTACTGAGACAGTATCTGCAGGGATGTCCTCAGGCACGGCATCCCTGTCTCAGAGCCTTCCTTCCATCCTGCTTGATGGAAAGATGCAAGATCTTGTCCTTAGTGTGGACATTTCACCTCTCAGGATGGAGGTGTCACCTTTGATATTCATGGCTTTGGCGTAGCTATAATAAATGTCCCCCAGAACACCTGCAGCTCATGAACCAGAGGTGAGTTCTAGACTGTGCACCAGGGTTACTGATGTTTGGGGGCTCACCATGGACATCTGTGGAATGCTCTCCTTGGCCAAACCTGCACACATACCCACCCTTACTATTGGGAACTGGAGGTCAACCCCACTGGTACAGACTGAAACACAGAAATGGAGTGACTGTCCTAGAGAGCACTTGAGGTAGTTTATCCAGTAAGCCTTGTGAATCCTGAGTGTCAAGGAAAAACAGCAGCAACAGCAAAAACAGATGTCCACCAGAAACCTCTGTCACTACCACACTTGTATCTTTTGTCCAGAGTTATGCCATTAACCCTACAATGTCTGAAGTTTGTAACAAAAAAAAAAAAAAAATGCAGATTTTGTGTAAGTCCTGGGAGGAACAAAAAGGTGAAATGGAGCCCAAGGCAGGGAACTGGAAGGGATGAGAAGGCAATGGGGGCTCTGATATCCACATGGATCCAGCCCCCAGTACCCCAGCCCCCCATTCCCTTCATCATCTCATCTCAGGGTCCTTTACTTCTGCTCCGGTGCAGTTACTGCCACACTGTGGAGCTTACTGCCAGGAACACCTCTGCCATCTGAAATAATACAGTCTGACCTTCCACCCTTCCACCTTAAACCCCTATCCTTCCAGCTGATATGCCCCTTGTTAACTTTTCAACCCCAGATCACTCATTTTTCCACTCACTCCCTGTCAGTTCACAAAGCTCTTGTTTCCCTCCCTTACCAAGGTAGACTTGAGGGTCCATCAGGTAATCAACTTTTAAACAGCTCCACGACAAATGGGCCCCTTCCAGTCCCCTTTAATCCTTCCTGCCTGGCAACATTTCCACTCTGTATTTCCCCAGAAATGTCTTACCTATGTAACTGATCAACATTGGATTAAATCTCACAATCGATTCTACTGGTATCCGAGACCTACCTGGAAATCATTAACTCATTCCACAAACAGTTGTCCCTTGTTTACTAATGCGGACAAAACAAATGGAGCCTAGGTCTCTGTTTCCTTAGTCCCTTCTCTCTCTAAAGCCACTCAAATGGATTTCAAATCTCTCTCACTTCACAGCTGAGTCCCTCTCTCCTGGCTCAGCCGATGTTCTGGACCCCTGTCCTCAGAGGAGCTAGGACCATGGGATGGGGACTTCTCAACAAACACTTCCACTTTCTTCCTTTTTCCTTCCTGTTACATGGAAAGAGTTTTCCTTCCCAACCCAAAGGAATGACACTTCCCGAATCACCTTACTGAGAGAGAGCTAAATTCCCATCTTGATGGACAGATGTACCCTTGCCAGGTATCCTTTGGCCCCTCCTTCTCCTGAGGTACCTAACATCTTTTGTTTTTGAAAGCTGCTTGAAAAACAAATGTTTAACCATGAACAAAATCAGATAAAAAATATATCTTATATCTTCCCATGTACCCTCACCAAACTTTCACAATTATTTGGCATGTATAAAACATCCCATTTTTACAATACAGGAAAGTGAAAATGCCCATTAAAATGCCTTACTTTCCATCTCTCAGACTTATGCTATGTGCCCATGTCAGAGTTCTCACATTTCTTTGATATTTATCACGTGGAACACACTTCTGCACCACAGATGCAAACAGCATTGGTGACGAAAAAGCATTGAGCTTTAAAGACTTTGGCAATCAGGTCTGCTCTGCTTTTTAGTCCACCCTGAGGAGTCATTTGAGTGAGTTCTCTCAACTCCGTGCAAGAAGTAATCCTACAGAGCAAATCCCATGCACAATATTGCTGTTTTTAATCACCCATTAACTACACTAACATGCTAACTGTAGAAAAGTAGAAAACTATGGAATAGGCATCGCTGTACGTGTTTTCAAATATTTAGAAAATTCGTTTTGCAAGAAAAGGGCTATAACAAAGGAGATCTGAGACATGTGCTTATTTCTTTCCAAAATTCTATTAAAAGTAAGAGATGTGATGAAAAGAGGTTCAACATCAACAGCCATCAGGGAAATGCAAATCACAAACACTATAAAGCCTGGCCCAGTGGCTCAGTTGGTTGGAGCATCATCCACCAAAAGGCTTCGGGTTTGATTCCAGGTCAGGGCACATGCTTAGGTCGCAGATTGAATGCCCAGATGGGGCAGGTACGGAAGGCAGCCTACTGATACTTCTCTCTCACATCATTGTTTCTTTCTCTCCCCCCTTTCCTCTCTCCTAAAAATCAATAAAAACATGTCCTCAGGTGAGAATTATAAACATAAATAAACAACAAAAAAAAAACCCACTATGAGATAGTACACAACCAAAAAATTGCTAAAGTTAAAAGGTCACATAAGTGTCGCTGAGAATGTGGAGAAAGTGGAACCCTCATACATTGCTGGTGGGAGTGAAAAATGGTGCAGCCTCTTTGGAAAATAGTCTGGAACTTCCTGAAAATGTTAAACAGAGAGTTACCATATGACCAGCAATCCCACCTCCAAATATACACTGATGAGAAATGAAAGCACATACCCACACCAAATCTTGTAAACAAATGTTCGCAGCAGTAGTATTCACAATAGTAAAAGGAAAAACAACCCAAACATCCATCAACTGATCAATGGGTAAAAAAGAAAAAAAATAGTGGCATATCCATAAAATGTAATATGTTTTGGCAATAAAAATTAATACATACTACAACATGGGTGAACCCTAAAAATACTATGCTTGGTGAGTAAAGCCAGTCACAAATGATTACATATGATCCATTCATATGAAATGTCCACAAAGGACAAAACTAGGAAAACAGAAAGTAGATTTGTGGTTGCTTAGGTCTGGGGGTGGGAAGGGGAGGAGAGGGATGAGAGCTAAATATTAGAGGGTTTGTTTGTAAAATCATGACGCTGTTTTAAAATTAACTGTGAGATGCACGTGTCTGTGAATATGCTAAAATCATAAAACTAAACACTTTATTTATTTTCTTTTTTTATTTATTAGTCATGCTCAATCAACAGATATTTTTTTAAACAACACATTTTTATTTTATTTTTTATATTTTGTTCTTTATTGATTTTAGAGAGAGAGGAAGGGAGAGGGAGAGAGAGATAGAAACATTGATGAGAGAGAACATCAATTGGCCACCTTCTGCACGCCCCCCACTGGGGATCGAGCCCACAACCTAGACATGTACCCTGACCGGGAATCGAATCGGCGAACTCTTGGTGCATGGGTCGCCACTCAACCAGTGAGCCACACCAGCCGGGCATAAAACATGAACACTTTAAATGGGTGAACTGTATGGCATGTGAACATTTCAATATAGTTGTTAAAACAAGTGAAGGATTTAGAAAGAGTAAGTACTTGAGAAAGACGAATAGGGGAGAGGATATGACAAAAGATGTCAACACCTTTTCGGAAGATGGAAATCCAGGTGAGGCGTGATAAGTGACTGCAGAGCAGAGGAAGTGCTGGCACACCCCGTCACTCCACAAAACCCGGGAAGACAAGTGCCCCGGAGGACCCAGTACAAAATAAATTAGGGGTCCCGTGCAGTAAACATCCTTAATTGATATTTTTATATTTTGTTTAAATTTTTAAAATATTTTATTCTTTTTTGGGGGAACAGTTGTGACTTTCTCCAGTAATTTGTAAAATTCTATTTGGAATGTTAACATGTTTCAAATGTCCAAGAGGATCCCAAGTTTCTCGTCTGGGACAGACTCAGACAACTGTTTTTTTATTTATTATTATTATTTATTATTATTATTATTATTATTATTATTATTATTATTATTATTATTTTAATCCTCACTCAAGATATGTTGGCAGTGTCAGGTGAGGAACCTGTTCCTCCCCAAATAATCGCACACTGATTTTCAGGGAGACTGTTTCCTTCAATCTACCAGAACCCTGTCTCTGGGGAGAATCTGCTACAAAGCCCATCTAGGCCATTCTTTCCTTGGCCTTAACTTCCAGGATTCTTGGAAAGACAAATAAAAAAAATAAAATAAAAAGAATGACTTTTTAGATTTTCACAAAGTGAGAAAAAGACGTGAAGCCATTTTAAAAACAAAGGTGGTCAGAATACCAGTGGACAACTTCATGGACTTCATGATAGCTACTTGATGGACAGGACATCCCAGCCCTCACAACTGGCTGTGACATTGAGGGCAAACCAGAGGAACTGTGCGTTTGTCAGTAAGTCCTATGTGTCCAGACTCTCCAGGAAAAACTGACTCAGAAATAGAGCTAGGTCTTCTGGGTTCTTCCCTCTTTGTACAGAGTCCCTAGTGGCTATTCTCATTTCTAGAGGTAGTTCCCCATTAGAGTATTGCATTCTGTTACTCAATGGAATCTGTATTGGTTCTATAGTCCAAATGCAAGATCAAGACTTCCAACACTTCCTCATTCACATTTCCATCCCCTCCCCCACCCAGGTACACCCTCTACCCTTGCCTCAAATCAAGCACCAATTCCAGCCCCTATCTTTCACTCACGTTCAGCCCAGCCCCACTGTCGATGCTGACACTCAATCCTACCATCTGCTTCCACATTCAAGATTAGGGACTGTAGGGTGTCTTTCCATGGATCCCAGAATGAGTCAGAGTCTAATATCTTGGATGAAAATCAACACCTGGGATGGCATGTGTTGCAGAAGCAGCAGGAAGTTTTGTAATGTTTTTCCCTGTGCTCCAAAACTCTCAAAAGGCCACGTGTCCTCAAGCTTCCAACCATCCATTTGTCCGCTGGTCATCCCACTCTTATGTACTAGTCTTCATCCTTCCTGATCGTTACCATATACCACCAGTGAACCTGAGGAGAAACTGAGGCTCCACATTCCAAGGAGGCTAATCCCACTCAGGTACCCCCATGCCTGCAGGAATCTAGAGACTCTAAAACTGATGGTGCCTCAGTGTAAATTAACAGAAACTTCTCAGCAGACAGACAGGCATGCTCACTTACAACCCTCTGATCTTCAGAGTCCGAGTAGCAAGGATGAGCCAAGACTGAATTCAGTCTCTGAGAAAGTTTCCATGATAGATCTCAACCAAGTTTCTGCTAAACAAGGACATGAGGAGGAACCTTGATAATATGCTCAGAAAGAGCCCAGAAGACAGTGCACAAAGGCTCTCAGAATGCTACCTAGTCAAGAGTCTGAGGGCTGCCTCAGAGTCAAGAAACAACTATGTGTGTCACTCAAGAAATCACTTACAGAATTATTAAAGGTTTCAGGGAAGAAAAAGGACATAAACCAGAATCAAATGTAAACTATTCTTAGATGACACTTGAGCAGGCAGTGTTGGCAGATCACTGAGGGTAGGTTCTCTACTGGTGTGTGTCATTCATTGCTGGATGATGACTATGCACCACCTTCTTCTGGGGGTTCCCAGACCAATGTGGAAAACAAATTCAAGAAACACTGGTGGGTAAGGTCTACTGCAAGACTGCCACTCCCAGGTTTTCTTTTCTTGATCCCAACATCTGACAGGTGCTAGAAGTGAATATTATAAAATTTTGCATGAGTCAAAGGTGGGGCCTACCCTTCAAGGCTGTTGAATCCACAAAATTATGTATATATTGAGAGAACCCAAAATATGGCCTCTTCTCTAATTTGACTTTCCTCCCCAGCCACGCATATTTCTGGGGTGAATTCAAAAGCTGAGTTTTGCATCCCCTTGAAGAGAGCTCTAAATCATTTTAGGGAAACAAGGTAAGAACAACAAATTCTGTCATTTGGATTTTCTGTCAAATTCTGTCATCTTGGATTTTCATCTGGCTTCTTCATCTCTGGGCAATAAAAATGGAGGGAGGAACCGAAAACATCCCACTATGATATTAACCATAAACTTGCAGAGAACAAGAGAATTGAGCCTGGCAGTCAGACATTGGCCCCTCACACACAGCACCATAGATAAAGTGAGGCAGAATGAGACTCTACTAGACCATAGATGAAGCCTGGTAGGGCCGAACATGAGCCAAGGAGTGAGAATGTGAATTCCAGTGATAGAGCAGAAATGATTCAGGGCCAAAGGCCAGTGGAGAAGTATTTAGAACATATTTTAATTTCTAATGTGTTCAGGGAGACATTCAAGGTTCAGGAGTTTTGTGGCCTTAAATCAAAACCATGTGACATCTTGAAAGTCCCAAATGATAAATGTCAATATGAGTAAAGTAGAATCTACTCTGACCATTGAATGTCCTTTATCCCAAATTTCAGTTCCCCAAGATTCTAAATGATCAAACCTGAAAACAGCTTCTTTGGGGGTTAAAGTAGAAACTGGAGAGGCAGGGAGCAGTGCCTGGTTCCAAGCTGTCCCGTGGACGTGTCCCTTACTGCAGATAGCTTGTCTTCCCCCTTCTCACTGACTCAGTACAGAGCGGCTCCAGGAGGGACATGGTAGCTTCCCAGGGGCTGCATATTCACTTAGAGGACAGTGGGATCAGCACAGAGCAGAGGCAGGAGCTCTGGGTCTCTAAGCCCGTCCTATGGAAGTGTCAGGATAACCCTTTCCCACCCGCTGAAAAGAAAGTGAGAACTCTGGCCCCCAAAGAAGGAGAATCTGGAAGTGAGGATTCAGGAGTGGGGACATCTGAAGCCGGAAAGAAGAGCTATTGTGTTGAATACAGAGAATTAGAGGGTACTTTCCTGTCTTGGTCACAGAATAAACAGTTTTCTCCTGATAGTTACTTCAGAAAAAAGATGGGGCAATTTTTCCAGTGGATCAATTCCAAGAGAAAAATGAAAATTCGGGAACTTCCCAGCAAAGAACCAATTTTACGTTAACAATGCAGAGCACCAAGACCCGGCTGAAAGTACAGCTGTCTTTGTAAATTGTGGGTTCATGACAGCCATTGTAAAGATCCTAAAGAAGAAACTGGCATTTTGGGTAAAAACCTGAGGCCTTGCAGTTAACTTAGCAGAAGGAGAAACTGTAAAGCCTGACAAGGGACATCGTTCAATCCTAGTTCTCTCTCTGACCCACAGCAAGAGGAAGGCACAAGTACCAAGTGCTGCTACCAATAAGCTGTCTCTGCTGACCAGAGTTGTCTTCAAAGTGCTATAAAGAAGAGAGTCAAAATCAGACATCCTCTCCAAGGATAAGCCATTGTGCCGGTGTCAACACACTTCCCCACACTCTAGGGAGCCTGTGCCTGTCCAAACCCCACCAACATACATCAGTTATGGCAGGCTCTCCAACCACCTTCACCCCTGATGTAGCCATGTGTTCATAGATTTAACTCTTTTATGCAATCAGAGAATGCTTCTCAGCACTCCTAGGGAGAAAAAAATATCCCCAAACAAATCATTTGGTACTACCTGAGAAAGGCTCACAGTTTTCAAGGTAAATCATCCTATGATGAGTACAATCTTTCAATTTCAATCTTAGCACAACTAAAAATATTGAATCCTCCTCAAATAAATGATTTTTTCTAATGGAGACGGGTGTTCTCTGTGCAGTGTATTGGGTTGTGGGTTTTATACAGTCCTGGACTTGTGCTCAGGGAATGGAAGGAGTTAATTCAGCTTCTAATGATTTTTCTCATTTCATTTCTAAAAGAAATTTCCTCCCTTTGTAGAAATCATGACCATGGCCTTCTCAGATTAATCCTGGGGTCCTTTATTTGACCCTGCTCAGATGCTGTGATTATAAAACACTTAAGTTTTTTTAAAAAAGCTTATACTAAAAAAATTTCAGACCATTTCAAATGAGAAAAAGCCTTAAAGTCCAGGACTTGTCTAAAACTGTCTTTTTATCTGGCCCCTCCTTATTTTGAACCATATCCAGGTGTAGTGTGAGGTGAATTACTCTGGCATAACACAGCCAGAATCTCCTCTTGTTGCCTCCAGGAAGTTTTGGAATTGGAAGCAGGGAAGGAGGTTGCTTTGGCCCTTAAGTTCGTGGTAGAAAGAAACCTTCCTCTTGGATCTCTTGGTGTTGAATAAAAGTCACTTGCTCTTAAGAGCTCTTCTCTCCCTCATGAAGGTTAGAGTGACAGGCCATGATCCCCACCCCTCAGAGTAAGCTCTAATAAAAATGAGTATCAGTTCACAATTTCCCTTTCTGCTACCCTTAATAGAGGAGGAGGAAAGACAGAACTTACAACTCAAAAATAAAATAAACAAAAAAAAGAACCAGGGATACAAATAATTCCCTGAAAACAGTGCCTTATTTTCACTTAGGAAAAGTTGCCATTTCAGAGTATCACTCAGGTGGGTGGTCATTGATTGGGGTGTGTATGGATGGGTATTGCAACTGTAGACACTGGGTTGGCCAGGGCAGGCTCTTGTGAGTGATAATGGGGTGTTCCAGCTGAACAATCTACTGTTAGTTGGGTAAATTTACCTGGAAGTCGCATTTTGAGTTCAGCAATGAGGTTGTGAGAGCACCTCAAAAAACAGGAAGAGCTGCCCTTCGGGGAACTCTCTTTAAAATTCCTAGCTTGGCAGAATATTGCAGGATCAAGAGATCACCCAGCATCCCTTGCAGATTGGTAACCAAGCAGCCATGCAGAATTTGGGGTGAAAGAAGACCAAAAGTAAGATAAATGCAATGGTATAGTGGGGAAAAAAAGAAAAAGTGAGGAGAAGAATAATGATCTCATCATTATAACTCATGACCTTATCCTGGCCATCAATTCCACCCAATACTACCTAACTTCTACCTCATCTCCTAGAAACAAGTCAGATCTTGGTAGAGAACAATAGTACCATTTTAGCATAAGAATACGTGGCATACAAAATCCTTAACAAAATATTAGCAAATCGGATCCAGCAATACATCAAAAAAAGTATTCACCATGACCAAGTGGGATTCATCCCAGGGATGCAAGGCTGGTACAATATTTGCAAATCAATAAATGTGATACACCACATAAACAAAATGAAAGATAAAAACCACATGATCATATCAATAGATGCTGAAAAAACATTCGACAAAATCCAGCACCTATTTCTGATAAAAACACTTAGCAATGTGGGAATAGAGGGATTATTATCTCAACATAATAAAGGCCACATATGAAAAACCTACAGCCAACATCATACTCAATGGGCAAAAACTAAAAGCATTTCCCTTAAGAACAGGAACAAGACAGGGATGCCCACTTTTGCCACTCTTAATTAACATAGTACTAGAAGTTTTAGCAACAGCAATTAGACATGAAGAAAACATAAAAGGAATCCAAATTGGAAAGGAGACGTGAAACTGTCTTTATTTGCAGATGACATGATATTGTACATAGAAAACCCTAAAGACTCCATCAAAAATCTACTAGATTTAATAAATGAATTTAGCAAAGTAACAGGATACAAAATTAACTTGAAGAAAATGACGGCATTCTTATACACCAATGATGAACTCACAGAAGGAGAAACTAAAAAAGCAATCACATTTACCATTGCAGCAAATAAATTAAGATACCTAGGAATAAACTTAACCAATAAAGTAAAGGACCTATTCGCAGAAAACTACAGGTCATTGAAAAAAGAAATAGAGGAAGATATACAAAAATGGGAGTATATACCAATTCATGGATTGGAAGAATTAACATCATTAAAATGTCCATACTACCCAAAGCAATCTATAGATTCAATGCAACCCCCATCAAAATACCAATGACATATTTCACAGAACTGGATCAAATACTCCAAAAGTTTATATGGCATGAAAAATGACTGCGAATAGCTACAACAATCTTGAAAAAGAAGAACAAAGTAAGAGGGATCACAATACCGAATTTCAGGTTATTCTACAAAGCCATAGTAATCAAAACAGCCTGGTACTGACACAAGAACAGGCATATAGATCAATGGAACAGAACAGAGAAAACAGAAATTGACCAGTCATTATGCTCAATTAATATTTGACAAAGATGGCAAGAGCATAGAGTAAAGACAGTCTCTTCAATAAATGGTGTTGGAAAAAATTGGACAGCTACATGCAAAAAAATGAATCTAGACCACCAACTTACACCATACACAAGAATAAACTCAAAATGGAGAAAAGACTTAAATGTGACACATGAATCCATAAAAATCCTAGAAGAAAATGTAGGCAACAAAATCTCAGACATCACACGCAGCAGAATTTTCAATGATACAATGCCTAAGGTAAGAGAAACAAAGGAAAAAAATGAACACATGGGATTACATCAAACTAAAAAGCTTCTGCACAGCAAAAGAAACAATCATCAAAATGGAAAGGGAACCCACTATATGGAAGAACATAATTGCCAATGATACATCAGATAAGGAGTTAATTTCCGGTATATATAGAGTATTCATACAACTCAACAAAAGGAAGACAAAAAACCCAATTAAAAAATGAGGAGAGAACCTAAATAGACACCTCTCCAAAAAGGACATACAAATGGCCAAAAGACATATGAGAAAATGCTCAATGTCACTAACCAGCAGAGAGATGCAAATTAAAATGACTATGAGGTATTACCTCACTCCTGCCAGAATGGCTGCCATCAACAAATCATCAAACAACAAGTGCTGGTGAGGGTGTGGAGAAAAGGAGACTCTAGTACACTGCTGGTGGGAATGCAGACTGGTGCAACCACTATAGAAAACAATATGGTGTTACCTCAAAAAATTAAGAATTGAACTGCCATTTGACCCAGTGATCACACTTCTAGGAATATACCCTAAGAAGCCTGAAACACCAATCAGAAAGAATATATGTACCCCTACGTTCATAGCAGCACTATTTACAATCACTAAGATCTGGAAACAGCCCAAGTGTCCATCAGTAGATGAGTGGATAAAAAAAGCTGTGGTACATATACATAATGGAATGCTATGCAGCTGTAAGAAAGAAAGATCTCTTATCCTTTGAGATGACATGGAGGGACCTGGAGAGTATCATCCTAAGCGAAACAAGCCAATCAGAGAAAGATAAGTATCACATAATCTCACTTATTGGTGGAATATAATGAACAAAACAAACTGAGGAACAAAATAGACCCAGAGACATGGAAGTAGGGTATAGACTGACAAAACTCAGAAGAGGGGGATGGGGGAGAGGGAAGAGATAAACCAGGGAACTTATATGCATGTATGCATAAACATGGTCATAGACAATAATGCTGGGGGGGGGGGCGGGATTGGGAGGAGGGTGTCACTGGAGTAAAAAGGAGAAACAGCTGTAACAAAAATAATTAATTAATTAAAAAAAAAAGAATATGTGGCATAATTATTGAGCATGGAGACAGTATTTCCAGGGATGTTGTCAGGAAGGCTGTCCTATTTGCTGCATGCCTTCCCAGCCACACTACATCATTCACCAAGGTTATAGTTAAATGAGATGTGCTAGTGATCATTGGTTGTATAACTCGTATGCTAATATTGAATGCCTTACAAAAATACACATTTATTATCTCAAAGATATTGGGGGGCTGGAATCCAAGCAAGGCCTACCTGAGTTCTCCGCTTCAAGATGTCTCACAAGTTAGCAATTTTGGTGTCAGCTGTAGCTGCCTGCAGTTTCATCTGAAGGCTCATCTGGGGAAGAACCCACTTGTGTGTTCATTTATATATTTGTTGTCAGGATTCAGTTCCTTAAGGCATGTTGGACTGAAGTCCTCAATTCCTTGCTGGCTGATGGCTCGTGGCCACTCTCAGTTCCTTGTCCTCTAGGCCTCTCCAATACAGCAGCTTGCTTCATCAAAGTCAGGAGAGAGTCTGCTAATAAGACAGAGTTATAATCTTGTGTAAGCTAATAATGGAAATGACATCCTATCACATTTCCCTTATGTTATGATTCAGAAGCAAATCACTAAGTCCAACCTATACTCAAGGGAAAAATTATACACCGGTGTAAATATCCAAAAGTGTGGGAATCATTGCGACTTTCTTAGAAGCCTTCCTAACATAAGGGGGTCTTCTTAGAAACCCCACTCAGGTCATTGAAGCAAAAGTGACCAAAAGTGTCAAGTAGATGCTTGTCCCCAACCATACTCATGTCATGAAATTCAAAGCTATTTAACGTGGAAGTGGAATGCAGGCTGGCAAGAAAAATATCAAAGAAACTAGAGGATGCAAAGAAGATGGGAAAGGTGGCATGGAGGTCAAGGTGGTGCAAGGCCCCAGACGGTTAGAGAAAGACAATGTAGGGGCTATTTCCAAAAGATGAATGAAAGCTGGTTGCAAAAACAAAACTGGTGTCTACTACAACTCTCTCCCTCACTGCCCTATTACTGCCTTACTGTCCAGAGTCATTTTATTTCCTGAAACTTGGAGTTTTAGGAAATGCTGACTGTGGAGACCTGGGGACAGGAAAGAGGTGGGATGGAGCCCAGGACAAAAACTAGAGGTGGCAGGAATCAGTCAGAGGCCCCAGCATCCATGTGAGCAGACCATGCGGTAGTCTGGCCTCTCACTGTCGTCCCTTCTTACCTTAGAGCCCCCTACCTCCATTCCAGTTCAGTAATGGCCACATCCCAGAACTTAACGCCAAGAGCACTCTGCCTTCTGAAAATACAGTCCAACATTCCACCCTCTCTGTTTTATTCTTTCAGCTTGTGCTCTCAGTATGCCAATCTCTCAACTTATTCAGGAACCACAAGCCTCTTTACACTTTCTCCCTGTCCATCTGACACCCCCATCTTCATTTCCTCTCTAAAGAAAACCTCATAGTCCAATATTTAACCCAAAACCTAAATAGCTGTATTCCAAACAGCCTACAGCATTCTCCTTTCATCTGTCCTGTCTGGAAAATTCAACTCTGCCTTTTTAGACCTGTCTCCTAATAAGGGACTAATTCCTCTTGCATGAAATCACATGATTGAGTATGTCTGTGCCACCATAAACTTATGTTTTACAACGAATTTTCAGTCCCAACACTACATGAAAAGAATCCATTCATTCCTTCAGTGTTGAGCATGCACTGGGCACTGTCTAAGCATTAGGGACACACCACTGAAGGAAGCTCTGTCTTGGTGGAGATTTTATGATTGTTTCTGTAGCCAATTCTCTTGCCTAAGTACTCAAAACCATTTTTACCTTCTTACAACTTCTCCACACTCCTCACTCATTGAGCATATGTGCTGGGCCACCACAGGTGAATGAGAAGTCATCAGATCAGAACTTTTCATCATAAAAACTTCAAATCAACAACAAAAACAAAACCCTGACATAAAACTCCATTCTCTCTTACCTTTTTCCTTCGAATTATATTGAAATGTTTCCCCTGGATGCTTTCCTTGATCCTCCTAAGCTAAGATATATCCTTACTTTTCAATTCAAAAGACTTTTCACACCGTGTTATATCTGGCTGAGTGATCTACCTCCCCAGAAGACCAAGACTGTGTTTACCTCATCAAAGCCGATATACCTAATGGAGCTCGGAAACCTCTGGAGGGATGTGCAAGCAACGGGAGGGATTTCTATGGAGAGGCTCCGTCCAACGTGCTTCACCCAACGGGCACCAGAAGTCCAGTGATGCTGAGGGACGCGACGGGGCTATATCCAGGGGTGGGGCTTGAGAGGTTTAACGTTTTTTGCTTCTTAGGAACGTCTAATTTCAGGCTTCTGGGTCTACTTCTATCGCTTATGGAAAAGTTTAAATTTAAGTCAAAGACAGGATCCGGGAAAGATTCTGTAGTCCCAAGTTATCTCCTCCCTGCCCTTCCTGAAGGATCCTTCCTTCCAACTGTCATTTCCATTCTCAACTGCCTGGTCTCGTGCTCTCTCAGACCCCCTACCCCCCCCCCCCCCCCCCCGTGGGAGTTCCCGCTGCCTCAGAAATTGCCCAGAGGCCTGGGGGCGGGGCTGCGCCCGATCGCCACGCCCCCTTTGCAGTGGCCACTCAAGGGAACTCCAGGGAGGCGCTAATACTGATAAGTACAGTACCAACATTGACTCTGAGGGTTGCACCTTGCATTGGCTGCCCAGGCTTGCACAAGTAACCCAAGTCTCAGATCTCATCTATTTTGTTGTTTTCAGAGGATCCAGCAAGAGCTTTAACTCCCCTGGAACCCATCAGTGACTCTAGTAGGAATGGTTCCTGGGAACCCCAGGTAGATGTCCATCAAAGCATTGGTGTCATTGGACAGAGAGGTAGACACAGATCAGTTCATCCAGCCCTGCAAGATCCAGGACAGCAGGACATGAGCCTCTCCTGCTGACAAGACTGCAGCCTCTCTATAGGGCAGAAAATCTCAGGTAGCAGCTCTTCTGTCAATGGTTTAGGAAAGCCATTTGAAAGCTTTGATTCTAGTACAAGTTCCAGTGGGGAGGGTAGAGGAATGCCCACTTAATGTTTAGCCTATTAACATGGCCGTATGCAAAGCTTAAGCAGAGTAATTCTTACCAAGGGTCTAGGGCAGGTCAACATGAAAGGAACATGAGAACATAGGAGAGTTAAAGTGAGTCTGGGAGCACCCTTCCTCTCTCCAAATTAAGTTCCACAATGACAGTGGACATTTGTTACTGCCCCTGTAGTGTAGATGGTCTTGTGTGCTTCCAGAATGCTGGCTCACCCCAGGCTTCACAGTGGAGCATGAGGACTACACAGCCATTTCTCACACTTTCTGTGGTGAAAGACCAGTTTGCTTTGTCCCCCATACCTCCTTCCACTGTGGACTGACACTGTGTAAAATACAATAAAAATGAACCACTGGGAAAATGACACACAAAACAAAAACAAACAAAGCACAAGCCTCAAATTTTTATTATTACTCTGTCAAATTGCAATAAAAGTTTCTAAACATTCTCAATTTCTATACTTAGCTTGTAGCTGATAGTAACGAAAATGTGAAGACAGGCATTGGTCCACAGACCACACTTTGAGTAGCAGTGACACAGCCTTGGCCAATAGTATTCTCTGGTTCCCAGTAATTGTTTCAGGAGTGTTCTTGTGACTGAGCTAGTCCCATTCAGTGCGATATTGGGACTTTAGTCAATATTGGGACAACAATTCTGTTTTTCCTGCCAGAATGCCATCTTGGGACCATAGAAGAAGTAGGCAGGGAAAGAGCCAACACTAAGAAAGTAGAACGAAGGGATGCTGAGTCAGAAGCTCAATCTACTCCTGTATTGTGGAGAAATATAAGCCAATAAAGCATAGTGTTGGCCAAAGCCAGAATCTATCTGGTTTTCTATTATCTGCAAGAGAAAGAGTCCTTTGTGACACGATGATGAATTGGCACATTTCTCCGTGAGCTCACAACCATCTTCCCTTTTGCCCGTCATCTTCCAAAACAGAGATCTGGGTATGCCTTTCTTCTGGTTATGAAAGCCTCAGCTTCCCACTGCCCTTGGTACAACATTCACTCTTCTTAAACTGTCATTCAATGTCTCCAACAATTCAGTCCCCTTCTACTTTTATAGCCTAATTTTTTGCTACTCTCATCTTTACGCACATAACTTTATGCTTTACCGTGTCCAGACATGTCCTTTTATATATGGTATAGGTTTGCTCGTGTCCCCTCGGGCTGCATAGCACCTCCTCTACCCACATCCTTTTCTGACTTTCTAAGAATAGGACCTTAAGGGCTTAACATATGCATTATTTTTAAATGTAAACATCACACATCACCACCATTGTGCCAATTCAGAGTAATTTTGAGAGTGAACGGAGGGCAAATTGATGACTCCAATATTTGATAAAAACTGCATTTAGACCCCAAAGATCTCATTTCCTAGAGAGTCTAATGGTCATACTACCTATATTTCAGAAAGCAACAAGCTTTGACAAAGTATGACTTTAAGCTAGTGCAAAAATAAATAAGCAAGAAATAAAAACATATATCCGCACCAAAACATGTACCCAAATGTACATACCAGTTTTATTCATAATAGGCAAAAAGTAGAAACACCCTATTGTTCATCCGATTAATCTTTTAAAAAATTTAGGATATTCATAGAATGAAATATTTTTTATATAAAGAAATGAAGTAATGATATATGCTACAACATAAACAAACATTGAAAATATGCTAAGTGAAAGAAGCCAGATATGAAAGGCCACATATTGTGTGATTCCATTTGTATGAAATGTTTGTACTCAGCACATCTACAGAGAAAGTAGAATAGTGGTAACCTAGGGCTGAGGGAAATAATAAGTTTGAAAGGTAAAGGCTAAAGGGAGCAGAGGGTGTTTTGTTTGTTTGTTTTTAATCCTCCCCAAAGACATGCTTATTGATTTTAGAGAGGGGAAGTGTGGAAGAGAGAGAGAGAAACATCAATCAGTTGCATTCCCTTACACGACCGGAATGGGGATCAAATTGGAAACCTAGGTGTGTGCCCTGACCGGAATGGAACCCACAACCTTTAGGTGTACAGGACAACACTCACATTAACTGAGTCACACTGGCCAGGGCAGGATAGATTTTCTTTATAATGATGAAAATATTCTAAAGTTATGGTGATGATGGATGCACAACTTTGTGAATATACCAAAATCCACTGAATTGTACACTATTAATATGTGAATTATATGGTGTGTGAATAATGTCTCAATAAAGTAAACTTAAAAAAGAAATAGTTTATAGAAGTTTTATTCAGAGTTGCCAAGACTGACAATCAACCAAGATGTCCAAGGTCAATGGATAAATGGACTGTGGTACATAGACACAAATATTATTCAGCGTTAAGAAGAAATGAACTATTAAACCATAAAAAGACATAGAGGAACCTTTTAAAAAATCTTTCTTTCTTTTTTTATGTATGCATTTTTTTTTAATGTATTGAGTTGACACTGGTTAACCAGATTATACAGGCTTCAGGTGCACAATTCCACAACACATAATCTGTACCCTGTATTGCATGTTCACCACTCCAAGTCAAGTTTCCGTACATCAACATTTATCCCCCCACTCTCCTCCATCTCCCCCAACCCCTTCCCCACTGTAATCATCACACTTTTGTCTGTCCATGTGTTCTTTCTCTTTTTTTCTTTTTTTCTCAATCCCCCCATCTCTCCACATTATGCACCCCACCCCCTGAGCTGTCAGCCTTCTATCTATGAGTTTGATTCTATTTTGCTTGTTAGTTAATTTTGTTCATTTGATTCCATGTATAAGTGAAATCATATGATGCTTGCCTTTCTCTTACTGGCTTATTTCACTTAGCATAAAGCTATCCAGGTCCAACCATGCTGTCGAAAAGGGTAAGTGTTCCTTCCCTTTTATGGCAAAGTAGTATTCCATTGTGTAAATGTACCACAGCTTTTTTATCCTCTCATCTACTGATGGAAATTTGGGCTGCTTCCAAATCTTGGCTATTGCAAATAATGTTGCAATGAACATAGGGGTGCATATATTCTTTCACATTAGTGTTTTGGATTTCTTTGGATAAATTTGCAGGAGTGGAATTGCTAGTTCATAAAGCAATTAGTTCCATTTAAAATTTTTTGAGGTAACTCCATATTGCTTTCCACAGTGACTGCACTCCACCAACAGTGCACAAGGGTTCCCTTTTCTCCACGACCTTGACAACACTTGTTGTTTGCTAATTTATTTATGATAGCCATTCTGACAGGTGTGAGGTGATATCTCATTGTGGTCTTAATTTGCATTTCTCTGATGATTTATGACATTGAGTTTCATGTATCTTGGCCATCTGTATGTTCTCTTTGGAGAAGTGTCTATTCAGGTCCTTTGCCCATTTTCTAATCAGATTGTTTGGTTTTTTTGGCGTTGAGGTTTATAAGTTCTTTATAAATTTTGGATATTAACCCCTTTTTTTTAGATATATCATTGGAAAATATGTTCTTCCATTCAGTGGGTTGGTTATCTTTTCATTTTGTTGATGGCTTTCTTTGCTGTGCATAAACTTTTTAGTTTGATGTAGTCCCATTTCTTTTTTGTTTGTTTGTTTCCCTTGTCTGAGGAGATATATCAGAAAAAATAGTGCTATGAAATATGTCCGAGATTTTACTGCATATGTTTTCTTCTAGATTTTTTTTTGTTTTTGAGTCTTACATTTAAGTCTTTAATCCATTTTGATTTTATTCTTGTGTATGGTGTTTAAGAAGGTGGTCTAGTTTCATTTTTTTTTTTTTTTGCACGCATCTGCCCAATATTCCAAAGATGGTTTATTGAATAGAATATCTTTACCCCATTGTATGTTTTAGCCTTTGTTATCAAAAATTAATTGGCCATTAAAGCATGACTTTATTTCTGGGATCTCTATTCTGTCCCATTTATCTAAACGTCAGTTTTTATGCCACTACCATGCTGTTTTGATTACTATGGTCCTGTAACATAGGTTGATATTAGGTAGTGTGATTCCTCCATCTTTGTTCTTTTTTCTCAAGATTGCTGTGGCTATTCAGGGTCTTTTGTGGTTCCATATAAATTTTTTGAATATTTTTTCCAGTTCTGTGAAATACGCCATTGGTACATTGATAGGAATTTCACTGGATCTATACATTGCTTTGGGCAATGTGGACATTTTAATGATGTTAATTCTTTCTATCCATGAACACAGTATATGCTTCCACTTATTTGTGCTTCTTCAATTTCTTTATTCAGTGTCTTATAATTTTCTGAGTACAGATCTTTTGTTTCCTTGGTTGAATTTATTCCTAGGTATTTTATTCTTTTTTTAAAAATTGATTAGAAAAAGAGAGAGCGAGAAAGAGAGAAAGATCAGTTTGTTGTTCAACTTATTTATGCATTAATTGGTTGCTTCTTGTATGTGACCTGACCAGAGATGAAACCTGCAACATTAGTGCATCAGGATGATGCTCTAAGCAACTGAGCTACCTGGCCAGGGCTGTATTTTATTCTTTTTGAAGAAATTCTGACTGGTATTGTTTGCATAGTTTCCCTTTCTGATAGTTCATTATTGGTGTATAAAAATGCAACTAATTTATTTTGTGTCCTGCTATATTACTGAATTCATTTATCAGTTCTAGATTTTTTTTTTTGTGGTGGAATCTTTAGTGTTCTCTATATATAGTATCATGTCATCTGCAAACAATGATAGTTTTATTTCTTCCTTTCCAATTTGGATGCCATTTATTTCTTCTTCTTGTCTGATTGATGTGGCTAGGACTTCCAGTACTGTGTTGAATAAGAATGGAGAAAGTGGACAAACTTTCTCCCATACTTAAGGGAAACACTTCCAGTTTTGTCCATTGAGTATAATGTCAGCTGTGGGTTTCTCATATATGGCCTTTATTACATTGAGCTTTGTTCCTTCTATTTCCACTTTGCTAAGACTTTTCATCATAAATAAGTGCTGTTTTATCAAATGCTTTTTCTGCATCTGTTGATATAGTCATGTGGTTTTTATCCTTCATTTATTGATGTGTAGATATTGTCACAACTTTGCATTCCCAGAATAAATCTCATTTGATCATGGTATATGATATTTTTAATATATTGCTGGATCCAGTTTGCTAATATCTTGTTGAGAATTTTAGCATATATGCTCATCAGGGATACCCTATAATTTTCTTTCTATGTAGTGTCTTTATCTAGTTTTGGATTTAGGATAATGCTGGCCTTGTAAAATGAGTTTGGGAGTCTTCCTTCCTCTTGCACTTTTGGGAATACTTTCAGAAGGATAGGTGTTAATTCTTCTTTGAATGTTTGATAAAATTCACCTGTGAAGCAATCCAGTCCAGGACTTTTGTTTGTTGAGGGTGTTCTATTATTATTATTATTATTATTATTATTATTATCATTACTGCTCCAGTTTCACTAGTTATGTAATTTGTCTATTCATATTCTCTCATTCTTCCTGATTCAGTTTTGGAAGATTGTGTGTTTCTAGAAATTCATCCATTTTGTCTAGATTGTCCAATGTGTTGACATATAGTTGTTCATAATATTTTCTTACAATCCTTTGTATTTCTTTGGCAACAGTTGTTACTTCTCCTCTTCCATTTCTGATTTTATTTATTTAGGTCATCTTTTCTTCTTGATGAATCTGGTTAAAGATTTTTCAATCTTGTTTACCTTTTCAAAGGACCAGCTCTTGGTTTCATCAATCTTTTGTATCTTTTTTCAGACTCTATTTTGCTTATTTCTGCTCTCATCTTTATTAGTTCCTTTCTTCTACTCACTTTGGGCTTTGTTTGTTTTTTAATGTCCTTTAAGTGTAAAGTTAGATTGTTGATTTGAGACTTTTCTTGTTTCTTGAGATAGGCCTGTAATGCTATGAATTTCCCTCGTAAGACTGCTTTCACTGTATCCCTTAGATTTGGGTTGTTGTGTTCTCATTTTAATTTGCTTCAAGGTATCTTATGATTTATTCCTTGATCTCATTGTTTACTCACTTATTGTTTAGTAACATATTATTAAGCCTCCATGTCTTTGTGTGTTTGTTAGTTTTTCTCTTGTGATTGGTTTCGAGTTTCATACCATTATGGTCAGAAAGCACAGAGGAATCTTAAATGCATATTACTAAGTGAAAGAAGCCAATCTGAAAAGTTTACACACTATCTGAGTCCACCCAGATAAAACTCTGGAAATGGAAAACTCAGGAGATAGTAAAAAGTTCAGTGGTTGTCTGGCATTAAGGTAAAGAATGGGATGAACAGGCAGAGTGCACAGGATTTTTAGATACTACTACTCTGTTTAATACTACATTAATGAATACATGTCATCATATATTGATCTAAACCCAAAGAACATATGACATATGACAACAAGACTGAACCATAATGTAAACTATGGACATGGAGTGATAATGATGTGTCTAAATATGTTCATCATTTGGTACAAATGTCCTATTTTGGTGCTGGATGTTGACAGTGAGGAAGGTGGTATGTGTGTGGTAGGGTGTCTGATACATATGAGAATTTTACACTTTCTGCTGTATTTACTGTGAACCTAAAATTGCTCTAAAAAATAAAGTCTAAAGATAAAAGAAGAGAATGAGGAGAATGATGAGGACAAGGAGGAATATGAAGGAGACCTCACAATGCCCATCTCAGTTGGCACCAACTCTTGAAGTTTTCCCTGACCCCTTTTTCCTCTCTGTCCTTGCACAACATTTAATTTCCCATTTATCCATATTTTGAGTTATTATTTCTACTTCTTTCATAGTTCTTATCACTTCATCAGAGTTGTTGCAGGTTTCACATAGTGCATAAGACCTGCCTGAGTACACAGGCAATGCCTCGTTCTGTTAATATTTCTACTAGAAATATTACATACTAGAATTCAGTAAAAGTTTGTTGTGTGAATGATGGACATCTTATAGCTATTATTTTAACTAAAAACTTAAAGGATTTTCCCACAGAATGTGTCCTTTAGTCTTTTTGGTAATCTGAAAAGTGTGTTCACATGTGGCTCATCCCAGGGACAGTGATCAGGATGGGGTGAGAGAGCACTGAGCACCGTCCCTGGAAAATCGAGAACCTATGAGAATCCTAAACTAAAGACTTATCTCTAATGTGTCTCCTCAAATAGCAGCACATTATTCCAGTAGAGCTTTTGGGAAATAATCCTCCTTGGAGACAATATAACCAAGTGCAGGGTGAAATCTGCACTGCTGTGTGGTGATGGACCTCAACTGGGAAGATGTCATGGGGTTGAATGGTTATCTCAATCTAACAACCAACATCTTGGCCAACTCCATGCTGCCAGATGCCCTGGGGAGAGCTTTATTACAAAACCTAGGGATTAGATATATGTAAAATATGTGAGATGTATTCCTCGGAGAGATCACATTTTAAACTTTTATTATTCATTTATAACTTACTAAAACAAAAAATTTGATATTCAACATTCACTAAACTAAGTAAATGTAAAATAAATTTAAGTTCTGTATCCAGGTTCATATAAGGCAAAAACATTCTACAGGAAAGACAGATCTGAGACATACATGTTCCTGAGTGTAAATGTCTGGGTACAAGTGAAAATTCCAGGCAGTATTCCAGATTTTCAAAGTACTGGACCGCGTGACCCAAATCAAAGTCTCCAAATATTAAAGGTGAACCACATAATTTTGAAGTTACAGATGGAACAAGCACAATATTTCATTAAAATAAATATATATATAATACAATGTGGGTTAGAAAATAGAATAATAGGGTACGGCAGAGGAACCTAGGGACCCATGATAGGTGGAGGAATTTTCTGGGTTGGTGGGTGGGGGAGGGACCTTAGGCACACCCTCTTGAAGAAACCCTTTGTGACTCCTCAGTGTTCTGTGATGAGTACCTGGCCAGAAAGTCAACAGCCTGCTCTCTCAGAGCTCAGTTGCCTCAGACAGTGATGCCATTTGGAAAATGACTTCCAGCCCATTTCTGAATAGCCTCCCAGAGCCTTATCAGAGCTTTTGCTCAGAATCCTTAGATTGTTACCACACTCTAACTTACATCTGTGTGTTGTGGTTGCTCTTCCTCATCTTCTGTTTCCTGGTGGCAATTCCATCAACCCAAACCTTCTGGGAAAATGAACACACACAAACGGTAAGGAACCCTGGGTAAACTCCAAGAGACATTTTGTTATTTTATTTCTAGTCCCACATTTATAAATCAATTCGGTTGGTCAGAGGGACACTTAAGATGGGATGTCTGAGAGAATACAGAACATGACTCTTCTAGGGGAAGGGCAGGCAGGGCTAGGGGTCAGGGAGGACTCAGGTTACCATCTGAACTCACAGACCCTCTGGGTGTGGTGGAGGATTCCTGAATAACCCCAAAGAGTGATTTCATGGCACTGGATTGGATTATTTTGGGTTTGCGATCTCTGCAGAAGATCAGTTTGTGTGATTTCATCATAAGTCATATTCTCATGTCAGGTGTCACTGGTCCCAGCCTCCCCTGGTGTTGGGCTGATCAGGGGAGCAGTGCTGAGCCTCTGAGAGCCTCTGAGCAGAGGCAGAAGCCCGAGCTCTGTTCCAGGTTCAGGGTCCTGTCTGAGGGAGCAGAGATGGGACTGTTGACCTTAGATTTCATGCCCTCCTTAAGCAGAGGACTTCTGAGAATAACAAGTATGAACCTCATAGACACAATCCTTCATGAATTTTTTTTAAAGAAAAAAATTTAACTCTTTAAAAATTGACATAAAAAAGGAACACAAGCCCTGGCCGGTTTGGCTCAGCGGTTAGAGCATCGGCCCGCGGACCAGAGAGTCCTGGATTTGGTTCCCACTAAGGGCACGTACCTCGGTTGCAGTTTGTCCCCGGCCCCAGTAGGGGTTGTATGGGTGGCAGCCAATCGATGTGTCTCTCTCACATCGATGTTTCTCTCTCTCTCTTCCCCCCTCTCTCCCTCCCGCTCTATCTGAAGATAAATGCAAAAATGTCCTTGGGTGAGGATAAAAAAAAAGGAACACAAAGTTGCATGTGTCATATTAAACTTGGATACTTAAAGTGCCTTAATATCTGAGTTTCCTAGGGAAAGGAGTGACAGAAGTAAGTCCAAACCCCTCATTCCTTCCTTTTGTTCTCAGCTTCGGGGCAGAGGAAAGGCCAGAAGGAAAGGTTGTACACATAAAGGTAAGGTTCTGTCCATTCCATGTGAGCTCCCCATGGGTGACCCTATCTCTCTCTTTTCCACGAAGAGCCAGGTTCATGACTTCTATGATGTCAGTTGCTAGACACAGTTTCTCTCATAAAAAAAGAACTCTCAGAGGAGAGGCTCATGGGAAGAGTGTCAGAAGCTGAGACAAGCCTCAGATTCCCTGCTCTGCTGTCCCTGGGTATGAAGCAGTGATGGACCTGGGCAATGGGTGCTGCCCAATAGATGCCCAGAGTCGGCACTTCTCTCTTCTGACTATGTGAAAGCACTTTGACTTCAGGATGATCAGATTCCTCTTTGTTGTAACCACTGACCTCTCTGCTTCACAGGGGGGTTTTGAGATTCAAATGAGATAATGTATATGAAAGAACTTTATAAATGAAGCAACATACATTTGACATTCTCTACTGATTCTTGAGGCTTTCAGAGTAAATATCCCAATGGTCTCCCATAAAGGGATCTTCTGTGTTACCTGTGCTTCTACCATGACCACATATTACCTACTCTCCTGGTTTCCCAGGTTGCAGATACCATCAGAGGGAAGAAGAGGAGGAAAAGATTCTGATTTCTATCCTTAAAAGGTGACTAGTCTTTCTCCTTCTTCCCTGATCCCTCTTTAGCATGTTCTATGTGCTTCCAGGGGTTCAGTGCAGCCTTCCATAGTCATGGGAGGGGGTTGCCATAGGAACAGGGATGTGACTGAAGGCCTTGGGGTGAGTGCTGTTGAGTGCATTGTGTAGTCATGGATGTAGGGCCATGTGAAGGGGTAGCAGGCTTCAGGGGCCCCACCCCCACCAGGTCAGTGGGTCCTCCTTTCCTTGTTCTGGTCCTGGCTACAGCTTTGTCCCTCCTGTCTCCTGCAGTCCCCTGGGCCAGCGCCATGATTCCACCTGCTTTCGTCAACTGTTATGTCCAGACCCCTCCTGTGAGATGTGTAATAACGCAACCTCTGAGATGGATCAGCTGCTATCCTCCTTGTTCCTGGAAGACGCTACTCCCTCTATGTCCCCTTTGGCTTCCACAGCTCCTGTGACTGAGCCATCGTTCACTCTGTCCCCTGCCTTCTCAGCAGTCCCTCCAGGAGACCTCACACCACCTCCTCTGCCTGAGTCTTTACCAGCACACTCTTCTGTTCTTTCACCTAACCCAGTAACACTTCTGGATGATTTTCCCACACTATCACTACTGTCATCACCAACATCTCTGCCACCAGATCCTTTTCCTCCCCTGGAATCTGAATTCCTAGTGGACTCTCCACCCCAGCCCCTCCCCTTTCCCTCTCTCCCACCACACGACACTCAGAATGAGACAACAGCTCTGACCCTCAATGTCACCATTCTTCACTCCTCCATTACCCAAGATCTCAACCCCTCCCCAGATTTGGCTCAGACTTTGAATCCCGCAGCCTCATTGACTTCTCACGTACCACAAACCTTATCTGTTTCACCACCACTAGACCCCAATTTAACTGCTACTCAACCTAAATCCACGTCCACCTCATCAAAGCCTACTCTGGGGAAGACATCTCTGGACAGCACTGGTGCACTGTCCACTTCTGTCTCGCACGGCACTGACCACCCAAGCCTGTCGGTTTCAGACTGTTCCTGGCAGGATGCTTGTGTCAAAGACTCACTGCCTTCCACCTTGGCACGATGTGACTCCAATCAAGATAAAGAGGTGGGGTATGACTCTGAGAAAGACCTAGACAATGACAGGATGGGCCTGTCAGGTGAAAATTCATTGGTGTCAGAGCAGAGTGTAAGACAGACACAACTGGAAAATGCCCTGAAAGTACATTTGAGCAAGAAGTTAGAGGAAATCAATGAGGGTCGGCTCCCTGGGATTATGCATAGTTCATGGCATGTTATCCAGCATTTCCCACTGAAATAAAATGGAGACATTGGCACCATCACTTGGTGGGGATTACTGGCTGAACAAGTCCCAGGAGCTTTCCTTCCCTGAGTCCAGTGCACAGCAGATGCTGGAAGCCCACATTTCATTCCAGGATGTTGTGGGTCCTTTCAGTCCAAGTCTTTGAACCACAGAGAGACCTTTAAATTGACCAGCTCCTCATTTGATGCTTGATTTCCAAGAGACTTAAATGTTATAAGCCAGCTATTTTGTAATTATGTCTTTAAAGTTGGGTGTGTTTCATGTTTCCTTATGTTTAGTTTCAGATTGTATGTCTTTGTTAGGAATAGCACACAAGTGAGGCTGACATTCTATTTCATTCTGTCAATTCATGTATGATTTTCACTGATCCCATTACTAATGATGCTTGATTTAATCACTTGATTAAGGTGCTGTCTGCCAGACATTTATACTGTAAAGTTCTCTTGTTTTTTTTTTGTTAATACTGTTTTGGGTAGTGGTACTTTGAAACTATGTCTATATATTTTATGCATCAGACCATTCATTCATTCATTCATTTATATTAAGATGGGCTCATGGTTTTCTATTTTATTTTGTTAATTGTAGCTTGCATCAATTTTTATTTTGATGGTTATACTGTCACAGATTAGACAGAGGGAGCCACTTAAAACTGGCTTCTGAGTTCTTTTTGACATATCCATCATTCTTTGAACATTTTCTTTCTTTCTCATACATTTTTCAGAATCATTTGTATTTTCCTTGCACAAGTCTTAGAATCATTGGTCTTTAGCAGAACTGAGGTTCCTTTAGCAAATGCTGCTTTCTGGTAATGCATTTTAATAAGCCTTTTAAAAATTTGGACACCAGACTCCCAGCTAGAGTATCTGGAACCTATAATTTTAAAATAGGGTTTCTCCCAAGGCAGGTTTTTACTCGTTAGTGGATAATAAAATAATTGTAGGGGTTGTGACAAGCACTTAAAAAAACAATGAAACAAAATAAAATAGATAATATTAGACTGCATTCTATGTAACAAGGGTCAGTATAATTTCATTAATTTTTTATTAGTTTTATGTTTGTTCATACTGGTCTATGATAAAAATTATTTTATATATTTTTGGTGAGTTGCTGTCAAAAGAATTTGAAAGCTGGTGCCTTGGATTTAAAGCTATTTGTAGCAATTTTATTATATAGCAGTTTGAAATGAAGTCCCAACTATATATTCAAAATATAAAAGTATAGAAAAATATATATATAAACTGTTAGTTAAATATTTTAAAGGGATTGGTGGGTTACTTTTGCCTGTGAAGCCTAGTCCTGGAACAACTGGGCATTTTCCAAAGGGCCAGAACCCATTTATCCCAATAAATGCTATATGCCTGGGAGGGTCTGAGGTAACACTTCTCCTCCATTAGTAGGCCCTGTACCTGGCCTGGACAGATTGGAAGCTCTAACCCTTAACTCCCTTCTTTGGTAGAAAAACTCCCCTTTGTTTCCCAGTGGGTCTTGGGAAGATAAGGATGAGTTAAAGGCTATTTTTGTACTGTATCCATACAGAGCAAGTCTGTGTTTTTAGGTGAAGGCCTGCTCACTCAGAGGAGAGTTCCATCCCCAGAATTAGAAATTTAATCCTTAACCAGAGTAATGCAGGGACACATTTTCATATACTAATGAGCCACACCTTTCTCCTTTTGATGGATGCCTCTTTTAGAGGATATATGTTATCCTCACCCAGTCTTCACTCAGATGGACTAACATACTCCGGAACCACAAGACGTGTCATTATTTGTAGATGATATGATACTATATAGAGAGAACCCTAAATATTCCACCGTAAAACTACTAAAACAGATAATTAAACTTAGTAAAGTAACAGGATACAAAATAAACAACTGAGAACTGAATTCAGTTATGTATCATGCTCAAAATAAATATGCAGAAATCAGTTGCATTTTTATACACCAATAATGATCTATAAGTGAGAAATGAAGAAAACAATCCCACTTGCAATTAAATAAAAAATACCTTGGAATACATATAACTAAGAATGTAAAAGACTTGTAGTTGAAAAATTATAAGACACTGAAGAAGGAAATTGAAGAAGATACAAATAAGTGGAAGTATATACATACCATGCTCATGGATAGAAAGAATTAACATCATTAAAATGTCCATACTACCCAAAGCAATCTATAGATTCAATGCAATTCCTACCAATATACCAATGGTGTATTTCGCAGAACTAGAACAAGTATTCAAAAAAATATACATGGAACCAAAATAACCCAAATAGCCACAGCAATCTTGAAAAAGAAGAACAAAGTTGCAGGAATCATGCTATCTGATATCAAACGGTACTACAAGGCCATGGTAATCAAAAGAGCATGATACTGGCATAAAAACAGACATGTAGATCAATGGAACATAATAGACATCCCAGGAATAAACCTTGCTTTTATGGTTAATATTCAACAATGGAAGCAAGAATGAATAATTGGGTAAAGATCATCTATTCAAAAATGGTGTTAAGAAAATTGGACAGATATATGAAAAAAAAAAAAAAAGAAAGGGGGTGGGGAGAGGGAAGAGATAAACCACAGAACTTATGCGCATGTATGCATAACTGATGGACATGGACAACAAAGCTGGGGACGGGGTGGGGGGATGGGGAGGAGTGTGTCAATGGGGAAAAAAGGAGAAACATCTGTAACAAAAATAAATTAATAAAAAATAAAAAAATAAAAAAAATAAAACAGGTTCACTAAAGTGTGCCCCCCCCAAAAAAATAAAAAAATGAAAAATAAAAAATAATAATAATAAAAAAGAAAGAAAGAAAAAAACTAGACCACCATCTTACAGCATACACAAGAATAAATTCAAAATGAATTAAAGACTGAAATGTTAGACTTGAAACCATAAAAATCTTAGAAGGAAACAGACAGTAAAATCTCAGACATTTCTCATAGCAATATATGTTGATATGTCTCCTTGGGCAAGGGAAAAAATAAATAGGACTCATCAAACTAAAAAGGTTTTGCACAGCTGAGGAAACCATCAACAAAATGAAAAGCAACCCATTGAATGAGAGAACATATTCACCAATGATACATCTGATAAGGGGTTAATATAAAAAATGTATAAAGAACTTCTAAAACTCAACACCAAAAAAAATACCAATTAAGAAAATGGAGAAAGAACCTAAATATACACTTCTCCAAAGAGCACATACAGATGGCCAATGGAGATATGAAAAGATACTCAATGTCATAAATCATCTGAGAAATGCATATTAAAACCACAATGAAATATCACCTCACACCTATCAGAATGGCTATCATCAATAAATCAACAAACACCAATTGTTGGGGAGGATGTGGAGATAATGGAACCATCATGCACTGTTGGTTGGAATGCAGATTGGTGCAGCCACTGTGAAAAATAGTATGGAAAAATTATAAATAGAACTGTCTTATGACCCAGTGATTCCACTTCTGGGAGTTTGTATGAAGAAACCTGAAGCACTAATTTGAAAGAATGTATGCACCCTATTCATTGAAGTGTTATTTACAATAGCCAAGATTTGGAAGCAGCCCAAGTGCCCATCAGTAGATGAATGGATCAAAAAGCTGTGGTACATTTACACAATGGAATACTACTTAGCCACAAAAATGAAGGAAATCTTACCTTTTATAACAGAATGGATGGACCTGGAGAATATTGTGCTAAATGAAACAAGCCAGTCAGAGAAAGACAAATTCCATTTGATTTCACTTATATTTGGAACCTAATGAACAAAATAAATTGACAACCAAAATAGACTCATAGATACAGAGGACAGACAGACAACTGTCAAAGGGAAGGGGGTTTGGGGGCTGGGTGAAAAAGGTAAAGGATTAAGCAAAGAAAAAAAAACCCTCCTAGACAGAGACAATAGTCTGGTGATTACCAGAGGGAAAGGGGGGTAAGGGTAGGAAGAAGATAGTAAAGGGGATAAATGCTGATGAAAAAAGACTTGACTTTGGGTGGTAAACAGACAATACACTATACAGATGATGTATTATAGAACTGTACACCTGAAACATATCTTTTTATGAATCAGTGTCACCCAATGAGTTAAATAAAATTTTTTAAAAAATAAAAGCTTGGGACTGTTAAGAAAAGGGGAGAAGTACCTGCAGGGGAAGATGTGGGGGGAAGGGGAGTTATTTGATATGCGAGAAGTTTCAGCATGGCTAGTGCTGATGATAAGATGCTAATTTTTGTACTGTTCTCTTCTCTGGCTTCTGCCTTCTTTCTAAAGATCTGTGTAGTTCCTGGAAATCTCAGAGCAAATCTTTTAGGAGCAGCAGATTGATCTCTGATTAATCCATTATTAACTAACTCTTAACAACCAACTTTTGTTACCAACTCATACGCCCACATTCCCCTTTGTCTATTCTCCAGATGCTCATACATTAGATAAAAATATTTCTCAAATTTGTTAATTGGGGTAAAGAGAGCAAAGGTAATCATCCCACATTGCAAATTTTCTCAAACTGAGAAATCAACATTTTAAACCAATTTTTAAAGATTTGAAGAAATCATTAGTTATGGTTATATTAATCACAACTTTAGTTACTGACTCTCATTATATTTACTTCACTATTTTTATTGATTCCCTGCTATATAGCCGCTTTTTTGTATAAAATACATAAAAATGATCTTAAGGTCTTCAAGTATTTCAGATATTGAAGATCAATTTCTGGGATTTATGGTGATTTTCTGCATTTTTGGTATAATGTTTTCTGCTATTGTCAAAACAGTATTCTTTGAGGTACAGCTGAAATAATTTTTTGACACTCTATAACCAAATATCCTTCACATTTCCAAAATGGACCCTGTGTGTGATTCTTAGTAGGAAGAAGAGCCCTGCTTCCTACTACAAAATTTGAAGAGGCCAAACACCTTCTCTAGTGACCACTGGCAGCTGAGATGCGAACAGCTGGCCTGGAATCAGCCAGTGGGTTCTCTCACCAAGGGTGTTCCATCCTGGGCGGGGGGGAGCCCAGGGACAGTGAGAATCACTCACTGTTGACGATAGCAGCAGTGCTGAGTGTCGAGCAGCGGTGCTCCTGGGAGCTGGACGTTTCTGTGTCTCCAGCCTCTCTGGTTACGTCCTTTGCTCTTAATATGCTACCTGTTGATTCATTGAGCTGAGACCCACCCAAGACGTTTTCTCTTCTCCTTAGGTTAGCAGGAGGCAATTTCTGTTGTTCGCCATCAAGAACTCTGCCTAATTCAGAGTCACAATAGAATAATAAAGCAACTGACAAAAACATTTATGTTCAGCTTATATTTGTGGACAGTAGGCCTTGTGCTAAATGCTCTAAATAAATAATGTTACCAAATCCTCAAAACATCAGGGTGAGGCCAGCACATGGATCTATCCTTTTATGTATCACCTAAGGGCCTCCTCTTCTGTGAAGGCTTATCTGACCTCCTTTCCCTCTTGCAAGTAAACGTGATTCCTCTTTCCTCGCCATTCTATGTCCTATAAAGAGGAGAGAATGTGTATGTATGTGAATATATGTGTGTATGTATATGTACACATATACACAGTTCTCTTTACATATTACATATACAAAGTATATATAATATCACAATATATGACAATGTATTATGTATACTATATTATATATTATATATTTTATGTTTTTTTATTTCCTTTTCCCTTATTATCTCTTACTCTGTGTCAAATACTATGCTTAGCAGTACACTCATATTATCACATGCCATTGCTACCAGAACTTTATAAGTTAGATTTAGTATCCATTTTACAAAAGAGGAAAAGAGAATAAGAAAGATTAAACAATTTTTCAAGACATTACCTATGAGTTGCGGAGTTGAGATTTAAACATGTTCCATTTTGCTTTTTGAATTTCAACGCTTCTGCTCTTAACATCTACAAACGGCCTTCACTGCCTCAGTGCACTCAGAGGACACCACCCATTCCTCTGTCCATGAGAGACATCGTAAGTGGATGACTACACTCTGTCCCAGTGAGCCCTCTCGGGAACCCCTCTCCCCCTGTTCTCCAGGAACTCAGAGCCCTGCAATTAGTTAGAGATGAATCCTATTTGAGACTCCTGGCCTAGAACCATGCCTCTCACAAAAATGTGCTCAGCAAATGTTGTTCATGTGTTGCCATTTTCTTTATTCTTCAGTTGAAAAAACATATTTAGAAAATTAAATAATAAGCGATGCACGTGGGCATTTTCATGCCTACCTCACTGGGTTTTTGTGAGGATAAATTGAATTAATGCACAGAAAACTCTCCGAATAGTGTCTTGGCACAAGATAAGTTAGTTATTAGTACTCAGATCCACACATATTGTCTCCATAGTGACAGAAAGACTGTTGGTAATTGGCAGGGGTTTCTTTTGGGGTGATGAAAACTTTGGATGCTGGATGTGGTTCTCAGCATTGCGGCTGTGCTAAATGCCACTGAATTGTGTGCTTCAAAGGGGTTCATTTTATGTTGTATAAATTTACCCTGAATTTTTAAAAAGTCACAGATGTTTTAATGGATGGGGAAGGACCGGGGGAGCCCCAGAGCAAACGCTGCCTTAAATTTTGCCCCCTAGACCACTTGCTCACCTCACCCTAGTCTCAGACCTGGTAATGTAGCCAGAATTTGGACCTCAGACTTCAGTTCTCTAAATAAAGCATTCTTTCCACTTTAATGTGTTGCTTTAGAAATCAGGGGAAGTCCATCCTCACTGGTGAGTAGCTGTGAGATGTGTGCTGTTAATGCAGCTGGAGAAGGAGTGTCCTCACCTCAGGCAGGAAAACAAGTGAGTTTAAGGGCCTTTATGGTTTACCAGGCAGCGTTGGAGAACAGTGGGCTGTAATGGTAGGAACTTGCTGTGCACTGGGAAACCATCTATTGTGCACAGGAACATGACTCAGGAGGGGTGGGCTCCAGGGGAGCTCCTGACAGTTCATAGTCAGAATTGTCTCTTGCTGCACTTGGGGTCTGTCTTTACCGACTACAAAGAAAATCCCAAGACTTTAGAATTGTGTCTATTAAAAGCAAAGTGACATCACCCCCCCCCCCCGCCCTGTCTGTGAGCAGCTCTCCTGAACTGCTGTGGCATTAATGGGGCTGGGGGGTGGGCGTCTAGGCTACACAGATCTTGGGACACAGTCATGACTGCCATAGCATGAAGCAACTGGGAGAGTCCGTGAAAACAAATCTCAGACCTTCCACTAATAATCTCCTTGCAGTTTGCTTTATTTATAACTGTAAATGTGTTGTAGCCATAACCCATTTCGTTAACACAGCCACCTCATTGCTTATTAATAAACAGGAAGATAATATATATACCCATATTTCATTTTAATATATTTTTATTGATTTTTTTTTTTTAGATAAAGAGGAAGGGAGAGGGGGAGAGAGATAGGAACATAGATGAGAGAGAAACATTGATTGGCTGCCTCCTGCACGCCCCATACTGGGGATCGAGCCCACAACCTGGGCATATGCCCTGACTGAAAATCGAACCAGCGACCTCTTGGTGCATGGGACAGTGCTCAATCTACTGAGTCACACCAGCAGAGCTCTCATATTTCTATTTAAAGCAACTTGACATATCGAAATTTGCTAAGAATTACATGTTAAATGAGGTTTTAATTTCTTACATGTTATACTTATAGGTATTTTAAAAGGATTTTAGAGATGGCCTTGACCCAATTTCTAAGTTAAGTAGGAAGCCAGTGTCCAAGTGGGAAGTCCAGATGTCCGCCATCTTTCTCCTTGTATCCCCAGCCCTGATTACAGTGCAGCAGAGGTGAGGGCATAGGAATTATTTCAATTGCTTATAAAACATTAATGATATCTTGAAAACCTCTTCAGGTATTTTTTCTTTCTTTCAGCATAAATTTAGGAAACTTCTCCCTTGCCACTGGTTATATAAAAATAAACAGCATGGCCCTGGCTGGGTGACTCAGTTGGTTGGAGTGGCATCCCACACACCAAAAAGCTGCAGGTTCAATTCCCAGTCGGTACATATTTAGGTTGCAGGTTCAATCCCTAATTGGGGTGTATACAGGAAGCACTCGATCAATGTTTCTCTTTCACATCAATTATTTCTCTCTCTCTCCCTTTCTCTCTCTCTCTCTATCTCTCTCTCTCTGTCTCTCTCTGTAAACATATCCATGACTGATTAAAAAAATAAAAGAAAGAAAAAAATAATAGTGTTTGCCTCCAAGAGCTAATAATCTAATGAAGAAGATAGTCACCAAAAGAATCACTGTAACACAGATAATAAGGATTCTAAAGTTTAGGGACTAAGTGCCAGGCAAGCAGAGGAGAGGGCACGTTTAATTATGTTGGTCAGACAGGGTGAGGGCTTCTGTATGGGAATTGTGAGGAGTTGAGAGAAGAAATGACATTTAATCTGAACCTTGAAGGATTTCCTTACACAGTGAAGCAGTTGGGAGTGTGTGTTATGCATGTGTGTGTGTGTGTGTGTGTGGTGGGGACAGGGAAGAAAGTTTCCCAGAGCAATGGAAGAACACAGAACTCTGTGCTTAGTTGAATTTAGAAAGAGGAAGACACTTGTATTGTTGGAATGTGGGAACAAGCTGGAGGAGTAGGCTGGGGAAAGAATTAGTTGAACAGATCTCACGTTCCCATTTCATCAGTGAGAAAGAACAAAGAGGCAGGAAGTCTAAACTTGAAGTTCACAAAGATAATGCAAAAAGTAATAGGAAAATGAAAAATATAATCCTTTCAGATACTAGGAAGGACAAAGCTTTCTGTTTCCCGAAGAATGTAGATGATTTTATCATGGTTTTAGACTGCAGATGTCAGAAGTTGGACCACTGAGGACCTGTCTCAGGGAAGATGTTGAAAGACGTTACTTTAATGGTCTGTGCAGACAGGTCAGTGTGGGTGAAGTAGGCCTGAGGCTCTGTCTCCATTTGTGATCTGACATAGGATCACTGTTTCTTCAGCTTTCATTTCCAGCATTTTTATTTCCAGATTTGTTTTGGTGATTAATTTTTATCATATGATCATCTATATTGTATATGCTTAAGGCTAATTTCATTGACCTGAGGTTAATTTTTTTCTTTTTGAGAAATATAATTCCATTTTTGCCAAGAGATTCAATGGGAAGATTCTACTTTATCCTTAGGTTTAAGTAATTTGAAAATTCTATATATCAATTATATTTGTCAGAATTTAAAAACTAAAGTATATTATATGTGTTGAATATTCAACATCTACCAGTCCCAGTGAGCTTTCCACCTGCCTCCATCCTCCTCTGTGCCCAGCACCAGCTGGGCTACCTGGCCTGCTGATGTCTACACACCAGCAGGTCAGAGAGAAACTCAGCTCCATCCCTCTCTAGGTTTGGGCAATCCTCCCTCCCCTTCCCCTTCAAGCCTCAGGTTTCTATTTTTAATTTTTGCTGATCTGATTGTTTTTTGTTTGCTACCTGTCTTCTAGATCACCAATTCAATGTTCTGCTTCATCTAGTGTGTTGTTGGTTCCTTCTAGTATATTCTTCATTTTAGTTACTATATTTTTTATTTCTGATTCGTTATTTTTATATTCTCTATCTCTTAGTTGAAGTTATCACTGAGTTTATCAATTTTTCTCCCAAGCTTATTGAGCATCTCTTTAACCAATGTTTTGAACTTTTTGTGTGACAGATTGCTTGTCTCCATTTCACCTAGTTCTTTTTCTGGAGTTTTGTTCTGTTATTTTATTTGGGACATATTACTTTATCTCATAATTTTAGCTGACTCTTCGTGCTTGTTTCTATTTATTAGATAGGCTTGTTACGTCTCCCAGTCTTGAAAGGGCAGCCTTATGTAGAAGATTGCCTGTGTGTCTCAGTAGTGCAGTCCTTCCTGGTAACCTGAGTAAGGTGCTTCAGGGGTGTTCCCATGTATGTTGTTTGTGCCCTTGTCTTGTAGTTGGGCCTTGATTGCTGCTGGCATATCAGTGGATAGGGCTGACCCTCAGGCTAACTGGCTGTGAGGTCTATCTGTGACTACAGAAGAGAAGTTCTCATGTCGGGGCTGACCTCACAGAAGAATCACTTTACCAGAGCTCTGGTACCAGCTAAAACCTCCCACAAGGTGTGTCATTTGTGGAGCCATATGAGTGGGGCTCTGGTGCAGTCTAATGCAGGCCCTTGGTGTGCTGGCCCTGGAGCTTCTTGGGAGAAACTCAGTGCTAGCAGAGCTGGATGCTACTTGTGCTGAACTTAGGGACCACTTAGTAGGAGCTACAATGCAACATGCAGTTGGTTGTCACTTGTGCTGGGCTTAGCGGTGCTTGGGAGAAGAAAAGATGAAAACTAAAACTAAAGCCTGTTGATGCTTGTGCTACAGTTGGTACCATTATCTAAGAGCTAAAAAGAGAGCTGAGGCCAGCCACCACTTGTGTTACGCTTGGGGCTACTTGGTGAGAGCTACAATGTTGAGGCTGGCTACTACTTGTGTGTACCTTGTACATCTTTGGAAGAGTCTGTGGTATTCACCAGAGCCTGGCCACTTCTCATTTGGGGCTTGTGGGCCTTTGGGGGAGTCCATGATGCTCACCAGAGGCTGGCCACTGCTCTGGTGGCACTCGCACATCTCTGAACAAATCCACGGTGTGAGCTGAGGTAGACTACCACTCATGTGGTCTCGAAACACTGGAAGAGGCTCTGGCTGGGTAAACATGTTGGGTATGGCGAGGTCTCAGAGTGACTCTTGGGCAGGATGGCAGGTGTTAGCCAGGTTAATGGAGAAGGACAGAATTTTCACCTGCCTGCATCTGGCCAGCTAGATGGAAGGAGAGCTCAACAAAAGAACAGTGGCACCTGCCAGCAATTCCATCCCCTTAGAGAGTTCCCACAATTTCTGCCCCTCTAGTCTTGTCCTAAAGTTAATCAAGTTAATTCCTCCCCTGTGGCCCAGGTGCTTTTTAAGTTACTCCCTCTGCACTGAAGTTTGGAATAAGTTTTTGTGCAAACCCTTTAAGAGGGTTCTTGTTCTCCCATAGTCATTAATCTCTCTCAGAATCCTTTCTGGTTTTCAATGCCAGATGTTATTAGAAGCCCAGTGTGGAGCTGGAACCACTCACTACTCAGGAGAGACCTCCATAGCTGGACTATCGCTTCAATTTATTAATCACCATACCATGGATGTGGGACCTGCCTGGCCCCAGCCTCTACCCTTCCTACCCTTCTCAACATGGCTTCTTCTTTATATCCTTAGTTATAGGAATTCTGTTCAGCTAGTCTTCATGTGGTTTTCGATGATGGTTGTTCTATAATTTAGTTTTAATTTTGATGTATTCCTGGGAAGAGGTGAGTTCAGGGTTCACCTACTCCACCATTTGACTCCACTCCTCCATGTTTTCAAACTTTTTAAGGAGCTTGTTGAGGTCTACAGAAGCTTCTGCTAAACCCTTCACTATGAATTTCTTGGGGGTTCTTTTTCTTCTCCTCCAGTTTTCCTTTCTCTTGCCTCTTCTTTAGCTATGTGTTCCTATTCTAGTTCCAACAACTCCTCAGTAGTCAATCCCTCAGGAACCACCTTCAGGAGCTCCTCAATGTCATCCTCATCCACACCCAGGTTAAAGTTGTTTGGCATCTCAATCACAGTCTTGTTGTTTTTTGTAGCCTCCTCATCCTCGGCAAATCCTTTGAAGTCATGAATGAACATTTTGAATATTTCCTCCCAGATGCCATTCATACCCTCCTTGGTGACATCACCTCATGCCCAAGCAAGGTTCTTGAGACAGTCATAGATGTTGTAATCCTTCCAGAATTGCATCAGTGTCTTCTCAATGTCTTCCTCAGCTGCAGCAATAGCCTGGGCAAAGGTCCTTACAGGTAGTAGGCCTTAAAAGCTCCTATCACTCCTTGATACATTGGTTGGAGCAAAGAGCTGGTGTTTGGAGGGAGAAACACCACTTTGATATTGAGATGAATACCACCAGTAAAATGAAAGATTTTCAGGAGTATTATCAACAATAAGCAAAATCTTGAAAGGTATGTTATTCTCTAAACAGTACTTGTTCATTTCGCTGGCAAACAAATTCAGGAGGGCATCTTAGAAGAGGAGCTTGGTCATCCATGGCTTCTTATGACTCCTGTAGTACACTGGCAGTGTGTGTTTACAGGTATGCTTGAAGGCCCTGGGGTTCTCACTGTGCCAGATCACAAAGGGTTTCAATTTGTAGCCTGCAACTTGCTCCCAAGCAAGACTGTTCTCCTTTTCTTAAAAGCCTTGAAACCTGGCATTGACTTAATCTCTCTGGATGAAAGTCCTTTTAGGCATCCATTTCCAGAAAAGGGAGGTTTCATTCATATTGAATATTTGCATTGGCAAGTCATTTTCCAATCAGCTTATCTAGAGTTTCAAAAAAATCCTTCAGTTGTCTTCACATCAACACTCACAGACTCACCACTCACTTTCATACTTTGTAATGCATAATGACTGTTGAATCATTTAAACCACTCAAAACTAGCATTAAATTCAACATCATAGTCAGGCCCAGCCTTTTCTTTCAACACTGCAAACAAATATTTTGCTGTGGCTATGATCATCAAGGTGCTGAGAGGGATAAACTTCTGTGTCTGGTCTTCAATCTAGGTCATTAGAAGTTTTTCTATGTCTGACATAGGCCCTTCTTGAAGTTTTGTTAGTCTCATTGCCTTCAGTGAAGCACATCCTTTAATAGTCTCTGTCACTTTGTTCTTGCTCTTCAAGATCATAGCTATGGTGGAATGGGACACGCCTGACTGGCGAGCAATAACCATCACTGATTTTCTACATTCATAGTTCTTAATCATTTTTTATTTTGTTTCCAGGTCAATCACTTGCTGTGGGTTCTTACTGGCAACATTAGCAGTTGATTTTGTATGCTTAGGGGCCATGATGAGCAAAACAACACAACATTAAATCAAGCACAAGAGAAAATGATGCAATCAAGAGAAGGAGTAAACGTGGAATGTATGAGGCTGTTGCCAGCATAATGCAGCACAGTTTTATAGCAAACTTTTTTGTAAGTGGAAAGAGTACACTTTAAAATAATGATAAATGTACAGCATAGTAAATATATAAACCAGTAACACAGTGATTTCTTATCGTTATCATGTATTATGTACTGTACATAACTGCATGTGCTGTACTTTTATATGAATGGCAGTGCAGTAGTTTGTTGACACCAGCATCACTACCAACACATGTAATGTGCTGCACTCTCTTATGATGGCTGCAATGTCACTAGGTGATTTTTTAGCTCTTTGTAATCTTAGGAGACCACCTTTATATATGTGGTCCATCAGTGACCAAAATATTGTTACTACATGACTATAGCAAATTATATTTTTAATGACAAGCTTGCATTGTATAGAAAACTGGAATTGTGTTTAATAATTTGTATTTAAGAAGACATCAAATTAGAGAACATATTTTATTAAACTTTACATGAAAATAGTCGCTCCCCAAAAAGAGTGCCAAAGGAAACATATCAACACCTTGCTTTTGTCCTCACAGTGCTGACTCCACTCTCCTCTCTGAGTGTGGGGCACATGGCCATGTTTCTCAAGAACTAGAGTGTGGGAAACATGACCCCTTCCTATCCCTGCCTTATTTTCTATTAAACTCTGGACTAGTGAACTATCATTCACAAATAACACCTTTAGAATAGCATTCATTTCAATATAGTTTCCTTGGCCAAGTTGCCTTCAAGAATGGAAGGGTCTGAGATTTTACCTACTTGCATGTTAATAAATTATCCTGTCAGTTTCTTGATTGAGAGCAGAAAACATAAGACTCCCAGGTCATAGATAAAGGACAATTTATAATTCACAGCAATAGGAGTAGCCAAAGCATTGGCATTTTTGCAGCAATTCCATGAACCCTGATTTCCACAGGGTAACATGAAGGCCAGATGACACCTGCTAACACAGAAGTCCACATTGCAAGAGAGGAACACTGAGCTCAGGGAACTCAAATCTTTAATAGGAAACACTAAGCACACCATTCCTTCAGTCCAGAGGGAGACATCATCTTTATAATACTGGACAGTAAATAAGCCTCCCCTTTGCTCCTGAGGGAGATACTATTCCTATCTACTAAGGCTCTACACTATAAATATCCTTGAAAAGACAGCTTGAAACAAAGCAGGAAATGCCTTGCTCATAAGATGTACAGAAAGATAAGAGATCCAAATGGAGGAGGGGGTCAATGGGAGGAAAAAGGGAGGACAATAAAGATTTTTAAAAAGGTATTACAAGGAAAAAAAAGAAATATAAAATCTGAAAAGTTGTTAGGCCCTATTGGTGGAGCATCACCCCCATACACCAAAGTTGCAGGTTCGATCTCTGGTCAGGGCACGCACGAGAAGCAACCAATGCATGCATAACAACAAATTGCTCTTTCTTATTTCTCTCTCTCTCTTTCTCACATCAATAAATGAAAAAAATTAAAAAGTTGTTGGAAACAAAAGATAACACATACTCTGTTATACTCTGTCAGCATCCCGAGCAATGATCAAACCAAATACTGATATCTGAGGCCTTTTGAATGCTGCCTTGATATGGTGATTGGAACCTAAATGCCATGAACAGAGATCAAAAAGAAATTTTAATGCCCTCCTTGAAATCCAACTACATGCACATAAACAATATCCATTTTTGAGAACTATGTTTGTCTTTTTCACGGCTATATCCCCAAATTCTTAAAACAGTGTCCAGCCCATGAGACACACAATAAATATTTACTGATGGATTAATGAATGAATGAAGGTAACTTCATTACTTTTCAAGTACATAGGTTGACAGGAAAGGGAAAAAAAAATCAATTCACTTTTATAGAATTTACTCTTTAATCTCACCTCAGATAATTCCCTTATAGCTCATTAAGAGATGCCAATTTGCTGCCAAAAGCTGTAAATAGCAACTCAGGATTAACTGTTTGTGATTTATCACAGTTTCCAAAGAGCCAAATATAGGAACATTGTGTAAGAACATGACAACTAAATTAAGAGCAAAGGGAATAGGAAAGAATCCTTCAAGTCAGTCATGAGGCTTCTTTTTATTCTTGTGTTGTTTGCTTTGGATTAATGATCAATATATTTCAAATAAAAAGATGAGTAGCTTAATAAGTATCTTCTATAGTTGTAGGCAGAAAATGTTGCTGTATTTAGGCAGAGTCCAATCTCAAGTTCTGAAATATATATTCATTTAATATCATGAAGAGTAGTTGAGGCTTATCCTCTAAAATATGAAGTTACAGTTCTGTGGTAGCTTACACATTTAAGAGAGACATTTTACTTCTTTTTAAAAAAAATTTTTCCTTTATTGATTTTAGAGAGAGAGAAAGGGGGAGGGAGTGAGAGATAGAAACATTGATGAGAGAGAACATCAATTGGCCGCCTCCTGCATGTCCACCACTGGGGATTTGGCCCACAACTTGGGCATGTGCCCTGACTGGGGAATCAAACCGGTGACCTCTTGGTGCATGGGTCAATGCTCAACCAGTGAGCCACACTGGCTAGGCGAAATTTTACGTCTTGATAGTTTATCTTATACCATACATACTGTTAGGTTTTAAGACTATTGAATCTCTAACTGATTTTTGTGTGTGCATTTCTTATAGAATATAGGTAAATGCATCAATGAATATACATTTTCCATGTACATATGTATATAATATGCACATAATCTACATAACATTCCATTAAAATACATTCACCTGGTAACTCTGATACTCCAGCTATCAACAAGTGAAGTCTTATTTCCCTTCCCTTGAATTTGGGCGAGTCTGTGACTGCATTGACCAGCAGAGAACAAACAGTGACCTAAATTTCTATTCTGGCTCTGTCTTGCTCCCTGAGATCCCTGGGTAGCATGTAAGAGGGTACTCCCAACCTGGCCAGCCACCAGACATCTATGACCTAGAGACCCAGCCAATGCCACATGGAGCAGAAAAGTCACCTTAGTTGAGCCCTGCTTAAAATCCTAATTCACAAAATCATAAGATATAATAAAATGATTGTTTTAAGCCACTAAATTTTGGGCTAAATTGTTTGAGTAATAGAATCAGAAGATAACAATATGTACATATTTATACACACCCATCCACACACATAGATAGCTAAATACATAAATATACACAAACATACACAGTGGCATATGCCTAGTTTTCTTTTATGAAAAGATTAATAAAGAACTATTATTAGTGGCTTCTTTAAGGGATACATGCCTTAAAGGAAAGCAAAGCTTTTCATTTTCATTATATGGCTATCTTTACTCTTTGAATTTTTAAACTTTGCTTTTTATTATTGTTCTTTTATAAATTTTTCTTTTTCATTTTCTCTTTTTGCTAGAAGGACCATCTGGGTAATGAAAGAAAAGGTCATTTATTCCTTATATTTTTTTATATTTAAAAAACTAACACATTTTATGAAAATGAAAATTATCTATGGGATGGAAAGAAAAAAGAGAATACGCACTTTCTAACCACACTTTCTTAGCCCAATTTATTTTCCTTGTTTGGTACAATGGGTCCTTTCTCCTTATTCCCAACCACTTGATTTTAGGTACATTTTGAAGCTCTGGCAATGTTCCAGCTTGGTTCTAATTCTGTTATTTTCTGTTCCATTTCCTCCACTGTATTTTGAAATCATCACCCTTCACCGCTCATTTCTCAATCACAGTACTATACTCTTAGGATCAAATCCAATCCACTGCAAATCAAATATCAAATCTATCAACAAAGACCACTTTCTCTCTTCTCAAGAAAGAATCGAATGATGGCATGCTCTCTCTGTCATGTCATTGTTATTGATGATATCAAGTTGATATATTCAGGCATTGGAGCAGACAATAGGAAAGCCTTTTTGATTCCTACTTAGTTATCCAAAGAAAGTAGCCCCAATATGCCCTACCTGAATCAGAAAGTATCTGCCATTTTTCAAACACATTATATTTCATTGCAAGTCTGAAGGAATTACATTAGAAACTGACTTTAAGTTTGTAATAGGCAGGCATACTGTAGTTTGTTTCCCTAGAATAAAATGTGAACAGAAATATCTTTGAAAACACATGTAGGTTGTGTAGAAGCAATGAAATGGAGCATGGCTCGATACTAATTGGGTAGGATTAGGGATCCACACCTGTGGAAGGAAGGAGAAGAAAGCAGGATTGAGAAAGGAGAACAGTCACACAGGCCCAGAAAACCTTATTCAAGCCTATAGGAAGCTCTGGAGTATCCATGGCACAAAGGTTTCTCGCTATGGGCTGAATAGCTGGGCCTTATATCCTTGCTGCAATCAGTCATTGTATTTAGGCCACTCTGGGAAGGATTTACTCTTGGGTTATACAGATTTCTGCAGCTGAGGAAATCCCAAAAGGGCTGAGAGCTGGAGGCTGACTGCTGACAGTACTCCCAGAGGCTGGACAACAAGCATTGCTCAGTGGGAGTCTGGAGAATGTTTCTCCATGTCCACCACACATCACTGCAAAACCACACAGCTCTTCTGTACCAGATTCATGGTACTCTCAGGGGTTACTGACCTAGGAAGTCAAACCAGACTTTGAAAAAGAGATTTTCAGTTTTCTCTAATTCTCTAGTGGCCCACACAGGCAAAATGATTGTTGTGGGTATGAGATAAGATCAATTAGAATGAGAAGCATATGTACAACATATCACCATTCATAATTATTCACATACAACAGCCTTTGACTCTAATGACACAATCTTAACTTCTTTTTATAATCTACTTTTAGGAAGGATAAACCTAGGCCAAGTGATTTTCGGAGTTTTATCACAGATCATTAGAGGCAAAATTGTGACCTATTGACTCCAAGTCCTACCATCACAGAGGTAACATATCATGGAAGAAGACCAATGTAATTTAGACTCAGATAGCTATGGTTAAATCTCAGCATTTTCATTTATTAAGATGTGTAAGCTTGGAAAACTTTGCCTAAACTCTGAAAAGTTCAATTCTTCACACATAAAATAACAACAACGACATAGTGTCATTATATGTGTTCATTTAAACCAAATGTGTAAAGATTCTGGTACAGTGCATGGCATAAAATAAGCACTTAATCAAAGTTCTTGTTTACACTTGTCAAAGTCATATTTCATTAGTGTTTATGAACTGGCTGAGGACAAATCACCGCTGATACCACCAGCAATGGCTCACTCTCAGAGCTCTAAACTCAAGCCATCTAGAGATAGATGGTAAAAACATAAAATTGTGTTTTCATTCTAACAGTAAATCACAAGGCTAAATTATCATCTGCATGATGCAATGATACCATTAATGTTTAAAGCCCACTGATACTGAAGGAGTCTTTAACAAATACATCTTTTGGCCATACCTATCTGTTCAGAGAATTTTGTTTTTCAGCTTTGATAATAAGTCTAATTTGTATAACCCAACCCATTAGGGAATAATATTGAATCTTGTTACACCAACAATATTCCTATAGGAGAATGATCATTAGATTGTAGGGCACCCTGAATAGTAGTTTTGCTCTGTGGGAGTGCACACAATAAAGAGAAGATGCCAACTCCTTAGAAGTAGAGCCAAACTCTGAATTCAGTAAATATGGGAATTCTAGAGTCAGCTTGTGTTAAAAGTCATACAACTTTGAACAAGTTATATGTTCTCTCTTGGCCTCAGTTTCTTTTAGCAGTATAGATTAGAATTTCTATAATCATATCTAAATCCAAAATTCTAAGAGTCTATAAATTCACTGAAAAATGTGCTTACAGTGCTCTTAGGTGAGTTGAGCAAGAAAGGAAAAAATATGCACCAACAATTGAGGACTGAAACCCAGAAAGGCATGAGCTCTTCGGAAACAAACTGCCATTCAAAGTCTCCAACATTTGTAATGATTTTGGTATGACCACTTAATGATTGTGTCTGAACCCAACCTTGATTACCTTCCGTCAAACATTGTCAACATTTGAACATAAGTTCTAAACCAGGAGGACATGTTCTGGGACAGATCAAGGTTGTAGACCTAACTACCAATTTATGAGAAATAACAAGGAAAGGTACATGTTAAATGACACCAGAGGGATTTAGTTAGTGAAATCCAGATAATAGAAAACTATATCAAAGTTTGTACAACAATTAAAAAGAAGAGAGGCAGAGAGAAATTGAGATATGAGAAAGGAGAAGCTTATAGACAAAAAGTATTTGAGATGTAATAACCAATTGCAGTTGGAAATATTTCAATCACTATTTGAGCAAATCAACTTTTTAAAAAAATTAACATATTGTGATAATCATGGAAACCTGAACAGTGGGTATTTAATGATATTCAGAAATTATTGTTAATTTCTAAGTTGACCTAGTGCTTTTTGGCTGTATTTAAAAAAAAAATCCTTATCTATAGAGATATATGCTGAAAATTTTATGGATTACATGATATGATGTCAGAAATTTGCTTGAAAATAGTCAGGGCTGGAGAAGAATAGATACAAGTATAAGCGAGCAAAATTGGACATTAATAGATACTTACTCAGATGGGCTAATACTATACTTTCTGCTTTTGTGTTTGAAACTTTCTATCATAAAAGTTGAAACACACACACACACACACACACACACACACATATACACACATGCTAAGATTAAATTTAAGGGGAGGAAAAATACTACTGACAGGACATGTGAAGCATGCACCTAGAATATTCTTTCCTTGGAAATCTTGCTAACATTATGAGCTAAATGTGGATAATGTCTGTTAACCACAGAATTCCCATGAAATGGAACAGAGATGATTTTAGAACCATCTATAGAAATCACCTGGAGAGCATGATTGGAAATCCATGGCATCAAAGCAAAAGTTTTACTCGATTCCAACAAGAATTTCTGCAAAAGCTTCTCTGCTTTATCAAAATATTGTTAGGAAGAAACCTGCATGAGTTTTCCTTTCACTTGTTGGTCCTGGGTCTTTGGGTAAAGCAGGGAAGTTCTAAACCCTTCACAGCATTTGTAACCAGAAAAAGATATTTTACATAGGTTAATAGGTGGGGTGGCGCTATTTTTTAAAATGTCACTGTTCTGAAGAAGCAAGTTGATTTCATGGGTGAGGCAATTGAGTGTCTCTTCAAAGATAGCAATTCCTATAGAGGGAGCAGAGAAGGGAGAAATGATAAACAAAATTAAGATCTTTAAAAAGGCATGTCTGTCTTTATACAAGGTTTTCAAATTGTTCCACTGAGGGCAATAATCAAAATAAAGAATGGAAATACTCCATGCTGACACACGTGTGTGCAACACACACACACACACACACACACAGTGCAAGAGTGATAGCTGATGGACTGTGATGGTTCTTTTCATCCCCAATTATGTTTGATAGCATTCCATTACCTTTATGCTTATTTTAAAATTCCCTTGACACAGATTGATTAAAGGCACAAACTTCTATGAACCTATGAAAAATTTATGGATTTTGAAAGAGCTTTAACATGTACCATTTGAGCACAAATCATTTCCTAGCTGTCACTGTTTTTTCCACAGTCTCTCTTATGTTGGTAATATATGTTTAATAATAAAAAACTGATGCTAAGGATTAAAGCATCAAGATGTTACAGAATAAAGCAACAACAACAACAACAAAAAAAAGAAATTAGATTTGTATGATTTTAACTATTCTTTAATCTGCTCCTGGGCAACACAAGTGATTTGTGTCAGCCGTTATTGCATTAAACTTTAATTTTCTTCCCCGGCACAGGATTATATGAAGGAGTATTGGATTGCACTCAGCATGGATTAGCTGAGCACTGTCTCCGCTGCCAAGGAGCAAATGGATTTCCTTCTTTCTTTGATTTATATTTTTATTGCTGTTTTTCCCCTCCTTCTAATTCCCATTACCCTTCTGTTTGCCAGCACTGAGATGCCCTGTAGGAGCAGCAGAAAGGCAGGCAGAATTATTGGCTTATTGCATATATTTATGTTCCAAGGCTTCTCAGTCATCTATGGCAGAGGAATAAAGTCGCCTCCAGCCATGGAGACTGAATGCCAGTTTTATAATATAAAATTAAAACTTTCTTAAGGTAAAAAGTCTTCTCTTACCTGCTTAAAATTCGGCAAAACTAGCTGGGTTTTGCCTCACTTCTGATATCCTGGCTGTATCCCACAGCAGATGGAGGAGAGTGCTGAGACAGACGCAGGAGAAAGATCCCGCAGCTAGCTCCCTTTGCTCACAGGTGGGTAGACACAGCAGAGACTTTGAGATTCAGGAGGGAGATGAGGCTCTCTTTGACTTTCACCCTTACCGTGTTTGAGATAGAAACTTGTTTCTGGAAACAGAAGCAAATAATCTCCCTCCTTGCATGGAACCTAGAGTGGGTGCTAAGGACAGGGCTTGAAGCCCACTGGAGTGAAGGTTTGCCTCAGGCTGAACCACGTGGACCAGGGAAAGGAGAACCTGGACATGGCACACTTGGTCTGCAGAGATCTCTGGATTTCTGAAGAAGAAAATCAGCCTGATTTCAATTTCGGTTTTGGTTCTCACAGATCTCTTGAGAATGGATAATGAATTCCTGGGGCTCAGAACAGTGGCATCAGGAGCAGCTCTATAGCAGATGACACTTAGCAATACCTCTTGGGGAAAATCCAGGCTGCCAGGGGGGTCCTGACACCTTTGACAGTGAGCATCCCTGCACGGGGGACTGGGATTTAGTCTCCAAAGGAACCCACAGTGGGCTGGCCCAAAGCAAAGAAGCGTGAATGAGATTAAAAGAATCATTTCAAAGAGCAGAATAAATATTTTAAAAAACCACTGGCAGGTCAATGAAACAAAAGACTGAGACCTAATGGATCAAAAAAGTTTCCCAAGAATTCGAAAGGTAGAAAACATTGTTCATGAATTCATCCTTAAGTAACTTTTGGATACACAACACATTCAAAATCTGGAGCTACCAAAGTGGTTAGATGTGTGCCATCTTCATTCAGACCTTTTAGTACACCTGTTCATGGACCAGTTCCGGCATGATGTGTTTCCAAAACCAAGAGTCACTTGTTACTTGCCTCTGATCCTCGTATTTCAGTGTATTTTCATATCAGACACAAATGAAATATTCAGAAGCCTCACTCTGAAAGCATGCAACTTCTTGCCCAAATATTCAACAAGTGTTTGTTTCTGTCTTCTCCTTCAGCCCCACAGTGCTATTAGGACATGTCACAACCATTTGGTTAGAGTCACTTTTTAAATAAGCCATTTGATTTTTCATTAATTGTGATGCCTTAAATGGAGTCCATGGCACAACAAACTTATAGAAAACCCCATTCTATATTGAACAAACTGTTATTTTGAGGTACTTATTGAAAAGACTATAAATTTTACTCCATCATTCTTATTTCTTCCAGTAGATTTTTGGAAGTGTCTAGAATTTTCTATTTCTGCTTAGAATATTGATCTTAAAGATGCTCCTTGTGTATAGACAATTCTCTGGAACCTTATATCAGAAAGGCTTCCCTAGGCCATGCCATAGGAAAGCATACCTGAGACTGGATAATTATAGCTGAGAGTCATCTGCAGTTAAGGTCCCTTCCAGGTGGCCCAGACCTCTACTCTACCTTGCTTTGGACACTAAGCAGTTACTCAGGAAAAGATCCCTAATATTCAAAGAAAATGTAAAATATCTCAGAAAAAAAAGATCTCATGAGGGGAAGCAATTAAGAAATATAAAAGATTAAGAAATTAGGTGATTCTCTAGCAAATATAGTGGAGTAAGTTCCATAAGAAACACAATAGCTTATGCCTTAAGTATAAATTAGAAAATAAGTTTGACTTTTGTCTATCTTAACATCTTTTCCTATTCAGCTAGCACTGCCCAGTCCAATATCTAATGCTCTCAAGGTTCCTTTGTTTGCCTTTAAAAAACAAAAGTCTTTAACGAGACTATCATACATTTAGTCATTCTGGGATGGTTTTAACTATTTCTTCATTATCCTTACATGATGTCTATGTCACTGAATCTTGGCTGTGCTCATGAAATAAAGCTTTGTAGGAGCTCCTGTAATGTTGCATTTTTTGACTCAACATTAAGCTAGCCTTGCATAAATCTACATACATCGAGATCACATAAAAAAAACATTGGAAATGTATAACTAAATTTGTGGTTAATTAACCAATGAAAACTTTTTATATCAATATGTAACTTTCTTTTTAAATTTTGTGAGGATGTAGTTTTTGTACTTGTCATGTTTATTTGCAGTAATACTATGAAACAAACATTCCTCAAATACATGTAGTTTTTCCACATCAATTCTCTGATACCAACTGAGTGTTCAACAATTCAATTTAATTAAAACACCGATTTCCAGAGCTACTGCAGATCCTGAATGTTAAGGGCTCTATCCCACCAGACTGCCCTCACTTTGACACCAGCCACAAATGGGATGCCCAGGCTACCTGCACTTTTGCCCAGAAGATTACAAATTTGGGTGTTCCTAAAACCCCCCTCCTTAGGTTTAATAATTCACTAAAACAACTCAAAAATCAGGAAAGTGCTTTACCTATGATTACCAGTTTATTATAAGGGGTACAACTCTGGAACAGCCAAACAGACGAGGTGTATAGGGTGAGGTATGGGGGAAAAGGGGAGTGCAAAGCTTCCAAGCCCTTTCTGGCCATGTTGCTCTCCCAACATATCAGTGTGTTCACCAACTGGGAAGTTCTCCAAATCTCATTATTGACGAGTTTTTATGAAAGTTTTGTTATATAGGCATAATTGATTAAATTACTGGCTGTTGGTAATTGGATTCATTTTCCATCTTCTCTCCCCTCCCAAGAAGTTGTGAGTGTGTGTGTGTGGGGGGGGGGGGGGGGGGCTGAAATTTCTAACACTCTAATCTCATGGTGGTGTTTCTGGTGACCAGCACTCATTCTGAAGTTATCTAGGCTCCCCATATGAATCATATCATTAGAATACAAAAGACAAAAAATTCCTAAAGTTTTAGTTCTATGCCAGAAACTGATGACAAAGACTAAATGTTTAGTTTTTATTATACTACACAATGGTTTATAAAAGTAAACATTGTTTTGTCTCTCATGGATCTTTCTGCAGGTGGGCTGGGTTTCTGCTCAGCTTAGCTTGGATCATTTGAACTTGGTCTAAACTGTGGTTTGAGTTGAGATCTAATCCATGTATTTTCTTATTTTGGGCCCAGCAGTTATCCAGTGTGTTTTTATCATAACGGATGGTCAAAACACAAAAAGTGTGGAAAGAAATGTGTAATATCTCTTAAGGATTCATCTTAGAACTGGTACACTATCTCTCCCACCCCCATTAAACTGGCCAAAGCAAGACAAGTGGCCAAACGCAGTCAATGAGACAGAGAAGTAACCTCTGCCCATATGGCATTAGTTGTGGGAGAAGATAGGCAGTAGAGAATTTTTGACAAATAATATAATATATTAGAGGTTGCAAATGTTTTTCTTAACAGGGCAAACAGTAACAAGCATCATAAAATATATAGCTATATTCCAGCCAACCCATGGGCTGTAGTTTGCTGACCCCTGCAAACGATACAGTCTTAGCTATTATCACAATTTCCCCTCCCGTATGCAAATTATTGATACTCCAAGAGTCATATTCAATTAGGATCAAAGTCTAGGATCTCATGACAGTATCTCTATCAGCCCAACATGTGGCAACTCATGATCCAGAGACTTATGAAGCAAAATGGCAAGCCATCTGCTCTCTGTACATATACAATGATTAAAACAGGCAGGATAACTACATTAACATCCCCTTTTGGAAAAGAAAATAATTGGTGGCACATATGAGTCATCAAAATCCCACTGAAGGCAGTAAACATGTCCTGATTAGGCCCCAGATCCAATTCTTAGGAATACCTCTTCCATTGCTCTCCATGGTTCTTTGATTTACCTTCTGTGATATCTTCTCTTTTATCATCCTTGGCCACATCTGAAAAGATTATCAGAATATACTTTCACAGAACCTGAACAGCTTTCTTAGCCTATTTCCTGCCTGTGTAAAGTTGGAATCCCAATGTTCTCTTTCATTGCTCATTCTTAAGTCCAGGCTAATATACATTTGTAAATACAGCCCTCTGAAAAACATTAAAAAAAAAAAAATCTGTGAATTTGATCGGTCAGCTCAATACACTAAGTCACATACATAATTCCTTTGGGGCATGCCTGCCTCTCTCAATTAATTGCAGGTTCTTCCTTCAGTGAGATTACACTCTTAGTCTCCTTTATAGGAATTCTTTTGTCCAACTGTAATAATCTGAGTCCTATCTTAATTTATTCAGAGTTCTTAATCAAAGGTGCCATGGCCACATGAATATTTCATCTTTGTTCTGAGGCTGTGTCTTTAAAACCAAACTCCCAATTTGTTGTTGTTGTTTTTTGTTTTTTGTTTTTTTTTTTGTTTGTTTTTTGTTTTTTTTGCCAAGAGGCTGAGTCTTAAAAGGCCTTTTAAACTCAAAATATTTTGTTTCAACTGGTGGTGATAAGAAAGGATCTCATTTTTCAACCTTGAAAATTCTAGATTTTCTAATGTATTCCCTTTCAATCTTTTTTTTTTCTGTGCTTCTCTCTTTCTTGAGGCACTATATCAAATAAAACTAGCAACAATCAGCTCATCCTATCAACAATCTGCCTCAAATTTCTATCTCTAATACCACAAGTTCAATAGGAGATGATTTACCAAATTTTTCACCCCCCAAAAGCATGGGTTGCCATTTCCAGGCTACTTATAACACTTTCCTCATTCCAGAGTCCATGCCATATATTTTAGGTTGATGTCATGGTTGCATCCCATTCTTAGTACCCATTTTTACATAAGAGTTTACTTTAATAACACTGCATACCAAACATTCCTAAGACTCAGTGGTTGACAATAACAAAAAGTAGTTTTTGTTGACTATGCGAAGGTGTGGGAGTTTGCTGCTCGTAGACCTGTCCCACAAGAACTTCTAATGGGAGTTGACATGTAAAATATTAGACAGTAATATGAAGCTATGTGAAGAAATAAAAACAACTCTAGTCAATGTAGGTTCATAGGCAAACATAAAAAACTAGTAATATTGTATTTTTGCCTTGTAATTCATCTTTATGTTTCCTATATAATTTAAAAGAAAAACACATAAAACAATACTTAGAAATATATATTGGCCAATAAAATGGCAAAATTATGTCCTTCCCTAGCAGTAGTCACTTTAAATGTAAATGAATTAAATCCACCAATTAAAAGATAGGTGCTGGCAAAATGGATACAAAAACATGATCCAACCCCATGTTGTCTATAAGAGATGAAATTTAGGTCCAAAGACAAAAATAAGTTAAATGTGAAAGGATGAAAAAGATATTCCATACAAGTGGTAACCCAAAGAAAGCTAGGGTGACTATACTAATATCAGATAAAATAGCCTTTAAGACAAAAATAATACTTAGAAAGTCATTATATACTGATAAAAGAAAGGGTCAATACATGAAGAAGATATAAAATTATGAAGATGTATGCACCAAATGAAACAAAATATGTGAAGCAAACATTGGCAGAATGCAAATCAAAGCCATAATTAGATACTATGTCACACTTATTAAGAAGGTTATGATTGTTGTTTTTTTCATGGAAAACAACACATTGTCGAAGATGTGGAGAAATTGAAACCCTATTATATATTGCTGATGGGAATGTCAAGTGGTTCGGCTGCTGTTGAAAATTTAGTGGCCAAGAGACATATGAAGAAATGCTCAACGTCACTAATCATCAGAGAGATGCAAATTAAAACAACAATGAGGTATCATCTCACACCTGTCGGACTGGCCACCATCAACAAAGCATCAAACAACAAGTGTTGGCAAGGGTGTGGAGAAAAGGGGACTCTAGTACACTGCTGGTGGGAATGTAGACTGGTGCAGCCACTATGGAAAACACTATGGTGTTACCTCAAAAAATTAAAAATTGAATTGCCATTGGACCCAGTGATCCCACTTCTAGGAATATACCCTAAGAAGCCTGAAACACCAATCAGAAAGAATAGATGTACCCCTACATTCATAGCAGCACTATTTACAATAGTTAAGATCTGGAAACAGCCCAAGCGTCCATCAGTAGACGAATGGATAAAAAAGCAGTGGTACATATATACAATGGAATACTATGCAGCTGTATGAAAGAAAGATCTCTTATCCTTTGAGACGACATGGAGGGTCCTGGAAAGTATTATCCTAAGCGAAACAAACCAAGCAGAGAAAGACAAATATCACATGATCTCACTTATTTGTGGAATATAGTGAACATAACAGTCTGAAGAACAGGGTAGTCCCAGAGACGTGGAAGTAGGGTATAGACTGACAATCCCCAGAAGAGGGGTTGGGAGGGGGAAGAGATAAACCACAGAACTTATATGCATGTACACCTAACCAATGGACATGGACAACAAACCAGGGGATGGGGAAAGGAGGGAGAGGAAGGAGGGTGTCAATGGGGGAAAAAGGAGAAACATCTGTAACAAAAATAAATAAAAGAAAAAAAAGAAAGTTTAGTGGTTCCTCAAAAATTTAAACATAGAATTCCCATATGACCCAGCATTTCAACTTTTAGGTATACAACCAAAATAACTGAAAACAGATACTCAAACAAATACTTGTATGTGGATGTTAATGACAGTATGATTGGAAATAACCTAAATGTCCATCAACAGATGAATGAATAAACAAATTGTGGTATACACATATAATTGAATATTATTCAGGCATAAAAAGGACTGATATAAATCCACAACACTGATGAGTCTCAAAGTCATGCTAAGAAAGCAGCCACAAACGGTCACCTATTGAATGATTCCATTTATATGAAATGGCCAGATAGGTAAACGCATAGAGTCAGAACGCAGATTGGTGGTAGCCAGGGTTGGGGGTAGTGGTTAATGGGGAGTAACTGATTAATGGTAAGGGGAATTCTTTTGGAGTGATTAAAATATTTTGGAACTGGTTGGAGCTGGTGGTTGCATGACATTATACATACGCTAAATGCTACTGAGTTATTTACTTTGGAATGGTTAATTTTGTATATGAGCATTTCACCTCAATTTTTAAAAATCCTTTAGACCATAAAGAAAAAAAAGACATTTGATATAACCCAGCAAGTCCACTTCTAAGTATTTACCCAAGGGAATATATATATTCACAAATATTTGTACATGAATGTTCATAGCAGTTTTATACATTAATCTCTAAACTGAAACAACCAAAATGTCCATCAACTAGTGAATATATAAACACATTCTTAGTATATCTATACAATAGGAATTTACCCAGCAATAAAAAAAGAGACAGACAACCATATGGATGGATCTCAAAAATATTTTGTTTTGTGAAAGAAGACAAAATGAAAAGACTACATACATATGGCATGTTTCTATTGATATAAAATTCTAGAGAACGCAAAACTGTAGTGTCAGAAAGTACTTTATTGGTTGATAGAGCACTTCACTGGTGAAGGGACTCACCAAAAGGGAGAATACAAGAACTTAAAATAGTAGAACTATTCCATATCTTAACTTTAGTGGTGGTTATATGAGTATATACAGGGTTTCCCCAAAAAAGGTATACAGGGTGTCCATAGATTCTATTACATTTTGAAAATAAAATGTATTTTAATAAACACTGAATTTATAATTATTCAAAGTGTATATATACAGTTTTTTGAGATACCCTATATATTTGTCAAAATTCATTGTAATTGAAATACCTAAAATTAGTACATTTTACTGAGGTGTAAAGCACACCTCAATAAAATTGATTTTTAAGAGAAGGAAAAAAAAACCTTTATGCTAGACTTCTTTGTGATTGGCTTCATTAAAAGGCCCAACCCAAATCTTTTTTCAGATGTAGAATGGTAAAGTTCTTCCAATGATGGCCATAGATATTTCCCAGAATGAAGGGAATCTCTTGCCCTCTTTACCCAGGTGCTAAAGGGGACTATTAAGATGAATATGCCTTCTGTGTCAATGGAAGATTGAACCAAACAATGTATTCAACCATATGTTCTTGTCTCAGCCTGACCATCTGCTGGCTTTGCACTTAAATATATCATGTAGTTCACTGATTCCCATTTGAAGGAAAACTATGGGTAAAAAAGAAGACATACCAATAAAATACTTAGCTAATAGCTATGTTGAAGAAAACTAAATATACTGTTTTCTAAGAATAAACTGTGCACCCTGGGGTACATAAATTCATTCAAGTTATCAAAGTAGCTTTGAAGAAAAAATTGCTTTTATATCTATAGAAAACAAATAGAATGGGAGCTATATCAAAATCTTGTTCTGACCATCAAAGGTGCAAATCTATTCGTTTGATATCTCTAGATTGTACTTGAAAAGAAATTAGATACAAATTAGAATTGTAACTATTTTCCCATGGCTACTCTAATGTTAGTATTTCTGCCCTGAGAATTTTTGTTGTTGTTGTTAAGTAGTCCACGTATATGTGTTTCTAACAACTCTGTAAAATTGCATTCTTATACTTTCTTGGTATAAGTCATGATCTTCCTTGAGAAGTTGGAAGAAAACCTTGATTCTTACTTTCTTATTTCTCCACAGACAGAATGAAAGACTTAAAAAAAAGCAGGTGGTAAATAAATACTGCTATTTGTCTGCCAACCAACGAAAGGTGTGTGAGTGCCCAGTGTTAAATCCCAAAGTTCATATCTGTGAGAGTGTGTTAGTTTTTAACTAAACCACATCTACAAAGAGATGCATTATTATCTTTCAGTCTCCTCATTTATTCCCAAAACACTAACCTCAAGGAAAAGTTTCTGACATTTGCAAGTTAAATACAAGTCTGCTTTTTGAGAGATTTTCCTAATTTCAACCTCTCAAATTTCATCTCGGTAGCTCTTCAGATGCCCTTCTTTCCTCTGCCATTGGCAAATGGTGCCCTTCAGCTGTTATCCTTTTCCCAATCCAGCACTTAGTACAGTGCAGCCACTGTCAGAAACGTAGCCTGTCAAAGACTAAATCAGAACGGATGGACCCTGCTGTTTCCTTCACATCAGAGGGAGAATCCCCTGGGGTGACTTTAAGACACAGTGTTCACCTGTCATTTCTAGCTCATCTGCAGAATCCAGTTGGGGTGCTTTTCACTTTGTCAGGTAGTCACATTTCTTTCCTTGTGTCTTTTATTTATGAAAAAAGGAGCACCCCACAGAAGTCCAAACCAGGACTTTGTTAAAAATAAAATTCAGTGAGGGAGAGGTGGCAAATCAATCTGTTGGTACTGCACTGCTTTCAAGCAGGCTTAAAACAAAGCATTTTATAAGGCCAAACTGGAATTACAGTATAAGATTCAAAATCCCTCTTTAGGCCCACTGGTCAAAAGGGCTGCGTATTGAGCTGCCTCAAGGTACCTGAAATACGAAGAGAACATTGTCAGTGCCTCTTTCCACATCCTCTGACTGACTACCTGTCAGGTGCCTTAGCTTCTTATCATCCAGGGAACCTCAGATCTGAGACTGCTTGCTAGGCACAAATTTTGAGGAGGGTACCTCTTAGTCTTGGGTGGGAGTGAAGATTTAAATTATTTTCCAGAAGTGCACTCAAACCTGCCTAGTGCAAATGAACATAATTCTTTAGACTCGTGATTGCCTAACCTGCTAAGTGCTCACTCAAGCCCTCGGAGTTCCAGCCAGATGAGCTGAGTGCTTTCTGCATGCAAATTTCATGATTGGAGATAGGCATTTAATGGAACAATTCTGTATCTCTATGCTGTATAACAACACTGGAGGAGAGGGAACTACCTTCAGACAACCTGGGATTATTAAAAAGTTGCCGATTTCTTTAGCAGGGAAAAGGTTGAGAGAGAATATCTCCAAAATGTCGGGAGAGTCGGACCTATGCAGGGTGACCCGCCTGAATGGACCAGCATTCCCTTGCTACTCCGAAGCTCCACTCCCGAGCCAGGCCCACTCACCTTACCCCACCTAATAAGCTTCCTGATTTTTGCAGCTCTCCCTTCCACCACTCCGCATGCCACTACAAGACAAACCTTTATAAATGACCACTTTTCATTAAGATGCTCTCATACTCAAGAATTCATCTATCAAATCTAGCCCTATTTCTTTATTATTCTGTATTCATTCAAGAAATATTTATGGAGTGCCAACTATGTGCTAGGCACTAAGTCTCTGCTGTCATAGGAGTTATATTTTAGGGAAAGGAGACAGACAATAAAAACAAATCAGGAAAAACATCAAGCATGGCAAGAGAACAAGGTGGTCGGCAGATGCTCTTTCAGATACGGTGGTCAGAGAAGGGCTCTCTGATTAGGGGACATGTGAGCATTATTGAGTGAAACCATGCAGATAACTAAGAGAAGAGCATTCTAGGCAGAGGAATCGGAAAAGCCCGGGGGGGGGGGGGGGCGGAGATGCTGGGTGAGAGACATCCAGAAGGCCACTGTGAGCACCAGGTAGAATGATAGGAAGTGAGTTTAGGGAAGGAGCCTGTATCACTATCCTATATATTCCTGTAGTCTATCAAAAGGCCTTTGTTTCACTCTGTACGGGGGAGAAGTTACTCTAAGCTTTCAATTCAAGAAGTTTCATCCCTATATTTTTATCTCATCACAAGCCCTTTGTTTTGTCTTTTATCTCCCATTCATTATTCAGTCTTTCTTTCATTCAGTCATAAAGTCTATTGACTACCTATTGTATGCCAGATACTGAGCCAGATACTGGATCAAAATAGCCTAGTACTGGCACAAGAAGAGGCATACAGATCAATGGAACAGAACAAAGAACCCAGAAACCAACCCAAAACAGTATGCTCAATTAATATTTAACAAAGGAGGCTAGGGCAGTGAAGAGCAGTAAAGACAGTCTCTTCAATAAATGGTGTTGGGACAGGTACATGCAAAAAAATTAAACTAGACCACCAACTTACACCATACACAAGAATAAACTCAAAATGGATAAAAGACTTGAATATAAGTCGTGAAACCATAGAAATTCTAGAAGAAAATGTAGGCAACAAAATTGCAGATATCACACAAAGCAAAATTTTCACTGATACATCACCTAGAGCAAGAGAAACAAAGGAAAAAATAATAATAAATGGGACTATATCAAACTAGAAAAGCTTCTACACAACAAAAGGAACCAGCCAACATCAAAAGAGAACGCACTGTATGGAAGAATATAATTGCCAATGATACATCAGATAAAGGGGTTAATTTCCAAAATATATAAAGTACTCATACAACTTAACAAAAGAAAGACAAACAATCCAATTAAAAAATGGGCAGAAGACCTGAATAGATACTTCTCCAAATATTATTTGTTTTTAAACCAGGTTGTTCTGTTTTTTTGCTGTTGAGTTCCTTACATATTTGGAATATTAACCACTTTGCAAATATTTTCTCCTTTTCTGTAGGTTGCTTTTTCATTTTGTTGGCTGTTTCCTCTTCTGTGCAGAAGCTTTTTAGTTTTTTTTGTTTTTTTTAATATGTTTTTATTGATTTAGAGAGAAAGGAAGGGAGAGAGATAGAAACATCGACGTCAGAGAGATACATTGATTGGCTGCCTCCTGCACGCCCCCTACTGGGGATCGAGCCCAAAACCCAGGCATGTGCCCTGACTGGGAATCGAACTGAGACCTCTCAGTACATGGGACAACGCTCAATCCACTGAGCCACACTGGCCAGGCAAAGCTTTTTAATTTGATGTAGTCCCATTTGTTTATTTTTTATTTTGTTGCCTTGTGCTTCTGGTGTCATTCAAAAAAGCATTGTCAAGACCAGTCAATGTCAAGGAATTTTCCCTTGTTCTTTTTTTTGAAGTATTTTATGGTTTTAGGTATCGCCATTTTGAGTTATTTTTTTGTGAGTGGTGTAAGATACAGGTCTAGATTTTTTTTCTTTTTGCATGTGGATATCCAGTTTTCCAAATACCATTTATTGAAGAAACTATCCTTTCCCCATTGTGTGTTCTTGGTATCCTTATTGAAAATTAGTTGACCGTATATTGCTGAGTTCATAGTTGGGCTCTTTATTCTGTTCCATCAGTCTATGTGCCCGTTTTTAATGCTGATGCCATACTGTTTTGATAGCTATAGCTTTGTAATATGGTTTTAAATCAGGAAGTGTGATGCTCCAGCTTTGTTTCTAATTGCTTTGTCATATAAAGTCTACTTTCCTGAGACTTAATATCTTAAATACTGAAAAAATCATGGTTTAGGTTTTTCCTCAAAGCATTCTAATTATCCAGCACAATGTTTATATATAACTAAAAGAAGTGAGAATGCATAATTATTAGAGGTCTAAGACAAAAAGGCAGCCCCAGGATGAGGTCTTTTGTCTCAATCTTAGAACTAAAGGAGATATATAAGTGAAAGAGAAAATAGCAAAAAGGGAAGTGAGTTATCGGCTTAGCAACATTCATTCATTCATTCACCAAAGACTTAATAAGCATGTGTAATAAGCCGGAATCACGCCATAATACAGAAAAAAATAGGCAATAATCTCATTTCAAGAGCAGTAAGAATCCCTGGCATTCGAAGGTATTTATAAGCCACTTTCCTTTTTTCCTCATGGATTCTCAGGAACAAAAGTAGTGATTGCAACAGAAATGCAGTTGCAGAACTTGATGTAAATGAGTCAGAAAGCTCTTTGCTCTGAGCAGTTGCTGACAAAGGCAGTAAGCAAGCATCTTATTAACTTTGCCAATGGCACGGTCCAGTACTGTCCAGAGTGTGACACAGAGCAGGTAACGTGGTTAAGGCAGAGTCATGAAGAATTAGAATGGTTCCAGAGGTGGGTTTGGAGCAAACTGGGATGGGCACCAGAACCACACATTCTCCCATCACCCCGGTGTCAGCTTGCCAGCTCCCTAGTACAGCCCAGGCTCAGTTAACATGAACCACATCACGTATAACTGAAAGTTACGGCAAATATTTACATCTCAATTTCCCGTTAGTAAAGTGTATCTAGATCTGTTCATAATGCAGGCTTAATTCCTCATGTGGCCTTTTGCTTCTTTCCTAAATTTCCAAATTTAAAAAGTACACATACTCTTAAGGCGGAACACGTGCCTTGGGTGGATACGACTTCTATACTGGGAACTGTTTCGAGGGTCTGATTGCTGTTAGGTCCAACAGATTTAAAAAATTAGAACAGAGGTCTGTTTCCATCTACTCTACAGCCATCGTACTCACAGGCTATGAATGCCCAATAAACAATTGGTTGATTAGAATGTCAGGTCTATTGCTTGACTGAATCAACAAGTCATTGAACTGGAATTTTCAATTATGTACTGCAGGTAAACACAGCTTCAGGTCGAACTCTGAAACTCCTACCATGGAGCAGGAAACAGCTTGCAGCTAAGTCTCCAGCAAGCTTAATATGTTCTCCTGTGTACCCTGCATCCAGTCAAACCCATCCACTGTCCCTGTGCCGAGAGCTTGGTGATCAGCAATGTGATGAATGTGCCACTTGTGCTGTGGCAAGAGCTGCCTACAGCCAGCTCTCAATGAGCTCTGTAAATGTCTTTTGTATGCCCTTCACTGAGCATATGCCTACCAAGTTCAAGTAAACAATGGGTATTTGAAAGCGTAGATTATATTGGCAAATACACTCCTCCCACTTTGAACTGATCTCCCTTCTGACAAGGCAACACTGCCAGCCTGCCTGACTGTTCGGCCTGACTGTTCCTCGCCAGTCTCTGAGTGCATGATGCCTTTGCACACCTTTACGCAAGCAGTTAGTAGGTGACACATTTACTTCACTTTAGCACCTGAACATTGACAGCAAAGCACGCGGAGGACTTTGGGGATTTTTGCCACAACAACGAAAGCAAGAACTGTTCTCTGCAATTGATTGTGAGTATAAAGAGAGAGAAAGCTTCATAGCTTGCTGTCCACATCCATATACAAGACATAGCTACAGTTTTCTCAAAGCGGTCCACACAGGGCCCCAGTTTATGAACAGCTGACCCTCTCCAAGCTGGGGCAGTGGGCATGGGATAGTATATGTAGGGCTTTCTTTTGGTTAACTCTGTCAAAAAAGAAAAAAGGAGAAAGAAAGAAAGAAAAAAGCTAACCTAGAGCAAATCATCTCTGAAAATCAATGCTTCGATGAGCCCTTTGAAAGTGTGAAACAAGATAAGAAGCAAGACCTGAATTTACTCTGGTGAACAACATTGTGAGCACTCTGAGGATTTCAGGATGAACTGCTGGCATTTGTTGTGCTACAAACACATTTTACCAGAGTAACAAAGTCCAGGCACAATGCCTGTGAAAAGCCAGGTATTGTTCTGACCTTTAGAAAGTCCTCTGGGGACTCCAATCCAGACTCCTTTTCTACTTAGTAAGCTCACAGCAGTAGACCAACTTCACGGGGAGCTTAGAAAAAGAAATGCCAATTTCTTTTATTTGTTATATTTTTATGCCCATTGATTTATTGCTTAAACTTTATTATTTTTCCTTATAGAAATATTAAATTAAGGATGGCATCCTGTAACAGTAAAAGTAGCCACTTATTCAAATCTTGTTCTTGGAATCACACACACGGAGTGTATATGTGTGTATACACACACACGCACACATTTCCAAATGTGCATTCTTCACTCAAAGATCTGCCATTCTTTACATCTGATTTCTTTTTGACCTAGCTCATTGCAAAAAATCATAAACCTGGCAGATGATGGTGACTAATTTTTACCTGTGATGAGACTAATGTATTTATGCTTTAATGTAGTCATTTTTATTTTTTTAACCAAATAATTTAAAATGAATGATTCTACTCTCTGACCGAGAATATTAGCTGCATAAACCAAAAATATAGAAAGATACAGAAGAAAGTACAGATGCATATAAAAAGTGACAAGTTACTTAAATAATTGTTTCATATATTCAGAATATGGGAATTGTGTTTATTTTGTTTGTTTACAGAGTACTGAATCATATACTTTTTCCATGTTAAAAAAAAAACAAAAAACACATTGATTTCTAGCTAAGTCCCTGACCCATCTCAGTAGATCCTCCTTCTACAAAATAGCCCCTTGGTGACTCTGAACATAAACTAATATCAAGAGATAAGAGACTGAAAGTTTGCCATATGTTACTACATGTGTACAGCTGGGCTTGCCTTGGACTGAGTGCGGTGAACATGGGCATTCTTCAACTTAACTGTGTCATTTCATCCATACCTTAAGCCCTCAGCAATGCTTTTCTGTCCTTGATTTGTGTGTGTGTGTGTGTGTTTGTTTTGCCAGAGGGGCCCTTCAAATATAGATGTTTGCTAAAACAAAATGCATACCATGATTCTAATAATTTACCACAATTAAAGTTCAGTGATTTTAATGATTCTCTAATACCATTTGCCATCTTTTAAATTGAATTTTTATGCTTACCAAGTGGAATATGTGTGTGATTTACGTAATCAAATACTACTGCAAAGCTGTCCCTGACCTGCCCATCCTTACCCCTGGTTCCTGTTTTCTAGAGGCAACTGTTTTCAGCATTTTCTCCTGAAATTTACCTCCGTATTTCTGAATAATGTCCTTATTGTCTTAAATTCTTTCTCTACTTTAGACATTATCTTTCAATTTCCTACTGTGGAAGTTAAAGATTTTAACTTCATTACCTATCCACCCAAGACACACCTACACACCACCTTTTCATTAAAAATATGTCACAATTTGAAACAAATATCCATACGTATCACCTTTCTTGTTCAACTTTTAATTTTCTCTAGAGTTAATAATTGTTCTGTTTTGTTTTTGGTTTTTGTTTTTTTCCCCCACAGCTTTCCATATATCTATCATTTTAATACATCCCAGGAATGTAAAACTTCTATCAATAACCTAATACAGGCACAGGGAAATTTTTCCTGTAAAGGGTCACACAGTGAAGAGTGTAGGCACGTGAGCCACACGGTCTCTGCTGCCACCACTCAGAACTAACACTGAGACGACATAAATGAATGGCGTGGGATCTGCTAACACAACTCTACTCCCAAAGCCAGCAGGGGGCTAGATCTGGCCTGGGCCATAGTTTGCTGACCCTGGTCCTACACCAGGTGAGGTATCTACTTGTTTTGTTTTCTCAAAGGTATTCCTCCTAGACATTTTGATCTTCTTGCTTCAATCAAAGCTTTCATCTTTCTCCACATGGTCCGCAGCTGTCACCCTGACATTTCCCAGCACCTCTCTCCTAGGCTGCATTCTTCACTTCCAGGATCCTGTGTCTTTCTCGCTTTATACCATTCTTCCCATAGGTTGCCTCAAGAAAGTGCATCGCAGGTAAATTTTTTGTAAGTGCATAGATCCTTCAAGTGACTTTATTCTATCCACATGCATCTTTTATGATTTTATGTATAGAATTCTGGATCGGAAATCATTTGCTCAGAATTGGGAACCATATCTTCATTTTCTTTACACTTCCAACTATCATTAAGAAATGTGACTTTATTCTGACTGCTGGTCTTTCCTGTGTGACAATTTACTGTTGCTGGCCACTTTTCAGATTTTTTTTTTTCAAAGTTCAGAAATTTTAAGATGCTGCATCTTGTTGTCTTTTTTGGTTTTGTTTTTATCAATATATTAGAGAGTCAGTGGGTCCTTTGAATATAGAAAAGTATCTTTATAATTTGTGGGGAATTTTTTGAATAATTTTTGGATAATTATCTCCACTATAATTTTCCTTTCTGAAATTCCCGCCAGTCAGGACCTTCATAATTCATTTCGTCTTGTCTCTCCGTTTTTTCCATCTATGAGCATCGTGGTTCTATTTTTGAGGACAGTTTTTCAACTTTATCTTCTAACCATCATGGGAATTACAATAGATGATGAAGTAATAGATTAAAATATACAAAGAATCACAAATGAAGGATGTAAAAGTTCTTCGATAGCAAAGGATCCAGAAACGCACAGAGTCAGTTTGCACAAAGTAGGCAATAACACAACATGGGCCTGCACAAAAGCAGGCTTCCCCAGTCCTTCTTCCCAAGGCCTCTTTACAAGGGAGTGCAGCCTTGGATGGCACTTACCGCACAAAAAGCATCCCTGATGTTTATAGATAAAACATCTATAGAAGAACTTTTTCTTAAATAAAATTTCTTTCTTCTGAATTCCTTTGTTCTATTCATTTGTTTTGGTCTGTCTTCCATTTTTGGTCTGTCTTTACTTAAATGTTTGTTATTCCTTAATTGTTTATATTTATGAATTATGCACTAAAAAGCTTATTGGAATAAGACACATTAGTTTGATTTATATAATTAACTTCCCAGCTGTGCAAGCCTAGATAAAAATGTGAACTTGGGCGAGCTATACTTTACTCATTTATAAACTGGGGATACTAAGTCTGTCTTGCATGGTATTATGAATACTTGATGAGATCACATATGCTAAAGGCCTATCAAAAGTCAGATCCCTTAATATTGACAATTTCTTCTCTTGCTTATTAGCATATGAAAGAGAAGTTATATCATTTATTATAAATACAATGTACCAGGCAGACATTAGGCTTAAGAATCAGATAAACTGAAAGATACTTTCCAGGTAATGTATTATTTTACCCATTTATTTATTAAATTTTTTTTTCTGGAACACCATCTCTGTCTCTTACTAGCTGAGTGAACTTAGGCAAATTACTAATGTCTCTTACCTTCAATTACTCATCTACAAAATCCAAATAATAATATCTACATAGTAATGTGGCTGAAAAGTGGAATAAAACACAAAACTTGTAGCAAATTATCAGTGGTGAATATATTATTCTGCTAAATTGTTAGTTCAAGAAATGAATTAGTAAGTGGTCACTTAGCATGCATTTTTAAAGTTTGGTTTTCTTGGAGTACAACCAGAATAAAATGAAAATATCCATAAGTACACTTTCCTCTAAATATGTTTGTATTGAAGACAAAATATGCCATTTATTCAGTCTATTTGCCTAACATTATGTAGCTACTTAAACTAGGTCTCAATAGAACCTTCAAACTGACATCTTCTATGATTCCAGAAGATTTAAATTTATTAATTCTTGGGTCATATCAGCCAAAGTAAGAATCTATAGAAAAGGCATTTGCAAAAGCAATGTATAAGGAACAAAAAATCTCAGTAGTTTGAGTTTTGCTTGTGAAAGCTAGCCTTTCCAGTAAGGGTATTTCACACTTTCAGCTTTTTCTTCATGATGTGAGTCACCATTGGAAAAATTATCTCCTGTGGTCAGCAGCTGCACAGCAGCTCAAACATTGTGGATGAGGTCGATCTTCAGAGTCAGTCAGTCTAAGGGTCCTCTCCACACACACAAACAAAAGCCAATAGCAATCAACACTAAATTACAACAAAACCCAGACAAGGGATATTCCTGGAGCACCCAGCTCAGCTGATCAAGGAGACGGTGCCAGTGGGTCCCAAAGGACATCTACTACATAAAGCCACTCTACTAAGACTGGGAGACATAGCAGATAAAATCCAGCACCTATTTATGATAAAAACTCTCAGCAGTGGGAATAGAGGAAACATACCTCAACATAATAAAGGCCATACATGACAAACGCACAGCCAACATCATACTCAATGGGCAAATACTGCAAGCAATTTCCTTAAGATTGGAAACAAGACAGGGAGGTCTGCTTCCTCCACTCTTATTTGATAGTACTAGAAGTCTTAGCCACATCAATCAGATAAGAAGAAGAAATAAAAGACATCCAAACTGGAAAGGAGGAAGTAAAATTGTCATTATTTGCAGATGACATGAAACTGCATATAGACAAAGATTCAACCAAAAAACTACCAGAACTAAGGAATGAATTCACTAAAATAAATATCCAGAAATCAGTTGCATTTTTATATACCAATAATGAGCTATCAGAAAGAGAAATGAATAAAATAATATCATTTGCAATTGCATAAAATAAAACACCTAGGAATAAATTTAACCAAAGAGGTAAAAGACCTGTACTTGGAAAATTATAAGACACTGAAGAAAGAAATTGAAGAAGAGACAAATAAGTGAAAGCGCATACCATGTTCATGGATAGAAAGAACTGACATCATTAAAATGTTCATACTACCCATGTGCAGTCTATAGATTCAGCACAATTCCTATCAAGATACCAATGTTGTATTTCACAGAACTAGAACAAACATTCCAAAAATTTATATGGAACCACAAAAGGCCCCAAATACCCACAACAATCTTGAGAAAAAAGAACAAAATTGGAGGAATCATGGTACCTCATATCAGACTAAACTACAAGGCCATAGTAATCAAAACAGCATGGTACTGGCATAAAAACAAACATATAGATTAATGGGACAAAATAGAGAGCCCAGAAATAAACCCACATCTTTATGGTCAATTAATATTTAACAAAAGAGGCAAGAACATACAATGGGATAAAGACAGTCTATTCTTATACCAAACACAAGAAAGAATTCAAAAAGGATTAAAGGCTTAAATATAATATTCAAAACCATAAAAATCCTAGAAGAAAAACATGGGCAGTAAAATCTTGAACGTTTCTTGTAGCAATAGTTTTTCTGATATATCTCCTCAGGCAAGGGAAACAAAAGAAAATACAGACAAATGGGACTACATCAAACTAAAAAGCTTTTGCACAGCAAAGGAAACCATCAACAAAATGAAAATACTACCCATTGAATGGGAGAACACACTTGGGAATGATACAGCTGATAAGGGGTTAATATCCAAAATTTATAAAGAACTTCTACAATTCAACACCAAAACAAAAAACAAAAAATCCAATTAAAAAATGGGCAAATGGCCTGAATAGACATTTCTCTAAAGAGGACATACAGATATCTGGTCAATAGACATAAAAAGATGCTCAATATTACTAATCATCAGAGAAATTCAAATTAAAATCACAATGAGATATCACCTCACATTTGTCAGAATGGCTATCATCAATGAATCAACAAACAACAAGTGTTGTCGAAGATATGGAAAAAAGGGGACCCTCATGCACTATAGTTGGGAATGAAGATTGGTACAGCCACTATGAAAAACAGTATGGAGTTTCTTCAAATAATTAAAAATAGAACTGTCATATGACTGAGCAATTTTACTTCTGGGAATATACCAAAGAAACCTGAATCAGTAATTCGAAAGAATATATGCATCCCTATGTTCATTGCAGGGTTATCTATAATAGCCACAATTTGGAAGCAGCCCAAGTGCCTATCAGTAGATGAGTGGATAAAAAAAGCTGTGGTACATTTACACAATGTAATACTATTCGACCATTTAAAAGAAGGAAATCTTACCTTTTGGGACAGCATGGATGGACCTGGAGAGTATTATGCTAAATGAAATAAGCCAGTCAGAGAAAGATAAATACCATATGATTTCACCTATATGTGGAATCTAATGAACAAAATAAACTAACAAAATCTAAACAGACTCATAGATACAGAGAATAGACAGACAGAGGAGAGGATGCTTGGGGAGCTAAGTGAAAAAGGTGAAGGGATTAAGCAAGAAAAAAACTGATAGACACAGACAACAGTATGGCGATTACCAGAGGGAAAGGGTGGTGGGAGGAGGTAGAAGAGGGTAAAGGGGAGATAAATGGTGATGAAAGGAGTCTTGACTTTGGTGGTTAACACACAATACAATATATAAATGATGTATTATAGAATTGTACACTTGAAACCTATTAACAAATGTCACCCCAATAAATTCAACTAAAAAAAGATAAAGAAATTAAACATTGACTTCTGAGGACTGTGACCTATTTTAAGGCTGTCTTATCTCAAAAGGAATCTCTTTAGTGACTCTATGAATAAAGCTGAGAGGTGGGCCTTGAAGTTCTGCCATATGGTGCAACATATGTACAGTTGCTATACATGCCTTGAATAGTTATCAACATAAAGATACACTTTATATACAGTGTATCATCACACATAAACCTTTCAAATGAAGTCCAGAATATGTGTGTGCATGCATATAATTATAGGAATACATATGCATAAATGTGCATATATATGTACAGATTCTCAGATTTGTGAGTATACAACCAGGAATTGTTTTCATGGGGATGTAAATGTTGGAGGATGCCTGCCTTGACAACTCTATAAGCCTACTTTTGAATTAATTTATCTATTCAAAAAATATTTATTGAAAATGTATCATGTGCCACAATGAATAGTGTTGATTAGCATCACATGCACTGCAAAGGAGATGATGTTTTGTAACAAAGAAAATGTGTCACCTTCTGTAAAAGATTTTTAGAAAGAAATGGCTGAACCATATTTTCCAAATTCTCAGTAAGAGTCTTCTCTGGCAAGTGTTAGTCCATGGTTAAGGATTGTTAATGGGGATAAAAAAAAAAAGTTATCTCATTTGTTTACACATTTTTATGTAACTGTGAAAAGGATGAAAAAAACTTTTACTAATTCAAGCCATACTTTTCCAAGCACTGTCTGTGCTCAATTAAACTGTAAAGGATTAAAGTTACACACAGAAACACACACACTTCACAACAACTACTAAGAGATGATGAGTACAACAACTATTAAGAGATGATGAGTTGAAGGGGGAACAAAGCTCTTAGAAGAACTGAAAGGATCTGTGGAAGGTCCTCGACACCTCCAGATCCCATCTGGTCACTCCGGGTAGTCACAGGGACTTGCACTCAAACACTAAGCTATTTATTTTCCTCTTATTTTTCCCTTTCCATCTACCTAGCATTTCTTTTTCTCACTCTTGTCCTTCCCCACCTACTTCTTTTCTTCTGGTCTTTCAACTGTTTATAATTTCTCTGCTTCATTATACTAAAGAACTATTTCCTGGGTAGCACCTAAAAATTTTAATATACAGATTCTATAACATAACCAATAAATGCCTAAAATCTTGAGAAATGGTGGTAGAACTAAGATATCAACATGAAGGCCACAAATTCATATTTTAAAAAAGAGTCATTAATTCAAACACTCAGAAGTCCTGAGGTTACCCTAGTCTTTGTATCTGGTGAAAGCACGTCAGCTGCTCTTAGGTCACTGTGATAGGGCACCTGTAAAACTCTCATAGGTGGATTCTAGTAGCTTTCCTTTCACGAGGTGTATTTTTTCTCTTAAACATGTGAAAGCACAAGTATGTATGATTAATAAAAAAAAAAAACACGAAAGCACATTTCTCTTGAGAAATAATAAACCTAGCAAGACAAAAAATCATATATATCACATACTTCAAGTAACAAGTTATTTAATATAACAACCTATTTTAAGATGGCAATATATTTACATTAAAGAAAAACTGCCCAAGTCTATTACATTTTCAAATAGTAAAGTCAAGTCCAATTAGTTTTCCAGTGATGTAAGTGCTGTCTTTGCTTCTCATTAACAACAAGATATTTATGATTATATTGTTATTCCTTGTTATTCATGGTCCAAACCATCTAGTGAGTGCTGTGTTTCTCCCAATGTGTTTGTTTAGAGTAGGGACTCATTACACATTACTTTAATCAATCTCTGCCATTATTAGGCCATATAAGTACAATCTCATGTCTGTCCAACAACCAGTCATTATTTCTTCAGTCAGAGTTGTTGCTGCCAATAGTTATACCTGAGGCCATAGACATAACACTAAATAACACTCCCATGCAAATTACCAGTAGAATTTGCACATAAACCTAATAATCTGCCCAAAGTCTTCCACATCACTGAAACCGAAGGCGTTGACTTTGTTGGCCATTAGTGTTAGTCACTATGTGAATAAGATTTTTCTGAAGCAGCATTTGAATCTCTCCGGGCTGGACCACACTTAACAGCACTGGCAAAATAATAACCACATCTATGGATTAAAACTACATGCTTAGAGATGTTTGTATGGACATGACCTGCTTTTATTTTCATTTTTCTGGTGACGCATGAGGGAGACTGTATTAAGATTACTAATAAGAAAATAATCCCAGAGAACTAAAGCAACATGTGCAAACCATACAACTAGTAAATGGAAAAGTGGAGATTTGAACCCAGTTTTATGTGATTCTAATTCTATGTTGTTAGACAAAAGGAATATATTGCTTTCCCTTCCAGACAGTTCTTTCTGACTCCATTTCCATCAAGATCCTAAACATTTTCAAAATAAAAAGTTCAAAGTCTTGGATTCTCTTTTTATTCTTTCCTTTTTCCTCACCACGGGCAATTTGTTGCAAAATTTATTGCTGATTCTATCTTTAAATATTTGGTACAGCTGTCTCTTCTTTTCTGTTTACTGCCTCTACCCTGTTGAGGTCCTCCTTCCTTTCAATAGTGCCTTAACCCTTGTTTCCCCTCTTAGCAGTCACGTCCCCCTCATTCCATCTCAGGGCTCCTCAACCTCAGCACCACTGACTCTCTCTGCTGTAAAAGGCATCACAGGACTCTTAGCAGCATCCTAGACTCTACTCACTAGATTCCATTCCCTCTTCCCACCCAGTTGTGACAACCAAATCTATCTTCCAACCTTGACAAATGTCCCTGAGGGGCAAAATCACCTCCAGTTGAGAACCACGGATGCATCTTAATCACCACTAATAGTTAAGCATCCATGCTTTGATAGTGTTACTCCCTGGTTCAACATGTTTCAGGATAAATATTTTAGATGTATATTTCTTATCTCATCTCCTCTGTGTGCATCCCTTGCTCCAGCAAAATTATCCAAATTGCCATTATTTAACTATAACTTGTCTTCATGTTCTTGCCTACCTGAATTCTTCTACCTCAATGTACATGCTTATCACTTTCTCCTCTTGCAATTCCATCCATCCTCCAAGGTCTATCTCAAAAGCTGCCTCCCATAGAGGCTTCTTCTTCTGTGCTGCCTCCATTAGGGATTGGGGTTGTCTCTTAGGATCCTGAACTGATAACAACATTCTTTGAGTTGTAGCTACCTGTGCCCATCTTCTTCCCTTCTACACTGTCAAGTCCTCAGGAATAATAGTCATGCCTTGGTTGCATTTTATAACCCTAACAATGCCTGGTACTTATTAAGAGAATAATAAATATTTGTGAATTAAGTGCTAATTAAAAACAAAACAAACAAACAAAAAAAACCTCCTAATGCTTGCACTGAGAGCATACATTCAATGTCAGGAAACTTCCTTTAGTCCTATACACACAGCAGAGAGAAATGTAGTACAGAAATGCCAGTGCAGACAGTGCCCAATTGTAGAAGATCTTAGACTCCAAGTAAACTGGATTGTATGCCCCTAGATTTGCCAGTGGGGTCACCAAGCTGTGTAAGAAACAAGAACTGTCACCATGCCAGGCCTGGGAAAGTAGCTCATTTGTGCTGAGGGTGCTACCAGGATGGGTGGGAGAAAGCAGGTGGGAACCACGAGCAAGGAGCGGTAGAGAACTGTCTCTCACGCAGGGAGCTGAGATGTGGCCTATGTCTGTGGGGGCTAGTTTGGGGCCAAGATATTCATTTTGTACAGGCTTCACTATGTTTCACCAGCCAAAGGTGTGGAATAATGGAATGTTCTCTGGTTGGACATAAATCCCAATTGCTGAAATTCATAAAAATACACAGCCAAAATGATGGAACATGTAAGCAGCCAGTCATTACATCTTTCAGTCCAATGCTTTAATACTGTAATCAGCGTGGGGGAGGGGGACTTTAAAAATGTCTTTGAATTCATTACATTTAGTATCCTAAATACACGTGGGCAGGCATACTTTAAGGGCTGCTATATATAGCTGGTACCCAAGGTATTAATATATGCTACAAATCAGATGGGCTTATCCTGCAGAATAGCATGAAAATGACAACTGGTAAACATGTGAAACCAATGCCCTTTGAGTTTAAATAGAAAAGTGACATTTCACAATGTGCTGCACAAGTCCATCAGGTTGGCTTAAACCAACCCAAAACACATCCAGTACTTCATCCCAGAAGGTCTTCATGAGCAGTAACACACATTTAATAAAGTTCCCATCAAATATCTCCCCTGAACATGATTATTGGTGCAACATGCCCAGTACCAGCCAAACAGGGAACTGCAGGGTGGTGTGGTTTCCAGCCTCCTCTCAGGACTGCGTACTGCAGCTGTCCCCATCACCCTTCATGTGGATTATAGGTTTCAGTTGCTATAGGATTGAAATCTGCCTCAATGGTGGCAAGGTGGAAAGAAAAATTAGATCTAATTTGGGATTTTTGCATTTTTAATTGTATTTTGAATGAATGTAATGCACACCAATAATTTCAGAACAGAATATTGTTTCTCTGAGCCAAGCTTCCAAGAAGAGACAGTTGCTTATCTCCATTCTTTCATAGACTTCTCCTCCCTCTGCCCCCCTGGTTCTCCACCCCCATGTTCATTGTGACAGTTGCAATTTTTTTTTAAAGCAATTCTCTTATCCATATTGTATGTTACTCGAGCTCTTTTATTTGGGATTTTTCACACATCCTTCTCATCTTCTTTGCAACTCCAGTCAATAAGCACTAAGTCCTAAATGTGCCTTTGCACTTCACGGCTATTCCTTTATCACATGCATTTTCTGTTCCCTCAAGGAAGACCTGTGCAATATTTATTATTGAAATCTGAATTCTTTCCCTCCCAGGCAGATGGAGGAGGTGTAAATGTGTCTAAAGACTCAGAATAGCATTATATCTGGTTGTTGGTTTTTTTTTTTTTCTTTCCCTTCCTACAAAGCCCTGGGAATGAGAGTATTTCTCAGGCACCCATTAAAACCAAGAGGGGAGAAAAACAGCAATGATTCCCCAACCCAGAGACAACTTCCAGAGCATCTTATCAAGCCTCCCTGACACACAGACTTTTGTTTGGTTGGGAGAGTCAATTTCCCCATCTTTGGCAAGACAGATTGGTTCCCAAGTCATCCATGGATGGAATTACATTATCCCATTATATATTGATTGAAAGATGTGAAGCTTTTATTGTTGCTATTTGTCAGGGCCCTTTGCCAGAAGATGTGTGGGAAATAATGCTACTCAGAGAGCCTCCACCCACCCACCTGCTACACTCACAGCCTTCTTCAGAAATGGACTTGGTGGATATTAAAATGCATTTCCCAGACTAATAAGACTATCTTGGGTGGTTAGGTTCCCAGGACAGACCATGAAGGCCCAATTCACTCTTAAGAGGATATTCTTCCATTTTTATTTTATGCCTGTAATACACAAAACCATTCTTTGTTCACATGATACCCACATACACACAATTCAAACACATCTCTTGCTATTTTATACTTCAAAGCCTTCAGTAATCCTATTCTCATTATTGGAGCATGCTTCCCTTACCTCCTCACGGGAGGAACTCTTGTACATCACTCCTGTTCTCATACATTGTCTCTATAGGAAGCTTTCAACGATCCCTTCATAGCCCATCCACCTTCCTACTGAGTTACGTGGTTCTCTGGGTTTCCATCACAACCCAGGCATACGCAGTGCCATACTGCAGTGCTTACAACGTTGGACTACAATGCATTCTTAGCCTTCTCTTTCTTTTACTACGCTTCAGTTCCATGAAGTCTTGGTCATCACTGTGCCCGAGAAGTAGTAGTTATTCAATGCATTTCTTAAACAGCAACTTAATTGGCAGTCACACACCTTCTCTCTCCAGGAGTCCCCATCCAGCACACTATGTCCCTCTCTTCCTGCCCGACATAACCAGTGTGGCTCTCTTACAGCTTCAAATTCACTTCTAGAAGCATCCGAGTCATTATCAATAAAGAATTTGCTCAGCTGTCCAGATAGCTGTGGGAAATGCAGTGTCATGGGAGGTGGGAGGCAAAGAAGAGATTGCTTGGAAAACCCAGAGGCAGCAGGAGCATGTGCTCTACCAGGAATAGCGGTGATTCTAAATATCCGACAATGGACACGGGTCTCTGCAGAGACCCAGAGGACACCTGGCATCGTATACATGTCACCCACAGGCAGTCAGGTTCTATAGCTGTGCTGCTCTGTGCTCTCTGCATGGAATGGCAGGAATGCCATAAGGCTCCACATTAACTCGGGAAGATTTACCTACACTTATTCATCCACTTAGTGATTTTCTAATCCAACAGATAAAATAAAGATTTCCCATGCACCCTCTGAGCGATAGAATTTTCCCTTATCACAGCAATCTCTTCTTCCTCAGAAATGACATAGCTCTCCGTGGCCTCAGTGCTCACTTACCAACGTTCCCTCTAGGTCCCCATGGTACTTTTAGCATTTGACTGCTACCACCTATGGCATTCAAAGAGGGCATGCAGTCCTGCAGTCCTGACATTGGATGGAATCTCTGAGCATGTCTACAAAATAGCATTAAATTAGTATTTGGGGGAAAGAAAGATTAATTAGTCCAAATAAATAATTGTTGTGGGCTCCAAGGCTAAGGCAACTAGATTCCATTTTATGTAGGCCCCTTGGTTAAGGCGACTAAAAGACTCCATTTTGTCACCAATAGACATTCCTCGATATTCTTCCAACAATAGGTTAATTACCCCTAGACAGAAAGGAATTTTGCCTAAGATTATAGTGGCCCCAGGAGTTGGGAGGCATTTGCAGTTTCCTGAGTATAGGTATTTGCAGGTACTTGTAAGTACTTATGCCATCGGTAAATAATGCTAATTTTGACTTCTGTAGTCTCTGTCACTCCCACTATTGTACTGGTTCCCTGAGGGGAGGGGGCAAAAGGAGGATGGAGTTTCTGTCTTTAAAATGGGACGAGTAAGAAGAATCAGGGCTGTTGATCTGAGGGGAAACTATGCCCTCCGCAGCCCGCTGGCGAAATAAAGTGCTCCTTTACAATTCGGCCATGCGTCTCTGGTTATCTCGCCGTCAGATTATAACATAATCAAATCTTTTTTTCTGGGAAATAATGAGGCAGCCTGTTCACAAGCATGCAGGAAAACCAGGCTCACTTAAGGAAACCAACATTTTAAGTGAAGCCATTGTACGTCTAAAGAAACTGACCTCCAGAGAAGTCACGTCTTGCTCAAGTGCTCACAATTAGTTAGAAGCAGAGGAGGGATGAGCATCTATAAAACCTGATGTCAAGTTTACTCTTCTTACTGATACATTAACAAATTCTGTCTTCTCATATTTATATTAAAACATGCCTTATAGTCCCCTTGAAGACTGGGTGTCTTGACTTACTTTTATAAGGGTTCAAATCCAGACAGGAAATAAGTAGAACCTTAAACTTGGGTAATTTATATTAAATGGTAGGGACCATTTGCAAAATCGTGGGCAGGGTTTGTGGTTTCCTTCACCAACAGAAGACCACGTAGCACTCTCGGGCCAGCAATTGCAGGGAGCCATTACTACCCTGGGCTTAAAGGGGCAGGGCACAGAGCAGGCACTGGAACCTGAAGAGGGTGGCTCTGAGCAGAGCAGCCCATCCTGGATGATCCAGCAGGAAGGAACCAGGAGAAAAACTACTGCAACGTCATTCATTCCCCACCCTCATTCTCATGCCAGTACTCCCATTGGCTAAACCTACCAAGAAGCCAGAAGGCAAGATATCCAGGAAGGATGTAATCTATGTCATATTTACCAGCCTGAGCTGAGAGCAGGTGGAGAAGAGTGAATAGTGAATTCAGAGAAAAATGGGAGGTATCAAAAGAAATGTTTATCACCCTGTCTTGCACGGAGTACAGGCTGAGGAAATATTTTAAAGTACTCAATATATTTAATGACAAAAGGCTCCATATCATTATTTTGTATTTCAGGTGCAATGTCTTTACCTTCTCACTCAAGTATAAATCTACTGAGGGATTTCTCACACTATACAGGGCAATGCTGTATTCCGAGTAAGCATTAAATAAGTATTTGGGGAAAGAAAGATTAACTAGCCCACATAAACAGAAAGTAAAGTCACTCTTTCTGGGCAATAATGAGGCCGCCCCTTCACAAACATGCATGCAAGCCAGGCTGTTAGTGGAATACATTCAGCATATCTAGGGACTGTCAAAGATGAAACTCTCCTGTTATTTAACAGTCTTCATGGATTTCCCTGCAAGTCATATCCCCTAAATGTGGACTCTAAGTTCTGTTCACTTCCATTACAAGTTTGAGAAACTGGGGAGATGTAAAGCTATACGCTCTTCACAACATTTATTGCCTGGTAGACTGAGACCCTTTTAAATCACAGCACGATTTACTGTACAATTGGTTCCACTGTTCGTCAACTCCACTGGGTATTAAACACCACTAGGGGAGTTAATATGACCACGACATGTACACACACTGGTGTTACTGCTGGGGTAACAGAACCTTTAGAAAATCCTTGTCTGTAGCAAGAAAATATTGAAGGACCCAATAAAAATTGGGTGAGTGTCAAGGAAATAGGACTTTTCTCTGTGAGAATAAATATTTATAGATGATTCAGAGTCTCTTTGAGCATAACTTCATACTTTAAAGAGTTTTTTAATACTTACAAAATATTAACCACCAAATTCTACTTCTACCCCCAGTAGCCACACTGCCAAGAGTTGGCCACTATGAAAGGTGACCAGGGCAGCTCATGACCAGTTTTCCAGAAGCATCAGAAGGACAGAGGGGTCGAGCCAAGGTTGGCTCATGGCTCTGACGTGTGATAGTTCCTATGGAATGAGAAGGTCCCTCTTGAGTCCATGACATCTTTCCTTATTGGCCAACTAGTAAAGAAGAGAGAAGATTTTAGAAGGGAAAGTACACCTGTAGTCATCTCTTAGTGATTATTTGAGGTAAAAGGGAAGGGATGAGCATGCTCTCATTAGCTGACATTCCTAGAGCCCTCATAGTAAGATGCCAGGTTTCCTAGACCTTCTCTCATGCCGCCTTGTCCTGCAAAAGACATCTGACTATCACTGAAGACAGTGGGATTTACCCAAGCCTCCCCAAGGATAGAATCCAACCTCTATGTTCTAAGAGTCAGGAAAACTATAAAGGAATAAATTCTGTCTTTCTACACTCAATCATGCACCCATGTCCTTACTTTTTTCTCTCCTCCTTATGGACACCTGCTCTCAGGAGGGCTAACCTGAGCTACAACGTAAATGAATAAATGAGATTTATTATGTGTGGCTACCTAGGGCAGGAAAGGGGCCAATGTACACACAGAGAGATAAGATGCTATTCAACAGAAGGAAAGGCTTCTGAGAAAGGAGCAGGTGGACTCAGCTTTGTATCTTTCGTTCATTGCCTGATGCTTGGCTGTTTCTGTCAAGAATTTTCAGGAAAAGAGAAACCACTGTAGGTATTCTGAACAGAAATGAATTGAGAAGCTTACCCAATCATTGGGTAGCTGGCAGTGAGAGAGACTTGAGGAATTCTAAAAGCCCCAGAAATGCAGGGAAGCTACTACCCAAAACCCCAGCTGCTTGTGGCACAACAGTGGGTGAGCGTCAGGAAAATGCTGTTCACCCAGTACCCTCTGCCATCTGCCAGCTCCCAGGCACTTCCTGCTCTAGAAAATAATGCCTTCTCCTTCTCTCCTGCCTTCCAAATCTCACAGAAATGCTTCTCAATGGGAGAATCTAGCCCACACAAATGAGGGTGGGTTTGCTGCTGAGAGACAAGAGACAATATCTGGCATCATGGCAGAGTAGAGGGATTCCAAAAGTATCCGCTAAATGAATGAATGAATAATTAAATGAAAAGATTCAGGGGTGGATAGATGGATAGATGGATATTTCTCACAGAATAATACGCTACTACACTCCAGAGGTTGATATAATGAAGTCACGTGCCAGGCAGATTAGACTAGGAGAGCGGGAAGGCCCTTTTGCCAGACACTCAGGTCTGTGGGTCTCATGCTTAAATTGATTGCACTCACCAGGCCAGAGCTCTCTTTTGCTTAGTTCAGGGAATTGAACCTCTAATTTTAGAATTTTAGATACTTCCTAATCTGTGGTGATAAATTTTAAGGAGGCAATTAAGAGTCCTTCCAGAATCTCTAAACCTGGCCATAAAGTCTCCTGCCTTGTTTTACCTATTAATAAAGAGTGCTCATGCATGTGTGTGTGAACAAATGCACAGGCGTGCACACACACACACACTTCTCTATTTGTACTTGGTCTAGAAATTAGTCCTAATTTTAAAAGTTGATAAAAAATGGCCATCTCACATTAGACACAATTTTGCCTTTGTTATGTATAATTATCCACAATGGTTAATAAACCTTTGTGGATACATTATAATGGAAAGAACAGGGCTTCAGTTGTTGGAGACATGGTCTCAAACACCAACTATTACAATGACTCCCTGAATGACAATGTAGGTTTTTCCACCTCTTAGACCCTCAGTTTCTTAATTTGAAAATTGAGGGGTTTGAAATATATAATCTCTGATGGTGCTTCAAGGTCTCGAGAGTTATGGTTTTATATTTTAATTGTCACCTGTATAAAAAATGTGACTATTAGTCATAAGTGACATTAGCCTTGCTTGAATAATGTTTGCATGACCTCCTAATTCTTCCCGACCACTCATTGGACCATGTTGGGATTTTGTGGCTGGATTATAACCAAAGGTTACTAAAGCATCCTTCAGCAATATTCTTGGTCTCTAAAGATTTCTTGAAAGAAAAATGTATTGATTTGTCACTAAAGAGATCTTACTGAAAGATTACAAATTCCTATCTTCACCCCTCCTCTCATCACTGCACTTGGGGTGACAGTAAGTGTTATTAGAATAACATTAATATGATGTTTGGCCAGAGATCAACAGTATATATATATATATATATATATATATATATATATATATATATATATATATATATATATATATATAAATAAATAAATAAATACTGCCTTGGCTCGGGGCTTTCTCCCGCAGATAAGTTTCCTAAGAGGAATATATGCACCAAGAAACTAAAGCAAAGTAACAATTTATTTTTGGAGGGGTTTTAACCCCAAACACCAGTGAGTTGGACCATGTGGAAGGCTCATTTTACTTCAGTTAAACAGGCCCAAGCAATCTCAAAGCAAAGCCTCCTGGAGAATTGCTGCATCTATCTAACCTCTAATGCATAAACCCTAGTGTCAGGTCTTACCACTATGTTAAAAGGCTGATCCCAAATTCATCTGCCACAAAAACTACACTGGAGAGAGAAAAAAGAGAAAGAGAAAGTTTGCTCTGAATGCCCGGTGTCAAGATGACCTGGACTGCAAACAGGGCAGCAGTCTTAGACCTGGGAGCTGTGTGGGAGGATGAGGAAGGAGAGAGAAAGATGGCCAAGGCTGCTTCTCCCAGGGCCTCTGGGAAGGAAGGAAGAGAGGCCCTGCCTATATGTGCTGAACTTCTAATCACTTTGAGTTCCAACCCTAGAAAACTGCAGCCCAAGGCCAGCTACATATTTTGCAAGGTCCAGTGCAAAATGAAAACGTAGATCCCCAGACAGAGGAAGGAAGTCAATATCTCCTTCCCACAGGCCCATTGCTCCAACACATGGCTGACAGGCAACCCCCAAGGGCTTGCAGTCTCCATGCAGGACCCAATGGGTACCTGAATCCCTGGGTGGAGGGCACCAGGGGTAGGGGAGGCTGGGAGGAGCCTGAGGGGGTAGGGAGTAGGCACCAGGCAGCAGACAACTAATCCCAGGAAGGCAAGAGGAGGCTAGAGGAGGGACTATATATGAGCCAAGTCTCCAAGCCCTAAGCACATGCTCCATTGCCCCACCAGACTTCACTTCCACAACATAAATTCAAAGACGAAATTATTAAGAATTTCAAGACAGCAATAACAGAGCATCAAAACCCAAGTGTGGAGCCCTTATGAGCGAGAGGTTCTGTGTGACTGCACTGATTGCTGGCCTCTGAAGCTGAACTTACTGTGTGGCCCCTCAAACTTTCTTGGCCAGGTTAATGTTCCTTCCATCCCAAGAGCTGTAATATGTCTGGCAGGGCAGGAGGGCATGGATGGTCATGGGAAGCCATCTGCTCTCTGCAGGCCACAAATGGGATGGACGACAGAGCTCTGAACAGGAAAACTACCCCCCCCCCCCCCCAGCATTCTTACCTGCTTCCCCCAGTGGAAGTTTCTGGGCAACTACTGACTTCCTGCAAAGCCCTGCCTTGATTTCAGTTGGCAAGTCTCATCTCCCCAGGGGAGGTTCTGGCGAACAAAATAGAAGGAACATGGACTTTGGAGCCAGAAAGACCTGGATTCAAATTTGACCCTGGCTCACTTAGGTATGAACAATTTGACCTCTTTGAGCCTCAGCTTCCCCAAAGTCAAATGCAGATGCTAATTCCTCCCTTAGAGCTTATATTATAAAGTGCCTGACACAGTCCGGTCATCTGGTATCTGCTCTGGCTGCAGCCACCTCCACCAGCAGGGATTTTGCATAAAGACTTTGAGCATCATTTCCCACAGTTGCTGTCTCCTTTCAAGAGCCTGATCTTATCCAAAAATGGCTCTCCAGGGCTTTCCGCAGCTACATCATCAGCCCTACTCAGCTGTGCCCAGCACCCCTTTGTCTGGTGTCTCCTGCTTTTTTGGAAAGCTCTAGGAAGATGGAAAACTCAAGGTTCTTCTTGTATCAGCCCTCTGGCTCTGGCTGAGACCTGGAAGAGCAGTGACAAGTGGAACCACTCCTCAAGGAACTGGTGGGAGAGCTCGGAGTGGCATTCGGAGAAAAGGAAGGGTCTGTCCCATGATGGTGCCACATATCTGTCTTCTTAGTCTCATTGGGCTGAATTTGGGGCAGGACCTGGGTCTTCTGAGTGTCACAGCTAAGATGAATTTCCAGTATCCACCAGGTTCTTTCCCTAAAGGATGGATACCAACTGTACCCTTCTGACAGGGTCTGAATTCTGTATTTTCGAGAACTGGGGATTTAGCCAAAGTCCCAATTCCCTCTTTGCATTAAGCTCCAAAGGACTCAAGAGCACATGCAAATAGGATTCCCAGAACAGTCTCTGTTATCCTGTCCCCCCTAACCCCCCACCCCTAACACATTTGCAAAATCAGTTTTAATAGTGCCCCTGAGTTAGATTCCTGGGTGCCTGTATATACATTGTTTTCTCTACTTATTTCTTTATAGTCAAATTTCAAACCCCTGGGGGATTGTCTGGTAGTCAGCCTTCAGTGGGCGCCCTTGCCTTGGAGCTCAGCGAACGCTCGAGGACCTGGTTTACTACAGGTCAAGGCTGTGAAGTGCTCCTAATCTGGGGACACGTTTCACATGGAGCCACACCCTTTGGGTTTGAAAAGGTCTACCATCAGGGATTTGCCGTCAGGCATTGGACCTGGGCCCGTTCGCACCACAGCACATCCATGGCATGCTGTCAAAACGTAGATTCTTTCTCAGTAATGCTAAGGTGGGGCCTGAAAGTCTGCCTTCTGACAGCCTCTGCCCATGCCATTAGTCTGAGGATCACAATTTGAGTAGCAAGGATTTCCACAATGCTCATTTTACAGGGGGGAAAAAAAGAGACGTGAAAAGGGGCCGAGCACAGCGAGAGGAATCACTTCTAACGCCCTGGCTCTCACTCTGCTTGCTGAGCTGGAGGGCCCTTTCGATGAGGTTTCTGGCCCCTTTCTCTCCTCACTTCTTCACTTGGGCTCTGTTTTCTTTGGCTCCCCAGACCCTCCTTTAGAGCCGGAGACTCAGGGCCAAAAGTCAACATTTTCATGACAGTCCCGCTGGAGCGCCCCCAGAGTTCAGAGCGAGGGTAACTTTGCTCCGGCTGGGCTGCTGACAATCACTTTTGGGTGCCCAAACTCCCAGACTTGAAGATGGAAATATAATATCTCCCCGAGGAAGTGCTTTTATTGAGTCCATGAATAAGAGAGCATGCCGTTGGCTGCGTCTAATTCCAGCTCTCCTCCCTCCACCGGCCTGCCCTGCCACAGGGCAGGGGCTCCTGGCTGGCGATGGCAGGGCTGTGGGAGGAGTCAGGGAAAAACTGGGACTTGTGTAAGGGTACAGAGCTATTTAAAGCAGCGTAAATGGCTACACTGAGCCTGTGCTTCTTTTGATATTATCAAGGATTTTTAAATGATGAGGTTACTTGTTGAAGAAAGAAACATAATCAAGAGTCCCCCTCTTTCTTGTCCTTCTCCACCCCCGCTTAAAAATACAGTCATTGACAAAACGATCATTGGCACAGAAAGGTGGGAAGAGGTACGTTTCCTTGGTTTAGAAGTTGCATTCTAATGTTCATGGCAGAGAAACAATATAGATGGTAATGACTCAGTTGATGGTGCTAACAAGGTGATGGAATTGAAGACATTTCCCTAGGATTGCTTTAATAAAAGTCTGCAACGTATTCTTTTAGTTGCTGGAGGAAATTTTCTTCCCTTTCAGGAGCAACAATTATTGGCCCTGTATGTTTAATAGAGTCTGTGGAGATTTTACCTCCAGGGAACCCCAGGGAAGAGGCTTTTTAAAAAAGTGCAGTCGAAGCAGTTTGCAAAGATACAATGATTCAATACTAAATTAAAAATAGAGTCATTCTGAATATTCTCTGGATATAAACCTAGATAAAAGAAATGTTAACTCTTAACTATTCCACCATCTAACTCAGAATTGATCATCTCAATCAATGATACAGCCCAAACTGAGTAAGGAGGATATAGCAAAAGGAAAGCTTTATTCACTAATATTATTCACTAATATTAATATAAAAAGTATCCTTTCTCTCCTTACCACATACATGATATGATGTCTGATTCTGACATTCCCAAACACTTAAGGTTATGTGCCTGCTCTTTCTTTTTAGCTCATTTACCAGCAGAATTTCACCAATATAACCACAGGAGAGAGCTTCCATTTCTACATGGTACAAATCTTTAAAAAAAAAATAAATAAAGGGAGGACATATGTTTTCACAGCACCGTAACAGGTTCTTGGGGGTCCATACATCTTGCTTAGTTCAGACTCTCTATTTGAGTGGTGGTCTTTTTTTCAACAATAATTTCTAATCAATGAATACTTTACTGGAACAGAAAAAAATTTACATTCATTGGACAACCACAAAAAGAATTATATGGTGTTTTTGCTACCTGTGAGTAAATAAATATACTTTTGGCATTCCTGGATATCTGATCCATTAAGTGAGCCAACACAACCATCCGTCCTGCTTTTTTTACGGTTTAAATAAATTCTAGAAGCCTATTACAGCACTCAAGGGTGAGTGCTTCTGTGGTTTAAGCTTCAGGAAATATTATTATGTAGCATAAAGTGCAGCAAACGAGACGTCGGGAGACAGGGGTTCCTCTCCTGATCTACCACTTACAAGTGCTGTGGACCAAGGCAAGTCTCTGCCTTTCTCAGCTGAAGTTTTCTTATCTGAAAAGACAGAGATTTCATTCATTTATTCAACAACCATGTGTCAAGCTCCCATTGCACCAAGCATTTTCATATTCTGGGGCACTTTAGTGAACAGAAGAAGCATGGACCCTACTCCAGGTTGATCTAAATTCTGGACTCTGGAACCTATGGTCTAGATAATCTATAATTTTTTTTTTTCCCAGAAATGAGACTCAGTGGTTCATTATTTCCAGAGCTTGTCAGGAGGTAAGAATTTGAAGTGGCAGCAATTCAGGTGGAGACAGTTTGGGGTGTTTTAGTAATTCGATGTTTTGGTTGCTTTTCTCTTGCTTTGCATTTGGCAGCCTGGGACTATCTAGGCACAGGTATGCAGCTGAAAACTGAAAGACAGGGAAAGTCTTTCTTTTGTTTGTTTGTTTTAGTGTCTCTGATTATCCATTTTCACTCAGTTTCTTTCTACATCCTGACCCACCAACACAGGACTCATTCCTAAGGCCCTTCAGACATTGCTGTTCTTAAACCTGGCTCTTCTAAGCCAGACAGTGGAGAAGGATTGCTGTTTAGCACGTGTAAAAGAGCAACTATTTCAATATGACACGAAGAAGGAGACAGAGTTTCCAATTTCACAGCAAGATTCCTTTCATTCAGACTACCTGTTTCTCCTCATACCAGTCAGCATATCAAAATAAACTTGGTTTTTCATCTAAAAAATGGAAACAGCAACTAGAAATAATGGTGGTACCTTGAACTGGTACCACCAAGCTTTGGGAAGTGAGAGATCCCATACAATTCAATCCAATTCATCTTTGTATATCTGTATTCCAGGCACTATCCTCAGGGCTCAGAGGCAAAGAAGAAACTGACCAAAGTCACTCATCATATAAGTTTTCTGATTGGTGGTGGAGAGATGTGAAGAAGGCAGACCATAATCTGATATTCAAAAGCAAAAAAAAAAAAAAAGGTGCTATGGTAAAAGAAAAAACAAAATTCCTCCTGAGAATCAGAGAATGTGTGGCTGTTAAATTCACTTCTCAACTAGAGGCTTGTGTCACGTCCCCAATAGCTACTGCGATGAGTTATACTTCATGGACCATCAGCCCAGGGCCTGCACTAGGCTGACCGACCCAAGGCAAAGCTCCGTGAGAACCAGAGATCAGGGAGAGTCAGACGTTCCTGTGCCCATTCTGCAGGCTCACGTAAAGCCCTCTGCACCTTACACCTGACATCACTTTAGGAGGTACCGGAAGGGGAGCAGGAATCTGAAAGACTGAATTTACCCTAAAGAGACTGAGGAAAAGAAAAGAAACTATTTCAAACCAGAGAGAAACTGAACCGCATTAACTGTCAGGTTAAAGGCCACCAGCACCTCTGCTACCAGGTGAGGGGAGAGTTTATGTGGAAGAATCAGTTATGAAAAATAAAGAAGTCAAATGTTCTCAATGCATCAGAATCAGCTTTGTTACACTTAAAACCCCGTCTTATGCCACATCTTAAAGGCACCTAAAATTCAACATGTCCAGAGTAGAAATCATGGGTAGTTCCCATCCACAAACCGGGGCCTTTTACATTATTTTCTATACCATTGGCACCACCATCCACCCAAATTTAAAATCCAAAAGCCCATTAATCACCCTTTCATAGTAAACCTATCCCCTAAGGACAGTGAATTTATTTACTAAATGCATACTGAATTTTTCCATTTTATCTTTCTCTCTAGAACCACTGTGTTCTCTCCCCGGCATTTGTCTCTCTCCTTTCCATACTCCAGCCAGGAACAGTGATCAGATCCCCAGCCAGCACCATGCAACCCCTTCCCCTCTGTTTTGGATAGAGGGTTAAATCTATAATGGGTTTAGAAGTGCTGCGTGTTTTGTCTCCTGCCTCCCTTTCCGTTGCTGTTTCCTACTCCTCTCCTCCGTGCTCCGGGCGCTCACCCTTCCTGCCGTCTCTCTTCTGGGTCCAGCTCCCTCCTGATACATGTTGGCTCGTCTCCCACTCTGCCTCTTTTTTCTGGTTCATTCTTATCTTTCCTTGAGATCCCAGCTTCCTCAGAGAAGCTCCTGGATCCCGAAGCTCGGTCAGAGCCCCTGTTATATGCCCTCATACTGTGAATATTGTTAACCTTCCTTGCCTACCACTTGTTTCCGCCTAGAATTATACATCTCCCATCAGAGAGGCAGGGCCAGGTCGAACTTTGCATCCCAGGCCCATAGGTGGCCCTCAATACATCGAGAATTAGTGAATGGATCTATTCTTTCTCCAGTGGATGGACTTCTCCTGAGGCTGTCTCTTTCACCTCTCCCACACAAAATCGGTCCTGAAAAATCCTTGCTAGATATTTTTTCTTATCTCTCTCTCTCCAGTTTACTGGTAAAAGTAAATAGAAACCACAATAGAAAACAGCAAAATAGTGAATAGACTATTGTCTAATTCCATCATTTTGAGTACAACTCTTAAAAATCTGGCTTGTCCTCTGTTAATAGCTAGATGATACAAGTCTGAAAAGAATGTGTCTGTCTGCCAAATTGTCAAGGAGGCTGGCTGAGGCTGACCTTACAGCAGAAGAGTTTTGAGCGTAACTCTCCCCACTGAGGGCGCTTTCCTGCCTGCTTGCAACCGTTCTGATCACTTCCTTCTGAAGTTTCAGCAATTTTCTCTTGTGTTACCTAGCCTCTTATACTAACTGTTGAAATGAGTAAAATCACTCATTCTAACCTTGGTGAGTAATGTTCAGGCAATTATTTCCCGTTCTAAATATTAAACTTTTGTTTGGCACAGGGGGACTGCATGGTGGTGATGCCAGTACCACTAATAGTGGGAACCCGCTGGAGATGTACATTTCTATGTTGACCAGACCCTGATTTATATATTTTTTTTTTAATTTTTTTCTCTATTGATTTCAGAAAGAGATGAAGGGAGAGGGAGAGATAGAAACATCGATGAGAGAGAACATCAACTAGCTGCCTCCTATATGCCCCCCACTGGGGATCGGGCCCACAACCTGGGCATGGGCCCTGACCGGGAATCGAGCTGGCGACCTCTTGGTGCATGTCAATGCTCAGCCACTGAGCCACACTGGCCTGGCCGATTTATATTTGCATAAATGAGTTAAATCTCCAACCTTCGTTTTTAAGTTGATATGGTCTCATCCACAAAGGATCTAATGAGAAGCAAGAACAGCATTATTCTAACCACACACCCCTCATTTACTTTATTTCTATATGAAAATGTGTGCTGTGGATAGCAAGATGGGGAAGTCTTGTATCTCTCACTGAGGTCGGAAGTTGTAGCCACAGGCACAACAGGAGGTCATCGAGGAAACGATCCCTGGCTTTAGTTTCTGCAACTGCTTTAGATCTTTGTAACTCTCCACCTCTGAGAAACTGCCACTACGACAGAACACTTTCTCCGGGAGCTCTGGATTAAAAGCAGGTAGACAGAAGCAGAGGCAAAAGTCACAGGCCCAACTTGACCCGAGGCCCCAAGGCTCCTGATCAAATACTTGAGTGTACAAATGTCTGTGCCCCGCATTCAGAGACAGGCAAGCACATGGACAAGCTATGGGATTCTCTCGAAAGGTGGACTTCCTTAAAATTGATTTCACCACTTCCAATGCCACAGGAGTGGGATATTCAGAGAACACTATTGGTAACAGCTTGTAATGGCAATTAACATTCATTCCCTCGTAATGAGCTCATCTTCCCTCCGTTCTTTTGGACAGTCAAGTAGGAATATCAAAGTATCTTGCTATACCCACCAAAAGTTTTGTAGTTATGCCTCAGCTTAAGTCAGCTTGCTTTAACAACGCCACGGCTGAAAGACTACATGCGAAGACTGAGAATCACTTACTTGGGCAGCATCGTAGAAGGAAGACTTCAAAGTTACACTAATTAAAGGTAGTACGGCCTGAAGATAAAAGCCTTCTAATGAGCAAATTCTATAGACAGCCAGCACTTCAGCAGGCACTCAGGCTGCACACTTGGGGCTGCATATATTTGTTTCTACATTAGCACCTCTTATATTTGCCCTGACTACCAATCAAAGCTACTTTACCAGGAAAAAAAGTGCAAAATGTAGGAAAAAATAAATAAAAAGCAAGAGAAAGGACTTAGTAAATGTAGACATAGCATTCTCTTTCAGGAAACAGAAAAAGGTAGAAGCAAACATCCCGGGGCGGGGGGGTGGGGAGGAGGGGGAGTGGGGGGGGGAGTTGGGGGGCGGGGATCATAACTGGTAAAAGTCATTCCCTCTCCCTCATTTAGGTATTTATTGATATGCCATCATGTCAAAGTTAGCATGCTTAGCAGTAAGAGCTGCTTGCCCCCTCGAAGCCCCTAAGAAGCATAAACGTTTCAAGTTATCAAGGTGAAAATAGATAATGGGCCCAGGACATACTGGAAAAAGAGCCTGAGTAGAGGCGCTCAGTAAGGAGAGAACCTGGGAGGTGAGAGCTGGAAGGGGTCCGGGCTGAGTGCAGAAACTGCTGAGGGGGTGACATCCACCCTCACCTCCACCCCACCTCATGGAGACTGCAGAAGAGCTTACCAGATGGAGGTGTGCGACGGGACAAATGTCTCTCCGGCTACAACCAAGAAATATTGGAAAACAGAGAAAGGAAGTAAGGACTAGAGAAATATGGGGATAGACTGGCATTGTTAAGGAAACCTGTTCCAGATGGTATCCAGGGAATTTTAAATATCATTAGAAAAAAAAACAACAAACTTGCTCTCCAATATGCATCTCAGACCACATGTTGAATTAGATGAAAATAGAAACTTGTATCCTTTTTGAGCAGTGATTGTTTTAAGCTTGGCCCAGGAATATGGTACAGAATTGGGTGTGGAAGAACCCAGGGACCCTAGAATGAATCTGGACAAGAGGTCTAACTCTGGTGTGTCGTTATAAGGTCATTCTGGATTTCATTCTCAACTCTTAACTTCTTTGAGGAATTCTGACACTATAAATTTCTAAGGGTAAAAAAAATAGCCCTGTTGAAAAGGTAGCATATGGGGAAAGAATTTTGATTTTGCTTTCTTCAAATATGAAAGTGCTTCTTCAGCTGCAACATTCTGGACTCTTGAAAATTTAGTTGATTCTCGTAATGTCATGAAAAAGGAAACTGCAACAGATTGAAGCAAGACACGTTTTAGCTTTATTTGAGGACTTAAAGATCAAGGTAGTCTAAAAAGGAATTTGAGTCAATTCCAAAAATGCAAGAAAGAGGGGAACAAAGAGGAACATAATTTTAAAGATGTATTTAGGAGCTATGTATCTTTACACACGCTCTTACCTGTACTTTTGGTTGTTTTGTGGGATTTCTGAAGTCCTAGCTGGTTCTGAGTATTGCTCTGAGGTTATAAAGACACTTTCGCCCTGACCAGTTTGGCTCAGTGGTTAGAGCATCGGCCCATGGACCAGAGAGTCCCGGGTTCGGTTCCCGCTAAGGGCACGTACCTCAGTTGCAGTTTGTCCCCGGCCCCGGTTGGGGTCGTGTGGGTGGCAGCCACTCGATGTGTCTCTCTCACATCAATGTTTCTCTCTCTCTCTTCCTCCCCTTCTCCCTCCCACTCTGTCTGAAGATAAATGCAAAAATTTCCTCGGGTGGGGATAAAAATTTTTAAAAAGACACTTTCAACTGGCCCGGCCTGTGTGGCTCAGTGGTGGAGCATCGACCCATGCACCAGGAGGTCGTCAGTTCGATTCCCGGTCAGGGCACATGCCCAGGTTGTGAGCCCAATCCCCAGTGGGGGGGATGCAGGAGGTGGCCAATCGATGTTCTCTCTCATCGATGTTTCTGTCTGTCTCTCCCTCTCCCTTCCTCTCTCTCTAAAATCAATAAAGAAAAAAAAAGATGTTTTCAACTATTCTCACAACGGGGAGAAGTTGGCACGGGTCGAGAGGAATGGAGGCAGGAGTGTAATACGTAGCGTGGGTAAAGTGTAAGAGAACATTCACAACTTTCATAACCTGCTTGAGTTCAGTTACATCTGAAGCTAAAAGCCACCTAAAAATGAAAAGATTTACTAAAGACACAAAACCATATACTGAAAAAAATGCATATGATATTCATTTTAAACCTATGCTCTCCCACCTTTCAGTCTATATATAGGATAAAACATTTTGAGACCAAAATTCAATCATTTACTCTCGTATATATCTGCTCTAAAGGAGGTTTCCTTCTGGTATACAGGCAGTCGGGAAAGAGACAAATCCAACACAGGATAATGATGATGATGATGATGATGGTGGTGGGGGTGGTGGTGATGATGAATATAAAGGGTAGAGTTGTGTACAAGTTAACTTGGAGAATAGGAAAGGAATCCTCTACATCACCTGGGAAAGGCAGAGAAAACCTTATAAATCAGCTTTCAGTTGAATTGGACTTAGACAGGAGGGTGCGTGTTTTCCAGCTGATCTAGATGAAGGTTATTCCAGGCAGAAGGCACAGCACAAGAATACATAGGGAGGCCTGTGAGGCTTAGGGTATTTGGAAAATTATAAATTGTTGGAAACAGGAGGTTGGGGAAAGGCAATGACAGGAGATGCAGGTGAGCAGATGGGTGGAGCCAGGATTATTAAAATGATGGTATGGAGTTTAGGTTCAATACTGTAGGTAAGATGAAGACAATGGAAAGCTCTTAGGAGAATAATAATGTCCATATTTCAGCTTTGAAATATTTGTTAGCAATGAGTCTGTCAGAGCCAATAGTTCTCCCATCATTTTGATTAGTTAGGATAAGATTTCTCAGTAACCTTTGAGCTTGTTTTCAATAGGTCAAATGTCCAAGCTTTTCTCAGAAGTTTCTGAATATAACTCTATGACTACCTGACCTCTAATCTTTGCCCTCTAGAAAATTTCTAGCCCTGATCACCTTAGGTAAGTAAATGTAAATAGACATTGATCTCCAAAGGAATATAAAATTAACCGCTGGGAAAAACATATTTCTTTTTTATTCTTATCTTCTGGTAAAGAGGACCAGTCAGGGGCTCTTTCATTTTTCTGATTCCACTATTAGGAGTACTCTGGTTATCAATGCACTAGTAATAGGAGATCTAGTCTAATTCTCATTTAATGAGGAGGGAGGGCACTTACTGTAAGAGTTGTCAAAAACAGTTCATCTTTAGAAAAATCATCTTACTGGCATGTCCCTAGCATACGTTGTTGTTGCAATAAATTTCCATAATTGGGCAAGAAGAATGTTAAGATTATCAGCTATTCTTAAATGATATTTTCAAGTCAATGAAATTCCCAGGGCCAAGAGTAGTATTCACAAAACTGTAAGAAGTACCACATTGCTGCCCAGCCACTCAACCATAAGTTAGGTCACGGGGCTATAACTGCCCTGCTCATGACTTCTAAGAGTGGGAAGCAAAGTGATTTGAGGATTACAAAAGAAAGCCACTCTGCTCATGAGAAAAGGAAATCAAGTGTGACAGCTAGATATAAGTATTCTTAGAAACAGGCTCACATGATTTGTGTAGAAGTTATGAAGAGCTGTTAGTGGAGTCTAGTGTTTTTCAATCTCTCTGAGTGAAGTGTCAAAACTTCCTCAACCCTAGGATGAGTGGAAGTCTTCCTATATTACAGCTGGGTTAATTTGGGAATTGTGCATCTTCTTCCAGAGAGGCAGAAGATTGCCTTTGTCTTTACAGTTTTAATGGTTCTTGAACTTTCGAGTTGGGTCTGAAAGTGGCAAAGTGAAAAAAAATCATCAGTTTAGGGATCAGAAAACCAATTTCAGTCCTGGTTACACAACCTACAAGTGGTCTTGTGGGGTCATTGGGTGTCAGTTGAACCTCAGGATTCTGATTTTTAAAATTAGGACATTACTCACCAACCCTGTTAAATTGCTTCTGCTAGATGATGCTGTGTGGATCCAGAGACAATGCACAAACACCAACCTAATATTTTAATAGAGCTATATAAATATAAGCATCAGTACTAGTGATGGCTGAAGAGAGGCCTGTTAAGGCGATAACTGTTTAGAAGAGGAAATGAGATTGTGAAGTTGATATTAATGATCTTTGAGGACCTGGGTGAATGGTACAAATGATGATAAATTGGAAGGTTCAGATTTTCCTCTTAAGATCTGAGATCTTGGCAGAAGACAGTTGTCAGGCTTTCCAACTTAATGAAACTGCAACTTTGATGTGGTAATAGAAGCTAATTTTATAAATTGGCCTTGAATCTTAATGATTCACAAAAGAAGTACTTAAAGATACTGCAGCTAATAGGTGATGTCTGATGTCTCACCTCAGACATAGCTCTGCTTCTCTCTTTCTGGTGATCAGCATCTGGTTGGCTCTGGTGACAGCCTTCCTAACTATCCTCTGATGTTTACTGCCAGAACACCGGCACTGATGACAACAACTGGGTGAGAGGGTCCATTTAGATTGGTTGAGGAGAGAAACCTAACCATTTGAGACCCATTAAGTTCACCATAAACAAATCATAATATGTTACCTCCTTGCCAACATACATTCTCTGCTGGACTTTTCTTTGAGGTATAAAACGTGTGATTATTTCTGACCATTTTATCTCCTTCCCATGCTCCACCATCCAAAGAGTTGTCAAGCCAGATATTTTTTCTGCAGATACTTTTTGCATTGCTCTCTAAAAAGAAGGAGGACCCAAAGAATCCCAAGAACTCACACTATCTATGGTGATCCAGACTTGAGCTCCAAACACAGAGAGCATCTAGAAGTTTAGCTTCTTTTGGACTGAGGAATTCAATAGACCAATGAAATAAGCTTGGAGAGTACTGCCAAATACTTGTTTTCATTGAGAGCCCTTTCTTGTCACATGGGTGATCACTGCCTTGCAATGACCTTTTCAGCACCTTCCTTTCTCTTCTATCTCACAGGAATATACTTTTCTGTATGTAAAAACTCCCCACTTACATCTTGTCTTAAAGAGCTCAGACTAGACTCTCTACCCACAGTATAAATTCTTTCATTCTGGCTTGTTGAGTTTCCTTCAAGCACTATGAAAATTTTGACCACAGAAATGGTTCTGTCCATAACTTCAGCTTTTCACTCTTGCTTCAAGGGTCTGGGAGAAGGTCAGCTGGGTTTTCTCTGCTCTCACTTTATAGTGCTTAGTCTTACTCTAGTTTCCTGGCTCCCTCCTCTTTTCCTGCCCTCACCAAATATTATGCCTGGTTTGCTCTGCATAAGAATTTTATGTGAGGTAAGGTCAGTAATATCACAAATAACCTAATAGAATAACTGTTGTAAGAGTTTTCCCAGCATTTGAAATGCATGTGGTTGCCAACTATGAAAACAATTAAAACCAAATCGAAATGCTGGATCCAAACTCTCTCACTGTAATCAGCAAAACCTGGTCCTCTTTCAGCTTCCTTCTGTCCTAGAAAAGTACTTGAAAGATTCAGTATCCTCGCCTGGAAAGTTGTCCACACTGCTCACTTGGACACTGTAAGCAAAGCATCCATATTTCCAATGTCTGCCCTGTGGCCATCTTATCCTGTGGCTCCAGTGTTATATCCAGTGGGCTCCCAGGGCATTTCCTCTCCAGTTTGTCCCTCCCTGTTCCTGTGGCTGCACTAAGCTCCCCACACATCGGAGGTCATTCTCCAGAGAAAGGTTTGGAGATCAAGTCTTGTTACAATCAAAGCCAAGCTGTAATCTTGGGCCACAGTCCAAAAACTGGTCCCCCTGCTTATCCATTATAGTCTTCACACCTGTCAGCCAAACAAAATCTTTCCCATCTTACACTGTTGTTATGACAATTTAATGAGATAATGTATGAAAACGTTTTAACACAAGGCTTGCCACATGGCGATTGCTCGGTAACAGGAGAGGCCATGCATAGCAATGTTTAGCAGAGGCAGCAGAAAGCACAGACTCTGGAACCAGACACTCTAGCCTTGAATTCTGGCCCTGATGCTTATTAGCTCTGTGACCTGGGGCAAGTTTTCTGTGCCTACTTTCCTCATCTGAAAAATAGGGTGATGATGATGATATGAATGATGATAAAACATCCTATTAGGTTGTTATGGGGATTAAGAGAGCAAATATATGTAAAGTGCTTAAAAGAGTGCCTGACATGTGCAGAGTAAGTGTATATATTAGCTCTTATTGCTGTTGTTGTTCTTATCTCTGTAGAAGGTAAAGGGCTCAGCTACTGCTCTCACCAATGATGAAAACAGGTTCTGCTTGAAATCTGATTTCTCCATTCTGCATTGCTCCATCCTGGCCTCCAAAACCTCTTCACCATCCCACTACTACCACGCCCACACCATCACCACCAGAAAACAATTCCGGGAGCCTCACACCACCCATATTTCCACTGCCAAGGAGTACAACACCCGAGGCCAGAGAAAACATCCCTCACCCACATCCGTACCCATCCTAACCCCACACACAGGACACTCCTTGGGCACTGATGTGGGAAATCACGCAGACTTAACTAAACGTTGCTTCACCCAGTGGGGTTCCCAATGCTCGAGGATGAGGGTCTCTTTCATCTCACAGTGTGCTTCCGTTCCATCCTCGCCCAGTAACTGAAGCTCCTTCGGCTGTTCTACCTAAAGACACAAGGATCGTAAAGAAGGTGGCCCAAGTGCCTCACAAATAGACTAATGTTAAGCTCAGTACATTTCCCAGTTATTGCTAGTGTAGTAATGTATTTTTAAAATACTTGGTCAGGTCACTGAAATCTACAGTGGCCATGGTGCGCCCGAGAGGATTCTGATGGCACTGTTAGCCTTCCTTTGACCTGGTTCCTGTTAACACTTAGATGTTGCCCAGACAGAGCTTCTTGAACATGTAACGCAGACTAAAAGCAAGGACATTTCATCAACAGAGTGTTCAACTTAAATATCCAAATGTTAAAAGGCTGGAAATTCAACCTAATTAAAGTGGCTGAATGCAGAGTCACGATTAAACAGTGAGAGAATTATGGAAAAGTAAATATTTACACACACATTGCACACTTATTAGGGTTTACGAAGAAATGCTTCTCAATCTGCACAGCTTTCCTTTGTAATGATATTGTTATGAGGCGATAAATGTGGTTAGAGTTAATAACAGATGTTAAATGGCATAATTCATCCAGAAACCTCACTAATTACTGCAGAGGCACAAGGTAAATGCTCAGCACCATATGGGAGGTATTTATTATCTGTTAGTTTATAAAGTGAAAAAAAAAAAAAGGTCACTTGTAGAAACAGAAATGCTTAGAATAAAGCCTTAGCTATCTAAATGAAAATTTTAAGCATTTTAAAATTGCAACAGGCTTAAAGAAGCTGTGGTACATTTACACAACGGAATAATATTTGGCCATAAAAAGAAGGAAACCTCACCTTTTACGAGAGCATTGATGGACCTGGAGAGTATTATGCTAAGTGAAATAAGCCAATCAGAGAAAGACAAGTACCATATGATTTCACTTATATGTGGAATCTAATGAACAAAATAAACTGACAAACAAAATAGAAACAGACTCACAGATACTGAGAACAGACTGACAGCTGTCAGAGGGGAGGGGGTTTGGGGGAGACCGGGTAAAAAAGGTGAAGGGATTAAGCAAAACAGAAAAACACCTCATAAGCACAGACAGCAGCATGGTGATTACCAGAGGGAAAGGGGGATGGGGGAGGTAGAAGAGGGTAAAGGGGGAATAAATGGTGATGGAAGGAGACCTGACTTGGGGTGGTGAACACACACTACAATATACAAATGATGTATTGTAGACCTGTACTCTTGAAACCTATATACTTTTACTAACCAATGTCACCCCAATAAATTCAATGAAAATAAAAAATAAATAAAATGGTAATGGGTGTCCCCTTTTTAGAGAGTTCATGCTTCATTCAGAGAAAACAAATTGGCCTAAACGAGTTTGAGTTAACCTAGCCACTCTAGTGGTAATCATTTTCTAAATTAGTTTAGGGAGAATGTTCTATATTTTAATTGCATTACGTGCTGTCTTTAGAATGATGTTTACCATTAAGTGTTTCATTTTACTTCAGCCCAAATCCTTCTCACTTTACAAGGGCACTGAGGCAAGTAAGGGGGAGAGAGAGCAGCGTTAAGTCACCTAAAGTGATATCATTTTATAGACCATGTAGAGAAGAGGTGGGATATACAAATGCTTAAAATAATTTTGCATAATAAATTTGGGAAGGCTGATTGGAAAAGTGAAAATCAAGAGGCATTTGTGTTTTCCTCACAAGAGCTTAAAACTTAAATAATTGCTGTAGAACTCCCTACCCTCTTACCACAGCCGACTTCCAGCTCCCTCGGTAATGTCCCACTGTGGTCTCCTCCACTTCCATGTTGTCTTAACGGTGGCGCCCTTTGAAATGTGTGCAGTTGATTTACACCATATTTTACAAAGCTTTACTTTTTAGATTTAATTTCTATTGTTTTCAAAAACCGAAGCGCTCGCTTTCCTTCTTGATTGAGATAAAGTCAGGATGCTGAAGTCAAGGTTTTTAGTCATACAAACGCACATCTGTGTGCACACGAGCATACATACATATACAGTGTGTGTGTGTGTGTGTGTGTGAGAGAGAGAGAGAGAGAGAGAGAGAGAGGGAAACTTTGTCTTTATTTTCTATGTAACAGAAAACATCATACCAAACTTCAATTACTTTCTAGTGTTAAATTGTCCATTTTTATTGTGTAAAAAAGCCTTTATTGATTTTCTGGAGAATAACTTCCCAATAAAATATGATTATTAGAGTCAAGTAAGATTTTTTTTTTCCTTCCATGTTGTCTTTTGGAACAATTTGGGAAGAAATCTGCTCAGGAAAAAAGACAAGGACCATTTATTCTAGGGATAGAGAGAATGGACTAATCAGTGCTTCTCATACCTCAGTGGCCATATGCATCACCTCGGGATCTTTTTAAAGGACAGATTCTGACTCAAGAGGTCTGCAGTGGGCCTACCGTCCTGCATATCTAATAAGCTAAACTCCCAGGCGATGCCAGTGGCTGCCCAGGGACCACGCTGTGAGCAGTGAAGGCCCAGAGGACCACTGACAATCTCGTCTAAATCTGGTACCGTCCACAAGAGTGCGGGAGTCGTCAGTTGCCAAGTTCTGAAAAAGGAAGCAAAGTGAAAGTTCATATTGAGCCTTAAATTAGAAACTTGGAAGTGTATTTGGGGAACCCTGATTTATTTCCCATCACACGGTGTTCTATAGTATCACACAGAAAGCATTCCAGATGGCTGAAAAAGTAAGTCTCTTTTGAAGACAGGCTGCAATATTGCTTGGTAAGTTAAGTCAGTTTTTGATAATCCTCATCATATTTAACAAACATGTCCTTTGCTTTATCATCAGCTAATTTTTTATGTGCAGACCTCATTAAGGCAGAAAATTCCTCTAAATAGTACCCCTTTAAAAACTCAAAAACCATTCACTAATATATAATTTCATAGTTTACATTCTTTACATCAAGCTATCTCAGATCATTTAGACTTTTTCAATGGGACATTTTCCAACCCTTTAATCATTTGGGTAATCTTATCCAAGTGATGTCATTCCCCCAGAGAGTAATTTATTCTACCCTCAGCTTAAAAACATCCATCCTCTTCTTTGTTTTCATTCTTTCAATCCCTAATGGCCTACTTCTTTTCAAGAACTTTTATATCATCTTTATGGATCATTATGATCTTCTTAAGATCTTCTGGTGAGTAATAGCTCAAACCTATGTTAAGTTATTCATTTGCAAAGTAACTGTACATAATTATTAACACTCTGTGGCAGCCCTGATGTTTTGTTTTGTTGTTTGCCTCTGAAATAATCTAATTGTTTTCCAAGCAGTTCCTAAATTGTCCACATATAAAACACATTAACTAATCTAAATATAGGGACTTCTAAAAGAAAACAATGATATCTTATATTTGCCTTTTTTATAAAAGCTTTTTGAAGTACAATTAATATACAATATACTGCACATATATAAATACACAATTTGAAAAGTTTCTTCCATCTTAACCATTTTTCAATGGGCAGTTGAGTGGTTTAACTATATTCACATTGTTGTATATTTAGCTTTGTGATACTCACAAAACCTAACATTGTGTGAGCATTCAATAAGTAAAATGCATATCAGGCACCATTAGATACAAATCCCTATTTCCTCTCTTACTAGCTCTGTGACTTTATGCAAGTTAACATCTTGGAATAAATGTTTTCTTATTTTTCAAACAGAGATAAGAATACCTACCTTGTAGCTAGCTATTCAAACAGATTAAATTAGATAACATTTACCATGTGTCTAGCAAAGAGAGGCTACTCAATAAACAGTTATTTCACTCTTCTCTGAGTAATAAAACTTACCAATGAAACCATCATTAGTACTTAGAATAGCATTCTTCACGCTGTAAGCATTCTATAAATGTGTTAGGTGAATGAATCAAAATATAGGAACAATAAAATTCAGTGTCTAGACAAAAAAAAAAATCATTAGATTTGGTTAAATCCCTCTTTTATTATATTGATACCCTCCTATTAATTCCTCAGACTTAGCCTTTAAAGGTTTCATTCCAAGGGTTAAACAATATAACAAAAACCATATACCAGGCTTAGATGAGACTAGTATCTGTCTAGGTCATGAGGAATATATTGGTACAAAAAGCTATAAAACTCCTAGAAGAAAACTTAAAAGGTAAACTCTCTGACATCAGTCTGAATAATTTCTTTTTGGACAGGTCCCCTTGAGCAAGGGGAACAAAAGAAAAAATAAACAAATGGGACTACATCAAACTGGAAAGCTTTGCTCAGCAAAGGAGACCTTCAACAAAACACAAAAGCAACCTATTGAATGGGAGAATATATTTTTAAATAATATATCTAGTAAGGGGTTGATATTCAAAGTGTATAAGAAACTTACACAATTTAATAACAAAAAAACAAACAATGCGATTAAAAAAAAAAAACATAAATGGGCAAAGGACGTTAAAAGACACTTCTCCAAAGAAAACATACAAATGGCCAACAGATATATGAAAAGACACTCAACCTCACTAATTATTAGGAAAATGCAAATCAAAACCACAATGAGATACCATCATCTCATACTAGTCAGAATGGCTATTACCAAAAAGCCAACAAAGAACATGTGCTATCAAGAATGTGGAGAAAAGGGAACCCTTGTGCGCTGTTGGTGGGACTGCAAATTGGAGCAGCCACTGTGGAAAACAGTGTGGAGATTCTTCAAAAAACAATACCATGTGACTCAGCAATTCCACTTCCGGGTATTCATCCAAGTAAAACAAGAACACTACTAATTCGAAGAGATATATGCATCCCTATGTCCACTGCAACATTATTTACAATAGCCAAGATATGGAAGCAACCTAGGTGTCCATCAATAGATGAACGAATAAAGAAGATGTGATACACACACATACACACACAATGGAATATTACACAGCGATAAAAAATAAAATCTTGTCATTGTGACAACATAAATGGATTTAGGAAGCTATAATGCTAAGTAAAATGTATCAGGCAAAGAAAGATAAATATCATATGGTTTCACTTATATGTGGAATCTAAAAACAAACAAACAAAACAAAAAGAGACTCATAGAAACAGAGACCAAAGAAATGGTTACCAGAGGGAGGGGGTGGGACGGATGGGTGAAGAGGGGAATGGGAATATAGTCAACATCATTGTGATAAGTTTATATGGTGCCAGATAACTGAATTAGTAGGGTGATCACATTGTAAGGTATAAAAATGTTGACTCACTATATTGTACACCTAAAACTAATATAACCAATGTAAGATTGTATACCAACTATACTTAAAGAACAACAAAAAAATTTTTAAAGGAACATTACAAGAGCTTAGAGTTTGTTATAGAAATAATAATATAAATGAATAATATTGTATTACATAAAGATTATATTAATTTGATGGAAGCCTTCATTTAGGTCAGCAAGACTGTGACCCTTTACTGGACTGTGTTCAAAATAATATTGTCACAGTTAACTGACACTTAAGGACAGGACTCAAAAAAGAAGGTGGTAATGAGCAAGCTTGACTTCCTAGTGCCCATGTGTACTTCTATATCTGGAAAATGGACTATATCTTGGCACAGCCATTATTTAATAGGATAAAGTTGGATGTATTGGGCTACTTAAAGCTATAGTTTCTCATTTATAAGATAAGAATAAAAATCAGGTTTTTCGGAAATGGCGGTGGAGTGAATGGAAGCTACACAGACGATCTCCCAGGACCAAATTGGAATTACAACTAAAATAAACACAAGTCATCGGGAAAAAGCAACAGAAAAGCAGCGAGAGAGGATCATACAACCAGGGACACTGAATGAGCCTGGTAGGATTTGCAGAGGCGCGTGAGGGTGGCGGGCTCGGAGCCCACGGATAGCAGCAGCCTGAGCTGTGAGCAGCAGTGGCACCTGCCCTCGGGGTTAAGACCCCCAAGCTGCTCCACAGCACAGAGGGCTGGAACAGAGTGCTAAATAGCCACAGCCACTCACCTGGGGCTCCGGCAGAGGGAGGGCAGACTGGACTGGAACTCTCTCGGGACACCTGAGATTTGGAGGATGCTCAGAGTTTGTGCTGAGCTGCAGCCACAAAGGACAGTGGTGGTGAGGCCGCTCCTTCCTGGCAGCCAAGTTTACTCCTTCCCGGAGCTGTGGCAGCCCCTCCCTCAGAGATTCCCAGGTGAGGCAAAGAGGTAAAGAAATGCAAATTGAGGCTCATTAACAACCAGCATCGGCCCCACCCCTGGGAAATCCTCTCACACTATAAACACCTGAGGGAGTTTCTCATTCAACTGAGATCCTAAGGCTTTTCAAGTAACTGAGGCTAATAGCCTCCAGGCAAAAAGCTAGAGCATAACTGAACCATTCCTGAGCTTGCAAATCTACCCAGGAAAGTGAAACTTAACAGTGGTGTTGAAGGAGGGCCCTCCACACTCATCCAAACCCAGTAGAGGGAGCCACAAATAGCAGAACACAAACACCCACAGGGAAAATTTGGCAGGCTCCAAAAACCACTGAGATAGCAAAAATGGTGAAACAAAGAAACAGATCCCAAATGAAAGAACAAGAGAACTCTACCGAAGATGAGATAAATGAAATGCAGTTAAGCAAATTATCAGAGGTAGAGTTCAGAGCCATGATCTTGAGGAAACTAAAACAGCATGAGTAAGGATATCGACACCATGAAAACCAACCAAGTGGAAATAAAGAATGACATAGCAGAAATAAAGAACACATTGGAAGGACTAACCAGCAGAGTAGAGGAAGCAGAGGACCGGATCAGTGAATTAGAAGACAGAGTAGAAAAAATCAATCAATCAGAAAACCAAAAGGAAAAAACAATTAAAAAACAGGAAGATAGCCTAAGAGAACTGTGGGACAACTGGAAAGGTAGTAACATTCGCATCATAGGAGTCCCCGAAGAAGAAGAAAATGAGCAAGGGTTAAAGAATATATTTGAAGAAATAGTGACAGAAAACTTTCCTAACCTGGTGAAGGAAGAAGGCATTCAAGTTCAAGAAGCACAGAGAGCCCCAAGTAAGAAGAACCCAAACAGGCCCACACTAAGACACATAATAATTAAAATGCCAAAAATTAAAGACAAAGAGAGAATCCTAAAGGCAGCAAGAAATAAGCAACAGGTTACCTACAAAGGAACCCCCATAAGTTTATCATCTGACTTCTCAACAGAAACACTACAGGCCAGAAGGGAATGGCATGAAGTAATCAAGGTCATGAAAAACAAGGATCTGAATCCAAGACTACTCTATCTAGCAAGGCGATCATTCAAAATAGAAGGTCAAATAAAGAGCTTCCCAGACAAAAAAAGGCTAAGGGAATATATTAGCACCAAACCAGCACTGCAAGAAATGTTAAAAGGACTGCTGTAATTAGTAGAAGAAATAGGAAGAAAAATATAACCACACTGAACAAAAATGGCAACAAATAAGTACATAGCAATAATCACCTTAAATGTAAATGGATTGAATGCTCTGATAAAAAGACACAGAGTAGCATATTGGATAAGAAAGCATGACCCATATATATGTTGTTTACAAGAGACCCACCTCACAACAAAAGATTCACATAGGTTGAAAGTAAAGGGATGGAAAAAAATCTTCCAAGCAAACGGAAAGGAAAAAAAAGCTGGGGTAGCAATACTCATATCTGATAAATTAGATTTCAAATTGAAGACCATAACGAGAGACAAAGAAGGTCACTACATAATATTGAAAGGGTCTACCAACAGGAAGATATAACCTTGGTAAACATATATGCACCCAATATAGGAGCACCAAAATATATTAAAAATCTTCTGGAGGACTTCAAAGGAGAAATCGACAGCAATACAATCATAACAGGAGACTTCAACACCCCACTGACATCACTGGATAGATCATCTAGACAAAAAATTAACAAGGAAACAGAAATTCTAAATGAAGCACTAGATCAAATGGATTGAATAGATATATACAGAGAATTACACCCCAAAACTGCAGAATTCACATTCTTCTCAAGTGCACATGGGACATTCTCAAAGATAGACCACATGATAGGACACAAACTAAGTCTCTACAAGTTCAAGAAGACTGAAATCATATCAAGCATCTTCTCAGATCACAATGGCATGAAACTAGAAATCAATTGCAACAAGAACATGCAAAGACATTTGAAGACATGGAGGCTAAATAGCATGTTATTGAACAATGAATGGGTTACCATGGAGATCAAGGAGGAAATTAAAAACTTCCTGGAAACTAATGAAAATGAACACACAACAACACAAAATCTATGGGATGAAGCGAAAGCAGTTCTGAGAGGGAAGTTCATAGCACTCCAGGCCCACCTCAAGAAAGAAGAAAAATTTCTAATTGACTACCTAACCTCACAACTTAAAGAACTAGAAGGCAAACAAAAAGAAAACCCTAGAGCAAGTAGAAGGAAGGAAATAGTAAAGATCAGAGCAGAAATAAATGACATGGAGACCAAAAAAACAATTCAAAGGATCAATGAAACAAAGAGCTGGTTTTTTGAAAAGATAAACAAAATTGATGGACCCTTAGCTAGACTCACCAAGAAACAAAGAGAGAGAACCCAAATACACAAAATCAGAAATGAAAGAGGAGAAGTAACAACAGACACCACAGAAATACAAAGGATAGTTAACAAATACTATGAACATTTATATGGCAACAAATTCAACAATCTAAGCGAAATGGACACATTTCTAGAAACACATAGTCTCCCAAAACTGAACTGGGAAGAGATAGAAAACCTGAACAGGCCAATAACAACGAAAGAAATTGAAGATGTAATCAAGACCCTCCCAGCAAACAAAAGCCCAGGCCCTGAGGGCTTCACGGGGGAGTTTTACCGAACATTAAAAGAAGAACTAACACCCGTTCTCCTCAAACTATTTCTAAAAATTCAAGAAGAAGGAGACTTCCAAACTCGTTGTATGAGGCCAGCATAATTCTAATTCCAAAACCAGAAAAAGACACTACAAAGAAAGAAAACTACAGGTCAATATCCCTGATGAACGTAGATGCCAAAATCCTGAGCAAAATAATAGCAAATCGGATCCAGCAATACATCAAAAAAATTATTCACCATGACCAAGTGGGATTCATCCCAGGGATGCAAGGCTGGTACAATATACACAAATCAATAAATGTGATACATCACATAAACAAAATGAAAGATAAAAACCACATGATCATATCAATAGATGCTGAAAAAGCATTTGACAAAATCCAGCACCCATTTCTGATAAAAACACTCAGCAATTTGGGAATAGAGGGATTATATCTCAACATTATAAAGGCCATATATGAAAGACCTACAGCCAACATCATACTCAATGGACAAAAACTAAAAGCATTTCCCTTAAGAACAGGAACAAGACAAGGATGCCCACTTTCACCACTCTTATTTAACATAGTACTGGAAGTCTTAGCCACAGCAATCAGATGTGAAGAAAAAATAAAAGGGATCCAAATTGGAAAGGAGGAAGTGAAACTGTCATTATTCACAGATGACATGATATTATACATAGAAAACCCTAAAGACTCCATCAAAAATCTACTAGACTTAATAAATGAATTTGGCAAAGTAGCAGGATACAAAATTAACGTCAAGAAATCGATGGCATTCTTATACACCAATGATGAACTTACAGAAAGAGAAACTAAAAAAACAATCCCATTTACCATCGCAGCAAAAAAATTAAGATACCTAGGAATAAACTTAACCAAAGAAGTAAAGGACCTATTTGCAGAAAACTACAAGACATTGAAAAAAGAAATAGAGAAAGATATAAAAAAGTGGAAGCACATACCTTGTTCATGGATTGGAAGAATTAACATCATTAAAATGTCCATACTACCCAAAGCAATCTATAGATTTAACGCAATCCCCATCAAAATACCAACGACATATTTCATAGAACTAGAACAAATGCTTCAGAAGTTCATATGGGAAGGACAAAGTAGGCGGGTTCACAATACCAGACATCAGGTTATACTACAAAGATAATGTAATCAGAACAGCCTGATACTGGCACAAGAACAGGCACATAGATCAATGGAATAGAACAGAGAACCCAGAAATTGACCCAAGACATTATGCTCAATTAATATTTGACAAAGGTGGCAAGAGCATACAATGGAGTAAAGACAGCCTCTTTAATAAATGGTGTTGGGAAAATTGGACAGCTACATGCAAAAAAATGAAACTAGACCATCAGCTTACACCATACACAAGAATAAACTCAAAATGGATGAAAGACTTAAATGTGACTCATGAATCCATAAAAATCCTAGAAGAAAATGTAGGCAACATAATTTCAGACATCATACACAGCAGAATCTTCACTGATATATCACCTAAGGCAACAGAAACAAAGGAAAAAATGAACACATGGGACTACATCAAACTCAAAAGCTTCTGCACAGCAAAAGAAACAACCATCAAAGTGGAAAGGGAACCCACTGTATGGGAGTGCATAATTGCCAATGATATATCAGATAAGGGATTAATTTCCAAAATATATAGAGTACTCATACAACTCAACAAAAGGAAGACAAAGAACCCAATTAAAAAATGGGCAGAGGAACTAAATAGACACCTCTCCGAAAAGGACACACAAATGGCCAAGAGACATATGAAGAAATGCTCAACATCACTAATCATCAGAGAGATGCAAATTAAAACAACAATGAGGTATCACCTCACACCTGCCAGAATGGCTGCCATAATCAAATCATCAAACAACAAGTGTTGGCGAGGGTGTGGAGAAAAGGAGACTCTAGTATACTGCTGGTGGGAATGCAGACTGGTGCAGCCACTGTGGAAAACACTATGGTGTTACCTCAAAAAATTAAAAATTGAGTTACCATTTGACCCAGTGATCCCACTCCTAGGAATATACCCTAAGAAGCCTGAAACACCAATCAGAAAGAATATACGCACCCCCTTGTTCATAGCAGCGCTATTTACAATAGCTAAGATCTGGAAACAGCCCAAGTGTCCATCAGTAGACGAATGGATAAAAAAGCAGTGGTACATATACACAATGGAGTACTATGCAGCTGTAAGAAAGAAAGATCTCTAATCCTTTGTGACGACATGGGAGGACCTGGAAACTATTATCCTAAGTGAAACAAGCCAAGCAGAGAAAGACAAATATCATATGATCTCACTTATTTCTGGAATATAATAAACATAACAGTCTGAGGAACAGGGTAGTCCCAGAGACATGGAAGTAGGGTACAGCCTGACTATTGTCAGAAGAGGGGGTGGGGGAGGGAAGTGATGAACCACAGAACTTGTACGCATGTAGTCATAACCAATGGACATGGACAACAAAACTGGGGATGGGGCAGGGAGGGAGGGGAAGGAGGGTGATAATGGGGGAAAAAGGAGAAACATCTGTAACAAAAATAAATTAATAAAATAAAATAAAAAATAAAAAATAAATAAAATGCATGAATAATAAACTAAAAAAGAAAAAGAATATAAATCAAAAGTTGTGTATATGTTAAATAATACAATGTTTTATTAAAGCTCTTATCACAGTGTCCAATATATTTTAGTTGTTTTTCACAGACACTCATTATTAAAGAAATTAGAATTCTTAAACTCTAAATCTGCAAGATATGATGTACCCAATTATAATTATATCTAAAATGTGAATAAATGGATTTGTATTTGTGGCTTCAGATTGACTGACGATTTATGGCATTTCTTTTCATATAATAATGCTATTATTTCTAAGTTTCAATAATAACAAGCCTAGATGATTACATGATTATTTATTCATAATTCAAGTAATAATTACATAAAAATGTTTCCCTAATAAAGGAGTATAGTTTTATTATTAATCAAGTAATGTTAAGTAGTATTGATTATATATATATATATATATATATATATAAAATTAAAACTACTAAAATTTATAATTTAGGGCAAAGCATTGTAGATATTTTTTTAAGTGGAATGGTTTTGACACAAATTTGGCATTAGCAAAATTGTTGGTAAATTCTTTTAATTAATATTTTTATGTTGTACATACACATGTTCTAAAGGCAAGTAGCTAATTCTATGCCAGGAAAAACAGCAAGTCCTCCAGCCAACCACCTTCCCAAGATTCCCACTCTCCAGGAACACTTTAATCTTTTAGTACTGATCTTCATAACTTGAAGTAATTAGCATATCCTACTATTCCAGATTTTTTTTACTTTGGCCTTGATTTACTGACATTACCTTTGAGGCAGTTTTATTTCTCTCCATACCCTTTACACATGTGTACAGTTCCTCAACTCTTCATCCCAATAGAGTCAAGTCATAATTTTGGCTAGAACAATACTCAGTGCTACATTATTATGACTATGTAAATTCCATGCACAATTGAACCAAGCAGTATAACATAATTATTTTTACGTTTTTCACACCTAATTTTTGTCATTGTTGTCATCTGTTTATCTTCCTGAAGGTATTAATGATCTTTCTCTTTCTCTCTCTCTTTTTTTTTTTTCATTTTCTCATATTTCTAAACACTCATCACTAATGTATACAAACTCTCCTGTGGTTGAAAAAAGTCTCAATACATTCAAACTCGTTAGGTATTTGATCAATGTCATCTGGTTGAGTAAATCTTTCACAGAGCCTTCTTTCTGATAAGATCCAGTTTGCACTGGGTTCTCTCTAGTCCTGCTGTACAGCTCGCATCTTGGGATTTTATTTCAGCCTTTTCCAGGAGATTGCATTTGCCCATTTCTCTGTTAGATTGCCTGCCTTCTGGCTTTCATGTGTTTTCTGTTTTGGGTTTACTCACTTGCTTATAGATCACATAATCCATAAATTCAATAATTTTTTTTGGAAGATAAATTTTGGGGATTATGTCTGTCAAAAAATAAATGTATTCTACTTCGACACACAATTGAGAGTTTGCTAGTATAGAACCCCCGTAAGAAATCACTTTTGCTCAGAATTTTGAAAGTTTTGCTCTGTTATCTTCTACCCTTCACTGTTGGGTTCTGATTCTGGTTTCTTGTGACATCTTTTTTTTTTTTTCCCCTCTGGGTTTCACTTGACTCTTATCTTTATGCACCATGTTCTAAAATTTTTGCAATGATATGCCTTAGTAAGGTACTGTTTTTCATCTATTTTCAAGGCACTGTGTGGGCCCATTCCTTCTGGAAACTCATGACCTTCAGTTTTAGTAAATTATCTGTGTCATTTATTTAATGACTTTCTGCATTTCATCGTCTCTATTCTATCTTCCGGAATTTCTGTCATTCATTCACTAGAACTTGTAGACTGGTCCTCTCCCTTTCTGTCACTCTTTTACTTTTTATCTTCTTTTTCTCTATTTTCTAGAAAATTCTTTACTTTGTCTTTCTAATCTTTGAGGTTTTGATTTCTGCTATTTTTAATCTCCACGTTATTTTCTGTCCTCTGAAATTTTCCTTAAAATATAGTCTCTTATTTTAGTTACATATTTATAGTATCTTCTCTTATGTTTATAACAATATTAAAAATAGGTTTTATTGCGGGTCATACCCTTGCATATTCTGTTTCCTCTTCATTGCTTTAGTCTAGTTGTTTTGACTTCTGCAATTTATACCAGGTATTTTCCTTAAATGCTTGGTGATCCTTCATAGTCTGCTCCTATTAAAGAGAAGGGCACTAAGAAGGTACTTGCGAGTTCCATGTTCATGAGTGAGGCTTATTGACTGGATTTCACTCCTGGGTGGCATGGTAAAGTCATTTTGTTGGACAAATTTCAAAGTCAGTAACATTGACTTAATCCTCCTATTTAGTGTAAAAGCTTACCCCCAACCGTGCCTGGTGCTTCCCAGTGCAGAGACAGTCTGTTTACTTCTCCAGAGAATACACCTCCAGTCTTGGGGCTTACTCATCTTAAATATTCTTCCAACTAATCTTTCTTTTTTTAAAGCTGTACCTTTACCTTCCATATACAGAGTTACTTGGCATCAAAAATACCTGAGAATACAAAGACTTTTTTGGTGTAAATCAGATTCTTCCCTTTTCCCATTGACAGTTTAGGATTTAGTTTTCTCAGATTTGCTATATTGTACCATTTCACCTACCTGCATTTTATCTTTAAAATCAGGCTGATGAACGAAATAGACCCAGAGAAAGCAGTATGGTTCAGACTGACAAACCTCAGAGGAGGGGGGCGGGGGGGATGGATGAGATGAACCAAAGAATTTATATGCATGTATGCATAACTAATGGACATAGACAACAATGCTGGGGGTGGGAGGAGTGGGGGGGGTATCTAGGGCGGGAAACATCTGTAACAAAAAAATAAATTAATAAAAATTGGAAAAAAAATTGTGTTGCTGATGTCTCTTCTCATTTTTATTTCTCCTTGTGGGTTTACTGTTGGTTTAGCAGAGGAGTAGGAAGGAATGAAAGTAAGTGTGTGTGTTCAATCTACCACTTTTAATTGAAAGTCTCTGTAACTCTCAGTAACTATATATTGAAGTGGAATTTTTAAAAGTATCTCACCCTGTTAAAGTTCTACAGTCAAGAAGGATCCATCTATTGTTTGTTTTCCTTACATTTTAATAAAACATCTTATAGTGTTATTCTCTTATGTGGAAAAACAAACCAGTGCCAGTGGTTCCCATACTGTCCCATAACGTCTCCATATTTTCCAAGCGTATTGACTTGCCTTCAATAAATTGTTAACAAATACCTGTTGAGATTTTGAGTGCTCTTAAACCTGGACTTTCTAATCAAACCACTCACAGGGACACTCAGCTGGCTTCTCCAAGTCACAGTGATTAGACTCGGTTGTTTTTTAACTACCAAGAATTATCTTGGTATGGGACATCCTTTGCTTTACAAAGTCACAGCCCTAGGAAATCGGCACTATCCCAACTTCTTAGAGAAGATAATGAGATAAAACCTAATTTAGGAAGAAAAATACTTTGACAAATGACTCCACTTTGCCTACCTGTTCCCTCTAAATGGCTCCCTTGGGTCCCTGAATTTCTGAGGGGTGACTATCAGGAAATCCTATTTTCTCTTGACTGTCACTGTTTATGACTTTCTGGTGGCATTAGGTCCTAGTATAACTCGCTGAAAGGTCCACAGGTAAACATAAAAAATATACTCAAATATAAGTTGACATTCTGCTGGATTGCAATTCATGAAGCAACTGAAGTCAGATGATTTCCAGGTTTATACCACAGGGTTTTTAGTTTTATTTAGTACTCTGTTCTCCTCTTCAGCCATGCTCTACATATCTATCTTGTTTACCAACATCTCAAGTGTGGTTTCACAGATCTATCAAAATTTACAGTAAATTAGAAAGGTAATGTTTCCAAGAAGATTTAAAATTACTGGTAGTAAAATAGTGACCACAACTCAGATTGGACCCTCTGGAGAAGGCTGAGGTTTGCTGTTCCTGAAATGGTCAATTTTAGATTGTGACTGAGGCAGCTTCCTGAGTGATGAGTGAGTTAAGGAGAAAGAGTTTAACAAGCCCATATGTTTCAAGTTATGTAATTTTTTCCTCCTGGTATAGATCCATCATGTTTTCTGCAGTTATTTTTATGTCTTTCTCCCCCCCTAAGCACCATGAAATATAAAACATCACAAAACACTGTAGTGTTTGTTTTGTTGTTGTTAATTACAATTAAACATTTGTTAAAGTAAGTCTGTTGTCTTATGAAGGCAATTTGAGAAAATGTTTTCCATGACAATTGTTAGAGGTTTAATTTGTCTTAGCGTTACAGAGGTAAAGGTCTCTCCCAAGCCCTCTCCCTTAAAAAACAAAAACAAACAAAAACTACCTAAACTATTCCTCCATTTTCAACCTATCCTCCAAATAGGGTCACACACTGCTTTCAATTAAAAGAGGCGGCGAGCTTTAAGTGGACGTCAATTATTTGTTAATTTATAGTGAGGCAGAGAGAAGAAAAGCAAACAAGGTTGGGGTAAGGGCTGTAGTCCAAGTTTGCCAGTTTCCCAGGTGAGAGCTCTATTTGAATTAAAATATTGGTTTTGCTAGCTCAAGTCAATAGAGGCTGCTCTCCCCACAATTCCATACAGTATATAAAGCACAAACCTCAAAGCAATTCAGTGGGCACATATTTGGTGGTTGAAGCACTCTTTCTTGCAAGGCACATTAAAAGAAAAAAAAAAAAAAGTCCTTGCTGCATTCAGACACGGCTCCTTACCATCTGAATATAATATGACCACAACAAGGAGTGCAGAAACTAGTTACAGGTGAGCCTCAAAAGGCTTGGCTGTTAGGTCAGCGTGGACTCATTTAACTAATCTGCCTCCACGATTTGTGAAATTAAATTGACTCCTCAATAAACTCTGAGGCTAAGCACCAAATGAATGTGAAATGCTTCTTGAAATGTAGCCGTACTCCACTCCACCCAATATTGAAGTTAAATCAGTAGAAGAGGTATCTAATCTTTAGACTTATTTATAACAAAACTTATTTATGCAGTTTTAAACTTTAAAGTGGGAAAAATATGTATCTTGAATTTTTCCATCCCACTCCCATAAATACTGTTGCCACTATAACAATGTTTCTGTGCAGAATTATACATAAGGTTATCTTCTAAACATGTGATGAAAAATTTGCCTTAGTGAGGATTCAAAATATTCATCAAAGTTTCCCCCTAGAATAAATTCCAGACATAACGTGAGTAGTATTTTAGCTTAATTAGATGCATATGTCCAGCTTTGTTCTCTGTCTAAATACTAGGCATATTTCCAGCTTTGGATTTACAGAATTATTACATTTACAAACACAAAATGCGAACTTAGACTTGCTTTAATATTGGAATGGCATAAAACAGCCTGACTGAGTAGACACAAAGATTTTCTCCAAATGTTTCCAGACCAGCAGTTTTCTCACATATGTCCACTGGGTGGGAGGCAGGAATAAGACTCTGGCCCCTAGACCTACTTCCCAATCCTTGGAATGAGCACACTGGAAGAAGGAAAAAGACTGGTCCAAACAGGAAGCTACTCTCAGCATCTTCTGGGGTCTGTCTCTGGAATAGTATGTAAATAACTTACACTTTTTTTTTCCTGCCAGGAGATATAGTCATTGGAGACCAGCATCAGAAGAGAAACTCACTCGGAGCCTTTAAACCCAGGAGAATAAGAAATACCCATGCACAAATTCTCCCCTCAAATCTTCCAGCAATGCTCTATGAGACCAGTGATGTACAGCATTAACCTTCAAGGATCTCAAGGCGGAGCACATAAGAATGCTGAAAAGGTCAGACCTTCACACCATAATTACTACCAAAAATTCATAGGATACTTTCAGGGCTAAAATTTTCCAATTATTCACACTTAGAAAAATATCTAACAGCATTAAGGAGGGAAATGACTTTCTCTTCCAGGTTTTAGTTAATTGGGCAATGCCCGTTGTGCCTGTTAGCAAATAAGCAGACTACTCTCGTCACTTTCTTTCTCTGCCATGAATTTTAAGTACGATGGTGGCAAGAGTGGTTTTATTTGGCCTGAGTATTATAAAAGCTTTTACATTGCTTTAGTGCATAAAAGCAGAAATCGAAGACGAAAGATTTGGAGACCACCTGGATTTTCTGTTCAGATATATGTTCAGCCCGCGGTACTTGGAGCCGTGTGGCTGGGAGTGGTTTTGTCTTGATGAACTTGTCCCTTCTCATTCAGAAGACCTCTTGTTTTACAGGACTCCCTCTTCTTTCTCCAACACTCTCAGGAAACTGGACTTGCTTTAGCAGAATCAAAACTGTGCCCAGGTTTGATTAGATTGCATTTTCCACACACCTAGGACACAAGCACTGGGGATACCATTTATATCACCAATAGCCAAGCAATGGCAGGAAGGAAATCTCTTTGACTTCTTGGATCCTTGTGGACCATGCACAAGAAGCTCGGACCAGGATTACATAGTGACTATGACCTGCAAGGCAATCCGGGCAAGGTGGAAAGGGCAAGGAGTGAAACAAAACAAAACAAAACAAAATGTGTATTTCTATTACCATTTGAAGAACCTCTAGACTTTACACGAAGATGGAGTCTGCTATTCCAGTGTGTGTGTGTGTGTGTAGTATTTGCCTTTAAAGAAATTATAATCCATTAGAGAACACAGATACCTATAATGCTCTATCATGCAAGATAAAAAATATAAAACCACTGTGATACATTTATATCAAAAAGTATGAGGGAACCAGGGATATGGGTAGAAATTTTTCATTTAGGGCATTCAGGGAGGCTTCCTAGAGGAGGTGAAATTTTGGCTGAATAGGATTTTGAAAGGTGAAAACGGGTGCAACTGAACACAAAAGCCACACTTGCCCACAGGAGAGTTCTGTTCTGGTTTCCGAACTCCTCCCCGTGGTCACCAAGCTGGCCAGACTCCTGAGCCTGCCACTGTTGTCAGTTCTGGAAAACATTACTGCTCCTGTCTCCAAAGGTAAGAAAGCCAAATTACAGTACTTGCTATTTATAAAATATAAGAGACATTCTTATCAGATTGGAGCTACAAGAAGAAAAATTTAATATTTGTAATGTTTGTATAGAGATTTATCTCTGAGACGCTGCTCTCATATACATTATTTCCTGGCATAATCTAATATTTGCTAGGAATCTTCCTCATGTTCAATGCTTTTTAGAACTGTAATAAATAATCCAATTCAATTTAAAAAATAATAAAGTTTTCCTCCAAATTCTAATAACCCTGTGATACAATCTGTCCCCAGTTGTGGTTACATGTAGTAATTTCCCTTCCTTTTCAATTTCTTTGTCAAGTTCTTTTTCTTTGTCCCATTAATTTTTTTTATATGTGCTCTTTTGGTTCAAAGAGGTCACAGGAGGTTGGTCGGGTTCTTTAGAATTCATAGTTTCATGAGATCTTTTCAATTTATTTATTTAATGTTCCAGATATTAGTCTCCTGAAATATTACATAAAACAACTAATGGACATCATTGCTGACTGGGTCAGATGTTTCATTTGTACATTTAAACTTAGCTGTCATAAATCTTATGTAAGTCTATTTTACTTTTCTTGGTGCTAGAGGGGTAGGCATGAGGGAGGCAATGAATTAAAACTATCTGCAATAGCAAACGTCATTTCTGAAGTGAATTTCCTTTTTAAGCAAATGGACCTTCTTCTGAAATAAGAATTTAATTGCCATGAGCATTTGCATTTATGATTTGGGGGGTCAAATTGAGCTGTGATCATATCTGGGTTTTACTGTCAGTCTTTTGCAAATTCAAACCGTCAATATTCACACATCCAATTTAATATGAGCTGCATATTTTTCTTGCTAATGAATGTACAAGTACACCATTCCTCAACTTCCCCTAGTTGCCTTATAGGAAGTTGGCCCTCTGTTACTTCATTCCTGGTCTTGGGGGTTAGGTATTGGCCAGACCAACCTTGCACCTAGCCTCTCTCTCCTGACAATTAAAACCAGAAGATGAACACATAACCCAAACATGGACAATGAGACGGAGATCTAGAATCTTGGGTGTGTGGTGCAAAGACACGGAAAGGTGGGTGGTCAGACTGCCATGGCAGTGGCGCTGACCCCGGTGCTGATGACAGCCGCAGGGAGGACAGTGATTCCAGTGACATCTCATCAGATGCGCCTGTGGTGAGAACTTAGCTGTGTGGTTCTGGCTGGGTAACTGTCCTTGTTTCCTGCATATTTTTACGTTTTTGTTCTCTGCTCTTTTGCTAATTCTCTGAGTCCTAATATAATCCCTACAATCCTCGTTTAATTTTGATATTTTACTTAAGATACTCAAAGATACTTCGAGTGGCTTATGTCTGAGAACCCAGATGTATATAGTAAGTATCATTATGAGAACAAATCCCCAGGGGAAAAGAAGGATGATATCATTTGATTTAAAATAAAATAAAAAAATCCTTAAAGCAACCATAGAGTACATAATAAATTTGTATCTGGCATTTTCCTGGTATTTATAATGATGCTGTGATATATGAAAGAACTCCTTGCCTTTAGGAAATATAAACGGAAGTATTTGGAGTTAGGGGCATCATGTCTATAACTTACTATCAAAGCATTCAGAAAAAAAATTATAGAGAGAAGGAAAATAAATGTATTAAAATGTTAACATTTGCAGATTTGGCGTAAAGATTATTCGTAGCTGAGATTTCCTTATATCAGTAAAGCTTTTCTATAAATCTAAATATTATAAAAACAAAATTAAAGACCCGTACACTTATCCACCCTCCCTTTCTTTCACCATTGAGGAAACATCCCAGAGAAGTTAAGCAAGTTGTCCAAAGCCACACTGCTTGACAGAGGCAAAGTATCAGTAAAACGAACTAGCATTATCAAAGAATATTCATTCTGCAAGGAAATAAAAGGACTCAATGTTTAATGCTAAACTAAAAATTATCTCAAAAGCTTTGTAATTTGGACATTTTTCTTGGAAAACTATTTCATGTAAGCATTACTCATCCTGGTCCCATTTGCCTAGAATTAGTTCTTCCTTTAATAATTTAAACATTATGAGCCAGGAACTATTTATCCACATATCCTGAAAGGATGTTAATTTGGATTGTAACTGAAATAAAATGTATCTTTTAAAAGAGGATGCATCTTTTAAATACATTTAACCTGTGGGAAAAAATGATGGGGAAATATAAAAGTTATAGTTATCTGAAACTTGTAATCAATGGTCTCTACTTGCTTAGAAGCGACAGTTTTTTGAATGAAGTGCATGTAAAAAGCAATACCCACAATAAATTTCCACTGAAATGTCATTAAGGCATACTAACTAATTAGTACAATATTTCACCTAAGAACTGTTATCTTTTTATATGTATACTTTTGCATTTATTTTACATCAAACTCAAAGGAAGTTCTTTGTTTTATAGAAACTAGTATGAACAGATGAATGAGACACTGCTTTTGCTGTGATCAAATAAATTTGTAGCAACCCTAACTTTATTAGATGTCACTTAGCATCAAAAACTTCTCAAAGACAGTCTACAAATTAATCACTAAAAAAAAAAATAAGTAAAATAAATGTTTTATATCTGAAATATGAGAATACCTTAGTCTTTTTAAATATTCTTTCAGAATTTAACTCCAAGAGTAGAAAAGTTTGGTTACTTGGGACATGAAGTTAGCTATTAAGAGAACATCTTTTTTCCCTTTTAACCAACATGATTTTGAATATCAGATGCCACAGAAAAAATTCTCCACAGAAGAAAATTACAATATTTAAGACTTCCTTATTTAATGTGCCAATTCATTTTAAGTACTATACTAAATTATAATAGGCATTTCTTCTCAAAACTGAACCTTTGTGGAAATACTAATTTTAAAAAGGCAATAAATGGTCAAGATTATTTTTAATAGCAATATTCAATTCTAATAAGAGGATGGACTAGACTTTGCTCAGTACTGTGAGGAGTATATGTCGGCACATATATTCTGGAAAACAATTATATGTTCCCAAAGCATTAAAAAATGTGCATGTCCTTCTGTCTCAATAAGCTTGCTTCCAGAACAATGATGTTGTTTCTAAGTAGTAAGAGTAGTTATGCTTTTAATTTTTAAATTTATTTGTGCAATTTTTCTGTGATTATCATAAATTATATTTTAATCACAAATTATATTTAATAAGTTAAACATTCATACATAGACTCTGTCCTTGAGCAGATTGAGAGACATATTACTTTCAGAGCACTCAAATCAACCTGACAATTTGCCTTCAATATACTAATATGCTATCGTACATGATTTCCAAAACAGTGCCATCAGTGTTATTGATAAACTTGCTATTCTTTTTTTTTTTAATTTTTTTTCTTTATTGACTTCAGAGAGAGAGGAAGGGAGAGGGAGCGAGAGATAGAAACATCAATGAAAGAGAACATCGACTGGCCGCCTCCTACATGCCCCCACTGGGGATTTGGCCCACAACCTGGGCATGTGCCCTGACTGCGAATCGAACTGGCGACCTCTTGGTGCATGGGTCGACACTCAGCCACTGAGCCACACCAGCCGGCCAAACTTGCTATTCTTAATATTAGCTGTTTAGGGCAGAAATAACATGGGTCTAAGAGGGCTGGGCTGGCTAACCTCTGATGTGCCTTCTAATTTAAAAATAATCCTGATTTTTAAAAATTCCTCATAAATTATGAAGAGGCTGCTGTGTCAGTAGATCTGCCCTCTAAGGTCAGAATGGTCACCATTTTCATGGATGATGGATAAAACACCAGATCTATACCAATGCTTCTGTCACCTACTTCCGATGAGCTCAATATGTAACAATCAGACAACGAAGAGTGTGTCAAGCGTGATTAAGTAAAAGGGAGAGCAGGAAAAAAATACAAAAACATTCTGAAGTGCAAACTGTACAGGTAATATAAAATATTAGGTAAATGAACGTTTAGATGATACGTATATAAGGCAAATGTTATGAGAGTATTAAATGAACAACTGGTATTTGGGAAACCCACCATTGATGTGTTGTGAGCATGCTGTCTGTGGTTTTTGTATGAGTTATATGTATTTTCTGTGTGGTGAATATTATATGATTTGTGTGTGTGTGGTATGTTTGTCTATGTAGTAACCATGTGTTTTGCATGTGTTGTATGATCACTAAGTATATATGTTGAATATGTTTGTATCACATGTATTTGCATGTTGTATGTAAAAAGTGTTCTATGTGAATTTTATTTGTATTTGGTGTATGTAGTATATTATGTATGTTGTAGTTCTGTGTGTGCATCTTGTGAAACGGGGAGCTGGATCAAATTGGGATTGCAGAGCCAAAAAAAAAGGGGGAAAGGAGGTGTTGACACTCTGCCCACATGTCAAACATTTAAGTTGCATGCATATCCACAGAGATTGCAAATAGCATTCATTAATAATAAGATTCAGCATGAAGGACGAGATTTTAAATGCAATGTGCATCTGTGTGATGTGTGGGAGTGCATACATTCATGAACTTCCACATACACGAAATGCGGAGCCTTAGAGCATAGAGTGAGCCATTTTACAAGGATCATTAATCTCATAGGTTCCTCTGGGTTTCCTTTCGCATGACTCTTTTTTCCTGAGCTGGCTAAAATTGTGGTAGATGTGGGTATTTGACAATAAATTAATAGTTTCTGATCTCTGACCTATCTATTATAGATGAGAAAATCAAGAGTAACAATTCTCTCCAGTATTTTCTTTATATTATGATAATAACTTATTGGTGAATAATGAACTATAGTTTGAAAATGGTTTCACGATCATTTATGTATGAATCATAAATGTAGGAATCATTTATTATGATTCCTATAATCCTGGGAGGAAAGGTAGTCTTTCCCCAAAAATTTGAAAAGAAGATAGTATAGTTAATTTTATTCAAAAAAAGAAACTCAGGCTCAGAAAGGTTAAGGAGTGTGACTTTAAATGTGACTTACAACATCTGACTTTAAGTGGCAAAGAATGTCACTTTACAAAATTATCAGTCATTTTGCAAAAAATAAATTTGGTCTCCAGAATAAAAAATAGATTTATTATTTAGTTAGCAAACATTAAATCACAAGAATACATTCTCTCTCTGATGTGAGTGAAATTTATCCAGGTATTTGATTGATTCTTTATATAAATGTGGCTTAAAAGTATTTAAATATGCTTTTATATTCTTTGAAAACTCAAATACCAATTATTCCTTAAATATTTTTGAGTGAGGAATGTATTCTGTTGTTTCATAATTAAACACTTATCTGTATTTGGCTGGCAGGTTAGTTATTTGTTATTTGAACTATTGAGATGACAGATTTAAACTGCAGCAAAAATAAGAATTAATTTAAACACAATCAATTCAAAATTTCTGATACTTTAGTGAGTAGAATGCAATAAATTATAAATATTTCTTGCTTTTTATGTGTGTGTTTTTTTCTTAAAGCCCATAATATAAGTTAAACAAACAAAAAACAAAAAACAGTACTTTAAAGTCATTAGAGATTATCTAATCCAGGGATTGGAAAATTTTTTTCTGTAAGGGACCAGATAGTAAGTATCTTTGGCTTTAGAAGCCATATCATCTCTGTAATAGCTACTTGACTCTATCATTGTAGCATGAAAGCAGCCATTGACGTTGCATAAATGAATAGGCAGGGCTATGTTCCAATAAAACTTTATTTGTGAGAACAGACAGTGGGTTATATTTGGTCTGTGGGTCATATTTTGCCAAATTCTGAAAGTCAACAACATCTGGTCAGTTATTCATTGATCGTTACTATGTGCCATGGCCTCTGCTAGGCAGTGGAGATATAGAAATGTATCTGACTAGGTTCCTACCCTCAAAGAGCTCTCAGACTAATTGGAGGAAATATACACGTAAGTCAATAAGTGTGATATATTGTTTCGAATAGTATGGTGTTTATAAACTGTAGAAGTGGGGATAGAATTCTTAATTTAGGAGCATAGAATAGTGAAAATTTCTTCAGGTATACAAGAGGAGGCATAACATTTTGGGAAAAGGAAATTGTGAAAAAGTTACAAAGGGATGAATACTAAGTTTGAATACTAAATAATTATTTAGTATGGCATAGTATGGAAGTTAGCTAACTAGCCTAGCTGGTGGTGTGGCTCTGGGGTTGAACATCAACCCATGCTCCAAGAGGTTGCCAGTTTGATCCTGGTCAGGGTACATGCCCAGGTTGTGGGCCTGCTCCCCAGTGAGAGGCATGCAGGAGGTGGTCAATTGATGTCCTCTCTCATTGATGTGTCTTTCTCTCTCTCCCTCTAAAATCAATAAAGAAAAAAAAAAGTTTTAAAGTTAGCTAAATAAGAATAATTCCAAAATGGGAGCAGAGTGAATGGAAGCTACATAGACCATCTCCCAGGACCAAACTGGAATTACAAGTAAAATAAAGACAAATCATCAGGAAAAACCAACAGAAAACCAGCTGGAGGGGACCCATGTAACTAGGGACAAGAAAAGGACACTAAATCGAGCCTGGTAGGAACTGTGGAGGTGCGAGAGGGCAGGCTGGAAGCCCACAGACAGCAGCTGTTTTGGCTGTGAGCAGCTCCCTCGGGATTAAAATCCCAAGCTGGCTCCACAGTGCAGAGGGTTGGGACAGAGCACTAAATTAGCTACAGCCACTCACCTTGGGCTCCAACAGAGGGAGGACAGACTGAACTGGAACTGTGTGGAGAGACTCAGGATTTGAAGGGCACTGGGAGTTTTGTGCTGAATCACTCCCTCATAGCACAGTAGCATCTTACTCAAAGAGCCCCAGAGCCCTGGGGAGAAGCAACAGCCCCTCCCTCAGGAATTTAACACCACACAGCCAGGCCAGAGAAATACAAATTGAGGCTCAGTAACAGCCAGCAATCATCTGCCACATCTGCTGGAGATCCTCTTACCCTGAACACCTGAGGGTTTTTTTCATTCAGTTGAGGGCTACAACCCAAGGCTCATCAAGTAACTAATAGCCTCCAGGCAAAAAGCTAGAGGATAACTGAACCTTTCCTGGGCTTGCAAATCTACCTAGGAAAGTAAGACTTGACAGTAATATTTAACATAGGTCCTCCCACACTCATGGAAACCCAGTAGAGGGAGCTACAACACCAACACCCACAGTGAAAATTTGGCAGGCTCCAAAACCCAGTGAGACACCCAAAATTGTGAAACAAAGAAACAGATCCTAAATGAAAGAACAAGAGAATTTGACAGAAGATGAAATAAATGAAAGGGAATTGAGCAAGATATCAGAGGGAGAGTTCAGAGTAATAACCATGAGGAAGCTCAACAGCATGAGTAAAGATAGAGAAGCATTGAAAACCAACCAATTGGAAATGAAGAGTGACATAGTAGAAATAAAGAACACATTCAAAGAAATAATCAGCAGAGTAGAGGAGACCGAGGATCAGATCAATGAACTAGATGACAGGGTAGAAAAAATCACCCAATCAGAGAACCAAAAAGAAAAAACAATTAAAAAACAGGAAGACAGCCTAAGAGAACTGAGGGACAATATGAAACAGAACAACATCCGCATCATAGGAGTGCCAGAAGAAGAAAATGAGCAAGGGTTTGAGAATATATTTGAAGAAATAGTGACAGAAAACTTCCCTAACTTGGTGAAGGAAAAAGGCATACAAGTACAAGAAGCACAGGGAGCCCCAAGTAAGAAGAACCCAAACAGGCCCATACCAAGACACATAATAATTAAAATGCCAAAAATTAAAGACAAAGAGACAATCCTAAAGGCAGCAAGAAATAAGCAACAGGTTACCTACAAAGGAACCCCCACAAGGTTATCAGCTGACTTCTCAATAGAAACACTATAGGCCAGAAGGGAATGGCATGAAGTAATCAAGGTCATGAAAAACAAGGATCTGAACCCAAGACTACTCTACCCAGCAAGGCTATCATTCAAAATAGAAGGTCAAATAAAGAGCTTCCCAGACAAAAAAAAAAAAATGGTTAAGGGAATATAGCACCAAACCAGCATTGCAAGAAATGTTAAAAGGACTGCTGTAATTAGTAGAAGAAATAGGAAGAAATATATAATCACACTAAACAAAAATGGCAATAAATAAGTACATATCAATAATAACCTTAAATGTAAATGGATTAAACACTCTGATCAAAAGACACAGAGTACCTGATTGGATAAGAAAGCATGACTCACATCTATGTTGTTTACAAAAGACCCACCTCACAAAAAAAGACTCACATAGGTTGAAAGTAAAGGGATGGAAAAAAATCTTCCGAGCAAATGGAAAGGAAAAAAGACCTGGGGTAGCAATATTCATATCTGATGAAATAGACTTCAAAATGAAGGGCATAACTAGAGACAAAGAAGACCACTACCTAATATTAAAAGGATCTATCCACAGGAAGATATAACCTTGGTAAACATATATGTACCCAAAATAGGAGCACCAAAATATATTTAAAAGACTTCTGGAAGACTTCCAAGGAGAAATCGACAGCAATACAATCACAGCAGAGGACTTTAACACCCTAGTGACATAACTGGATAGATCTACTAGACAAAAACATTAACAGGACACAGACTCTAAATAATGCACTAGATCAAATGGATGTAATAGATATCTACAGAGAATTACACCCCAAAACTGCAGAATTCACATTCTTCTCAAGTGCACATGGGACATTCTCAAAGATAGACCACATGTTAGGACACAGACTAAGTTTCTACAAGTTCAAGACAACTGAAATCATATCAAACATCTTCTCAGATCACAATAGCATGAAACTAGAAATCGATTACAACAAAAACATTTAAACACATGGAGGCTAAATAACATGTTATTAAACAATGAATGGGTTACCAAGGAGATCAAGGAAGAAATAAAAAACTTCCTGGAAAACAATGAAAATGAACACACAACAACACAAAATCTATGGGATGCAGCAAAAGCAGTTCTGAGAGAGAAGTTCATAGCGCTACAGGCCTACCACAGGAAACAAGAAAAATTTCTAATTGACCATCTAACCTCACAACTTAAAGAACTAGAAAGCAAACAAAAAGAAAAACCCAGAGCAAGTAGAAGGAAAGAAATAGTAAAGATTAAAGGAGAAATAAATGACATAGAGACTAAAAAAAATTCAAAAGATCAATGACACAAAGAGATGGTTCTTTGAAAAGATAAACAAGACTGATGGACGTTTAGCTAGACTCGCCAAAAAACAAAGAGAGAGGACCCAAATGAACAAAATCAGAAATGAAAGAGAAGTAACAACTGACCACAGAAATACAAAGGGTCGTTGACAAATACTATGAATAATTATACACCAACAAATTGGACAATCTAGGTGAAATGGACAAATTTCTAGAATCACACAGTCTCCCAAAACTGAACCAGGAAGAGATAAAAAAACTTGAACAGACCAATAACAACTAAAGAAATTGAAGATGTAATCAAGAATCTGCCAGCAAACAAAAGCCTGGGCCCAGAGAGCTTCACGGAGGAGTTTTACCGAACATTCAAAGAAGAACTAACACCTATTCTCCTCAAATTATTCCAAAAAATTCAAGAAGAAGGAAGACTTCCAAACTCGTTTTAGGAGGCCAGCATAATTCTACTTCCAAACCCAGATAAAGACACTACAAAGAAAGAAAACTACAGGCCAATATCCCTGATGAACACAGATGCCAAAATCCTTAACAAAATATTAGCAAATCAGATCCAGCAATACATAAAAAAATTGTTTACCATGACCAAATGGGATTCAGCCCAGGGATGCAAGGCTGGTACTATATTCTTAAATCAATAAAAGTGATAGCCCTGGCCAGTTTGGCTCAGCGGTTGGAGTGTCGGCCTGCAGACCAGAAAGTCCCGGGTTCAGTTCCCACTAGGGGCACATACCAAAAAATAAATAAATAAATAAATAAATAAATAAATAAAAATAATAATAATAAAATAAATAAAAGCGATACAAAATAAACAAAATGAAAGATAAAACCACATGATCATATTAATAGATGCTGAAAAAGCATTCAACAAAATCCAGCACCCATTTCTGATAAAAACACTCAGCAATGTGGGAATAGAGGGATCATATTTTGACATAATAAAGGCCATATATGAAAAACCTACCGCCAACACCATACTCAATGGGCAAAAACTATAAGCATTTCCCTTTAGAAGAGGAACAAGACAGGGATGCTCACTTTCACCACTCTTATTTAACATAGTACTGGAAGTCTTAGCCATAGCAACCAGTCATGAAGAAAAAATAAAAGGGATCCAATTTGGAAAGGAGGAAGTGAAACTGTCATTATTTGCAGATTACATGTACATAGAAAACCCTAAAGACTCCATCAAAAATCTACTAGATTTAATAAACAAATTTAGCAATGTAGCAGGATACAAAATTAACATCAAGAAATTGACAGCATTCTTATACACCAATAATGAACTCATAGAAAGAGAAACTAAAAAAAAAAAAAAAAAAACCATCCCATTTACCATTGCAGCAAAAAAATTAAGATACCTAGGAATAAACTTAACCAAAGAAGTGAAAGACTTATTTGCAGAAAACTACAGGACATTGAAAAAAGAAATAGAGGAAAATATTAAAAAGTGGAAGCACATACCTTGTTCATGGATTGGAAGAATTAACATCATTAAAATGTCCATACTACCCAAAGCAATCTATAGATTCAGTGCAATCCCCATCAAAATACCAATGACATATTTCACAGAACTAGAACAAATACTTCAAAAGTTCATATGGAACCAAAAAAGACTCCAAATAGCCACAGCAATCTTGAAAAAGAAGAACAAAGTAAGAGGGTTCACAATACCAGTTATCAGGTTATACTTCAAAGCCACTGTAATCAAAACAGCCTGGTACTGGCACAAGAACAGGCATACAGATCAATGGAACAGAACAGAGAACCCGGAAATTGACCCAAGACATTATGCTTAATTAATATTTGACAAAGGTGGCAAGAGCATACAATGGAGTAAAGACAGCCTCTTTAATAAATGGTGTTGGGAATATTGGACAGCTACATGCAAAAAAATGAAGCCAGACCACCAATTTACACCATACACAAGAATAAACTCAAAATGGAGAAAAGACTTAAATGTGACACATGAATCCATAAAAATCCTAGAAGAAAATGTAGGCAACAAAATTTCAGACATCACACGCAGCAGAATTTTCACTGATACAATGCCTAAGGCAAGAGAAACAAAGGGAAAAATTAATACATGGGACTACAACAAATGAAAAATCTTCTGCACAGGAAAAGAAACAACCATCAAAATGGAAAGGGAACCCACTGTATGGGAGAGCATAATTGCCAATGATACATCAGATAAGGGGTTAATTTCCAAAATATATAGAGTACACATACAACTCAACAAAAGGAAGACAAAGAACCCAATTTAAAAATGGGCAGAGAACCTAAATAGACACCTCTCCAAAAAGGACATACAAATGGCCAAGAGACATATGAGAAAATGCTCAACGTCACTAACCAGCAGAGAGATGCATATTAAAATGACTATGAGGTATTACCTCACACCTGCCAGAATGGCTGCCATAATTAAATCATCAAACAACAAGTGCTGGTGAGGGTGTGGAGAAAAGGGGACTCTAGTACACTGCTGGTGGGAATGCAGACTGGTGCAGCCACTATGGAAATCAATATGGTGTTTCCTCAAAAAATTAAAAATTGAACTGCCATTTGACCCAGTGATCCCACTTCTAAAAATATACCCTAAGAAGCCTGAAACACCAATCAGAAAGAATATATGTACCCCTGTGTTCATAGCAGCACTATTTACAATTGCTAAGATCTGGAAACAGCACAAGTGTCCATCAATAGATAAGTGGATAAAAAAGCTGTGGTACATATACACAATGGAACACTATGCAGCTGTAAGAAAGCAAGATCTCGTATCCTTTGAGACGACATGAAGGGACCTTGAGAGTATTATGCTAAGTGAAATAAGCCAATCAGAGAAGGACAAATACCACAGGATCTCACTTATTTGTGGAATATAATGAACAAAAAAAGCTGATGAACAAAATAGACCCAAAGACATAGATAGGAGTATGTTCAGACTGACAAACTTCATAGGGGCGGGTGCGAGGGGAGGGATGAGATTAAACCAAAGAACTTATATGCATGTATGAGTAACCAATGGACATAGACAGCAATGCTTGGTGAGGGGGGGGGGGCAGGGGGAGATAGGGAGGAGGGTGTCTAGAGGGGAAAGTAGAAACATGTGTAACAAAAATAAATTAATAAATTTAAAAAAAAAAGAATTAAAAAACCAGGAGAAAAAAAAGGGTTAACTAACTAAATAATAAATTTATGTTTTATTCTCGAGACCAAATTTATTTTTTGCAAAATGACTGATAACTTTGTAAAATGACATTCTCTTTTCTTCTTATTTTATTTAGTCAAATAAATATTTCATACTTTGATGTCTCTAATGTCGTTTGAATATCAATCTTGGTTTTATTATTATCAAGTAAAGGTACCCCTCAATCATAGCCTTATTCAGAAAATGCATATACATCCTAGCCTGCATGGGGCTTAATAATATTTAATGATACCATATTAAGTATTTCTTTACATTGGAATGGAGGGGAGGGTTCTGGAAGGATAAGGAGGATAAGTCCATTATTTCCTTGGTTTTGTAATAATGTACCTTTTACCAGTGAATTAAACTGTTTCCTAAAATTCATAACCCTCCCCTCTGTGTTAGCTACCATAAACATGCTGAGTGGTATTTATTTAATTAAAATAAGTTTAACATAAATTATCTTTGAGAAATTTTTACTAGCTCTTCATACCCCTTGAGCTAATTGGAGGTGTGTTGGGTACCATAAAACCAGGGTCAGGAGTCATTTCAGAGTTGAACCTACACCATCATCACTCACTGTAATTGCCTCTAATTTAAATATGTTCTTGAATAAAGAACACATTCCCTATCATTAAGCCCAAATATGTGCTTTCCTTATACTCATCTGTTATGTAGAAAGCATGATAATAATTAAAATGATGCTAAAAAAAATAACAACCAAACAGGAAACAAAATTCAAGCCCAGAAGCATTTCAATGTATTACTTTCACAGTGCTAAGCAGTTACCATACTATACGTATCATCAAATAGTAGACATAAATGATAACTGAGAGACTGCGTTTGCTCATGTGCCACACAATATAGACATTATACAGAAACAAGGAGTAATACCTGAAGGTAGTTACCATTTATTCTGAAATTCATACTGTTTTCCCTTGATGATGAAATAGTTAAAATAAAAAAGATATGATTTTTCACCGCTACTTCTTTAAAAACGTAGACTATCTAAAAGGTTATATCAAGGACCACTTCAATATGGAGTGTTTCAATGGATTGGTTAGTTTAAATGAGAAACCCCAAAATTTATGGCAAAAATGTTTCTTCCATACATTCCCAGATTTACATAATAATCATCCTATTCAGGTCAAAATACTATCAAGACTTTTCATATTGGTTATGCAGAGAGCAGAACCATCATCTATTCAAATTAAAATTATGATACCATTACTGATTTTTTATTTGCTTATTTTATTAATTTATGAGAGAGCTATGTTAAAGTCTTTTCCTCTAAATGTGGATTTGTCTCTTTTGGGTTCTGTCATTTCTTGCTTTATATATTTTGACACTATGTTATTAGGTGCATATAAATTTAGAAATCTATCTTCTGGTTATATTAAATTTTTATCAACATTAAATGCCTCTCTTAATCTGTAGTAATGCTTTTTTCTTTTTCTTTTTAATCCTCACCTGACGATATTTACCTTCAGATAGAGTGGGAGGGAGGGAGAGAAAGGGAGAGAGAGAGAAACATCCACTGGTTGCCTCCTGCACAACACCGACCAGGGACAAACCACAAACGAGGTATGTGCCCTTGACCAGAATTGACCCCAGGACACATGGGTCTGTGAGCCGATGCTCTAACTGCTGAGCCAAACCAGCCAGGGCTTGTAGTAATGCTTTTTATCCTAAAATCTACCTTGTCAAATACTTGTATAGTTACACTTTGCTTTCTTTAGGTTATTGTTTTATGGTATGTATATTTCCATTCTTTTACTTTACATCATACAGTGTCATAGTTATTAGGGTATGGCTCTTGTAAGCCACTTTGTTTTAACTTAGTTTGAAAAATATTTGTATTACTTTCAATGATATATTTGGGTTAATATCTAGTACCTTATTATTTGTTTTCTATTTGTCCAACCTATTTTACATTATTTTATAGTCTCTCCTTGCTTCTCTTCTCTGGGATTAATCCATATTTTTTATTATTCTATTTCCCCCACCTATTAGCCAGTTAATAAAATAATCTTTCACCATTATTTTAATGGTTACACACTTTTCACTTACATCAGTCTGATATAACTTACTAGAACACTTCAAATCCATCTGCCCCCTACCCCTCCCTTTAACGTTGTTACATATTTTAATTCTGTGAGAGACTGAGACCCCCAACTGACAGTAGTGTTCTTCTGTTCAGAGGATATTAATATATTCTTGTCCACATATTTTCACTTTCTGTTACTCTTCATTCCTTCAATTCTCTGTTTCAATTTGGGATTATTTTTTCTTCTTGAAGACTTCCTTTTGTTTTCCAATGAATGCAGATTTGAAGATAAAACTTTTCAGTTTTACTTGTCTTTACATTGCTAGCATTATTAAAGGATATTTACAGTAAGTATAAAGTCTAGGTTAGCAGATTTTTTCTCTAGCACCTTAAAGATATTCATCATATTATTTTCCAGCTTCCAATGTTTCTATTGAGTAGTCAACCAACAGTTTTATTGTTGCTTCATTGAAGGTAATGCATCTTTTTCCCATTGTCTGCCATTGATATCTTCCCTTTGCCCCTGGTTTTCAACAATTTCAATAATATGTGCTAAGTGTAGTTTAATTATATTTATTCTGGCTTGGATACATAGTACTTCTTAGATTTTTAGCTTGAATGTCTTCTATCAGTTTTGAAAAATCCTCAGCCAGTTATCTCCTTTCTATATTGCTCTTGCCCTATTCTCCTTTTTCTCCTCTTCTGGGACTCTAATTACATCTATGTTAGACATATTTTTTTATTTTAAATCCTCACCAGAGGATATTTTTCCATTTATCTTCAGATTGGGGGAGGGGGTGGGTGGGAAACATCAGTGTGAGAGAGACACATCGATTGGTTGCTTCCTGCACAACACTGACCAGGGCCAAGGACCTAACCACAAAAGAGGAACATGCCCTTGACTGGAATGGAACCCAAGACTCTTTGGTTGGCAGGCCGACGCTCTAACTGCTGAGCCAAACTGGCCACGGCTGTGTTAGACATTTTTATCATGTCTCAGATGTCTCTTATCATCTGCAGTTTTCATTCTTTTTCTTCCCCAGCCTTCAGCCTGGATATTTTCTAATGACTTATTCTCAGTAACTAATACTCTCTTTTTCTAATACTTTCAATCTGCTATTAAAGTCAACATTAGGTTCTTAAATTTTATCACTGCATTTTTCAATTCAACATTTTTCATTTGGTTTTTAAGTAAGTTCCGTTTTGTCACTTTTTTTCCAGCATTTTAATCATAAGTTATTTTAAAGTGTGTGTTTGATAACCCCAATAAATGGTTCATTTGCCTTTTCTCTTGATTTTCTTTCTTGGTATGCCTGGTAATTTTGTTGAATGCTAGACATTTTATATTAATAATTGTAGAGGCTCTAGATGATTTTATCTTACTCCAGAAAGCTTTTACTCTATTCTTTGGATAATTACCTTAATCTAGTCAGTAGTCAAGGTTGGGTGGTTGTTTTTATAAACCTTGGTCTACCTCTGGTTCACATTCATCCTTAGTATATAATTATTTAGGGTCACACTTGAGTCTGATGCGTGCTGAACTTAAATCTTTATTTCCTCAGAACCATGAGACCATTAAATATTCCACTCTTTTTTTCAGTAGTTTTCTGCTTATCTTCTTAGCCTCTTTCCCTATGTACCTTAACAATTCAGAATCATGAAGCATCTGACACTTCTTTATGCCATGCTTATCACCAAGATTTTAATCCTTCAGTTCTGAATGACCTTGGCAGTGGCAGCATTCCATACAGTCACAATTCTTTTTTTTTTTTTAACACTTTTTGCATTCATAGAGTGAGAGGGAGAGATGGAGAAAGAGAGAGAGAGAAACATCGATGTGAGAGAGACACATCAACTGGCTGCCACCCACACAACTCCAACCGGGGCCGGGGACAAACTGCAACCGAGGTACGTGCCCTTAGCAGGAATCGAACCCAGGTCTCTCCAGACCACAGGCCGACGCTCTAATCGCTGAGCCAAACCGGCCAGGGCCAGTCATAATTCTTATTATGCAACCCCTCCTCACCAATTCTGGAAAGCATCATTCCTTCCATTTGCCCGTTCAGGCTTAGAAGTGGTAATGGCTTTCCATTGTTGCCGTCTTCAGGATGCTTCACCCTTTGTTGTTGGTTACTTTCATCATGCCTGCACCTCTTAAATACTGTCTTCATTAAAACATCTTCAGTCACCCTGGCTGGTTTGGCTCAGCGGTTAGAGCATCAGCCTGCGGTCCAGAGAGACCCGGGTTCGGTTTCCGCTAAGGGCACGTACCTCGGTTGCAGTTTGTCCCTGGCCCTGGTTGGGTCGTGTGGGAGGCAACCACTCGATGTGTCCTCCCTTTCACGTTGATGTTTCTCTCTCTCTCTCTCTTCCTTTCTCTCCCGCCCACTCTATTGAACAAAAAATGAAAAAATGTCCTCAGGTGAGGATAAAAAAAAAAATTAAAATATCTTCAGTCAAACCCTTCAGTAGGTTATCCTTTACATTCCAGTATTCTGACCGGTACAGTATGTAACTTTCAAAAAAAGACAGATGCTCTGAGGCATTAGTGTTTTAAAAATTCAGTAACCTTATGCAAACTTTGTGCATTAACTGGATGTTTTAAGGTATATTGAAGAGCTTTTAATCAATCTGACTCTTAGAATTTACAAGTAAAGGGGCTACTTATATAAAACAAATAAAAATAAATTTTATACAAAATTTTCTTTGCTTGAACTAATCTATGGAGTCTAAGCATCAGCTTAAATAAGATGTTATTCCTCTCTGCTTCCCCTCCTTTTTACAAATATATAGAACTGTTTATAGATTCCTTCTCATTAGCATCCTCATTAACCACTAGACATGAATGAAAAATGTGTTGAATATAGTGTTTCATAAAGGCAGTGCCTGCAACTCTCAAAAAAGTCATTAAAAAAATGTTGCATGAATGTCACACTTCAGTCTCCCCAGATAAAAATCTTGATGTCAATCAAAACTCCCTGCAATCTGTTACCTAGTCATGAAGTTACTTCCTCACATGAAAACTTTTACACTTCTCTTGAGACAAATTTCAGTGGTTCCTCCAATACACCATATTGTTTTTAAAACTCAGACATGTGCCCTGACCGGTTTGACTCAGTGGTTAGAGCATCGGCCCGTGGACCAAAGAGTCACGGGTTTGATTCTGGTCAAGGGCACGTGCCTCAGTTGCGGTTCATTCCCGGCCCCCTGGTCGAGGTCGTGTGGGAGGCAACCAATTGATGTGTCTCTCTCACATAGATGTTTCTCTCTCTCTCTCTCTCTCTCTCTCTCTCTCTCTCTTTTTCTCTCTCTCTCTCTCCCCCTCCCTCCCACTCTATCTGAAGATAAATGGAAAAATGCTCTCCGATGAGAATTAAAAAGAAAAAACAAACAAACAAAAAACTAAGACATGCCATAATTTATAAGAACTAGTGATCTAGAATACTAGACAATAATAACTAATAAAGTTAGAATATAATTAATATTTAAATTATTAACTAGAGACTAAACCAAGAAAAGAGTCCAGGGAAGGTCGACTGAGTATAAAATGGGACTTGAATACCCATAAACATGAATGGGAGTCGTTTCTACCTGGTGGGAAAACAGTGTGAATACATATCTTGACCACAACCATTTAGAAATGTCAGTGGCAAAGCTGGGGTTTAAAAAAAACTAATAATCATATTTCTAGCCATTCAACAAGTCCTTTTGAGCCCCACTTCCTCTCATTTGAACTAATACTTCACAGGACATTTTTTCGAGACAAATAAATTCTTACACATAGAATGCCTTAGGGTAGTTTTCTGCCATTAAATCTTTGGAAGAGGAGTGAGCATGAAAGAGTTTCTAGGACTAGCAGAATAAAGATCTGAAGTTCTGTTGTTTTTGAGTCCTAGTCTTCTGATTCAGTCTCCAATTCATCAAAGAGAGTTGTTGGTGAAAAGGAAAAGAAAGTGTGATGCGATGAGAGAAATGAACTCATGGTGCTGGAATCCTCTATTTGGCCTCAAGGTAAAAATGCTGTGCTAGGAGATTCTTCCCTGCTACCAAAAATAGAGAAACGTTGTAAGCAGTAGAGTCCTCTGGGGTTCAGAGGCCCCAGAGCAGCATCAGCAGTCTCCATTTGCCACCTCTACAGAATTTTGGAAAGTGCAGAGAACTATTTAGTTCTGGACATGGATTTGAACATCACCGGATCCAGACATATCTGAGCATGGTGGCAGTAAGGACCTCTTGAGGAGAAGTGGATCCCTGACTAGGACATTAGTTGCTTTCTTGGTACCAGAGACAATTAGAGCAAACTGAAATGGAGCTACAAGGCCAATGTCTTCTCTTCTGTCCAGATGAAAAGCTCCATCCCAATAAGGTGGGTTAGGTAATCAGATTACCTAACATTAATTAAACACTGTTGAGAAATTATACTCCCAGCCTCACTTCATTTTCATAACAATCTCATGTAGTAGATACTATTATAATCACAGAGAAGCAGAATACTGGTTCAAATGGTACGTCCACCACTTTTGGACTACATAACCATAACAAGTTAATCAGTCTATCACTAAATTTCCTCTTTTTTAAAATGGAGATAATAATATTAGCAATAACAATAGTATCAACAAGCCATCTAACACAGTAATTCCATCCAATACAGAAACATTTCTTTTAATTTTTTTTTTCTTTATCGATTTTAGAGAGACAGGAAGGGAGAAGGAGAGAGAGATAGAAACATCAATGAGAGAGAACATCGATTGGCTGCCTCCTGCATGCCCCCCACTAGGGATCAGGCCCACAACCTGGACATGTGCCCTGACCAGGAATCGAACTGGTGACCTTTTGGTGCATGGGTCTTCACTCAACCACTCAACCACACAGCCAGGCAAATACAGAAACATTTCTAAGGGTATAATAAGACATATTGTTTCACTCATCTGCATTTTTATTAGTCCTTTCCCCATGGAGATGGATTTAATGAGAGGAGGGAAAAAGGAGGGTTGCTCTCTAATACCTCCACCGGGGGGGATAAGAAGGAGAAAAAGCCTTTCCTGTACAATGCCCAATGCCCTATTAAATTATCTTTGCCTAGACACCACCAATGAAAGGTTCTTCCGTTGCTTTTGTAATGGGCAAAGTGATGGTTATAATGATGCCAAGTTATTATCTCAAATGGAAGGTGGGCATAGGTTCTGGAAGTAATTAAATGAGACAGCCCAGTTGTGGGCTCATAAATTCCCACTCAGAGCCCTTCCCTCAGGCACCCCCTTGACCCCTTGGCATCCCTTGGAGGACATGGAAATGTCAGCCAGCAGCCTGAGGTCATTATTCCTGACACAGATTTTGCTCCACTTCTTGGTGAAGCTTCCAACTTCCCCACATGCATCACATGTCCATCAGCACCGCACACGCATCCGGTGTAAGCCACAGCAAAGAGACCATGAATAGGTCACATTTAAATTTTTCTTTCCATACTGACAAATGACATGGGACTCCTAGGGGTGTACATTTGACGCCCTCATGAATACCAACTAAATCTATTATGATTAGTGCTTTCACCTAGAACAGGACATTAATTCATAATGATTGATGGGCTACTTAAAGTAGTAACCTTTTCCTAAGGTGGCTAGGTGACCCCACATCCACTTCATTAGTGATATTCCCTGAACTGTATTTATGTAAAATGGAAAAAATATCATAAGTCTACTTTATCTCTTATAGGCGAGCACACTCTCCATATAATCACACCTTATATCAACCAAAATACAACTTTATTTCATTCCAGGGTATTTGACAATGTTTTATTTCCATCCTTGAAAAATAAACGTTCTTAAAACCGAACAAAATACTCACAAATTTTCATTAAAAATATTAAGAGTGATTTGTGCCCCTTTTGTTGTCAAAAACTATCGTTTAGTTCCATCTTGGATAAGTCAGTGGTGAGTTTTGCTCACATGATTAAAAATATGTTTTCCTTGATGTACCTGTTATATATTTATGAAAAAATAAAACCTCGGGTCATTTAGTATGGATTCTTAATCATTCCTTTGGACTAAACTATATGAGCAAAGTGAATCTCTGCACCCTAGGTTCATGCTATCGATTAGTGTTTAGAAACTGCTGGATAGGTAGGAGTAAGGGTTTAGATGTTTTTTAAAAATACACACAGAAAACCAGCTAGGAAGCAGCATACCACTGGTTTCATATTGCTTTTCTACTGGTTCTTTTCAATGTGGTACATCTCATAGCCTGGCTATTTATCGACTCATGCTGTTACAGACATGCACCCCTTTTCTAGTATGACTTTGATCTAATGAACAAAGTGAAGGTTAAATAAACAGGCCACGCACGACACACTGAAACAAGAACAGTGTGATGCAGAAGATAACAGCAAGGACAAAAAGAACGGACCTGCCTGAATTGTATTCTGCCTAAAAACATAGAGATTTATATCACAAATAATGTAGACACTTCCTACTGCTTACCTGGCAGTGAACTGAGGTATTTTAACTGAGCCAGAGAGGTATGGATGATGGAAATTAACAAAAGCCAATGTGTCCGTTAACATACTCCAGTCCGGGGAGAACACATTGTTCTTTGGTGAAGCTCCACATACTAGGAGCTGGAAATTCAGCCACTCCATCCACACCTTGCTTTTGATGGGGTGTGACTAGAAAAGCATTTAAAATCACTGTGCCTCAGTTTCTTTTCACTTAAAATTATAATGCCCATCTGTTTCATTACCCAGAGTTGTGTTGAGGAGCAAACAAGATATTGTATGTGGAAGCACTTTCTAAAATACAAAGTATGAAAGAAAATCAAACATTCTGAAATGTTATTTAACCTCTCATCATGATGCAATGCAGGGATCTAACATACCGGAAGCAATGGTGATTCATTCAAGCTAATATGTGTTGAGAGCTATCCATGTGTATTGAGAGGGGATACAAACATAACATTTGTCAAGACTAGAAAAAAAAGTGAAGACACACACATAAACAACTGTAATATATATACTATAGGAGTGATGGATGAAATAGCCACCTATAATAATTCAAAGGAGAATCAGAAAGGCTTGCGGAAGAATGTCCACTAAAGCTAGGCCTCAAAGGATGACAAGATTTAGACTTAAGGGCGAGATGGGGAGGTGAGTCCTCTAAGCAGAGAAACAGGGTAGAATAGGCACCAAACCTGGGATTTCCCTGGAAACTTCTGGCAAGTTCTAGTTGAAGGTGACTGAAGGAGGTGTTGGGGAAATATTCATTAGGAATATTTATTGAGTGCCGGTATGTGCCAAGCACTATTCAACATACTAGAGAAAGAGAAGTGAGCGAAGCCGACTACATCACTGCCCCTGGGGGCCGGCATTCCAGTGGTTGTAAATGTAGCCAAAATGTCTCTAGCCCGTGATCTTTTTCCACAACATTCTTCATGATTAGTCTCCTCCTAGAGCAGCCAAAGCAAACACACACACACACACACACACACACACACACATTCATTTAGATTCTAAATCTTAGAGTATCACCATCGATGCTGTCCAAGATACACAACACTGATTGCACTTGAGGAAACACGGCGCTTCTCAAAACTTGGTAGGGAAAAAATAAGGGGATGGGTTCAAAAGTGGGTAAAAAGAAGGAATTTCCCCTGTGGTTTTCAACACTTGCTGCATATTAGAATCACCTGGGAGCTTTAAAAACATACCCATGTCTGGGCATTGAGTCCAGAACAATTAAACCAGGCTCTCTGGAGGTTGGATCCAGACATCACTATTTATTTTTAAAGTTCCTCAGGTAATACAAATGTGCAGGCAGATTTAAAAAAAAAAAAATTGAAGCAATCAATACTCCAAAGGACTGTCTTACTTTTTTTTTCTGCCTCCCTTTACATTTTAGATAAGTGAGTAGACAATTTCCATTAATCCTCACATCTTTTATTATAATCCAGTCGGCAGTCATAGAGTTTTGGAGATCGGAAAGACATCAGATTTTGTCACAGGTGAGAAAAGCCTGAGAAAGTCAGACTGACAGTCATCAGGAGAAGTATTTGGAGGTGGCGTTGAAGGTAAGTGGGGAGAAGTTGAAACGCACATAGAATTTCCAGCTGACTTTGTGATTGTCTCATCTACGTGTACTTTGCTGTTCTTTTCCATAAAATTGAAAAATATACTATAAAAGCTCTTCCTCTTACCTTGCAGGGCTCTATTAAGAATCAAGGGAGACTATCAGTGAAAGTGTGTTATAAACTAAAAAGCTCTAACACAAGTGTGAGGGATTATATCCTAACAGCTAAAGCAACATTAACAACAACAACAAAAATGAGTCCTAACCATTTAGGCATGGAAACAATCCTATTACAGGTACACTCATCAATTAAAGTCATTTTCCTTTCTATGCAAAATAGTTATGTTATATATTTTGCCAGCCAAATCCCTATACAGAAGCCCTACTGGAAATCCTTATTAATAATGGCAGAGAACAAAAACCCTCTAATCAGCTGTTAATAATCTGTATGGGATTATGCTAATTTAACTTGAAGCCAAATAAGGTAGAGGAGGACAGAAAACATGGGGAGGGAAGAAAGCCTTAACCATTCATGAAGAAAGCAGTAAATCTCACCGACAGAAGATAAACTCCTTGGGCACCAAGGCAATGAAAATGGTGTTGATCTATGTGTCCGCAGATGTGGCTCCAGGGTGTAATCTGTCCAGCTGCTCAATATCAGGACAGCCACATGGGCACCACCTCAGCGAAGATAAATAGGAAAGCCCTTAGTCAGGGAGATAAACACAATTGCTACTGCTAGTTCTTACATGGGAAGCAGGCCGACTGTCACTGTTGGACGGAGGAAGTGCTGCCCACGTATTGTGAAGCACGGAGAGTGAAAGACCTGGCCACAAACCCGAGGGGTGACAGGATGCAGAAAGACATCGTTCTGCTCGTATCAATCTCTCAGGGTGAATAAGGGTTTCCCACTGGATTTCATTAGGTAGTGCATGGAGTAAGTTCAAAAAGCACGGAACTATTGGGAACTTTGTATTATACGACATGTAAAATATGATGTACAATTTATACAAGCTATCCTTCAAGGTCAGGGAAGATCAGAAATATGAAAGTTTGGGAGAGAAAAAATGAGTTGGTATCTCGGCCAGTGGATCAATGCCCCACTCCATTAGCACCAATAAAAATCAGCCCAACCTTCATGCAAAAGGCCAGTTCTTACGCTAGCAGTCAGGAGGGGAATAAAACTGTCTTATGAAGCTGTAGAAGAAAACTTGCTTTAAAAATAAACACGTTGGCCCTCTCAGAGTTTTCAATCAAGCAACATGCCAAATTCAAGAAAGCCACCTGGATGTTTCAGAGCAAACCCATGTCTCTGTTTCAATTATTAAAGCCATTGTTATTCATTGAGTGCATATTTATTCAGCAATTACAACATGTAGGCAAAATCCTAGGTGCCATGAGGAAGAAAGAGGAGACTCAGAATCAACTTGCTAAGAGCTTACACGGTACTAAGAGAAGACATGACATACAAAGCAGCAAAGCACAGCTGAAGTGTATGCCCTCAAACAGAAGTACCACAGCCAGTGGGAAGACAGCGGGAGACTCCTAAAACGTTTGATCAAGAATGGCTGAACTGCTTTTATTTTCCTGTCACTTTTATGACTTGACCTAAATTTGATTCTTCCTCATTAAAATCTTCTTGACTATTTCTCAGCGGAATAAATAATCTTAGGTTAATTCTCAAGAACTTGAGTTTCTGCCCCTAATGTTAATAGGAGCCCAGTTCTGACACTCAAGATCTATATCCAGCCTCTAGAGCAGTTCTCGGTCATTTCTGACCTTGTTTGTATCTAGAGGAGGGATTTATTACCAAGGGTCTATCCATGAGCTGCCCATGTTAATGGGTACCTTGACATTATGCAAAAATGTGGTGTAGGTGCATGTATGTGTGTGCACTTGTGTGTGTGTGCGTGTGTCTGTTTTCATAGCTTCCATCAAACCGTTGCAAGCCAGGAACTACTTTATGGTGTTCCTCCGATCTGGAGCACAGTGTCAGATCACCTTGGGGAGAAGCAGAGCTCAGTGGACTCCCCAGGACCTAGATTGAAATGGGATCAGGTCCTGGGGAGCCAGGGTTTCTCTCAACAAAGCTAATTTATTTTCTTGGCTTAGTATTGGGAAAATTTCCTTGGTCAAGCTTGTGCTTTCACCTTTTCACTAAAAGAATGTATGTGTTGAAACAGTAATATTGTTTTCAGGTCATATAATATGTACGTGTTGAAATGGTAATAGTGTCCTCAGATCATATGACATTCAGATAGGCTACTGGTTCTAAATCAAAATGGTGAAAGCCACTGAATTTGAGAACATAATCCTAGTCTTTATCTAACAATGTTGGCAACCATTTACCAGTGGATTTTTTGGAGTTTTATAAAGTGGGTGTTGAATGGTATCCAAAGCAGGCATTAATAATCTTTACTGGAACAGACTGAATGGAAAGGAAGAAAGCAAAAAACTTTCTGTTTAGTATAATTGTAGTTTAATGTGCTTTATTACATCCCCGGACTGACTTGTGTGAGTCACAGAAATCAGTTGATTTCAGTGAACAAAAGCAAAATACCCAAGCCAGCTATTTATATCGTATGCAGATCATCACTGCTCAGACGGACTGAATTGTTCACGTTCTAACCAGCGGTTTTGGCATGTTGTAGACACAGCCTGAATAATTCCATCTACATTCTATCAGTCCTCAATTAAAGTGACAACATGTTTGTGTTTAGTAAGATTTTCTAAAGTTGATAACTTTGTAAACAATTAACTGGTTGGCCCAGCTTCCTAAAACACAGACATTTCCCAAAGTGGATTGATTGTTCTGAAAAAAAAAAAAAAAGAAGAAGAACAGTTTCCTCATTTCCAAGGGCAGTGCAGAGACCACAGAACTCAACTGGCCTCCTCTCCTTTATATGTTTCCAGGACCCACTTTTCAATATATCACATAAGTGGTACATAAATTTATTCTAAATGGCTTACCTCCATTTAGGTGCCTATCAAGAGAAATGGAAATGTCTATTCCAAAGTTATCAAAAATTTCATGATAGCAATTTTTTTATTTAATTAAAAGAGAGAGAGAGAGAGAGAAATCAAATCATGTCACAGGCAGGTGGAAGGACACCGCAGGCAGGGCTGTGTTTTCCAATGGCATCCAGCAAGATAATGAGTCCATGTCTATGGAAATTGATTCATTAATATTTCATCGAGGCAGCTTCAGAGCAATTCAGGAACCAGCTCCCTGGAATTCAATCAGTAAATTCAATGAATTGTTGAGCTTAAAATACCAGGGGGGCAAAAATATACATATATTTGACATGTGTGCATATTTATACATACTGATGTGACACGTATATGCACATGAATACAGGCATACATATTAAAACACAGCACATGTAAGAGACTGTCATTTCTAGGCTTAAATCCAGCCTCACCTGCCTGTATTTTTCACTTAGGAAGATGGTCCAAATAAAACAGAAGTCACTCTGTTGAATATCATTCACCTGCTCAGTACCTGACTTGGAAAACAAGTTAACAAAAATGGTAGCCTTGACTTGTTCACAGGCAAGTCACATATTTATCAATAGAGCCCCTTCAGTCAATGAACACACATAACGAAGGCTCCCAAGGACCCATGCTGGGGCTGGAAAAGCGGGGAGCAACCATTTCATGGAGGAAGGGCTGCTGGTTTGGGGCGGAGCAGGCAATTTTCCATGTGATATACTCATCAACGAGGGCCAGTTGGGGAAATAGATTCCAATTATCATGTTGGCTAAGTAATTGGTCTTTGGGTGTCCCTAAACACCAACCTATAAATAATTTTATTTTCATTTTGGATCAATGTCTTCTAGCCCTTGTCTAACTAACCTGTATTGATGTCTTTTTAATTAAACCATGCGTGATATGCTCGCTCGGCAGTGGGGCATACTGAGTGTGCATGCTAGGAATTCCAGATAAGGTAATTATGCTATTTGTCACTGTCATGATTAATGTGTGACAGCTGTTATGACAGCTGTGCCACTGTTTTGTCACAATACCATGTTCATCCATAACAAAATTAGCTGTCGCACTCAAAGGTACACACTTGCTGCTATTTCTTTCTGAAGTCAACAATGAGAAAATCGAGAGGGAATATTACATGAACTCCGTGACAAACAAGAAAAACGACATCTTTATTTTTTTTCTTTAAATGATGATATAACCTGCCTGCATTGCAAATGCAGATAGCTCACCTCTAGCAAACAAGCTGTCACAAGGAGCCAATCCACCACTAATCTAGCTAACAAGGTCTCAGTGTGTGAGGGGTTTGCTTCATAATTTGAATCTGCCTTGTCAGGCAAGCCTTTTAGATGTTCCCCAAATTAGCATTGGCTGGAACTGTTACTCCTGTCGAGGTGGAAACCTGCAAACACAGAGTTATAACGGAGTGGGGACTGGCTCACCCTTTCCTCTGGGCATCAGTGAAGTGGAGCAACCGGGTGGCTCTTCCTCCATCTCCCTCACGACAGCCGTCCCTCGATCTGAACACGCGCCCATAACTGGGAAGGGTGCTTTCAGCAGCCGACTCCCAACAGAGATGTGCACTGTCAGGGGAGGCAGTTATTAATGCTAACCAACACTGTTTCTTACAAAGCCCTAAAACTGGACTATAAAACCACAGAAGACACAGCCGTGAAGAGATACATGGCTACAATAAGAGCATCATTATTCTATAGCTTTGGGTAAAGTGGATACTGCTTATGTTCCATAAATTTAAAAAAAAGGGGGGGGGCATGTAGATGTCTATTCATGATGAAAAAGAAACACTGTAACATCAGAGACCCTGAATGTCATAGAAAAAAATGTCATGTCAGACACATCTAAGTGAACATGATATTTTCTCTCTTAAAAATGAAAGGGAGAACAGCTATAGCTATTATTACTTAGCAACAAATGATTAGTTTGATCTACTGACAATATATTTAAATATGCCAGTAATTTAACCAGCAAGTATATTGTGCACTTTTAATAAGGATACAGTTTAAATTCGGCCCATCTGCACTGTCTCTCCCAACCCTCTTCTCCATAAACAGTCCCGGAACAGAAAACTGAATTATTTCAAACAATTATAATGATTACAAAGGAACTGTTACTGCCTGCTGCTGACTCTTGGTAGTCATGTCAGTGAAGGACTTCAATGTCTCTCTCTCTCTCCTTCCCTCCCTTCTATTCTCTCTAAAAAGCAATGGAAAAAGTATCCTCAGGCGAGGATTAACAAAATAATAATAATAGGATATTTATCAACAATGACTGAAAGTCCTTTTGATGTGTCCCTAATATCTCTATGCAGGAAAAGTAAACTCCACAAATTCAAACAATGAAGAGGTGCTGAAAAATCTGGGGGTCTGCTGAAAAGATTTCAAATCAGGACCACTCGGCTTTATTCAGTTGTTCTAACTGCTTTTCTCTGTGATGGGTACGTAAGCCCTTGGTGATTTCTTTCACTTTGGATGGGTGTCTCCTTTCTACCTCAACGGAGACCAAGACCATGTGTTGCCCTATATTATCACCGAGCATGCAGTGCTTAACACTAGATCACACGGGGTTCGGTATGAAGGACCCCATAGCTGTTTCCATGGGATGAAGGTTCCTGCACTTACACGGAGTATCTTTGTTTACTGTTTCCATTCATGCCTGTTGAAAAGTGCCCTTCCTCATGGTCCAGCTCTAGTGCCATCTCTTTCTGGAAGCCTCGGCTAACATTTTGTCCCCATGTGTTCTTGTCCTTCCTTTTTTCTCAACTCCCACTGCACTTACTGCTTGTTTGTTTGTTTCATTTGAGATAATGGTTATTGGTGTGCTTCTCTTACCCATGGGCTCCCAAGAGAGCAGGACTCACTTTTCTGAATATTTTAATTAATTCCTCACTGTATTACGATCTTACACACAGTAGGCTCTTTTGTTCATATTTATGAAGTTAATCAATTAAAGTATAACTGAACTTTGAGAAGAGTGTTTGTATATTGTAGTATCTGTATTCAATAATGCTTAGGAATTCAGGAGCTATTTAATGTGTGTAACTTTTTATACGTGAACATAAAATACTTAAACAACAAAAACTCCCAAGTGATACCAATCAGACCACTTTTAATATCAACTGTCATACCCAAGAAGGACGTTAGATAGTGGGACACCTGAAGTAACCATAGTAAAAAGGCTCCTAATTAAAGGGGGTCTTTTAACCACAGAGAACTTTTTCTTGTCTAAAGCCAGGAAAGTCTCGGAAACGTCTCTCTGTATAGCTGAAAAGGCATCCATGGACATTCAGGTAGGACCAAACAGGACACAATTTTTGCAGGAGTTTTGTGGGAGGCAATTTTTGCAGACGGCAGTACCACTGGAGGTTAGTTGCACTTCCAGAGTTCCACAGGTCTGAGAAATTAGCAATTAAGGACAGAAATAGCTGTAGCAATAGAAATGTAGTAGATGGGTTGTTCGGAGCAATGGCAAGCTGAAACTTAGAATTCTGCAATTAGGAGGTAACCTCTAGGACCAGGAACCTAAAACGCCAGGATAAGATGGGGGTACAGAGGCCCTAAAATGATGCATAATTAGCAATAGGTAGGAAGAAGAGGATCCAACTCAAAGTCTGTTGGACTCTTCAAAGACTTCTCCTTAGCTGGGGAGAATCAATAAGTATTAGAACCTACTAGAGCTTTACTTCAACTAAATTTTTAATTTTTGTTTTGGTTAACTATTTAGTAACCTATACATTTTGTCTTGTTATGTGGGCTTGTTTCCTTTAGAGGCAAAACTTAACCATTATTATTTAAATGTACAGTATAACTTAACTGATTATAATGGGGGGAGCACCACCCTGGCCACTGTGGCTCAGTTGGTTGAGCTTTGTCCCATGTACCAAAAGGTCACCAGTTCAATTCCCAGTCAGGGCACATACCTAGGTTGTGGGTTTGATCCCTAGTCGGGGTGAGTACGAGAAGCAACGGATTGATGTTTCTCTCTCACATCGATGTTTCTGTCTCTCTTCCTCTGTCTCTAAAATCGGTAAAAACATTAAATATATATAATGGGGGGAGCACCAAATCAGTGAACTGAACTGATCATTTCTGGGACCTTGATAATCTGATAGCATGTTAGCTGCTGAGCAATGCCTTTCCTCTTACATATACCAGTCCTTACACGCGTGCCCTGGGAATTAATCTGACAGGTTCCCCACTGATCCAACGACAGAAGAGAATTTTTGAATAGTGTCTGTTTTCTTAGTTTCCATTTCTAAACTACAGACAATATGCATGATCAGTTAATCTAATTACATACTTGAAAACTTTGCTAACTCTAACAAAATTCACATATCACTAATTTGTCTTCAACAACAACAACAAAAGGATTGTTAACAAATCATTATCCTATAAAAGAGCCTTTTAATAAAGTTTCTTGAAGACTAGCTGGAGTGTGGGTGACAGTGCAGAACTAGTTGGAGTTGTGAGACAAAGACTAAAAAGGCTGAAAGGTTAAAAAGACTCAAAGAACTGAGCGGGCTCGGCCAGTGTGGCTCAGGGGTTGAGTGTCGACCCATGCACCAAGAGGTCGCCAGTTTGATTCCCGGTCAGGGCACATGCCCAGGTTGTGGGCCCGATCCCCACTGGGGGTGGGGGGGCATGCAGGAGGTGGACAATGGATGTTTCTCTCTCATCAATGTTTCTGTCTCTCTCTCCCTCTCCCTTCCTCTCTCTAAATATCAATAAAGAAAAAAAAAAAAGAACTGAGTGGGCGACCCTATTGCCTGGCTTGAGATGTGCACTCATTTCATCCCTCAAATAATGAGATGGTTCTCTAAAGCCACCCTTTAATATATAACAAGTTGACCTTTATAACACTTCTAATACATCCTCTAGTTCTAGGGATCTTGTTTCCACTTGGTAATGAGTGTTCTTACCTGAGCAGTAATATGTTCGGTCCACCACCTAGCCCAGTGGTTCTCAGACTTCCCTGAACACTAGACTCATCTAAAGAGCTTTAAAAAACACTGATGCCCTACGTCCAGTTATACTGATTTAGCTGGTCTGGGATAGAGCCTGGGCACTGGGATTTCTAGAAGCTCCACAGGGGATTCTCACATATAGCTACGGTTAAATGCCATTGCTAGGGCTGAATGCCTCTTTATCATTAGTGTACACACAAATCATTTGAAGATTTTGTGAAACTGCAGATTTTGATTCGGTGAGTCTAGGGCGGGGCCTCAGGCTCTGCATTTCCAACAAGCTTGCAGGTGATGCTGATGCTCCCGGCCTACGGGCCCGAGTTGAACAGCAGGGATCTGGATGACTTTCTCCTCCACATGTCTGTGTCTACTGTACTGGCCATATCTGAGATGCACGGTGATGATTCAGTGGAAAGATTTATATTTATGGTCACAGTCCAACATGCTTTTCAAATTACACCCCAACTAAATCTGAGTACCCAGAGTTACAGACACAGTCACTATCAGGACAGTAAGTAGGAAGAAAAGATCTTAAAGATGAAGATTCATAGATATGTACTTATACTCCCCTCATTAGAATAGTTTGCTTTCATCGTGAGTTTTTATTTCTGTTTTAGAATTCAGTTAGAAACACAAATACTTTCCCCACACATAAGCAGGACATTTTGACACACTGGTTGCTATTTTATTTGATTCCAAGCATGTCAGTGTTTTTAGTATTATGTGACAGTTTTGTTGTATTACAAAACAGGAAACCCAATGATACATTGGTATGGGTTCTTGGGACAATCCCCCCTGGGGAGGCTGGTTCTTTCAAATAAATTCTACCTTGAAATAAGACGTTCTTCCTTCGATCACCAGATGCCTCTAAAACGTTTGAGTGCCGTATACCTGAAATATAAAGCTGGCAGCGCAATTAAATTGTCAGAAATGCCCAGAGGTAAATTTTGGCCTATCTCTGTTGAAATGTCAGAATTCAGTGAATTTTGAAGATATGAGATTGTCATCCACACCAGTTGCCTAATTTTTACTTTTTCCGTACAAGAAGGACCAGGGAGAACATGGAAAATGTGCTCATCTGGTCACTACTTCCTAGAAGAACAAAGAGACTTCCTCCACGTTTTCATGCCGCCCACGCTAGGATTGCCCTAAGCCTCCACAGCTGCGTGGCCGAACCTGGTTCACTGTCTGCCTTCGCACAGCAGTGAGCTAAGAAGGGCTTTTACATTTGTAAATGGTGGGGGACAAATCAAAAGAACAGTAATACTTCATATAGTTACATAACATTCAAATTTCAGTGTCCTTAAAATGTGATCGGAATGTCGCCATGCTCGTTTGTTTATGTGTTGTCCAAGTTGAGTTTGAGACAGAGATTGTGTGACCCAAAAAGCCTAAAATATTTGTCATAGGCTCTTTATAGAATAAGTCTGTGGACCCCTAGACTAGACATACATGGTCCTCACTTTCCATCATTCTTATTTGAAGTTGAAAATGCACTGCCTATGCAGATGATATTGGGTTCTCAAGTTCTGACCCTCTATCCGTGTGCACAAACATGCACACACACACACACACACACACACACACACACTTATTTTGCCACCTTTTAGTCTGTCTTCTCACTTCTGCTTTGACGACCTGAAAATCTGAATAGCATTTGCTTCAGAACTAGTCTATTTCCTTTTCCTGGCCACAGGAATGGAGTTCTTGAAGAAGGGAATGGATGCTTGAAAGCAGAGAGAATCACCTTTGCCCAGTGCACGCTGCCTATTCTGGCCCAGCTCCTAGAAGCTGGGGCCTTGAACATATGCTACAACTTTCCTCCCAGGCCTGTGTGGAGAGCATGCCAAAGGGAACAGACCTTCCTCTTGTTGCAATTTTCTATTAAGAAGACTTGTGGCCAGAAAATAGAAGAGAAAACTTTAAAATCTCTGAGCACATTTGAGATTTACCTAGGACAAACGAGATCTACAAAATGCATTTTCTTTTTTCTAATTTAAATAAAAAGCAGCCAGAGTGTTAGCTTTGACGAAGAATAAGAATTTCTGTGTTCCTTTTCCCTAGGATATGGCATTGTGAAAATGATTTTCTCTGGACATGGACAAGCATAAAGGGGAAGGGGAGAGGAAAAAAGAAGTGAAAGAAATGCCTCAAGCTTTCATATTATATGTAAGAGTTTGTAGAGGGAGCTGTACTGATGACATAAATGTGTTAATGGCTCTGCATTTCAGAAGGGACATTCATTGCTTTTGCCAAGATATTCTGGAACTATGACTGAATGACTGGAGACAGAGACATACAGATTCCAAGACTCTGGCACCGTCAACAGCAGCATGGGGAAGTGGTAAAGAGGGAGAGTGAGAAAACCCAACTCCAATCTTGACATAAATTCTGCTGCCATGGACATGACCCCTAACCTTCCTGAATCTCAGTCCCTAAATTATGAAAGCAAAATAATGCTTCTCCAACTTGCCTCAAGGGGCTACACTGAGATTTGAATATGAAAATGTATGTTAAATGCATTTTATTGATTGTAGAGAACTAATCCCTTTTAAGATACTGTTTTTATCATTGCTTATCTTGTGTCCATAGATTTATCTCACTACTAATTAGTTTCCTTTTAATGTCCACAGAAACTGAATTTTTAAATCCAGTCTCTATGTTGTAGCAGAAAGTTTATTTCCAGGTGTCTACAGAAAACGTAAACAAATGTAAAAGATAAACCCATAGTCAAGATTCTCGGGGCAGCTTCTCCTAATGGCCCCTTCTCAAGGTGAGGTAGCTGGGTCTGACTGAACACATTCTTGCTCAGGCCAACGTGTGTCCAGAACACAACAATGGCAAATGCCTTCTGGAAATAAAACCCAACTTACTGTTCCATAAACTCTCCAATGTAAAAGTGGCCCCCACAGTCTCATTTTGCCACAGTTCTCAAATGAATGGACATTAGAGAGACAAAAGTAATTAACCTGCACTCCGAAATACAGGCCTAACATAGTCTCCTATCTACCACAAAGTATTATTTATGGCATGAACTACAGTTATGATTTCCTTTGGTAACAGTGGGGTGTGTTTCATGTTGGTTGTTGCTGTGGTTTGCATCCAGGTGTAGATCACGTAACCACTATCGGGGAAAATAATACCTTGAAATAACATCACATGAGGAGGAACCACGTGGATCTATTTATATTATAATATTAGGCTCTTTAACTAGGTTAAGTACAGATGCCATCACCATTTGTCACACAAGAACATGGTCTTCTAGAGGTTAAACAGCACTTTCAGATACATGGCGAGTGTGTGCAAATCTGATCCTTTAATTGTGAAATGCTTACATGGGCTTGGAATCTGTTCCCTGGGTGCTTAGTGGAAATATTCATTCATTCAAATAGTCACAAGATACATACCAAGCACTTACTATATGCTGGGCCCTGCTTGTTGCTGGGGACTCACTGGGGAGAGACATGGTCTCTGACACCTAACAGATGTGGGCCTTCCACCCAGCAGACAGTACTGTTCTTGATCCTCGTCCTGATCAAAGGTGTCCTGGGAAATCTGGGGTCGAGCATCGACTTCACCTGGTTCTCTGCACCCCTCTCCATATCATGCCCTACCCTTGGCAAAGCTCCTTAGTGCCCCTTGAATAAAAGAAAAGAAGGAAGCTAAATTCAACATGCTCCAAAGAATGTTTGTGTTCTAAATGACGTGTTTTATATTACACCTGCTTCTCTTTGTCACACCTAGAAAATGTATTCCTACTACTCTTACATAACAGTGCTAAAATAGATAGTAGAGTCTGTCAGAAACATTTAATGCAAAAGACTTTAATGTTCAATAATAGAGAAATAAAATAATAAAATATGGTATATTCTCTCAGCACGCTGCTAGACAGCCATTCAAGTTTGTAATAACATGAAAAATGCTTGAGTACTAGCAACTTGCTTCACCAGCCTAGAGGTATAAACATAGCCATATCCTTTTTATTATTCGAATTAGTCACTTACGAACGCACATGTCTATATTGGCAGGCAGTTTTATTTCCCATGTCACCCCTAATCACGATTATGGAGGCCAGAGGATTTCCATCTCTCTTCTCAATGAGAGGGATGGCCACGACTCAGAGGAAACACGGTTGGCACTGTCACCGGTGGGATGACTGAACCGCAGGAGGTCCCCCCGCTGCAGGGAAGCCTGTGTGCACTCAGATCCCTGGGGCCACGCTGCTGTGGCCTAGTCATGACCCCAGCGCCGAGCTGGCCAAGCCTGGCATCATCTGAAGGCTCAGGACAGGCTCTGCCAAAGCGAGACCTGTCTTAGAGCCTTGTTTGAAACTTGTCTTTTTCGCACCATGCGTTCTCACCTGTCACTGTTGTGGTTATTGCTGTCATGGAGCCTCAGCCAGGGACATCGTGGTCTCCTCCAAATGTGTTTAATGCCAGATCTTAAGGAGGAGCTGGCGGAGTCATCTTCACGCTCACGAAGCTTCTAGACTTCTGATGAAAAGTTGGTTCACAACGTTCACAAAAGGGTGAAGGACCAGGAGGGGAGACTCTGCTGAAACCAGAACACCCTGGTCTGCATTTCCAGGGGACCAGGACACCAGCACAGACTGTACGAGCGTTTGCGTAGTGAAGGCCAGCCACTCAACAATCACTTTCCCATAAGTTTTTTTCTTAAGGTGATTTACTGCGTCAGTCTCTAGAAAAACAGGTTGTACCCTATTTTAGAATTCCCTCCCACCAGTCCCTTTGTTATGCTAATAATTTAAAAAATATGTTTTCAAATAATGGGTTCAATAAAAACCTGAACACCCATTACGAAGGGTATAGTGGAATCTGGCAGGCTACACATAATTTGCCCTCTCCTCATAACCTCACTTCACGAATAGCTGCCCAGGGGAAAGGAAAGGAGAGAAGACAGAAATACATCCTGCTCACCCCAGGCAGTGGTGTGGCAAGATGTGCTCACAGTATCCAGGATGAGAGAATCCGTCTGCTCATGGAAGCTGAGCCTGCAGATTGTGGCCATCGTACCAAAGTGACGGAACTCAGGCACTTGATTGCTTTAGGGGCAGCATCCTGAGAGGTTTGGAGCTAGGGGTGGGGCAGGGGGCAGGAAGCCAGAGTGGAGGAAGAGAGGCAGTTCAGCAGGGTCTGGAAGACATAAAGCAAGTGAGAACCTGGAGATAGTTCTTAACCCTGAGATTCGCCTGCTGAATCACCCCAGATGTATACCCAGATATATGTGTTAGGATGAAAAACATATGGCATGATACCATCAACACTGTAAAAAATATGTAAAATGGGGAGGAAATACATCAAAATAGTATTGTTCTCTTGTCTAAATAGGTCTCAATTCTCAGTGGTTCTCAATTCCCATTTCCCCCTATTATTTTATTGTTATTTTGCAAATTTTAAAAATTAATTATGCATTGCTTTTTAACTCTGTAACTTTTCTAAATTAAGTAGCTGAACTTCTTGATGATCAGTTTTTCCTGAACGAGCTAACATAACAAGTAATGTAATGTTTCTTTACTTTTTTATGATTATGCATTTCTTTTTCATTATTTCTGACTCACAAGAAAAAGCTATATATAATAAAGTTTGAATTTGCTGGTGGCTTAGTAGTTTGGTAAACTCAATACTTGGCATAAGCATTAGTCAAACAGCACATGAATTGTTTGTATAATGGAAAAAGAAATATTCTTAACATTGTTAATTGAAATGTCTCATGCAGTTTGCAACTTAGAGCTAGATCACAGAATCTGGGACATGTAGCTCAAAATCCATTGCCCTGCTTGTTACTAGACACCCAAACTATGGCTAGGTCATCAGGTAGTGGCCAAAATGATAAGGAAGCTAAGGCTGTTGAAAAGTTGAAATTAAAATGTTAATCAAAATTGAAAAATGGAAGGTAGGTCATAATAATATGGCCAAAATATTTCTTTTTAACATTAATAATTTTACCTTGTAGAATTACACATAAAGAATCGATGTCAAGTGGTAAAGATTCTAAGAACAAAACAAAGCCCCAATGAGATAACTGCTAATGATATAGTAAATGTAGCCTTTGCAGAATCATTTTATGTACATTGCATCACTTAATATGATGTGTGTGTGTGCGTGTGTCTGTGTGTGTGTGCGTGTGTGTGTGTAGTATCACATGATAAAACTGAGAACTTTTTTAAAATGCATTTATCCAGTTAATCAGTAACTCAGGTCCTGTCTCTAAGTCCAGAACTTTTCCCACTTAAAAAAAAAAAAATCTGTATATACAATTATAGAAGCATAAAGACCTACACTAGCCTATTAGAGATTCTAAAGAAAGTATATTATCTCTATGAAAGTTTTTATGTTACCAATTCATAACTATTTATATGCAAATAGTTTGAGAAGTGATTCCAGGAAACCATAGGAGGGGAAGTAGAGCAGTGGGACAAGAAATGAAGGGAGAGGAGAGGAGAGGAGAGGAGAGGAGAGGAGAGGGGAGGGGAGGGAGGGGAGGGGAGAGAGGGGAGGGCAGGGGAGGGCAGGGGAGGGCAGGGCAGGGGAGGGCAGGGGAGGGGAGGGGAGGGGAGAGACAAGTAAAAGATGTGTTATCAAGCGAGTTACCACTTGAGCTTAATCTCCCTGGAAAGCATTAGGAGACAACATAGAATATACTCCAGAATTATCTCAACTGAAGGACAAGGAAGCTGGGCATTTATCCAACAACATCCCTCCTGTCATTGACTTGGGGCTTATTCTAGGAGCATTCAGAACTTCTGGCTGGTCTTTCATGCTGGACAGCCTGTGGCTGATGCTTGCCATAGCAGTCTTCACCAGGTAGAGAGAACTCCAAGGAGATATGGCCCACACATTGACATCATCTGCTACAGCACCCAGTTTGGGCAGATTTACTGGGTTAGCATGTATATAGCATTTACCTCCAGCCATATTATATGCAAGTCTATAACTTTTTACTATCCCAGTTTTTCGAGTGATAACACTTAGGCACAAAGAAGTTAGGTGACTTGTCCCAAATCATATAGCTGGAATTTGAACTCAGACACTCTGATTCCAGAGTCCACACCCTCACCCATCTTGATATGGCCCTGGTGGGTCAGCCCACGTGAAGAACAGTCAAGGAGTTTGGGGAAAGCTTCCCATTAGGGCTGTGAGAGAAGGGACGTGGCCCCTTCCTCATCAAATCTCACTGACTCCAAAGAGAACAGGCCCTGGCGTCTGTTGACCTTGTTACCAAAGTTCAACCAAAACACTGAGTCAATATCACAAAATGAAGACCTTCAGGAGAGTCTTTTCTCAAAGATCTGACTTCCACATATTGTCCACACAAACCTCAAGTTTTCCTAGAATTTCTATTTGGAATCCAATTAGCCCAGCTGTCATTTTTAGACCCCATGATTTTCACCCACAGTCGCAGTTCTCTGTACCTCTAAGCCTGTCTCTCCATATGCTGTAAGAGTCCAGGGACGGAATCAGTGTGACCAGGGGCTGCAGGCGAAGGCACAATTTAGCTCTTCCAACTATGTGACTGACATGGACACGGCACCAGGCAGGTGGTAAATGAGCTGCTTGGAGAGGCCCTTTCAATCGTTCAGGCCACCAAGGCATTAAAACCTCTATGGGCATCTATCAGGCAATGTGGTAACTGCTTGCAAGACTCTAGCACAATTTTAGGAAAAGCACTTATTCCAGGTAGCCTAATTAGGATCCAGCATCCCAGGCTTCTGCAAGCCTGAGCACTCGTCTGAGTTTTCTAAACAGAACTTGGAATTGATTCTAGCAGGTTTAGATGCTAAGCACTCTCTGCCAATTCTTCCAATTAATCAGGGAATAGGAACAGACGAGAGATCAATCAAAATAAAAAGAAACACCTTTGATCACCTTGGGTGGGACTTGAGAATGACCCCATTTCTTCGTTGTCTTCTATTATCCTGGGGCATTATCAATTCTTCCTGAGACAAAGCAGAAAAGCAAAATGGGCTCCGATGTTTTTAGCGAAATAGCAGGGAATGGGGGACATAATTACACTTAATTCTTCTCCATTTCAAGAATGTTATGGATACAACTCAGTTCCCAACTATTTTAAACAATATATGTACATACAAAAAAAAAAGAAATATCCTGGAAGATAGATCAGATACTTCTTTTCCACTTTATTACATTTTAAGTTCAGGAAACCTCTTTCCACTGTACCTCCCTTAGAAATCCTGAAGATAGCCCGGGCTGGTTTGGCTCAGAGATTAGAGCGTCGGCCATGGACCAATGAATCACAGGTTGGATTCTGGTCAAGGGCACGTACCTCGTCTGCAGTTGGTCCCCGGCCCTGGTCGTGTCATATGGGAGGCAACCAGTTGATGTGTCCCTCTCACGTCGATGTTTCGCTCTCTCTCTCCCCTTTCCTCCCACTCTATCTGATGATAAATAGAAAAAATATCCTCAGGTGAGGATTAAAAAAAAAGAAATCCTGAAGACTTCTTTCCCATTTCCCACGTGTGTGGGTAGAGAAACAACATAAGTTTGGATGCTTTGTGCATTCCTTCTTCATTATGTTTAGGCATTGCCAGGGCAACCTGTCTTCAATGCCCAGCACAGGGAAGGCTCTCAGTACACACCTCTTTTCCCCAGGCATAGTGGAATACAGTATAAGAAGTACAAAACTCATGGTCGGGCATATCTGACTACTCCAACTTCACTTCAACTGCTACAGTTTCCCAGCCATTGTGACTATGGGTAAATGGCTTAAACATCTCTAATAATAACACCTCCCTCATCAAGTTTCTGTGAGGATCCGGCGGTGTGCAGTATCGACCTCTTGCTCCTCATGAAAAACAAATGCATGTGTTTCTTTTAAATTCGGTATGTGGTGACACCATGTTGATAGCCTGGAATTGGCTATGGTGGGAATACTGAGACCATAGAAATGGACTTCCTGTCTTGAAGACTTTGCAAAGACAGTTTACTTACATATGTAGAAAGCCGTAGCAATGATTTCAATTTCATAATCAGTCACTTGTTAAGCATCTGCCCTTGCTGTTGCTTGTGACAATCATACAAGGCTCTTTGTCAGGATGACCTTGATCAGGATTTGAATAGTGAGGGGAAACCAGCTCTAGTATTTTGAAGAATGGTATTGCGAACCCACCTTGGAAACTTCGCACAAGCAGAGCTAATCCATGCTGCATGTGAGTTTGTGAATTGCCTGGGTTCTACTGACGAGCGAGCACTTTCTGTTTCGCCTAAAGTGACATCACCAAAAAAAGGTTTTGATCTCTCACTCAGCAAATCACTCCAACCTACTGCAACAGTTGGGAAAAGTGATGTACCCCCAATAAACATAAAACCGTTTGTCAGTGCAATTTAACCTATCACACAGGACAAAAACTGAAATCTGTGACAAAGACGTTACCATAGATTCAGTGGAGTGGAACCAAGTGCCATACCAGGAGGTGCTGCACTTGGAAGCCTGTAGAAGGCTGACTTTCTAATAATGTGCAGGGGGCGTGGCAGGAATAGTGGGTATAAAGGCATCTGAGCGTCTCCTTCTCCTGATGACTAAGGGGAGATTTCTTCATGAAATCCGATGGGATACAAAAGCGTTTTGTCTCCCTCCTGGCACACAAAACCATGAATGGAAACTAGAATTCTTCTATATATAAGTGTTGGAAATATTTTCATAATTGATTCCTCTTATCATCTCCAAAAAAGTAAAAGAGTTAGCTCACAGCTGAAGTTACATATCAAGACACTTTGGAATCTTTTTGGTAAGCAGTAAAATAGTCTCTTGTATTGGGAAGACTAGAAGTTGTCAAAAGACTGTGCCCATGTATCAATTCTACCATTCACATGTGACCTTGGGAATGTTCCTCGATTTCTCTAAAAATCAAACTTCTCACCTTTATAGCAGGCATCCATACAGGATCAATATGAAGGCCAAACACAATAGCATGTAAAATGTTAATACTGCTGAGACATTCTTGGTCACATCCTCCCTAAAAGAAAAGTCATTTAATGCAAAACCTCTAATTTGGTATTAATATGAAGCCAAACCGCACATCTCAGAAATCATTCTGGAATGTTAAACCATGGAGAAAAGAAAAAAGCAAAATTCTTAGTAATTAAGAGCTGGGCTTTGGAATCAGGCAGAACTGGATGTTATTCCAAGTTTCAACATATGCTAGCTCTGTGACTGACCTTAGGCAATTTATTTACCTCTCTAAACCTCTTTACTCTTCTTTCCAAAGAGGATTATGAAAGGACCTAGCTCATTATGTTGTTGTATTAAATGAGAGAATGCATATCAAAGTGATTAGGACCAGAGTTATTTCTCAATAAATGTTATGGTTGTACTGTTGTTGCTATTGTTATTTGCAGTTTCAAATTACCTAGGCAGAAAAATGTTCCTAATTCTGAGGATAAGGGTTCCTAGAGTAAATTAAAAGGATCTGACAAGGAGTCACAGATTATTAAGCTCCTGAAATTTAAATCAATGGCCCAAGGTGGTAGCTGGATTTGGACCCTAAACATAAAGCAAATCAGCTTCATTTTTCTCCAGGCTCTTCCTCTTAAATTTTCTTCCATTTAAACTGTAAGAAATGCCAGTAGGAAGACAACTGTATCTGTGTTCAAGTTCTTCTCCTGGAAAAGAGGAGGCCCTGAAAGGTAAAAGTCTACCCACTTTACTTCTCTGAGACCTAGTTTCATGGACTTTGAATTCGAGTTGGAAAGATGAACAGCCGAGGTTAAGGATGGGTGGTTTTACTGACTATAACCATGGAGCAAGGAAAAAGGAGTAAGGGAATGTTAAGTCCAGGCAAAGGAAAGAAAGGGACACTCTATAATGTTAAGTCCAGAAAAGAAGACAGGACACAAGACATAGAGTAGGTACCAAAGGTAAAGAGAGCTTACATGCTACTGTGGACAGGCAGGGTGGGAGTTCAGGAGGGTAAGCCTGAAGCTCTGGTAAAAGAAGCCATGATAACATAGTTATTATGGATAAGTATGACTTGGTGAGAACACTGTTAGAAATAATTCATTATCTTGTTTTGAGGTTGGCAATAAGGAATATTAGAGAATTGTGGGCTTAAATTTTCTTTTTCTTCCCCTGAGGGGGAAAAATAGATTACCACTTAAGAAAATAAAACATGCTTTTGTAGGTAGGATTATGCATTAGGCCAATCTCTGCAAGTTCTAGTATTTTCCTTACTGACATGGAATTTAAGCTTTTCTGTGTCCAAGATTTTCCCAGGTAAAACCAAAATAGAAGGTACATAAGTCAACCAGGACCCTAGAAGAGCAAAGAGACCAGAGTAGAAAGGTGGTTGCCAAGGGCTGGGAGGTGGAGAAAATTGATAGAGGTTGGTAAAAGGATGCAAAGTTTTAGATATAAGAGGAATAAGGTCTGAGGATTTAATGTAAAACATGGTGACTATAGTTGATAACACTGTGCTGTATAATTAAGATTTGCTAAGTGAGTAGAAGAACTTAAATGGTCTCATAAAAAAAAAGATAAACATATGTGAGGTGATTAGATGTGTTAATTAATGTAAACATTAATAAACAGAAACCTCATTTAAAATAAAGTTTGGAGATCAGAAGGGGGAGCTCTCATGCTCTGAGCTGAACATTGATCCATGGAGCCCAAGAGGTAGAACTCTTGGTTTTTAACAGCTCTCCCAGCTTCCTCTTCTCTGAAAGCTTACTCTCCTTTGTTTCTGGGCAATTGTGCTTGGTCTACCATTAGACCACGTGTCCCAAATTGAAATTCGTTGTTGTTCCCAAATAAACTCAATTTTGCTGGAGAAATATCTGGCTGTCTATTTGTTTAAGGTCAACATTAACTAGAAGGGGGGAATCCTTTCATAATGAATATATGTATATCAAATACAAAGAAGTGATCACAATTTTCAATGTACCAAAAAGCAAGGCCTAAAAGAAGCGTGTGCTTTAGCACAATGCCTAACAAACTGGAAGATCTAGTTACTATTGTTTTTATCTTAAAAAAAAAAAAAATTTCAAAGCTCTAAAGCTCTTAACAAAGCAAAACAAAATCATCTTAATCCAGATTCCTTCCTGTAAAATCGAAATCCAAAACCAAAACCAAAAAAAGCCCACTTCATTATCACAAGGAAGATCAGCAAGTATTTCCAATGCACAGGGCAAGAAGGAAATATTCTCGAGTCTAAAATAGCCATGTCTTGCTCATAGTAAAGCACAGTGCTCATTAGCCAAATGGGTCAAGAGCAACCTGCGTGTGTTTGGAAGAGAGCACTCTGTGACTCGAGGCTAAAATCTGTGATAGGATCATTTTTCTCTTGCAATTTTCCAGTATTTCCTGAATTTACTCAGGCTCTCCATGATAAGGTTATAGCTTTCCATGGGGTATTCCAATGTTTCCATTCATGATCTCATAAAATCAGGCATGCCTTAACAGGCAAGGGCAGCACGCATTAACTATTACATACCCTTTTAAAAAATGTAAGTATAATGCTTTATCATTAATTAAACAAAATGTCATCCATGTTTCAGTAAAATGTCCACTGTTTTGCCAATTACAGTTGTTTAGTGTATGAACAAATAATGAATTTTGTTCTGTGGATTCCTTCTATCATGTTGCTAAGATCTAGTCAGGAAGATAAAAGATAACTTAGAATAATAGAATATGGGAACCATAAAGGGGATTTTAGAGCTTATCTTTCTAACTTTCTATTTCAAAGTGCATAAAATAAGTCTGAGAGAAGGAAAGTAACTTATCCAAAGCCTCAGAACTTAAAAATGAAAAACTAATGAGCAAAGTAGGGGTGAACCACGGTTAAATAATAACTGTTGTCACACTCTAATATAACAACTAATTTTGTGAGGACTTACTATGGTTATATTGTGTTTCCAGATCATAACTCAATTAAACTAAAAATAACTACAAAATGATAAGGAGAAAAAAAAACACCAAATGTCTAGAACTTATGCAGAATACTTATAAATAGCCCATATGCAAAAGAAAAAGAAAAAACAGAAAAGATAATACTTTGAACTAAATAAAAAATTTTAAAAAGATGAAAACTTGTAAAATGCAGCTAAAGCCTATGTAAGAAAAAAAAGCTTAAAATCTAGTACCAAAATTACCTTACCAAGAAGTTATAAAAATAATAGTAAATTAAATATCCCCCCAAAAGTAGAAGACAAGAAAAAAATGAATGAAGTACAAAATAAACATATACTAGAAAAGATTGAAAAACCAAGTTTGATTCTTTGAGAGGAATAAAATGTATAAACATCTTATCAAAAGTGAAGATAACAAAGAAAGAAGGTAAGAAGGAAACAATACCAGAAATAAAAAATTGGGCATCTTTATAGTCCCTTCAAAATTTAAAAGGTAATAAAGGGATACTATGAAAAACTTTATGCCAATACATTTGAAAATGTAAATAAAATAGATAATTATAACTGACAAAAAAGAGAAAATATTAATAATTTCATATTTATGCAAGAAGTTGAATCGGTAGTAAAAATTCCACTTAATACTTATAGAGAAATAACACCTATTTTATACAAATTTTCCAGAGACAAGAAAAAGAGGAAACATTTCCCAAAACAGTATAAACTTGATTATCAAAATTTCATAAGAAAAAGATAAAACAATAAAATTGCTATCCAATCTATCTCTAGAGTATAAATACGAAATCCTAATAAAAATATTAGCAAATTGAGTAAATTCACATAAAGATGAATAATATATTACAATGACTCAAAGATGTTTAATATATATGAATACACAGATCAGACAATTTTTAAAACAGGAACTTAAAATCAGGTCTTCAATAGGCCCAATAACTGGCAAGATCATCTAAAATGAGGTGAAGAGTATGGGCTAATAAGAGGAAAATTGGCTTAAAGCTGTTGAAAAAAAATTCTCTCTCCAATTCCACCCCTATTCTGTACCATCCTTCCTTGGCAGAAGATTGAGATTTATTTTCTGGAAAAGATAACGCAGATGGTCTCTGGACTGGGAGAACCAGTGTAGGGCAGGTACATTTTACTAAAAATGGAAATTTAACACATACATACTCTGCTTCCAAATGTTGGCTGCTGTGCCTTCACCCCCCAGGTAGGAGATTGCAAGAGTCTCTTCTGGAGAAACTGTTCAGTAAATGAGAAAAGACAAAACAGCACTGAACTCAGTTCTCCAACATCAGCTAAACCAAATTACCCTATAATGATGCTACTGTCAATTAGTTCCACTCACATGCTCAGACCTTCAAATAAGCTTTATTCCCCTATTCTTAAATATAAGCAGACATCCAGGACTATTAAATATCCAAGGAAATAAACTGAAAGAAAAAAAAAGCAACATAGAAGAAACAGAGATTTACTGTTTCTGAAGAAGAAGGGGGGGGGGAGAAGGAGAAGAAGAAGGAGAAGAAAAAAAAGAGGAAGAAAATCTCAAAAGAAGAAGAAGATCTCAAGAAGAAGAAAATCTTTAAAAGAGTATCTTTAGTATCCTTAGAGTAATACGAGACGATAACACAACCTTGAAACAAGAGCAGAAGATATGATACAGACCAGAGGCAAATGGAATCCTTGGGATGGTGGCAGATGGGAACCTGAATGGGGCAGTTGTGCACCAGGTATGGAGGGCAACCTATACAGACTAAAGCAGGTCAGAATGTTCTGAGACAGCTCACTGCAGAAGATGAAACTGTTAGGACAACAGATGTGAATTAAAGTATTGAGAAATTTAGGTAACTGGCAGAGTGTTCAGCGTTGGCCTCTTTAAAGTATATAGAAAAATAAGCAAACAAAAAAGGGAACATCTCATACCCTGGGTGAGGGGGTGGGGGTGTGGAGAACAGGTAGCACAGGTAAGGAAACATGATTCCAGGTTACTATGACTCGGGTCTGCACGATGTAATAATAAGGTAAATACTAAATTTACCACACCCAACTATAATTTTACCATATTGGCACCCTAATATGGCAGAGCAAAACTAAAATACTGGGCAGTCAACCAACTATGCCTAAAGTGTAAATGCCAAAAGAATAAGGCAAAGCAGTGGAAAGTGATGGGCTCTAGGGTGGGGGAATCAGGAAAAGGAGACTAGAGATTGATATTGGCCTTGACATACCTGCTAGAAGTAGCTGACCTTTTGAACTAAGTACATGCATATCTGATACACATGAAAACTGTCTTTAAATAGGAATGACAGGGGAGTTAGTTGAAATGTTCGGGGGGGAGAGCATTACCAATAGAGGAGTGTCATGGGCCAAGGCTGCGAGGTAGATAGTGACAGCATAGTACAGTGGGGGAACTACAAGCATAAGCATGTTGCTAAGACATCAAATCTGACTTATTAGGAGGTCTCCAGATCCCTTCGATGTGACTTCCACTTATTGACCCATCGGGGTGGTGTTGAAAGTGACAAAGTGCCAAGAACACTGACGATGTGGGATAGCGAGAGTACACATGGTGCTTCCCTAGCATAGCCTGAACCAGAACTAGACTTGCCAACCTGGTAAGTTACAGCTAGTGTTCTGAATGAGGTGCGAGATTTACAAATTACTTATTAGCAGAATTTCAGAGAATCTGGGAGAATCTCGCTCAGAACTAAGCGTCTCCAGAACTAAGCAAGCCAGAGTGAGCCCCGGGATAGAAGGATCCTAATGTGTGGCAATGCTGGTCTGGCTAAAGCCTGGCAGGCAGCCAGCACAAAGCATACTCAGTCTGGCAGAGATGAATGAGGAGGAAAAGAAGCTGCCCTAGGGCCTTGGAACTCTTGTATTTTTGCTGGTCACTTGGAAAGAGGCCTCCTGGGGTCACACGGGGATTGAAGTTAAGACAAAGCTGCTGAAGTGAAGATGAAATAGGAGAGATGTTTGGTTCCTTTCTTCTGGGTCTTGAATAACCCATATTGAGAAAGGTAAACAACAACAGTCATTAATGTAAAAGGAAACAATTTGGTTTATAAAGTAGGAATTGCAATATAAAATTAAATCATGCAAATTAAATAGTAAGCATTAGAAAAAGCATAACATTATAATAAAGAAAATTTTTAAATGTTTTGTAAGCACTATGCGTATTTAAGAGGACAAACATCAAGGAAAAATTGTGTGCACTTATAATAATAACAGGGGGAATTAGAGACAATGGAAAAGGAAATAGCAAAGACACTAAACAATTACTTGCAGCTGTCTTAACAAATATAAAAGACTAGAGATTTGTCCCATTTGGGGATCAGATTTCTTTCACTGAATGCATGAGGATTCGGAAGTAGGTAGATAATAGTGGTATTGCTGATAAAGATAGAATATCTTTCATCTGATAAATCCAGACAAGAAGCATCAGAGGAAAATAAGAAATAAAGAACCAAGGTTTTTAAGAGATTCATTTTTGAATTTGTGTTATTTTCATAAAAAGCAAGGGGTTCAGTGACTGCAATACCTGCATGGAATTATCCTCTGCTTTGAGAAAAATAACAACCAAATAGGCAATTTAATTTTGGTGAAAGAAGAACATTTAGAAAAGATGTAATCAGAAAGGAAATAACATATGTACTGTGCCTTTTGATATATGAAATGAACTATTAGATTATAATCTACTCCCAAATTCCTATCTGAAAATGATAAAAACATACAGGCATAATTGCAACTCAACAAAGATAAAGAAGATACTCCTGGCCCTACCTCATAGTTCTAAAGGTTCAGTTTGATTTATTTAAAATGTTTCTGATTTAATAATCTCTCAGGGATCATTTTACCCACAGTTGAATGCTGGAAGTAAAATTAAGCCATTTTGGGAAGCTTTGTTGAACATGCTGGTCCAGGTCTCACCGTCAGCTATGATCTCTAAATTTCTTTTCTTTAGCAACAGCAATAAAAAATGTAAGCCAAACAAGTGTCCAGCCTCGCTTTCTTCATGAGGACAGCTGTATAAAGAGCACGCGGCGTCTCTTTGAAGCTTTGTTTCCAGTCCTTGCATTGATTCATTGTGGGTTTTAATCAAACTTTTTACTTTTTCTGCCATCTTTAAATGGGAATGCTAAGACTGGTTCACCACACAGAAATGTGGGGAGGATATGGTGCACATTGCATTGACTTCACTGTTTCCAACTTGTAAAGGGAAATATTATTCATCTGTATACAGTTTGTATTTTTTTTAATTTTTACTTTTAGAATCATAACAACCTGCCAAAACTACCTATTGTGAACTAACTCTTGAAATACATGGAAATAACCAGTATTACTATTCATTCTGTTTAACTGCAACTGGTAAGTCCTTATATCAATGAAATGACAATCTCCATTCTCTCTCTCTAATTCACACACATAGACACTTTCCTAATTCAATCATGCCTAAACATTTTAATAGTAAATTGTTAGGCTTGAAATTTTTTTTTTCTTAAAATAAGTATGTAAAACATAAGTTATTCTATTAAAAATGTTTATTTCATTCCTGGGAAACCCAATCTAGAAAAATGATGATAAGAATTGCTATATATAGAAGTATACAAATTAACTGAATTCAGATATAGAAATGAATACATACAGAAAATTAAATGTGTCATTTCTTCTCAATGGAGAAAAGGAGGATTATCTTTTCATGAGGTTAAAACAACTGGAACACTGTTTGGAAAAATAAAAGTTGAATCCCTCTTTTATTCTTCATACCAAAATAAATTCTAGCTATATCAAAAATTTAAATATGAAAAAATGAATCCCAAAATATTCTCAAAAAAAGCACAACTAAAATTATTATAATCTTAGAATAGAGAAGGTCTTCCTGACCAGGACACTTGATTAAGAACACATAAAAAAGAATAATAAATTTAGCAGTATAAACATTTTTTATTTCTGTTAGACAAAAATAAATTATAGATAAGGGCAAAATAGAAAACATTTTTATAATACATATTGTATAAAATAGATTTCTTCAATTTAATGTGTTAAATATAAAGATAAGTTTTTTAATTTGAAAAGAGCTTATACAAATCAATAATGATTTTTTAATAAAAGTAACAATAGAAAAATGAGCAAAGGATGAGCACCCAGAAGAAAATATATGCAAATGAACAATGATCATATAAAAAGAGGCTACAACTTATTCAAAACTCAAAATGTAAACTCAAACAAATAGAAGATGCCATTTTTACCCATTGGAATGGCCAAGAAAGGTAGGTTGGTAGATAGATAGATAGATAGATAGATAGATAGATAGATAGATAGATAGATAGATAGATAGATAGATTTATGTAATAAAAGAATATGTATTGCCCTGGCCGGTTTGGCTCAGTGGTTAGAGTGTGGGCCCATGGTCCAGAGACACCGTGTTCGGTTCCCGCTAAGAGCACGTGCCTTGGTTGCAGTTTATCCCCGGCCCTAGTTGGGGTCGTGTGGGTGGCAACCAGTTGATGTATCTCTCTCACACCTATGTTTCTCTCTCTCTCTTCCTCCCTCTCTCCCTCCCACTCTATCTGAAGATAAATGCAAAAATGTCCTTGGGTGAGGATTAAAAAAAAAAAAGAATATGTTTTTTATGTATAGAAACACACATATATACATATATTTATGTGTACTACTGTTCTATGGATAATTCTTGTATCTGAAAAGGTAGTCAAGATGACTTGATTGTCTTTGGAAAGGGTTAACAATGTGGGGAAGGGAGGCTTTACTTTTTTTTTTTAATAGGCTTTAATTTTAGCTTCACAGAAAAATTGAGTGGAAAGTACAGAGAGTTTCTGGATACAGGGGGACAGCCTTTCTCACCATTAATATCCCACACCAGCTGATGTTACAGCTGATGAAGCCACGATGACAGATCCTTATCACCTCAAGTTCATAGCTGACATTAGGGTTCACACTTGCTGTTATACAGTCTATGGCTTTTGACAAATGTGCAATGGCATGTAGCCATAAATCATACAGAATAATTTCACTGCCCTAAAACTCCTCTGTGCTCTGCCTGTTCATCCCCTCTTCCCTCCTAACCTGGCAACATTGATCTTTTTATTGTCTCGAGAACTTTTCTGTTTCTAGAATATCACATAGTTGAAATCATATAGTATGTATCCTTTTCAGATTCCTTTTTTAAATTAGCAATACACATTTCAGTTTCCTCACCACACCTTTCACAGCTTGATAGCTCATTGCTTGTTAGAGCTAAGTGATATTCCATTGTCTGATGTACCACAGTACATTTACTCATTCACATACTAAAAGACATCTGGGTTGCTTCCAATTTCTGACAATTATAAATAACATTCCTATAAACATTCTTGTGCAGGTTTTTGTGTGGACGTAAGTTTTCAGCTCATTTGGGTAAAAACCAATGAACATGATTGCAGGATTATATAAGAGTACATTTAGTTTTGTCAGAAACTACCAAACTTTTTCCGAAGTGGCTGTACCATTTCGGTTTCCCAGCAGAAATGAAAGAGAGTTCCTGTTGCTGCACATTTTGTCAGCATTTAGTCATGTCAGTATTTTAGATGGTGGTCATTCTAACTGGTATGTTGTGAGGCTTTGACTTTTATAGCTCACCTCTCAATATTATTTGAATCTCTCGATCACAGGAATTGTTTAAATGTTAACAAGCATCATCTGGTATGAGATGATGATCCATTTTTACATTTAAAGGGATGACCAGGTTTGTTTTGTTCATCTCATCACCGTAGGAAATTTGAAGATGGGATGAAGAGAATTAGAAAATAGCTCTCCCTCTTACCAAGCAACTGGGACCAGCCCAAGAAAAGGATAACAGAAAAGAAAATTAACATTTCTGGACACTTACTATTTTCTCCACAGTACCTTTCCTAGTGGTATTACAGTTATCTCAGTTAAATAAATCTAGAAAATGAGATTCACTTTGACTACTAGTCTATTTAAAACTCTGAGAAGTGCTACAGTATGGACAACTGTTTAATTTCACTTGACACGGTTTTCCATAATTATTTGATCATAGAGAGTACTTCTTTATACATAACCCCTATTGACATTAGGCAGAACGCACTTGGGGGAATATTGGTATATCTCCCTTAACATACATTATCTCATTTGATCTTATTATCAAGTCTAGGGAAAATATCTTATTCTCTTCATTTTAAAAGTGAGAAAATTGAGATTTCAAATATTTAGGTAACTTTAACCAAGATCATGCTACCTATATGTGCCATCCACACTCACTTGAATGTTCCCAACTCCATAGTCCGTGCTCATGACAATCTACCTAGCTCAGGAATTAATTCATACTGGATTCCCTTATTCCATTTTGATATTTTTTAGACTAACCATAGTCGAAGCAATAAAAATAAGGCCAAAACCCAGATTGAACGAGCTCAGCTATAACAAAACACAATATTGTGATTCTCTGTGGTTGAAGTCATCTAGATTTTCTGATCTTGATAAACTTTTGGGGACTTGGCCATATCTAAGAAATTCAGATCGGCCAGGAAATTCAGGTGGTCCCTGACTCTATTATACCTAACCCTAACCCTAATGTGTTCTCAGGCCCGACCAAGAGGTATCTGATATCTCTGTAGCAGAACACAAAGCAAAAAGGGGGGCAGAGAGGGAAGAAAAGCTAGCCATCACTCTGAATTTCCTTGCTTGTGTGGGTTTTGGTCAGATAAAACTCCAATTATTTTTTGCTGCATTAATTTCTTTCCCGGTAAAGTGCTTAAAGAATATACTTCCAGTTAAAGCTTTTAGGGTGAACCATTGCTCAAGCCATTTTCAACTTTATTGGAGAAAGCATTTGAAAATATACCATGGGTAGAAATTCAGATATGGCTCTTGGGGAAAAGAAAGATGACTTAATAGATCTCCCCACCAACCCACCTAACTTCTGTGATTGAATTAATATAGAGGATAATGGGCGAGGAGGGATGGAAATGTGAGTTGTAACCACAATTTGAGCTGTGTACCGTTACATCATGGCATCAGTTTTTCCACTCAAACTGGTAAATGACTATACCCAGAGATATGTGAGCCCTTCCTGATGAGATACAAATCAATCCAAACTGTCCTCCAATTCTCTGTTGCAATGAATTTAAACCATAGCTTTCCCCTTCTTTTAGCCTTGGGCTCTCTGTGGTCTAAGCTCAGTTTTTGAGGGACCTGATCCAGTTGCCTGGCTCTGAAACTTAAGAAAAAAAAAAAATTAGAACCAAGTCTAAACTGTCAAATCCTAAGATCTGGCTGAGTGCGGTTTGCAAAAGGATAAGGGAGTACAGGAATATAACTCACCTAACTGGACAATAGAAGAAGTTAGCTATTTTGGCAGACCAAAACACCCCTATACTTAATGGCCTAAAACATACGCATTTTTATTGCCCACAAGTATCTAATAGGGCTGGCCTTTGGCTTTCCTGTCAGGGTGGTTCTGCTGGTCTCAGTCAGCAGAATGTTGAAATATTCATCAATGCTATCTGTCCTTAATTATACTTCCATCTATAGCTCTAGCCATGTCTCCTCACTTTCCTCTCAACTATGGTACTTCCACATATTTTCACTTCCATGGCTTTTATTTTCATGTTGCTCTTTTTGGCTGGCATGTTCTTCTTCTAACTCCCTGTTCCAGCATCCCTCACGTTCCAATGCAATCATACATCACTCCCTCCTCTGGACTGCCAGACTTTAAAAGACCATTTATCTTATTCACTCATACATCTGTGGTCAGCTACGTGTTGGATAGACACTCTGCTGATCTTGGTTGGGTGCCCTCTCATGTACAGGGGTGGGCTAACTTTCAGCCAGTATAGGATGGACTCGGCAGGGATATTTCATCGGTGCTTCATGAAGTCTCATTCTCCTGCAGGCTGGCCCAGATAGAGGCTGAGTCCAAGAGAAAACAGAAGCAAACAGGCCTCTTGAGGCCCAGGCTCAGAACTGGCACACCATTACTTCAATCTGCATTCTGTTGGCCAAAGCAAGTCACAAGAACAATCCAGAGTCAAGAGATGAGAAACAGACTTTACCTCATAAGGCAAGCTTCAGAGGGTGTTGATGGGGTTGTATGAGGGGATGGGGTGGGGTGGGCTGGAAACAACTAGGGATGTCTTTGCAATCAATTGATAACTCTGGGCACATTCAGAGAGGCATCCCAGCATCCAGGGCAAGGGCAGAGTGTGACTGTGCCTGTACTCAGTGTCAGCAGAGCTCAAGGCCAGTGACTTCTCTTCAAGGGATGTAAGCGTCCTAAAGGCAGGTAGGATCTCTCTGTCTCTATCTTTCCCTCTCTCTCCTTCCCACCCTACTGTATTCTTATATTTCCAGCCCATTAAACAATACCTGGCTCAGATCCTTAATAAATATTTGTGAATAAAAAAAATGAATGAGTGAAAGGAAGCATTATATAAGAGCCTCTAGTAACGGATGGACAACATGAACCTGATTCAATAGAGACTAGGGAAAGCAGTAATGAAGCGATGCAAAACAGCTAGGAGAACTCTACCCTGGAGCAGAAACTTTGGAACTGAAATAAAATGACAATGGGGATGATGTGTTTGAGGTTTCTGCTTCTGCTGGCTTGGTCCTGCTGGGAATATTTAAACAGGCCATAGCACATAGACAGGAATAATCCAGAGATCAAGAGAGCAGAAAAACCAGAAGACTGGGCAGTTCATGGTCCTGGAAAGCAGTTGACTCCTCTCTGGGGTGGGCCTGGGGTAGGTTTTACTCACCGGCCTGGGAGGTCTAGGAAGCCCTCAAGAACATGGACACCTGTCAGTAAATATCAGGGTCCCTGCCAGCAGGTGGGGGTTTAGGGACAGACCTGTGACACACAACTGCATCCAACTGGGAGGAAAGAAAAGCTAAAATAACGAGAGATGTGTTGTTGGAATCCAAAGACAGCAAAGAGAGAAGCTGATGGCATCTACCAAGGGAGGGCCGAGGAGAACCACGTGGTTAGTGCATCAGGGATTCCCGGCTGCTGGAGGCCACGCACGTATTTGACTCCCTTGTCCTTTAGCGAGCAGAGCCACGTTTCATCCCGTCAGTGAAATCTGCATTGCTGGATGACAGGACTCACTTTCCGCAGGGTGCATTACAACTTTCCGACATGTTGTCAGAATGTGTCAGGTCGAGTTACTGTGATTCTGTTTCATGAGGATATGACACACGGCGCCATTGCCGGCGATTCAGACGTTTCCTGTCAATGCCTGCCACTCACCTGTAATCAAACCCAAGTCACAGCTCGGCTTTCTGCATGAGAGTCGATTCCAAGTTTTACTTTTAATACCCGAGGTTTTGTGTTACTGATATTAAATAAAAACCCTTTGCAATGAATTTTAAATGAGGTAAAAGCTCTCACCAGAGATTTGTTAAAAGCAGATGAACAGCTGTTCTCTTTTCCCCCCTTTTTAGTAGAAGGGCTTTAAATTATATATTAACCAAAAAGGTAAACAGAATAAAATGGGCAATTAAATATTAATGGAAGATGTAGTGGAATTGTCCTGTGCTGCACTTAAAACAGCCTGAATGATTGAGCTGTGAATTGCTCTCCCCAAGGTATTGAAATATTCATCAGTGCTATTTAATAAATGTTCATATTCGTAGGCACTCATGTTTACACTACAGCGCTTGCAAGAGAGTGCTTACTAAAGAAAACATGCTAATGGAAGGTGAACTTTCCTGTACAGTGAGTCACCTTAAATTATACAGAGTGTGCTGCCGGGGAGACGGGGAAATCTCGCCTCTGACAAACGAGGAGCGGGCATCAGAGGGGAGCCTCTTTTGTTAAGAGAATGACTGGGGATGGCAATATAGGCGCTGTGGCACCGAGACTGTTCTGAGGTTTTAAAAATTTTATCTGGTTTGCATTTTAAAAATGTTTAACCTTTCCTGCCTAAAGCAGAGCCTCATTCCAATGCTTTTACTGTAAATTGCCTACCTTATGGGAAGGGATGCAAGAGACAGCAAAAACAGACTGCAGCGGAAACCCTCGAATGGCCCAAGTAAAAGCATTCCAAGTGACGGTGGAAACCGACACAGAGACACACAGCATTTACGGGCAGAGGTGGACACTGCTTCTTATCGCTTCCTCTCCTTGACATTTACTTAGTCATTCTTTCCCAAGAACTGCAGATACTGTATCACCTCAAGTGGGGCGCTTGATTGTTCTCATAAGTTAAACAGGATCAAGGCCAATCAATACCTTGGAATTGGCTGATCTCTAGGGAAGATATTAAGATTTACTAGAGCAGTGGAGGGATGGGGGTGTAGTTGGATTTCTGATGAGTGGGATGCTTAAAAGGAACAGGCATCCAACTTAGACACCTCTTGACTGAAAAGTATAGTCACCCACATTCAGCAGCATCATGCACACGCACTGGATCAGGCTCAATTGCAGGCTTTCAGTGTGATGACCCTTCATCATCATTCATGATTAACAACAACAAAACCTTGACTAATGCTTATTCAGTGAGAAAAGAAGATCTTGGTTCCCAGAGTAACAAAAACACCCATACAGAGTATTATAGGTTGAGTTTTTGGTCTTAATATTTCACTCTCCTGTAATAGTATCATACTTCCATGCCTACATCATAGCTTCAGAGTAGGGAGAATATATTTCTTACCCCTTGACTAGAGGGTGGACCATGTAACTTGCTTTGGCTAATAAGATGAACATGGCATGAAGAAAGGCTCAAAATGTTCATGCACAATGGCTTGCTCTCTTGTGCCCCAGACTTTTGCCATGAGAACAAAATGCCGCCAGTAGCTGTTAATCCAAGCAGAGAAACAGTGTGGCACCAAGCCCACCTGAATCCACCTAGATCAGGTGAACTCTAACTAATCATCAGATGTGTGAGTGAAATGTTAATTTATGTACCACTGGGTCTGGAGTTTGTTATATAGCATTATTATGGCATTGTCAAGGTCAGAGAGGATCATCCATAGACAATGGACAACTAGGGATTACTGTTTTTCTGTTTATTGATATATTTTAGAGAGGAGGTACCATGCTACTAATACAGCATATAGTTTAGACATGATGATGTGTTCCTTCATGAAAGGACACTGCCTTTCATCCACATGGAGACACCTGAGCCATCCTTGATTTCTCTGTCTTCTTTAACACCATGCCTTCAAGGAAGGTCACCAATTCCTGTTGGTTCAAATATTTGAATGTATCCTCTTCTCTCCATTTGCACTGCCGCCATCTACTTCCAAGCTCTGTAATTCTGATTATCATAATGGCTACTGAGTTGCCTTCCAGTGTCTGTAGTCCTATCATAGTCAGGTTTCCAACAAACCATGGAAAACCATCGATTACATCACTCCCCTCTCTAAATCACTTTATAACAAATACCTACTAATGGTTATCCATTGATTATAAATATTTCAGAATAACCCTCCCTGATCTCAGAAATCTGTCCTTAATTAAACTTCCATCTATAACTTTAGTCATTTCTCCTCACTTTCCTCTAAATTATGGTACTTCCATAGCTTTTTTCTTTTTCATGTTTCTCTTCTTGACTAGCATGTTCTTCTCTCTGACTCACTGTTGTAGCATCCCTAAAGTTTCAATGTGATCAGACATCACTCCTCCCTCTGGACTGCCAGACTTTAAAAGACCATTTATCTTATTCTATCATAAACATTTATTCCCCAATGCATGTCCCCATTATACTAAAGGTTATTTTAAAATGTGATAAAAAATAATATAATACATAGTAGGTGCTCAATGAATGACTAAATTTAAATATAAAAGCAACACTTTTTAAAATAATTCTTTTTGAACAGAATATGATTCCTATTACTGTGATGCCTTAGAATTGAGGGAAATTGGTAGCAATACAACATATGAATAGGGAACTGATTAGGGGTAGAACAGAAATAAGGAGGTTCTTTCAGGGTTAAGATAATATAAATAGAGCAGTAACTTAGACAGTAATTCTTCTTTTATTCTTGTATAAGTGACTTGGGGAAGAGTGATCATAGTAGAATCTGGACATTTACAGGTGTAACTTAGGTTTTTCTGGTTCTGGGATTTCAAGGTAATAGGGCTAAGTAGCAGAAAAACCTTGAGGCTATCTGACTAGGCATAAAACTTTCAGATGAAAAATGAAAACAACTCAAATGTCCATCAACTATTGAATGGGTATACAAAATGTGGTATATCCACACAATGGAACGTTATCCAGCCATAAAAAAGAATGAAGTACTAATACATGTTACAACATGGATGAATTCTGAAAACATTATTCTAGGTGAAAGAAGTCAGTCACAAAGAGCAATATATTATATGAGTCCATTTATATAAAATGTCCAAAATAGGGAAATACAGAGCCAGAAAATAGACCAGTGGTTGCTTAGGGCTGGGTGAGACAGAAATATTGGAAGGTTAGATAGCGAAAGGAAACAAGGTTTCTTTTTTGAGGTGATGAAAATGCTCTAAAATTGATTGTGGTAGTGGTTGCACAACTCTGTGAATGTACTAAAAACTATTCACTAAATATTTTAAATGGGTAAATTTATCTCAATAAAGCTGTTACCAAAAAAATTATCTTTAAAAAATTAATTCAGTCCAGCCGGTGTGGTTCAGTGGTTGAGTGTCGACCCATGCACCAAGAGGTTACTGGTTTGATTCCCGGTCAGGACACATGCCCAGGTTGTGGGCCTGATCCCCAGTGGGGGGCATGAAGGAGGTGGCCAATCGATGTTCTCTCTCATCGATGCTTCTGTCTCTCTCTCCCTCTCACTTTCTCTCTCTCCAAAATCAATAAAGAAAAAAAAAATTTTTAATAATTCAAATTGTATTCATAAGAGAACAGGCTCTGTATTCCATTAAAACCACAATAAAAGACTCAGATGGCATAATCAGACATGGGTGAACCTTAGACAGTTCTGAAATAAGGAGAGTTGTGAATCTTAGTAAGACTACAGTGTAGCAGCCTGGTTAAGACTCTGAAGCAAAATACAAACAGGAAAAGCTTTGACTTAATTACAAGATTAAAAATAAATTGGAAACAATCGAGGAAACACTGACTCTACTAGGAGGAAACCCAGGAGGAACAGTAATACTGTTCCTCAGTAATACTGAGAAAAGTACTAAATTATGTCTAAGCATTTACTTAACAGTTTCCTCTAAAATCCTTTGTAAATACATTTTTAGAACTAGAATTAGATTTAGCTGCTTAAAAATGGTTTTATATAAAAGCAAAACAAAATTAAATTTAAAATGTGGATTATTTCTGATGAGAAATTTCTTAGAATCCTAGCTTGTTAGACCATGCGACCATTGTTCAGCTGATGCCAGATATACTATAGTTATCAAGGAAGAATATCATGAGTGTAAACTTAGAAAGTAACAGCAAACATCAGAGTCACGTGAAAGCATTTTACCTTTGAAACTTGATCTAATGAGCACCAAGCCTCCAACCAACACAGGAGAATTGGTTCTTTCAATTTACTTTTATTTGCTAATTTCCTCCTGATAACATTTGTAGAACATTTGGATATTACATAAGGACTGTTTTCAATGTTCTGTAGATAAAACAGGTATATGTTGAGTGTGGTAACTAACTGAACATCAACTTAAGCTCTGATAGTGAGGCAAAACTCTCAGGACCAGTCATTTTATTGGTTAAGCCCCAAAGGCAAGATGATTACATTTCACAAATGACACATTAAACTGGAAAAAGCAGCTATCTGAGTCTGAGTCTCTTTTTCTGGCTGAAACAAAGTGGAAAGGTAAGACAAAGGACAAGAAAAAGGGTGACAGAGAGAGTGAATAAGACTTTGGGGCCTTCAACCCCTTCCTCCACAGGGTGACTGCCTCTCCCTGCATGCACTATTTGTGACCTTGAAAATTCATTCAACCTTCAAAGCAGTTAGTCTGTCTTCCATACCTCGGCCTTTGAACCAACCCAGAAATCTAAACAAAAATATTTGCCCCTAATAAAGTAGGTTCTAGCAAAACTAGTCCTAACAAAAATGTATTGTCTTGTTCAAGAGTACCATTGGGCAACAGTATCAGTGTGAGTACTACACAGCATCCAGGAGGAAACTAGCTGTTTGAAACCATGGGACTAACGTGAGTCATTGCTAATAGCTGCTTATTTATCACCAGCATAAAAAGATAACTTGGCTAAGCTAATGAAGTAATTCTAAATTTTAACTGAAAGCTAGTTATTAATTAAATGTTACTGAAAAATAAAAAAAACAAGGAGGAAAACTACACAGAGTGAGTGCAACCAGTTTTCATCCTAGTATATTAGTATTTTCTTGATGCTGCTGCATTATATTCCAGTGGCATAAATATAGGGATTAAACTGTTTAGGAAGATTCACATGGAGATAAAGCCTAGCTTTAGCACTTCATAAGAACGATGTAAAATGGGTTGGGCAGAAAAAAGTTGTGTGAGTGTCTATGTATATGTCTTTTCCTTTGGTTTTTTTTTTTCCCAGCTCACTGCTGGTGAGAAAGCATTCTCAGCAGTCAAGTATTGATATTGGACCCAGCCAGAGCTGATATTTAATCCTGGCTAATTATTTCTGTGGTGTTGCCTTAAATGTATTGTTTAGCATTCTAAGCCTTAATTACTACCTTCTCTAACATAAAATAATAATATATAGTTTAAAACTAAACTGATTTAAGAACTTCCGGTCAAGATGGCGGCATAGGTAAACGCAGTATCACGTCCTCCCACAACCACATCAAAGTTACAACTAAACTACAGAACAACCATCATTCAAAACCACCTGAAATCAAGCTGAATGGAAGTCCTACAACTGCGAAATTAAAGAAGAAGCCTCACCGAGACTGGTAGCAGGGGTGGAGGCAGACGGGCTGGTCCCACACCCACGTGTGATGGATAAAAATTAGGAGGACACCTCGGCTGAGAAGGTCCTCCCTGAGGACTGAGGGGTCCCCATCCCACACAAGGCGCCCAGCTCAGGGCTCCAGTGCCAGGAAGAAAATCCCCATCACTTCTGGCTGGAAAAACCAGTGGGAACTGAAGCTGAGGTGGCTGGAGCCCCAGGCAGCTCCTCTTAAAGGGCCCGCGCACGGACTTACTCAGACTCCCACCCTTCAGGCTCCAGCATGCGGGAGGCAGCTTGAAAGGCACCAGAGTCATATGGGGAAGAACTGAGCTGTTTGGCATTGGAGCGAGGGTTGGAGAGGCAGCTTTCTCCTGGACAGACGTGCTGTCAGAGGCTTTTGTTCCTTTGGTGAGCCCTTCCCTGGGCCGGCAGACACCGCCATATCTGGGACTCCAGCAACCTGGTGATTCCCTGAGGCCCCGCCCCACCCAACTTTCAGGCCCACCCAAGCTGTTGCCAGTTGCTTTACCATAGGATTGGCCTGTCTTGGATCCTGCTTCAGCTTTTCCTAAATTCTTTCAAACAAGCAGCATCTGGTCTCAGCTAGCCCCATACCTCTCGCTAAGTAATACACAGAAACAAACACAGGGAGGCAGCCAAAATGAGGAAACAAAGAAACAAGTCCCAAATGAAAGAACAGAACAAAACTCCAGGAAAAGAGCTAAGTGAAATGGAGTTAAGCAACCTAACAGATGCTGAATTCAAAACACTGCTTATAAGGATGCTCAATGGACTTAGTGAGAACCTCAGTGAACTTAGAGAGGGCCTCAAGAGCATAAAAAAGGACCAGTCAGAAATGAAGGATGCACAGTTAGAAATGAAGGAGGCACTAACTGAAATAAAGAATAGTTTACACAGATTCAATAGTAGAGTAGGTAAAGCCAAGAAGCAAACCATCGATTTGGAATATAAGGAAGCAAAAAACACCCAATCAGAACAGCAAAAAGAAAAAAGAATCAAAAAAGATGAGGATAGTGTAAGGAGCCTCTGGGACAACTTCAAGAGTGCCAACATTCGCATCTTGGGGGTGCCAGAAGGAGAAGAGAGAGAACAAGAAATCGAAAACCTATTTGAAACATTAATGGCAGAAAACTTCCCAAACTTGGTGAAGGAAACAGACATACAAGTCCAAGAGGCACAGAGAGTCCCAAACAAGATGAAGCCCAAGAGGCCCACACCAAGACACATCATCATCAAAATGCAAAAGGTTCAAGACAAAGAGAGAATCTTAAAAGCAGCAAGAGAAAAGCAGTTAGTTACCTACAAGGGAATTCCCATAAGACTGTCAGCTGATTTCTCAAAAGAAACTTTGCAGGCCAGAAGGGAGTGGCAAGAAATATTCAGAGTGATGAAAAGCAAGAACCTACAACCAAGATTACTCTATCCTGCAAAGCTGTCATTTAGAATTGATGGCCACATAAAGAGTTTCCCAGACAAGGAAAAGCTAAAGGAGTTCATCACCACCAAACCATTATTATATGAAATGTTGAAAGGTCTTCTTGAAGAAAAAGATTAAAAAATATGAACAAACAAAATGGCAATAAATACATATCTATCAACAATTGAATCTACAAACAAAATGAACAAGCAGAACAGAAATATTCTCATAGATACAGAGAACTTTTGTTGGTTACCAGATGGATGGGGGCTGGGGGGATGGGTGAAAAAGGTGAAGGGATTAAGAAGTACAAATTACTTGTTAGACTGACAAACCTCAAAGCGAAGGGGGTTTGGGGGTGGGAAGAAATAAACCAAAGAACTTATATGAATATATGCATAACCAATGGACACAGACAACAGTGTGGGGAAAGGCAGGAGGGACGTGGGAATGGGGAGGAGGGGGGCAATGGGGGAAAAATGAGGAACATCTGTAATACATTCAACAGTAAAGATAAGTTAAAAAAAAAACAAAAAACTATACCCTGTCTGTACAGGCAAAAAGATTCTGAATCACCAGAAACAAACAAACAAACAAACAAACAAACAAACAAAACTAAACTGATTTATTGAGGAGTATTACTTTTCTGAGGTATAAACCATCAAGTTTTACATCTTTTTCCATACATTCCTCTAAGTTCACCACACAGAACTGAGGCAGGGTAGTAAGAGGCTAGCACAATTCCTTGGGGAGTGGAATGGGGAAACTGAGACAAGATCATTGTAACAATGTACAGCCAGCTACTGAATTGCAAGACCTTATCTTCCCTAACCAAGGACACTTGAGAGCAAACAGTTTATACCTCTCCTCCCTCACTAGAGAATAAATAGCTGAAATCACCTCTTCAGGGAAATAGGTAGCAGAGACCCAATCAGTGCCCTTTGTGCCAGCCAAACCCAAGGACGGATGGAGTCAGGGGACAAATAACAAAACCAGATTGGAGCCAGATAGACCCAAGATAAAAGTAAAGAAGTGAAGCTGACCAGAGAAGAATCCCAAACTCCCTTATATGCTCATTTTGATGAATCAACATATTGAAGGACCTAGAAAACTAATGAATACTTTTAAGACCCTCCCCTAAGACCTCTCCTAGGATTCCTGCTTGCAGAAGAAAGATAAAACCCCTCAAGACAAAGGATGCCAGTGAGGGCTCTCACTCTGGAGCCTGTCCAGGCCTTTCTTCCCTCTCAGGCGTTCATCTTTACTTTTCTCTCCTAAACTATAAAGATCCCCACGAGACTTGCAACCAGGGGAGCAGCAGGCAGCAGCAGCTCGTCCTGGGATTACCCCCTGATCCTGTCTCCAAGGCCCCCTTTGTCTCTGACTTTCCAGTGAGCTAACAGCAGCCCCACCGTGGCTCACTTCTTTCCTATAACGTTTCTAGGGAGTCAAAGTAGAGCAGCACCTAGGCTCTCTCCTGTTGCTTCTTCCACCCTAAGGCCTTCCTTTGTTTCACGGTCCCCAGCTTTAATAAACATACTGTCAAAATCACCTGGACTTGTACCATGAAATCTTTCCTGCACAAAGTCAAGAATCCACACACTGGAGGGCAGCCCAAGGCAGTCCCACTCCAGGCCTGACCCCCACCAGTGACAGAACAAACCCTTCTTTCTGTGTAGTAACTCCCTTAATGAAACTGTGACAGATTTCACAATTTTTCAGTGAATTTTGTTTATTAGAACAATCTTATCTCAGTATTGGAAGACAGACCTGTTCTGTGTTAAACTTCAATCCTATATCTCATTCAAGTTCTCTCCACCCCTAAGATGGGACAGAATGTGACTCTAGCAGTCTGGAGTTGAGCAGAGGACAGTCAGCTCTTTATCTGTCCCACCCACCCATCTACCCAACCTGCTGCACTGTCACCCTTCACAGTGTTTATCTCTCACGAGTTGAGCAAGAGTAAAAGATAAAGAGGGGAACATAAATGTTTCCTTTTTGGCAATGCGAGAGTATATTCTTCTCCTTTGCTTCAGTGACTGTTGCTCAGGTTTATTTATGGACTCTTTGGGATGGGGACAGCCCTGGCAGGCCCCACTGATGAGATCATCCTACATCTCCTAGACAGGCATTGCACTCAGCCTCCATGTGCTGCAGCAAGACTGGCATCTAATTTCATTTACCCTCTTTGGCCAACTCTCAGGCCCGAGTTCCCATGAAGAACTCAGGTAACCAATGTGTAGTGAGTTCTTACTATGTACTAGTCATCTTAGGCCCTGGTGTTACATCAGAGATCAAAGAAAAAATCCTTGTCCTCTTGTAGTCTGGAGTGTCTTAGAGTCTAATAAAGGAAGACAGAAAGCAAAGCATATTAAATAAATAAAATATATTTGCTTATATGGGGATAAATAATATGGAGAAACATAAAGCAGGTAAGGGAGATATGGAGTGCCAAGGAAGGGTTGCACTTTTAAATGGCATGGTAGGCCTTACTGAAGTGATGATGCTTGAGCAAAGAGTTGAAGAAGGGGAGAAAGTTAATCACTTAGTTACCTGGGGAAACAGTTTCCAGCTAGAGGAAACTGTTAAAAGGTGCTTTGAGGGTGCAAGGGATAGCAAGGAGACCAGTGTGTCTGCAGTAGAGCAAACAGGGGTAGACATGACACAAAGCAGTCCCGTTTGCTAAGGGTTGGAGTGTGTGCATGCAAGTAGGCACACATGCGCGCGCGCGCTCGCTCTCTCTCTCTCTCTCTCTCTCTCTCTCTCTCTCTCTCTCTCACACACACACACACACACATCCCAAGGGAGCAGCACTCTTGATTTTAACTTAGTTACACATAAGGCCATAATTTATGTAATCTAAACAGGACTATAATAGGATAGTTTAGGTTGTGAGTACTAGAGTCAGACCATCTTGGTGAAAATCCTGATTCCTCTGCTTATTTTTTGTGTGTGACCCTGTCAAGTGATCCTGTCAATGTAATATAACCTCCCTACACTAAAGGCTTTTTTTCCTGCAAAATGGGGATAAAAATAGAATCTTAGCATTGCAGTGAGATAATGGAGTATAGTGTCTGCCTAAGGTGATTTTAAAAATAATTGTTTTATTTTTCAATTATAGTTGACATACAATGTTATATTAATTTCAGGTGTACAACATAGTGATTACACATTTATATAACTTATGAAGTGATCACCCTGATAAGTGTAGTACCCATCTGACACCATTCCCCATGACTATTCTGTAACTACAAACTTGTACTTCTTGATCCCTTCACCGTTTTGTCCATGGTAAATTTAATGGGCAGCAAGAGTTAGGAATCACTGCCTACACCTATGTTCGATTGGTTTATTCTTGCTGGTCAGGTCTCAACTAAAATGTCACCTCTTCAGAGATGCTTTCTCTGACAGTCTTTAGGGATGTTCATATATATCCCAGAACTCCTCCTTTTAGGCACTTCGAATGATTGGATTTCCTCACCACCTTTGAGGTTAGGCATAGCCATGTGACTTGTGGTGACCAATGAAATGAGAGCAAATGTGGCATGTAGAACTTTTACACACAAATGACACCTGTCAATTCCAGGCAGAAGCTTTGAAGAGCCAGTGTGTGACTCCCCATAGCTCTTCTTCCCGCTATGGTGACCACAGAGTCTCTGACACCCTGTGTTGCTCCAGACTATGGTGATCAGAGCACAGCCCTCCTGCCACCTTACAGCCTGTATGAAGATGTGGCCTAAGCCAAATCAAGCCATTATGCTGTTAACCCACTAAGGTTTGGGGATTGTTTGTTACACAGCATAATCTAGGCTATTTTGACTGATGCACATTGGTTAACCCATTATATAAAGCTGTTTCCTCATCCCTCAGTCACTCTCTAGCCCATCTTCAGATGTAATTTTCATTATACATAGTACTATACTGTCCTTTGGAATCATCTCATTCACAAATGTATGAGAGGAGGGAGTTTGTTTATGTTGATCTCACTGTATCCCCAGCACAATAATGGGGACTAAAATTTATTTAAAACTTAATAAATATTTGTTGAATTATTAAACTTCACAGCATATAAATCCTTTTATTTGAAGCCTTGCTATGCATCAGCCAGTTTTGTTGTAAATCTAAATCTGGTCTAAAAAAAAAAAAAAGTCATAAAAAACACACACAAAAAAAATGAACTAACACATGATGGAAATAAAGAATGCAGACATCTCTAATAATCATCATTTCTATCTTGTTTATGACTTAGTAAAAGAGGCTGCTGTGATTTTTAAGGTGATAATTGTTCACATTCATATCCCATTTAAATTTCAAACCAATTGAGAAATCAACTGAGAAATAAGGACCAGACTGATGGAAAGGAAGATATAATCTTTGTTACTTAGACATGTGACTAAATTCTGACCTTCTAATATTTTCTCCTCCTAATATTTTTCTCCTTCTAATATTTTCACCCCCAACCTGAAGCTTGGACTTTCAGGCATCCATATAAAGACCATGGGCCTAGAGTGTAAGACCAGTTTTATCAGAATTGCAGCCTTCCACCCATTGAGCCCTGGGGTGGAGACAGAGACAGGTGTGGACTCTGGTCCCCTCACTATGTGCCTAAACATGTAGGTAGGAGCAAGCGTAGACCCCAAGCTCCTAAAGCCAAGCAGCTCCAAACGGGAGAAACCAAACACATGTCCAGATACCACCCATCAGGAAAACTGGTCCTCCTTTCTCCAAAAATAAATGAGGGAGGGTGTATAGGAACAAAGGCCAGAAGAAGTCCTCCAATCCTTCTCCATTTGGACAGTGCACATTTCTTTCTTCTGTGGCAATGTTAAGAGTGTGGGAGGTGAGCTGGGGAGGAGATAAGTGCACCTCAGTCTATAGCGAGGCTAATCTGAAAGGCTAATAATTTCTTCTTTCTGAATGCCAAAGTAAAATGGACCACTTTCTTTTAATGGCAGGGGAGCAGTGCTGGCTCATTTCCCAAATACCCTTTCATATAAAGATACCTACTGAATAACAACATTGCTCTTTTCATAGCAATAATTAGAATTCATTTATGGACATTCAACCAATAGCGTGTAATTATGATTAGAGGGCTTTAACAATGGAATCACTTCTCTTAACAATAGTACTTTCACTGCAAATTCCACCCAAAAAAAAATTAAAATCTTTTAAAAAAATGTAAATTAAAATACTGGCCAATATAAATCTTTAATGAAAGTTTATAATGTCCTCTTTTACCTTCCCTGGCTCCCTCCATATGAATGTAAAAGTATCTCAGTGCGAATTTAGGCAGTGAATAAGCTCTTCTCATTGCGGATTCAAGCTGCAAATCTAGCTCTATAGACCCTAAACTTCTTACACTAATCAGAGGCATCCTTGAAGTGGATGCTGGTACGTGCGTCTGACAAACCAGAGAGAAAATTAAGCTGTTTATAATACAACAAAATGGTGGTTTAACAACAGAAGCACATCCTCCTGCCAAGAGCACTGACACTCAGATGAAAGCAATATGAAGGGTAAATGTGTGCCTAAAAACATTGCTCTGAGCTCCCGATCTTTCTGGAACTGGGACACATAGAATTTAAGAGTCCTGAGTGACCTTACAGATTATCTAGTGGTGATTCTCAACCTGGCAGGGACAGGGAGCACTTCTATTAAGAATCACTGTATGGCCCTGGCCGGTTTGGCTCAGCGGTTAGAGCATTGGCCCGTGAACCAGAGAGTCCCGGGTTCGGTTCCCGCTAAGGGCACGGACCTCGGTTGCAGTTTGTCCCCGGCCCCGGTTGGGGTTGTGTGGGTGGCAGCCAGTCGATGTGTCTCTCTCACATCAATATTTCTCTCTCTCTCTTTCTCCCTCTCTCCCTCCCGCTCTGTCTGAAGATAAATGTAAAAATGTCCTGGGGTGAGGATAAAAAAAAAAAATAGAATCACTGTATGGTCCTGGCCGGTATGGCTCCGTGGTTAGAGCGTCGGCCTGCGAACCGAAAGGTCACAGGTTCGATTCCTGGTTAAGGACATGTACCTGGGTTTCAGGTTCAATCCATAGCCCTAGTCAGGGTGCATGCAAGAGGCAACCAATCTCTTTCTTTCACTCTCTCTCTCCCTCCCTCCCTCCTTCCCTCTCTTTCTCTCTCTAAAAAGTCAATGGAAAAAACACATTCTGGTGAAGATTAACAAAACAAAAGAATCACTGTATGGAATATGAGATGGTACTGAATGGGGCATGTTATAAATGTGAATGGTATCATTGCAGAAGAAAGGGGGGAAAAAACTCTAAAATCCTCATTTTTCAGATTAGAAAACCAAGGCACAGAGAAGTTGATGCTTCAAGTCACATATTTACATTAAATATAAGACCGCCTGTTATTGCATGTTTTAGTAGTATCTTTGCTGTGTCCAAACCATTAAAGGTGTGCATTTTTCATATGAGAGTGACTGAGAGTGAATTTTGATTGAAGAATTATGCCAAAGCCCTTTACAATGCCAAAGACAGTCCTGGACTTGGGCAGGTAAAGTTCTTCCAAATTTATGCCTATTCCAAAATAATGGCAATATCCATTTGTGTCTACTTCTCCTAGTTGAATAATTTCCATGGCACTTCTAGCATCTTGCTCTCAAGAAAGAGTTTTAATTTTGTCTGGATTCCCCATTAGTAAACTTCTCATGAGAGGAAGATAGCAGATTCTATAGCAAAGCTAAGATTTCCAATGAGGACCTTGCCAAGAAGTAACTAGTCCACTAGTCTGTACGGGAATCTGACATTTTAGTTTCCTGAAATTTCTCTTTCTACTTTCATCTACATATCACCTATGTTTACAGAAAAATAAGGCACCCAAGGAAATATCAAATTTTTACATTTGAAGTAAAAGGATACAATTTGTAATCTGTCATTAGAAATAAAGATTATAGTCACCCTCTAGACAAATCAAGAGGATACATTAAGCCAAGGTCATCTGAAGATTGCAGTTATCTTTTGAAATAAAACTTTACTGTTTATATAAATGACAAATAAATTAATTAAAAACGAGATACCAACATGTCTATCTTTCATCCGTTTGTAATGAAGGAAACACTGAAGAGGGTTGTTCTAAGCCTTATTTCTCCATTCTTTCTAAAGTCAATAATTGAATAAGAGACCCATGATTAACTTGTATATGGTAAAGATTTTTATTTGAAAGTCAATGAATTTCCCACTCTATATAAGTCTCCTTTTCTATGTCTTTCTTCCTTCTTTCACTGCAGCTAAAGAATGATACTAAAGTGCCTATTTAAGGACTGAAATAAACAAATCACCCCAAAGCTCATAGCCCCAACCTGTATGAGCTGTCGGTACACTTGCTCTTGCTATTTGTTAGTACTTACTCATTTATGAATTGCTTCTGTTTTCACTAATGTATGAAACTCCTTCAACAGCACCCGTGTATAGGAATAACAGGTATTTGGGACCGGTATTGAATAGAGAAGGAAAATATGACTTTGGAAGGTTCTATGAACTTGTCCAACATCACAAAAATTGTAAGCGGTAATTCTTTACCTCCCAATCTTAAACATCAGGCATTATGTACCGCCCTCACTAATAACCTTAGAACGTCAGCATGTCTGCCACATAAATCTTAGTGAAGATAGGAGGAGAAGCTTTTCAAAGATTATGCAGTGCCCTTTCAGTCTCCCTTTTGCGACCCAGTCTAAGCAAATGAAATCAAGCCGTAAAAGAACATTGGAAGCAATTGGTCACACTGGAACTCTCACTAAGTATAGTTACTTAGGAGTGCTTCCTTGGACAATGTAAAAGAGACACCTGGACTTAAACCTTTATAATAGTTCTTCCTGTTGTTCTGATTAGGCAGGCTCATATGTGTATTTGAAACTTCAGAGTTAACAAGCAAATCGTATGGCAACTACTTTAATCAACCCGAAATGGAAAGTAGAGCGATATTTATACTTAAAAGTTTATATCTGAAGGATTGCCAACTGATAACTTCCACACTTGGAAAAGAACCCAGTATTGGTTCATAGCACAGTTAAAACCATATACACACTTGCATACATACAAAATCTCATTCAAAATGCCAGAAAAAAAGATGGCATGTATTTTTATAATTCACTCCAAAATATTTTTAAGACCAAACTAACTTATCGTAAACTGAGTCTTGAGCATGTAATTTCTTATTCATTTTACCATGTGATAAAGGAGGTGCTGATACCGCAGAAGGAAGGAGCCTGGAGTCCAAGCCAGGTCTCTGCTCTGCTGTGTGCAAAGTCACTTCACGCCTCTCAGGCTGGCTCTGTAGTGTAAATTAGAGATAATAATCCTTATTATGTATGAAACAACGTACATTGGAGGAGTTAAGAAGTTGTGCCTAGGAGTAGACTGTCTGAGGGTAAACCTTGTTTCTGCTACGTAAAGCCACATGTCACCTAACTTCAGTGTGCTTTAGTGTCCTCATCTGTGATGTGGCCACCATAGTGTTCATGTCACAGGCAGTTGTTTTAAATAAGATAATATAGAGACCACCTAGTAAGCTCTCAGTAACCATTACTAATTTATATTTATGGTTATTTCTTTTACGTAGCACAATGCTGCTTGCTCTTTAACTTGAGTTATTACTCAGGGAAAAAACTAACTATACGTGAGAATTTCTTTGCATTTATTAGTATTGCTACAAATAATATGGGCTTTGTGCATTTGGGCACCGCTATATATCAGAAGATAATGATATTCTAAGAAAATAAGCATATTTCTTGAAATACAGTAGAGATACTCATAAGGTTGCCCTGAATGCACTACATTAATTTCTAGGAAGAAAATTAAGTGGATAAAAACAATTCTGACACACTGTGAATGCAGGTGGGAACATTTTAAAACTAAAGTTTACTCTGCATATTGTTAGAAAATAGACACGTGAATAGATCATTCTGGATACAAGTCAAATGCTAACTTTCTCTAGGGCTAGAAATATGAATCGAAAGTAACCCACAATCACCTAGCTATTTTTTCTAGATAACTGCATACTTTTAATTTGTATTCTACAAGCATGTATAATTATTTTCTGTCAAGATACTACTAAACTTTCTACCATAACCAGGAAATCAAAGCAATTATCCCCTAAATGTATATTTTGCAATTACCAACATATATCTGCTCCAGAATTAATCAGAGATCATTAAAATGTTTGTCATTCCAAGTGGAGAGGGAAAAAATAGAGAATTTCATAAACTGGTAAGTAAATAAATAAATATTTTTAAAAACAATCTGGAGGCTAAAAATATCAGAGTACACTGAACTTATGCTCAGTCTTCTCCACAGATGGTACACTAATGAGAATTTATAAAAGAAACCAAATTTTTGGATGGGAAATCTATAACCACTGCTGTTAGTTTCTGCTAACATCTTATCACAGAGCTATCGGGTGCTAGTGAGATTTCGAAAATGTGTGTATTTTTAAACAGAAGGCAACTGCTCCTCTATTCCAAGAGCCGTCTTAGCAAGAATTATACAACTTATCTTAAATATGTAGCTATTGTGGAGATTTGTGTTTATTTCCAGTGGTTCAGTGTAACAGCCAACATTTTAAAGAGAAGCCATTATTTCGACATCCTGGTATTGATGTTTTATAAGCCATTGCATATATTACCTGATTATCTCTTTATGTTTGTGAGATTCACATAAAAATTCTTAAAAACGTGGATTGAGGAAGGTGTAGAATTCATCATGCTTAGTTTAACAATAATTTATGAAAGCTCAGTATGTGTCAGTTCAATACTCAGAGCTTCGACCTTCATAATCTCATTCAAACCTCACAACAACCCTGAGGGGAGCATTTTACAGAAACAGACATCGAATCTGCCAAAGACTGGATCCCATGGTCAGCAATGTGACCTTGAAGTTACCCTTTCACAGCTCTTAAAGATTGGTCTCGTAAAGATTTCCATTTTAAAACATGGTAGTCTAGACCCTCCAACCTAAAAACAACAAAAATGTTGAAAAAATATATAGAGAAAGAAAAAAGGAAGGAAAAAAAGCATGTTAAATTATTGAGTTGCCAAGCAAGCTAGGGAAACTTCAAAGGTCAATAATGAAGTAAAATCAGAATCTGGAAAGGCAAGATATAAAGCAATATTCACCCTGAGTACATATGCTCAACCCTGAGCATACTGAGTTTCTGCTTTGACAAATAAGTAGAGCGCTGAGAACAGGAGACAGAGCATAAGACCAGCTCAACAAGAAAGTTCTAATAAGACACATCCACATAAAGTAGTCATCTCAAAGAGATATACCCATTGCATAGCAATGGAACAGAAATAACTAAGACCTCTAGAAAAAGACAAGAAAAGTTTATATTCTCAACCTTAGCACTGGATGAAGTGAAAATCTCCTCTGAGAATTGATAGTCATGAGCCAGCCACATCTTCAGGATAATCCCAAACACCTTAAACCAAAATTTTTATTAAATTTGTCCTGGGTTATTGATAGCCCTTGGCTTCTGGCAGAAGCAAATCCTTTGGATGACACATCTTCAAGAATATGTCATAGAACTGATATAGAGTTCCACTGAACAGGACCTCAGTCAAAAATTGCAACATTCACACGGAAAGAAGGCACAAAGAGAGAAGCCAGAACAAACAACAAGACTCCAGAAATGGGATTTATCAGGCTCATAATATAAAAATAAGTATGCTCAAACAATGAAAGAAATAAGAGAAGCATGACATACTAGTAAGAAAAATGTCTATAAAACGACTAGGTTGATTTGTTAAAGAAGGAGAGAGCTTTTAGAAAAACTATAGAGATACTACTGAAGAAAAGAACATGATACAGAGACTGGCTCCACCCAGGTATCAAGAATTATAATAAAACTGTAAAAGTTAAGCATGGTTTAGTGTAAGATTAATCAAGTAGACCAATGATAAATAAGTTATCCCAGGCCCTGGCCTGTTTGGCTCAGTGGTTTGAGCGTCGACTCATGGACCAATGAGTCATGGGTTTGATTCTGGTCAAGGGCATGTACCTTGGTTGCGATTTGTCCCCAGCCCTGGTGGGGGTCATGCAGGAGGAACAAGTTGATGTGGCTCTATCACATCGATGTTTCTCTCTGTCTCTCTCTCCCTCCCTCTCTCTCACTCTATCTGATGATAAATGGAAAAAGTATCCTCGGGTGAGGAATTTAAAAAAAAGAAGTTATCCCAGGAAAAGAGCTAGTATTGTAAATAATTGGGAAGAGGAGAAACTAGCCATTAAATGTTGCTGAAACAATTGGTCATCTGTTTTAATTGGATTACCCCCTTAAATAAAAATAAATAAATAAAAATAAATTCTAAGTGGAATACATAATTCAATGTGAAAGATAAAGCTATAAATCTTTTCAGAAGACTATGAAGAAGTATATCTTTAGAAACTTAGGGTGATGGTTTTCTTAAACAGAACACAGACTGATCAAACTATAAAGAAAAAGACATAAAGTCAACTACATTAAAATTAATAACTGCTGCTCATCCAGAGATAGTACAAAGAAAGTGAATTTATGAGCCACAAACTGGAAAGAAATACTATAACAATCAACTGCTTTACTGGGCTTTACAGTTGCCTTTGGCTCATGGATCCTTTGCTGATATTTACTTTTTAGGAAAAAGACTTCTTTTCCAATGAATACTCTTGTTTTTACATTTTAATTGTTCCAATACATTCTGAGAGTTAGATAAAAATGTTTTCCAATGTGTGGGTCAATTGTAACTATTATAGCACTAAAACACAAAACATGTGTAACCATAATATAAAGAGTGACGGCAAAACCTATTGCCAAGATCCAAATATATGCATTTTATAAAAAGGATAGGGAAGTTGAAAATAAAAATGTAGTGTAGGATACACCAGAAAGGAGGGCAGGAAGCAAAGAAAGAAGGAAGGAAGGGGGCAGTGAAAAGAGGGAAGAAGGAAGGAAGGACTAAGCTGAACTCTGGGAACAGGAGACAAAGCCTAGGGTCACTCGGGATGGGGAGTTCTGAGAAGACACTGCTGAGTACCCACAGAGCAGCAGTTTCCTTTAGTCAGTTTGGCCACGCAGTGGCAGCAGCTAGGTCATCTTTAGTGAAAAAGAGCACATGCTATTGGACCCATGAATAGCCTCCACCTCTGGTACCCATACCAGAGGGCTCTGGTGGTGACCGTACTGTGCAATAACCAGGTTGCCAAGGAGAGAGAGCCTGGTTGATGTGTCATTTCATTCGCCTGTGGTTGAGACTCTCCTCTTTGGGAATTGTTCTGTGGCGTGATACACTTTACTCCCGTGCCCATGGTTCACCTCGCTCCCAGCTGATTCCTGTAGCAGAAGCAGGTTCCAGCTGGCAGCTTTCCACACAGGTAGAACCAGACTTCTCATGCCTTTCTGAGTTCACAGCACATCAGCGGGGGCCTCCTCCTCATAGGTCGCAATCTCAGCTCCAAACGGTCCTTCCACTGACCTCCCAGGGCACTTATACTGCCAAGCAGGGCCTCTCCGCACCGTCTGAGTCCCACCTTCACAGAGTCCCTCACTCAAGCTTCTAGATTTTAATGATCCCAATCTCTTCTCTTTTACCCCCAACTCCTAGGAGTGATAAGTGCTTCCTGTCATTGCTACTTTTGTGATAATGCATGTTCCTTTTGCCTGTTAGTTCTCTTAGGATAGGTTAAAAATTCTCTAATTAAATATATCTTTTAAGTATTTGGTATGGTTTCTGTCCCATGAATGGATCCTGACTGATACAGTGATCAAAGCCCCTTACTAAAGAAAGCAGGAGAGTTAAGACAAACAGTATCAGTATACTGCTGTCTCTACTATGTAAAGATAAATGTGTTATTCTTCCTACTGATAACAATTTAGAAAAAAAAAATTAACCAACTCAATAGCCACATGCTAAATAATAGAAGTAGTGCTGATCTGCTTCAGAAAAGATATGTTAGCATGACAGCGTCAATAAGGGCTACCACCTGATTAAGTCCATGGTCGTCCCTTGTCTTGTTGTCAGTCCCCAGCTGCTTTTTAGAGTTCGGGTCAGGGACTAAGATAAGGAGACTCACTGCAAATATCCTTCACATCCTTGATAATGGTACTAATTTCTGCAATTCATTCCAAGCACAGTATTACTTCTTATGTATTGTTAGGACTATATGGCAACTGTTGGGACAATTTTAGGGCCTTTCACAATGCTCTCTACCATAATGGGTTTTCTTTCATAAGTCAAGAAACCAATTTAAGGGTTCTGCCAGCTTCTATGTATAATATATACAATTATACCCTCCTGGACTGGGGAGACAATCATAGAATGATTCTTCAAACCTTTTGGATCTAGGTAATACCATTTATCATGTGGTTTCTGTAAGTCTTGACCATAATCAAACCATGATAACATTTTAGGCCTTGTGTCCACACAGTTCTTCATTTTAACAATCCTTTAAAAGTCTGGTATCCTCTTTCCCGAGGGAGAAGTTACTCTTAGGGGAACAATCAGAGAAATATTTTTCCATATGCACTTTTGTTAAAATTACAGAGTCTTCTTAAAGGAAACCCACATTCCCTTCAATCATTGAGCTATGAGTCAGTAAATTAATATACAGGGTGGGGCAAAAGTAGGTTTACAGTTGTGAGTACTCAAAATACAATTTATTCTTGTATTGTTACTTATTAATTATTATATTGTTTTCTATACGAACAACTGTAAACCTACTTATATGTGGAAATGGAATGAAGAGCCACAATTGTCCATCATGATGGTGGGTGTCAGCCTTGTGCTCAGCACATTTGGGGTCATTATTATTGTTTTTGTTGATGTATTATAAAAATTGAGCATTATTCTAGGCGCACCCCCAAAGACACCACCATAATCCATTACACATTACCATAGATTCCTGTGGGCAAAGGCACCATGACTGACTCTCTGCCTTTGCTGTCCATCACAGTAAACACATAAACTTTGTGTTTGACAGCTGAGGGATGTCACTTGGATATTCTGTTTTAGAATCTTCTCATCTCCATCGATTTTAGGGAGCCCAGGACCATGGCAACATCTCCAATTAACATGTCTACCTTGCAAAGGGCACCCATCACTAGACTTCTCAAAGATCCTAGTACTCTCCATCCAGTACATTCTTTATTGCCTAAGTGAAAGTAGTGTCCCCTGCCCCATCCCCAGGGAACACAGTCATGTGATGGATTCTCAGATATTACATAGTAACACAGACATACATTCTCATTTTTCTGAGTTTTCTGATTCCTCTCTTTATATCACGCCCAAGGAAGTGCTGACATGTTAACTATGTTTAATAATTCACCAATGTTGCTTACCAGATTCAAGGAACTATCCCAGCAAATTACCACAACCAGCTCTAAGAGTCCTTGCCAAAATATCAAGTCAAAGGTGACTTTCATGGCAATGCAATCTCTCCATCCAGCATTACATTCTTTCCCCCACCCCACAAGTTTAACACCCAGATAATGTTGAGAGCCGTGGCATTTCAAAGAAACACAGCTAGTTTGCTCAGTTGCTCAGGATGTTTGCCATATGAAACCACTGCATCCTAAGCAATCCATCCAGGGGAGAATGGGCCAGAAGTTTGTCACTGGTTACGGTTCACTCCATGGTAAATTCACTTACACTCATTTCTGGGTTGTTTTATTTCCTCCTCTAAGCAGCTACTGGAATGGTAAGCCAGTTTCACTGGGTCCAGAGGGCCCATTGGGATCCACTTCCCGAATCACTCACCTGCATTCTCTCCTGGGACATATTAGTTACGGACATGATTTCAATCACCTGCCTAAATGAGGGCAGTAGTTATGGATAGTGAGAACGACGTCATCTTGCTAGGTAACTGCTTTATGTAAAATAAAACATTGCAGTCTCTGGATACTGTGACACCATTTTCCTCTAGAAAGAGAAAAGGGGCTGTTGCTGATCACTGGACAGATTTAGGGAACTAGAACGGTTCAAGACTTTTATCCACTTAAATTATAGTCTCAGTGCCCTACTCTTTCCTTATCAGGGCCTTGATTTTGACATAGAAGATCTGACATATATTTATTTTGTTTCCTTTTCAGTTCTCTGTGATAGTTATAATCATATCCTAAGTCTGATTTTTGTTTTGTCTGTTTTTAGCTGTTCTTTAGGGCTCTATAGGAGGCCTCTGGCATTCACAGAATACTGTATGCAAATAATTATTTGACACCCCCCCCCCCGCCATCAAAAGCAGCCACCTCAGGACACAATTCGTATATTATTTCTCTGCCACCCCTTAATTAAGTGCAGTAGCCACTGCATCACCTTAATTCACCACCAATGAACACTTTAGTGATTGTGAGGCCATGCATGCCAGAGGTGATTATCCCTCCCCACACCAGCAGCACTCAGGCCCCTATTGTCCTCTGCTAGGCAGGCAATCCAACATCCTCAGGGTCCGTTTTCTAGGGTCTCTCTTAATATCAGGGTTCTAAGGAAGTTTTTAGCCTGGATTTCCTAGAAAACAGAACTTAAGGTGATGTTTACCTGCTTAACATTTTATTAAGATTAGGGAGTATAATCCCAGAGAAGCAGGAGTGAGGGCTAAATGGAATGAAACACAAAAGAAGATCTTAGGAGGTGGTGCATTACCTGGCTGGCCGCAGCCTTATGGAAAGACAACTGGTTTGCTTAATCATGCAGGATGTTTGCTGTATAGGATGATTACATATCTAAGTAGTCCATAGGGTGGGGCAGGCCAGTGATCTACCTTCCAGATCCTTCTCATCTTTGATCTAACACCTTCTCATATATGGGTTGTATTATTAGTCCCTCTAGACAGAGCTTCAGTAGGTCCAGCTGGGTTGAACCTGTGCACTGCAGCTCCAGACATGAAGCATAATGGAATCTTTGCCACACTCTGGCCCTTACTCTGGCCAGGAATCAGGCCAATGGTTGAGGGTTGGGAGGCAGATGGAGCTGAGCAGATTGGGGAGGCACATAAACTTGTCTAGTACAGTACTAAGGACATCCATTATCTCATGTAAAAGGATGTCCAAAAGTAGTTCATGTTCTAGGACTGTTTAACTTAGCCCTTCGATACATTCGTCAGGGTCCCAGACAGAGTCTCTCCACCTCTCCATTCTGCCATATATACTGCCTTCCGTTCACTCGACCTTAATTCTCTAAATAGTAAGGAGGTGGCTGCCATCTGGCTAGAGGTAAAATGCTTCCTTGTCTGCATCAAGGAAGAGGAAAACTCCTCCTCATTCTTCAAACTTTGGGAGATAAGAAAAGGAGATAGTCTGTTAATGGAGAAATACCTCTAGTTCAATATGATTCAAAACAATTGTATACATAAAAATGTGCAATGGTGTTTAGACTAATTCCATAAAGCTAAAGTAATACTCCTATGTGTTTTCATCTTGTTCTAGAGACTCAGAAGAAGGAAGTGTGTTGTGCAGGAAAACAGAATTCACAACCTTCTGACCTGGTCGTTCTCCAGCGAAGCCTCTAGAAGTTCAGCATCACAAGCCGTCTCATGAATCCCACTCCCACTCTCAAATAATTCACTGGCTTCCTTCCCACTGAAATAACTAGGATCTTCATTTGGAAACTCTAAATGCCCAGTGTCTTTTTAAAAAATCGATAAAATTTAGATGTAAAAAAATATGATTAACATTAACCTTTATGGTTAGGAAAATGAGTTTTAACTCTCTAATTTGAAAAAAAAAAAAAATCCAAGAGGAGAAATAAGAGTAGTTTTCAAGTGGTACTGATAATCTAGAATTGAATTCTCATGATGCCTGGGTTCCTCCCCTAAACTGTCAACCAGTCAGCTCCTGGTCTTTGATTAATCATTTCACCTTTCCCAGTCTCTGTTTTTTCACCTATTAACTGGCCAAACTAGATGATTAGGAAAATTTCAGTTCCACAAAACAAAATGTTGTTCAATTTTAAATGTTGAAGATATTCACTTCTTCATTGGCATCTGAAATCTGAAAATATCAAAGCTCAATCCTGTTTAGGTGTTATACTGGATTCTGCAAGAGTCAACTCTGATTTCAAAAAGGAGAGTAAATTCGACACCCAAAAACCAGATCTTTGGTTGTATTTCGTCTTTGTGCATATCGAGAGTGAGGGATAAAATGAACTGTAATTTCGAACTTCTCCTCCAAGAGAGAAGAAAGAGATTTTACTGGCACACATAAATTCTGAATGCTTAGAGCCCGCTTTGCACACTAATAAAAAATCAAATGAAGAAAAGCAATTTGATTAAATTATGTGTGCCTTTTCCTGTGCCAATGGAGCTTAACTGAGCAAATAGAAGCAGTGAAGTAAATCAGTGTTGGTTTATTAAAGATCAGAATTCAATATCTCAGTGGTCGAGGGGTTTATTCTCCGGAGGCCCCCTGTTCCACTCTTCCCTGCTCGGAAAGGAAACATGGCAGCACCGAGCAGAAACTGGCTCAGAGATGGCCGGCACGCTGCTTTCTCAACGAGCAGGTAACCTTGTCGCTCCTGGCAGATCTTTTGTAAACAGAACATACATTTTATCCTGGTCTTTCACATATTTCAACAGTTCTTCAAAAATATCTATTTTAACATTTTTTAACAATTATTATTTCTTAGATGTTTGTATTTTTCACCAAAGCACCTCTACCACCCAATTAAGAAGTGAAAGCTGAAATGCCTTCACCTGTTCTCCTATGTCTCACCAAATATTGGGTGAAGAAATCAATAATTAATTTCTAATTCAGGTCCATCCTACAGTGAACTCATAAATAATAGCAAATTTGTAACATAACATTAATCTCCATGGCAACAGGCTTACTGCGCAAACAGAGGATTATGACTTCACAAGAGACTCAAACAGAGGGCGAGTGGGTCACAAGGAAGAGAGTTCATTTTCAAACTCTCGCAATCTAGGCAGTGGTACTGGGAATACAGACCAAGCCTAGCAAAGCAAATTGCTTTTTATAAAAATATTTTTTCAAATTTGTTCCACAATGGAAAAACCTCTCTCTAAACCGCATGGAGTGTGTGCCATAAGGCAGCTTTAATACATAGCCAACGCGAGACAAGCAATCTGGGGTCCAAAGGTTTGACCGAGGACTGGCAGCATCGGGAAAGAAACACTCTGCATCCAAAACAGCACTGTGTGTTTCTGAAGAAAAACAAAACACAGAATTGCTACTGATGTGTTTACTATCCAAGCATCAAACATTCATAGAGGAAATGGCCTCTTCATCTTTCCTTTCCCAGTTTACTTTCTTTCAAACACAATCTGTAAAAATGTTACTTCCCTTTTGGATATTCACTTCCATTTTGGAAAAACTGTATACTCTTATACCTAAATAACATCCTTGGGGATTATTCATATGCAAATTAATTTAAAAGACTTCTCCAACTATTCTTTTTCTCCAACTGGTATACTTTCCTGTAATCTCCTTTCCTTTATAAGAGAAAAATCCTGCTCACAGCAAGCCCAGGGCTTTTACAGAACTCTATACCTATGCAACAGTGCTGAGGATTTTTCCTGAGATAAAAAATATTAATAGGCCACACCGCAACACACTAGGCCAATGGATTACACAGCGTTTTGTTGTTGCTGTTGTTAAATTGTGTTGTGCTTTGTACCATTTTATTCCGTTTGCCTTTCCAGAAAAGTGAGGCTACCTTTAAGAAAACTATAAGAAAAACAAACAAATGAACTGAAATTATCCATCAGTGGTAATCAGGAAAAGGAAGGGTTAAAATAATAATGTAACCATAGGCCAAAAGATTGCAAACTCTGCCAAGTCTTCTAATATCTACATTGACATGGGCCTGAGTGCGGTGTTCTGAAGAGCAGCCTGTTGCAAAACACTCAGGACTTTACTGTGGGCCAGCGCTCTCACAGACCGTCCCACTACATTCCCGTCTGCCTGTGCAGAAGGCCACAGATGACATATAACTTATGATTAAGGATAACTCGGTGTGAAAAGTACTTGCGAGTTGTCAAGAAGCAGACCTCATTACCCACAACTGGTTCAATTAAATATTTGAGGCAAGAAAAGGATCTGACCAAATCCTCACAAAACATTATGCCAGGTTGAGTGACTTGAGCCTTTTACATGTTTGAAGTCAAATAGAATACCAGGTTCCTGAAGCTCTTATAATTAGATGGGCATTGACTAGTAATGCCAGGATGTATATTGTATTTTCTTTCCAAAATCTTGGTGATATTACACTTTCAAAAGAGATGTATGTCATCAAATCTTTCCTCTCCCACCTTCTCACCTGCCTGCAAGATGCACCCAAGTGGACACATATAGTTGACTTGATAAATTAGGTGCCAATTTCATGACATTCTCTTGAGTCAAGATCAAAGGAGAAATATGATTTTTGTGGTATTTTAATAAACATCAGAACAAGTGAGGCTACAATTCTTTCCAGACCTTCCTTAGGCAACCTCTGGAAAGACTTTTTTTTTTGGTTAATCTTCCTGGCCTTTCCCATATGCTATCCAGGGGCTGGTTATAGGCAAAAGCTAAAAAAATTAGGCACTTATGATCTGGCTCCTTTCTTCTCATCAACATTCACTTCGCTTATCTTTACAAATGTGGAATAGAATAATTGTTTAGGAAAAAAATTCTAACTTGGACCCAGATTAGAAATATATTTATAAATAAACTTATGCTTCATGCATAGTTTCAAGAAAGTTAAGTAAAATAAGCAAATACTTAAAGCATAGTAAAGTCAGTCCCTTTTAGTCAACACTTTGCATGATACCTTCAACTTAACGCTATTATTAATGGAAGTAATCATAATAGAGAATATAACTGTAACAACTATCGTTTTGAGCACCTTGTCTATTATGACCAGTTTCTGTTATATACTTGTCAATGTATTTTCTCATGTAAATATCAACCTTAACGATTTAGAATTATAAGTTCTATTTCATAGGTGAAGAAATTCATGCTTAAGAGGTTAATAATATGCTCAAGTTCACAGACTAGAAGGTTATGATATGGGGATTATTAACTAGCCTGTCTGTCATAATTTCTTTACTTTTCAGTGACATCTGCTTATAGAGTGCCAAACCAGACAATTAAATCTGGAAAAGACAGCAACTCTGTTAGATGGGGTCTAAAAAGATCAAAAACTCTGACACTGAGATATAAATGTGTGTGTGCCTCTATGTGTATACACATATAGCATAGGGTATATCATATACATATGTGTGTGTATACAGGAGTGGGCAAAGTAGGTTTACAGTTGTAATACAAGTAAATAATACAATAATTAATGACAATACAAGAATAAACTCTGCATTTCACGTATTCCAACTATAAACCTATATATTCATGTGTATGTGTATTTATATATCAGCCTCAGAGCTTCCTATATTTATATATCTAGATAGATGAGTACATACACACATACATACATGCATACATCAGCCAATCAATACTCTGCACCCAAAGGCAAAAAGGTATGACTGCCTTTCCCCAATCTCATCTTCCTCTTGCTTCAGGGGCCTTGCTGTAACTTCTTTTCTTATTCCATTCTGCCCTTATAGTTGCTGAGAGAAGAGAGAAAGAACATGAACAGAAAGGCAAGATTTAAGAGTCTGCTGCTCTTCAAACTCTCACAGTGAAAATCCTTGGAGAACCCTTGAAACATTTAGATACCTCAATGGCTCTTTAAAATAAAAATAAAAATCAACATCTCAAATTTGAGAGTAGCTTTAAGATCAATGAAATGATTCCAAATGCTTCTACTTGCTAGAGCAAAAATTATTTATTTTAAAATGATCAAACTTCCTTTGATAGCTTTTTAAATTATTTGGATCTTTCAAATAATGCCTCTAAATGAATTTAAATTTGAAGTTGTGACTTAAATGTTAACATTTGTCATAGCAAGCATATTAATTTGAGCTAAGCCAAATTTATGACATAGTTTGTTACTTTATGTGCTATATGTACACTTTATAGTTCATAAAAGTCCCTTGAATAATCAATGTATAAGGTTTATTAATGCTCCTTTTATGGGACTTGAAGCATTTTACCACTTGAAATTACTACTTAGATTTATAATGAGGCTATCCTCATTTATAACATTTTGCTGATGACACTATTGAGTAATTAAATGTGGTGACCTTGGGAAGGAATATAACCCTAGTTATGATGCTACTCTATACTGTAGCTAGCTCATTGGTAATAAAAGGGCTCATTTTAAGACAATGTGCTATTTAACTCATTTGCTCAGATCCTTTTTATTCTGTTCAAATACCAGAAACACCCTAGGTTGCAAAAAGCAGTAACTTTAAGTGAGGGTCAAAAAAATCAGTTAAGACCAAGCCCATATCTGCTTTGTCCATGAATCAAGCCTTTATTGTTAATAACAAAACTGAGAGTTTGGGCAGCAGGCAGTGGGAAGTAGGACAAATGAACACTAATCTACTGGGAAAGTTCCAACAAATGCTGGAGCAGTAAATTTTCAGGTCGTTAGTGATTTTTCTTCTTTTGATCAGTATCATATTAACTCTCAGTACAGAGAAAAAACTGAAATGGAAAGGGCTGCTATATCCAAGATGTATGAAGGAGGATAGGCAAATAAAGACTATCTGTTTTAAGGATCCCTTTCCACTGGGCTTAGTCTCTCTGGCTGTGCTCCTCGACATAGACTGCATCAGCATATCTCTTGCCATCTGCCATTTCACCAAAACGTAATCACGCCACCATTAATACTCTATAAAAGACAATGTGCTAAATTTGCAATAAGTATATTTTCACTTTTAATCTCCACAAAACTTTTATAATTGGGTATGTTTATACCCATTTTACAGATGACAAAATGGAGGCTGAGACTGAGGCAATAATGAGCTTGCAAAGATCTTGACAGGCAGGTTGTCCACTACACTATCCTGCTTCCACAGCATCTCCAAGCCCTTGAATGGTACAGGCTTCTTCTTGCACCTTCACTATAACCCACTGTGGACAGAACAGGATGGAACCCAGGGAGGCTAGTTATATAAGTATGAGAACAATATACATGACTGGGCTGAAAATGGTTAAATCACCAAATCCCAAATTGGTACCTTCGTATTGTTGTGATTAAAATGTTAGCAATAGCTGTGCAGAGGGGAACCTCCTGGCTAAACCCCAAACAGGAAGTTTTACTCTTTCCAAATGAATCCTGGGAGGTTTGTAGAGCCCTCCTAATACATTATGGTAGGAAAAGTGAGAGAGCAAGGGAGAGAGGACAGGCATGCCAGGGTACCCAGGAATCATAGCATATTTGCAGTCTATACATTAGAGAATGGCAAGCCTCTCTGTTTCCAGCTTTCCCCAAGGCTTTGCAGTAATATAGAAGAATAGGAATAGCAGAAGCTATAGAGATAATTACAACAACAACAAAAATGGGACACATGCTAAAGTCTCAGCAGTATGGATGTATTATTGCAAATTGCTGCTTATTCATACAAATAAATATAATCAACTCCTACCAGTAACATTATTAAAGAAGATTTTGAGATATGAAAATGATAAGTGAAAAAAGGCAGGCTACAAAATAGTGTGGTTTCAATTTTTAAGCCCCCTACACAAACCCTGCACATTCACAGAAAGAGAATGACATACTGTAACAATGTGTTAAAAGGGCTTTCTCTGGGGCAGAAGGATTATGATTTTTTTTTGTTTGATCAGCTGTATCTTCTTTGTAGTCTAGTGTTTCAACACTTAACATTTAATTTTTTAAGTTATTAAATAAAATATTCACCTAAAGACATAGGTAGATTATAATGATTCAGTGCTTAGTATCGAAACTTGAATAATGACAAACAGATGCAGGATATGGAGCAACTGAGGGCATGAACAAAAAATAACAAATAACATAAGAAAAGAATAAAGAAGAAAAGATCTAATAGATCAAAGGGAGAGAGATTTCTCTTAACGTAATCTAGGTATTTCATCAATTCTCTTGAGAGTAGGGATGAATTAAATACCCAAACCACTTTGTATATCATTTGTAGCTTCTTGTATGTATATATTTACTAAAATAAAGTATTCCGTGAACGATATATAATTCACTCCTGTGTATGTTCGCTCATTCTCAATTAATGATTTCTACTGCAAATAAAAGAGCCCTTTTGGTATCATTAACATGATCAGAGGATGCAAATGACAGTTAGCATCTAGTGTCCAGCATCTCAAGTGGGCGTACCTGGTTAGCAACAGCCCTCAGGAAAGGCTGGAGCCTGAATAAGGCCTGCTTCTCTACAGTAAGTTATACTATACCTCACACAGCTAAGACTTAAACAAACCACTATCATTTCTTAGCATGTGCTGGGCATTGTGTTAAGTGCTCATGAGATTACTGTAAGAGTCCATAAGGCTGTTTCAAGGACTTTTTCAACACACACACAAGATACTCCTTAAAATTGTGGGGTTCTCTCTCTCTCTCTCTCTCTCTCTCTCTCTCTCTCTCTCTCTCTCTCCCTCTCTCTCTCCTCTCTCTCTCTCTCTCTCTCTCTCTCTCTCTCTCTCTCTCTCTCCCTCTCTCTCCCTCCCTCTCTCTCTCTCTCTCTCTCTCTTTTTGCCATTGTAATGCATGAGATAATACATCCACCTTGACTTCAGTAGTGGATTATTGTAGCCTTGTAAACATTTGTAATATATAACTTCCACTCTTCAGTCTCTCCCTAGTTCTAAATAACGAAATGTTAACAAGGGTTGCAATAGCTCCAGCCACTGCCGGTCTTTACCTGCTGCCTGAAGTTCAATCAATAGCTGACTTCACCACTCCCCCCGCGTGCTGACAATTGGAGGAGAAATTGCCTCGTGGGCTCAGCCTGAGTCATAAATAAATGTCCAGGGACCATTTCGAGCAGCAAGCTTTAGGTTTCATAGATATAAAACTAAAACTAAAGTGGCTGGAGTCACCTAGGTCAGGGACTACAGACCTGCCTGCCCCCTCTCCAGCAGGGCATCCAGCTCTCATTTCCCTGTGTTGGCCCAGTCTTTATGCTACTGCTGTGTTCCAATTAAGTTCAGGAAGCAGCTGGTCTCTTCATGTTCTGCGTATCATTCTGTCTCTACAGCCATGTCAGGGCATCACCTTAATGGCATCAAACCCCTTAACCTAAATTACTCAAATATGTATAGTTTAAAAATGACTATTCCCGCCTGGCTGGTGTGGCTCAGTGGATGAGCGTCAACCCATGCACCAGGAGGTCGCAGTTCGATTCCCGGTCAGGGCACATGCCCAGGTTGTGGGCTCGATCCCCAGTGGGGGGCATGCAGGAGGCGGCCAATCGATGTTCTCTCTCATCAATGTTTCTATCTCTCTTTCTCCCTTCTTCTCTCTCTAAAATCAATTTATAAAAAGAAAAATATATATATTAAGAATGACTATTCCTGTCACCATTGGAAACCAATAATGATGTATAGTTTTAATGAGAAAAGTATCTAATACTGATTTCAACAAAAATCATGACAAAGAGGATGGGAGGAGGAAAGAATGTGTGTTGGGGACAAAGGGATTTACAAGAATCAAATATTCATCTTTCTATAATTTCTAAAACTGAAGAATCATGAACAAGTATAATCGTGTATCTAGAAACATGGTGACAAAGCCAGGTGAAACATCTAAAAAGAGTGAAAGGTGTTGCCCCTGGGAGCAGGACTTCAGGCAGAGAAGTCAAGGGAAGGGCCTGCTGTTTTTCAACATACGTCTTCCAATGTTTTTAATCTTTACAAACACACCATATACATTGACTTATTTTGATTAAAAAATAAAATTTTAATTTAAATGTTTCTCTCTCATTCACATATTCAAAGGCTAAATAGTCACAATTAGTTGTACCTTGTATAAAACATTTGTATTAAATAAAATCTTACTATAGATACAGTTGTCTGGTTTTTTCTTGTGCTAAAACTAGTTCTGTCTAACAGCGTGAAACCTTGAAACTGTCATGCATACTCTAATATTATCCTTGGTTAACCATGTCTGTAATGCCAATAGTACACCCAATCAAACATCTGAAGTTACCAACTGGCTCCAGGGTTGGTGCCCTGGTTACAAAACACTGGCCAGCTGCAGGAAACATAGAGGGGAAAAAGTTATGCTTTGGCTACTGAGTACAATCCATGTTCAGTGTTAACGATACTATGTCAGTCCATAAATTATAATGGCTAATGCTAGAACATTAACACCACCCCAAAACACACTCGTAAGCAAGCCAGCATGGCAAAATGAGGTCATGGAGAAGCTTAAAGCTATTTTAGGATGTGTCTTGAACACCAGTATAGCTCCTTTGACACCACCTGCTCTCATTTGGAGAACTGTATATTTAGGTCCCCCAACAGCAACTGGGCTCAATCCCAGTGCTGACTCTACAGTCCAGTTCAGGATAAACGCTGTCCTGTTGTTAGGTGTTGACCTTTAGATGAGACATTTAAATCCCCCTGCCAACATTCCCCACCTTCTGCTTAATTGGCACAGTATAAAAGATGTGGCTAAGAGAGCATTCAACAGTGGTCATAGTTGCTTGCATATTATCATAGTAATAGAAGCATGTGATTTATTTCTTTGAAAAAAGAGTTGGGCAATGTAATCCAACATAATAAATCACTCTTGCCATGAGGATCATGGTGGCATCAAAAAAGCAACTTACACTCACATTAGGAATTTACTTTTTCTTTCCATAGAATTATTCTTGCCCCATAATCAAATCAAGAACACTTATCTTAGTGTCTGGAATGAATACCTGCTTCAGTTGATGACATTTGCTAGTACCCTCCAAAAAAAAAAAAAAAAAAAAAAAGAATTTTTATACAAATTCCTTTCAAAACCACAATTCCCAAGTGTGGCAAGGTTGGTAAAACTTAGTTTTCAAAGCCATCAAAGTAGACCTTAATAATTAACTTGAAAGTCATTTCAAATAATATGTAATTCAAAATATAAATTACTGATATTATCCTTTGGAGTGGAGAGAAATTGGCTGGCAAAAGTCAGAAATTAAAAGCTTTTAACACAATGATTTCCAATAATTCCTTTTTTCTGTATTTCATGAATGCTTCTGCACTCTGAAAAATGAACGTGCGTTTTATAGAGTTGTAACGCATTTATAATGTGTTTATCATGGACTCAAAACTAAACCACTGACTTTCAAATCTTTCTATTTTCTCCCAGAACCTGACACAGCTTCCTTCGCCCCTATAGTTCACAGTAAATATTGCCTACAAGAAATTTTGTATACCAACAACAAACATGTAAATATGAATCTAGCACCTTCCTTACCACTGATGACATACAGTTTCTATGATTATTGTGAAATAGCAGTTCTTTAAATTAAACCAATATGAATTGTGTACTTTCATTTGCCAGGCGATAAGCTAAGCAATAGACACAAAAAGAAAGGCAAATAAGATGCGATCCCTAGGATTTCACACTCTGTCGTCACTGAACTTTTTTGTTTCTAAAACTATTATTTACAGCCAAGACAAGCTCAGTAACACCCTCAGGTTGCATCACATATCCAATTGTCTTTTTGCAGCCCTGAACAGGTTGGCTGGTAAGTGCCAATATTCAATACATGACAAGCATGAAATCAGCACGTTAGGTTAAGGTTATAATCACATATCTGTGAGGTTGGGGGGTATTTAAGTGTTCTTTATTGTTGCAAATAAAAAGCAAAAAACAAGACTTCTAAAATGTGAGGTCATATCATTTACACATCAAGGGAACATTGATTCAAAATATTTTTTAAAATTAAATGTTTCAAGAAATTTATGTAACTGTAGAAGTTACCTTGACAAACATCACTGAATTGAATGGTTCTATAGAGTTTCTTTTAATAGGTCAGCTAGTGAATCCAGCTTAAACATTGCTAGTGAGAAGGAATTTCCTTCAGGCATAATCCACCCCTCTTATTGATGCCATTTAGAGATACATCAATCGACTTCTTTCATAATATTTTTAAAAGACTTGCTTTAAATTTACAAAAGATTTCCACAGCTTTGATTCAGATAAGTATTCATTTATAACCTAATTTTCTTATATTTAAATATGTAAACCACGTAAAATTTAAACCTTATTTCATTATATAATGTAAGGTATATTTTGAAATTTTTGTTTCCCTTACTAATTAGCCAAAATTTCCAACATCACTTTTTTAAATGTATCTTTGTTGAAAGTATTACAGATGTCCCCCTTTTTTTCCTCCATTAACACCTTCCACCCCACTCCCCTCCCCCTTTCACCCTACTATTGTCTGTGTCCACTGGTTATATGTATACGCATATAAGTTCTTTGGTTTATCTTTTCCCACCCCTCATCCCCACGTCCCTCTGAGGTTACACAGTCTGTTCCCTGCTTCCATGTCTCTGGATCTGTTTTGTTCGTCAGTTGACTTTGTTCATTAGATTCCACATATAAGTGAGATTATGGGATACTTGTCTTTCTCTGACTGGCTTATTTTGCTTAGTGCAATACTCTCCAGGTCCCTCCATGCTGTCTCCAGCATGATTTTTCATGCAATCTCCACTTACTATGCTGTTTTTAACATACACTTGGGTCTAAACCTAGATTTTTATTTTGATCCATTGATCTAGTTTTGACACACTGTTTTAATTGTTGTAGCTTTATCAATCATTTTAATATTTGGTAGTATAGATGTTATACATATAATTCTTTCTAGATTAATGTTTCTTTCTTTGTTATTATAGCTGCTTGTGTTTCACAGCCCAAACTGCATTGTACTCTATAACTTATGATTAATTTGGCGTACTATGACATCTTCAAAAATCTTGATTCTTCCTGTCTGGGGACAGAGTCGGTCTTTCCAATTGTTTAATTCTTCCTTTCAGTCTCTCAGTAAATGTTCTATATAATTTTTTTGCATAGATGTTCCAGATTTCATTTTAAGTTTGAATTTGTGTTGCTATTCTAAATGGCATTTTCCCCTTTATATTTCCTAAATGGTTATTGCTGATCTCTAAAAACTATATGAATTTTTATATATGTTTGTGTGGTAAGTCTGCCTTATTGAACTCTGTTTCTATTATTAGTCCTCAGGGTTTTACAGTAAATTATTTAAAAATTTCTAGATAACTAGTATTTCTACTTAAATATAATTCTATTTCTACTTTTATAATTTATTTTTCCTATATTATTTCATTGGATAAAAACTCCCAGGAAAAACTAAAAAGTAATATTGATAATGCTTACTGCATTATTAATAAATAGACACATAATATTTATCACAGGGGTGTCAACTCTCCATCATCCCCAGACCAACATGCTCTGGGCCAGCCTCAAATCTAAAGATCTTAGAATGGAAACTATTCCATTGGATACACTGTTAGGTAGTCCCTGGTCCTCTTAGGGTTTATCAGTATCCTGGGGTGTATCAGAGAAGCATCTTCCCTAGAAAACTGATGGAGCATGAGATTTTAAAGCATCAAAATGGCACAAAATTACCTCAGACCATAACTAAATGATCACCAGGAAAGGCACAGGGAACATGATTTTGATTCTCAGAAAGTCTGGCCAGATGAGGTCTTAAGACACAAAGCATGTATGACCTGGCCAGGTAAGCCAGAGAAATTCAGTTCTTTGGAATAACTCAGAGTATCCCTCACGATAGCTCCTTTCTTCTGGTCTACTGGCATAATTTTTCTAAGGCATGGATTTACTGTGAGGTTCATTCAGTGTTGAGGCTTGTGAATGTGAACCTCTAAATCCAAGGCCCCTCTTCCTAAGCTTCAATTTCCGGGCTCTCATAATCCAAAATCTAGTATCACACCCTTCTGGACTGTCTTACTTCAGCCCTTTCTTTGTTAGCTGCCGTAAGCTTCTATACATTCATCATTCAAAATGAAACTACCTTCAATATTTTAATGATGAAGAGGAAAAATAAACACAAATTTAATTTCTATTACTATGTGCTAGATACTGTGTAAAGCTATTTACATACCTTATATGATATAATCTTCACCACAACCCAATAAATTCATTTATTTAGCTCCATTTTACAGATATGGAAATTGAGACTTACAGAGGTTAAAAAAATGAGCTCTCAAATATTACTCTAAACTTCCTTTCATTTTTTCCATTTCATTGAAATATCTGCTTTGGCTTTAGAATAGTTTTTACCATGTTAAATATAAATACATCCTTCTATTTCTACTTTACAAAAAAAAAAAAAAAAAGTCATACATTGAAGTTGAATTTCTCAAATGCCTTTTTAGCATCAATTGAGATGATCACATAATTTTTCCACTTTCTTTGATCTCATGATATGATGAATTGTTTTAATAAATTTTCTACTTTTAAAATTTCTTCACATGTCTGTGATAAAGCCAGCATGCTCACAGTGTATTAATATTTTAATATAATGCTGCATTTGAGTTGCCATTCTTTATTTGGGGTCTTTGAATCTTTATTCTTAAGCGAGCTAGTCATTTTTGCAATTCATAAAATGAGTTGGGGATCAATCCATCTTTTTCTAAACTTAATAAAATGTTCATAGTATATCATTATTTTAATATAGTCTGTATCTGAGTTGCTATTATTTATTGGGGGTTTTGAATCTTTATTCTTACATGAACTGGATATATTTTGCAATTCACAAAGTGTATTGTAGATCATTTCATCTTTTTCTAAGCTCAATAGCATTTTAAATAATACAGGAATTGCTTTTTTCCTGAAGGTTTGGAGAAAATCATCCTTAAAATATTATTAGCTTGGTATCCTCTTCAGAGTCAGGTCTTTAACAACATTATAAATTATGTTATGACTATTCAGATTTTCTATTCCCTCTTGAATCATTTTTAAAACTTCATATTTTCTTAGTAAATTGTCCATTTTATTGTTTGTCAAATTAATTAGAATAAAGAGTTGTTCATGACATTCACTTACAGTATTCTATCTGCTCCATATCTGACCTTAGAATCATTTTCTCTATTACTTGCCCCATTTTTTACTTTACGCTCTGTGCCTGACCCTACTCAGATCACTAGGTAATTACTGATGAGCAAACATATATGTTTTCAGGTCTCTTTAGGATCTCACCATCTGGTGGGGAAGAACAATGGTAAACAAGTAAACAAACAAATAAATACTTATAAATTGTCCCAGCTGGTGTGGCTCAGTGGTTGAGTGTCGACCCATCCATCAAGACGTCGCTGGTTTGATTCCCAGTCAGGGCACATGCCCAGGTTGTGGGCATGATGCGCAGTGGGGGGCATGCAGGAGGCAGCCAATTGATGTTCTCTCTCATCGATGTTTTTATCTCTCTCTCCCTATCCCTTTCTCTCTCTCTAAAAATCAATAAAGAAAAAAAATGTTTTTAAATACTTACCAATTGTAATAAATGGCCCGGTCAGGGTGGCTCAGTGGATTGAGCATTGACCCATGGACTGAGAGGTCCTGGTTTGATTCCCGGTCAGGGCACATGCCTGGGTTGCAGGCTCGATCCCCAGTTGGGGGACGTGCAGGAGGCAGCTGATCAATGTTTCTCTCTCACACATTGATGTTTCTATCTCTCTCTCTAAAAAATCAAAAAAACATATTTAAAAAATAAATTATAATAAATGGTAGGAATGTATTAAAATATAGTAATAGAAAATAATTGGTGTAGGGCTACAGGACTTTTGAGAGATCAAAGTTAGAGAAGTCTCAGAACACCTCACTGTGAGGTGACATTTAAATCCAGACCTTGAAGATTAGGAAGAAACAGCTCTGCGAAGAAGAGAAAGAAAAATAATCGCAAAATATTCCAAGGCTGGACAGAACTTGCTGTGTCGGAGGTACTGAAAGGAGAAGATGGCTGGAACACGGGGAGTGAGGGGGAGAAGCCCTTGAGAAAGGTCTGGGGAGTTGCGCAGGTAATGGAATGTGTGGGTCTTTGCATGGCTGCTGGGAAGTTTCTATAAAGGAGATTAGGTATTGGCAATCCAAACAAAAGAGGAAATTGTGACTAGGTTTGCAAAGTTCTTTATGTACAATAATTAATTCAGTCATCCATAGCCAAGAACGGGATAACTTGTAATAGGCATTTTGTGGATTGTAGCAAAGAGGGTAGATGACTTTTTAAATTCCTAGACTTTACTTTTTATGAGTTTCTGGTTTACTCAAAAATTGAGCAGAAAGTACAGAAAACTCCCACATGACAACTTTCCTTCCCACCCTCATTCACTCCCCCACTTCACCATCCCACACCACCTCCCACCTTGTTTCCCTATTATTAACATCTTACATTAATGACTACATTTGTTATAATTGATGAAAGTTAGGGCAATTATGAATAAATTATGATTCAGTGTTATTAACATCCATACTTTACATTAAGGTTCACTCTTGGTGTTGTACATTCTATAGTTTTTGACAAACATATAATGTCATGTATCAACCATTACAGTATCATGCAAAATGATTTCACAACCCTAAAAATCCCATGCTCCACCCATCCATTCCTCCTTCCATCCTTCCATATTAGCCTCTAGCAACCACTGATCTTTTTACTGTCTCCACAGTTTTGCCTTTTCCAGAACGTCATACAGTTGGAATCATACAACATGTAGCCCTTTCTTTGACTTAGCAATAAGCATTTATGTTTCCTCCATGTCTTTCCAAGACTTGAGAGCTCATTTCTTTTTATCACTGAAGTGGATTCCATTGTCTGAATGTCCCACAATTTATCTACTCGCCTCTTGAAGGACCTCTTGGTTGCTTCCAAGTTTGGGCAACTATGAAAAAAGGCTGCTATAAACATTCATGTGCAGATTTTTGTGTGGACTAGATAGCATTTTACCTGTACTGGCAATCCATCAAATAATTTTGAATATATGTTTATTTAAAAGATGACCTTCTGTCACTGTTGTGTGGAGATTAAATAGCATAGAGGAGGCACATGTGGAAATGAGAGGCTAGTCATGAGGCTGCTGCAGCAACAATCCAGGCAAGAGAGACTCCCAGCTTGGCCCAGGTGAGGCTTAGGAGATGAAAGAGGATGCATTGGATTATATAATATGGAAGGAGAATAATAGGACTTGCTTAAGAGAGGGTAAAACAATAGGAACAGATTACTCACCTGTGAAACTAAGAGATAGCTTGTCAATTACTGAGATAGTGATGAGAAACATGCCTGAGGGAAAAGAAACAATCAAGAGTTCAATTATCCATATATTAAAGGTGATATAGCCCCCCCTTTTTTTCACCATTGGAAAAAAAGGGGGGGACACCTGTAATATTTTTAATAATAAAGAAAAAAATCTGGTAAAAGAATGCAGATTACTTTACCCCAAAAATAAATAAATAAAGGTGAAATGTATGTCATATCTCCAAGAAGAATCCAAAATAGAAAGACGGATATACAAATTTCAAAGAATATATTTCGGTCAGAATGTAAGGTTGGAAATCATAGATAAGTGAATGCCATTCAAAGTCATGAAAGAAGAGAGCTAAGGATCAACTGTGGGGAGCTCCAATATTTGGAGGTGACAGAGGAAAAGCAACCTTCAAAGTTAACAAAGGGGCATCTAGGGAGCTAGAAGAAAATGCACTGTCAGAGTATCATAAAAGCCAAATGAAGAATTTATTGAGGAAAATTCAGTCATCAATTGCAAATTGTGTATATTTGAGTGTTTTTCCCTCATTTATATTTATCATGCCAGTTAAAGGCTATCAGCACTTTTCTTTAAGAATCAGTTTTTGAACTTATTTTATAGGCATTAATTCTTACATTTATACTCAGTAATTCCCTCTGCTACTGTTTTGTTTTTCTTTATCTACTCCATGCATTAAATTTTTAATCTGTGGACTTTATTTGTTTAACAATTAAATACTTTAAACAATTAATTTACTTCTGGAATTATAATTTTTGCCATTTAGCAGAAAACATTATGTGAACTACTCTCATCATTATTTTCTAATTAGTGTGTAATTTCATATGTTACTTACTTCTTAATCATAACATATTTAAGAGAGTGTTTTAAATGCCTAAATTTCCTTTGGTGTGTGTTTTTTTATTCTTTATTGTTGATATTATTAATATTTATATTACATTTTGACCTAAATACAGTCTTTAAAAATTTATGATTTGGAGAATTTATTGAAATATTGTATAACACATGATCAATTTTGTAAAAACATTTAAGCCAACCCAAAAGAAAATGTATTTTATTTATATAAGTTGTTGAGTTAGATATGTTTCTATTAAATCAATAGTATTGTTTTAATATTCATCCTCTATTTCCTTAGTTGTGTTTTTCCTATTTCATCTGTCAAGAATTAGAATATGTAATATTTGTGTTAACATCATGATTATATCAACATCTTGTTTTTCTAATAGTTTTTATTTCCATTTTAAGCTGTTTGTTATTCATCAAATAAGTTCATGACATCCATACTTCATTGCAGATTATACAGTTTTGCAATGTAAAATAATGAGGCTTAATGGTTATTTGCTTTGTGTTTACACTCATTTAATCAAATAATGCCTTGAAATCTGCACTAATATTAATTTAATATAAACCGTTTTATTCTTTTGCATTTGCCTATTAACTTTTTGCAGCTATTACTCTTTAACTACTCTCTATAATTTTATTTTAGGTAAAGTTTTTGTGTAAAGCATAGAGCTGAATTTTATCCAATCCTAGTTATATTTTAGTAGCAATATTTTACCTAGTTTAATCTATTTTCTTGAATAATAAATAAAAGATTATTGTTTTGTTTTATGCTATCTGTTGTTTATGCTTTTTCAACATTTCTAAAATCTTTTCTTTAATAATTTATAAGTTATCAATCCTTTTGCAAGTCAAAGTTTTTCTAAGCACAGTTGAACATTATCTTCTAATTAGCAATATCGATTGACTCTCTTATGTGAAATAAGAAAATTCATTCCATTTAGCTTTTTTTCAACTATTTTGTTTTAGTTTATATACTTGACTCTCTAGACCAAAATGTTTTTCACATTTTATATCACCTCTTTAAAAAATTATCGATAATATTTATATTCCCATTAGTGACTCTATTTACAATTAATCTTATTTAACAGTAAATTTACACGGTTTTAAATTTACTGCTAGTCTTCCTCCCTATATTTGTTTTCAATTCATCTCTCAGCTGACTACCGTGTTTGGTTAATCCTTCCCTCCAACAAATATACATGACTGACTCACTCTTTCAGCCATTGCCAATCTGATGTTGTTGGTCTGTTTCCCCCATGAATGATGATTTCACTGGTGTGTAATTATTGGATTAGAACTTCTTTCTGGTGAAACTTTTATTATTTCATCGTCTTCCATCATTAATGCTACTTACATAGAGGAAAAGGCTGAAACACATGGGAAAATTCTTTTGTGTTTGTTGTTTTTTGTTTTACAGATTTTTTGAATTTTTTTAAGTAACAGTTTTTATCATAATTCACAAACCATAAAATTTACCCCTTTGAAGTGTCCAAGTCAATGGTAGTATATTCAGTTTTACAACCATCATTACAATTTTGGAATATTTTATCACTCCATTAGCTGTCATTCCTCATTTCCCCCCAAATTCCCATTCACTTTCTATCTAAATGGATGTGCCCGTTCTAGACATTGCATACAAGTGGAATCATACAATATATGACCCTTTGTGCCTGGCTTCTTTCACTTAGCACAATGTATTCGAGGTTCATCCAAGTTGTAGCATGTTTCAGGACTTCATTTCTTTTTATTGCTGAATAATATTTCACTGTATGGATATACCACATTTGTTTATCCATTCATCTGTTGATGGACATTTGAGTTGTTTCTACTTTGTGGTTATTATAAATAATGCTGCTATAAACATTTTTACATAAGAGTTTGTGTGGACATGTTTTCATTTCTTTTGGGGAATATACCCACGAATGGAATTGTAGTGTCATGTGGTAACTCTGTTCAACTGTTTGAGGAACTGTCAAAGCAACTTCACCATTTAAACATTCCCATCAGCAGTGTATGAGAATTTCAATTTCTCTACATCCTCAGCAACACTGGTTATTGTCTTTTTGATATAGCCATCCTAGTGAGTGTGAAGTGATATGTCACTGTGGTGTTTTTTTTTTTTTCTTTTATTGAATTTTTTTTGGTAACATTAGTGAATAAAATTATATAGTTTAGGTTTCAGGTGCACAATTCTATAACACATCATCTGTATGCTGTATTGTGTGTTCACCACTCCAAGTCAAGTCTCCTTCCATCACCATTTACACCCTCTTTGCCCTCTTCTACCTCCTCACACCCCCTTTTCCCTCTGGTAATCACCATACTGTTGTCTGTCTATTATGGGCACTTGGGCTGCTTCCAAATCTTGGCTATTATAAATAATGCTGCAATGAACACAGGAGTGCATACATTCTTTTGAATCAGTGTTTCAGTTCCTTCAAATAAACTCCCAGAAGTGAAATTGTGTCATGAGGCAGTTCCATTTTAAATTTTTTGAGGTAACTCCACAGTGGCTGCATCAATCTGCATTCCCACTAACAGTGCACAAAGGTTCCCTTTTCTCTACATCCTCAACAACACTTGTTGTTTGTTGATTTATTGATGATAGCCATTCTGACAGGTGTGAGGTGATATCTCATTGTGCTTTTAATATGCATTTCTCTGATGATTAGTGACATTAAGCATCTTTTCATGTCTATTGGCCATCTCTATGTCCTCTTTGGAGAAGTGTTTACTCAGGTCCTTTGCCCATTTTTTAATTGGATTGTTTGTTTTCTGGTGTTGAATGGTAATAAGTTATTTGTAAATTTTAGATATTAATCCCTTATCAGATGTATCATTGGCTAATATGTTCTCCCATTCAGTGGGTTGTCTTTTCATTTTGTTGATGGTTTCCTTTGCTGTGCAAAACCTTTTTGGTTTGATGGAGTCCCATTTGTCTATTTTTAATTTTGTTTCCCTTGCCCAATGAGATATATCAGAAAAAAATATTACTAAGAGAAATGTCCAAGATTTTGCTGCCTATGGTTTCTTCTAAGATTTTTATGTTTTCGATTCTAACATTTAATTCATTTTTAGTTAATTCTTGTGTATGGTATATGAAGGTGGTCTAGTTTCATTTTTTGCACCGATTTTCCCAACAGCATTTATTGAAAAGGCTGTCTTTATCCCGTTGTATATTCTGGACTCCTTTGTCAAATATTAATTGACCATAAAGATGTGGGTTTATTTCCAGGCTCTCTATTCTGTTCCATTGATCTATATGTCTGTTTTTAGGCCAGTACCATGCTGATTTGATTACTATGACCTTGTAATGTAGTCTGATATCAGGTAGCATGATCCCTCCAACTTTGTTCTTCTTTCTCAAGATTGTTGTGGCTATTCAGGGTCTTTTGTGGTTCCATATAAATTTTTGGAATATTTTTTCTAGTTCTGTGAAATACGCCATTGGTATCTTAATAGGAATTGTGTTGAATCTACAGATTGCTTGGGTAGTATGGACATTTTAATAATGTTAATTCTTCCTATCTATGAACATGGTAGATGCTTCCACTTTATTTGTATCTTCTTCAATTTCTTTCTTCAGGGTCTCATAATTTTCCAAGTACAGGTCTTTTATATTCTTGGTTAAATTTACTCATAGTTTTGTTTGTTTTTTTATGCAGTTGTAAATGGGATTATTTTCTTAGGAAAGTTCTTTATTATTTCTGATTAGATGCTTGGAGGATCTGTCTTTATACTTAAATTTAATGCTTTCTTCAGAATATGCCTATAAGTTTCTCTCACTGAATACATTTTCTAGTTTCTAATGAGTCCTTCATAAAGGTTTTCATTGTTCATAACCATTTTTATCTTTTATAAACATTATATTTTCTGTTACACTTACTGTGACCTCCATATCTATAACCATTTCTACAGATATTTTCCCCTTTTAAGCTGATCTCTCTGTATTCTAGTTTAGATTCTCAAGTTTGTTCTCCACACTTCTCATTTTATTTTCTGCAGATATTAATTCTAGTGTTATACATGATTTTCTTCCCTTTTAAAAATTCATCTTACTTAGCTCCCTATTTAATTCTCCCTACATCTTCATCCCAGTTCTTCATGTCAATATGTCATTCTTTCTTATCTTTAATGTTTAATATCATTAAAGATCTTTAAACTTTATTGCAAATACAAAGCAAGTGTCTATAATTATACCTGTAGGCAATACTCTTAAATTGTGTTCTCTTTCTTTACATTCGGGATTGATGTTTTACTCCTCTTGGGCTGAAAAAAATCTTTTCATAAATACTTATCCCTAGGTTCCAGATCTACTTTATTTTTCTCTGGTCAGTTTAGAGAATACATGATGAGAGGAAGAGATGAGAATAACATCTTATTGAAATTTTAGAATCCTAAAAAATATAAAAACTGAAATAATTACATGTATAAAAGTATACAAACTGTATGCAAAATTAGGTTGTATTTCTATATATTCACTGGGTGAAGAGATTCACAACTAATTTTCAATGAGAAGCTTAGAATACAGTAAGTAAAAATCAGTAAAATTTTGTTAAATTTAATTGCTTTTCAAAGATTTGAGAATGTTGACATTGTCTTACATATAAAATCGACATGTTAAATTCACAACATCATTAGGAGATCGAAAGACAGCTCTATTCAAACTGTTTTACAGATAGATAAAGGGAGGCTCACCTGACCAGTTGCTCAAGACACCATAAGTCAATAGAAAAGCCAAGTTTACAATTCACAAAGCCTACCAATTCATACAGTTAAAAACAAAAATCAATAAAGGAATTTAGTGATGTGAAAATTAAAACACCATGGTGCTATCTTTAAGAGTTGAAAGCAAAATATTGATTTATAACTTTTCCCCTTTTTTTGTACTCCTGTCAAATAATAAGATTGTTATTTTTCCTAGCAACAACACATTCAGAAATGGGAAATGCTGAACTGCATTAGTCAAGAAAATCCAATTGAAAATCACACGTTAATTCTGTGAATTTGTTCAAAATAATGACGCTTTTGCGTATCACGCATCACGTAAAATCATACTGTCTCTAAACTGTGCCTGCCATGTGCAAGGAAGTCCCTTCAGAGTTCACTAATGAACAAAGCAGTATGTAGCAACAGTCATTCTAGCAATAAGTGGAGTAATTAGAATGTGCTTGGTAATAGCTGACACATAATTATAGCAATTACATCAAAACCGAATGAAAATAAAAAGAAAGAGAATAGAGGTCTGATCTTCATATTTAAAAGAAATAAAATAATAAGTTAAATCTCATGCAGGAAGAAACTTTTCTTATTCCAAATGCACACAGGCATCTCAGACCAGCCCATTCACAGCTGTTTGTGGCTGGTTAACTCCTTGACTGTCCTCGGTATGAAACATTTTGCTCCCTGGCTCTGGGGATACACAAGTCTTCGGGGACAGGGTTGACTGGTTGGCTTCCTGTTTATCAACAGAATTTTCTTACTCTGAGGCACATGGTCTGTCCATACTAATTTAGGATAAATTACTTCCACAGGTGATCAGCTGTTCTTCATCTCTTTTGAGATGAGAGAAAGAAATAAGAGCTTAAACATGAACATGTGGAATCCAAAGAGATGAAGAATCACTGACAGGGAGTTGTCTGATCACAGGAATGGGTTACCAAATTAGATTGTGACCCTACAGAAATATTAACTGAACTAAACTGAACTTCATGAGGATAGTGGTATATTCAGAAATGATCTTCATACTGTTAGCCAAAGACAGCAGTTCTAACAATATGCTGCTTAGAGAAGGTAGGTGTTCCACTGATGAGCACTACATCAAAAATAAGTCACTGTACTGAGAGAGAGGGGAAAAAAAAAAAGACCCAGAGCTTGAAAACTTAAAATGGTGAGAAATGATCCTTGTATTTTTACATCTTGCTACTCAAAGTGTGGTCCATAAACCAGCTGCTACGGCACTCACTGGGAGTTATTCAGAAATACAGAAGAGAATCTCAGGCCTCACCCACACCTGTTGAATCAGAATCTGCATTTTAACAAGATTCCCAAGAGATTCATAGGCCACCAGAGGGAAAGAGATCTTGGAGAAGGTCTTACCTAATCTCATTTTTTAAATTCACAAGCTCACTAAATTTGCATGACTAAGAGGCAGTAAATGTCAGAGGACCAGTTAATGTTAGAGTTACACCTAGATCCTTGACCACTGCTCTCTCCAAGGTCCAACTACCACTCAAGAACTGCCAAATAACCAATAAAATTTTAAAAAATACAACAACAAAACTGTTTGATGAGTCTGTTTCCTAACTCCTCCCCATTCAATTTCATATTAGTGTTCTAGTACTAAACTTTCTCACAAATGTATCTGTCAAAGAATAAACCCATTAATAGAACAGATTTACTGAATGGCCAAGTTATATATTTTAAAGATCATCCCTGTTCCAGCAGTACTGATGCAATCAAAGGTACTGTGAGAGATTGCTGGAAATGATTAAATGTGTTTGCTTTTTAGACTGACAACTCTGGTGGAGAGAAGGTGAGAGAACGCTGGAGGAGGAGGAAGGCAGAAATACCAGGGAAGGTAAGAGGGGGAAGCAGGAGTGGGGTGGTGACACTGCTGTGGCAGGCCTGTCTGACATCACTAGTTTAACATTTGTATTTCAGTCCTTGGCCTGACTGATAGCACCATGTAGTGAAATAAAGCACCCATTCTGGAGGTAATTGTTATGTGGTGGAATATAAACAAGCCCCATCCTGCAGTATATTTACCACAGTGCATATTTACGAGTTGGGTTTAATTAAAAGTTGGGAACACTAGAGCTATTTTTTAACTAGATGCCTATTATCTAGTGTCAAATGCTTGGTTTTAATCACGCATTTTATATCATCGTGACCTAGATCACTGCCTGTGACATATGAGATAGTGTGTTGTCTTTCCTGAGAAGATGTAGCAAGGCTTGATGGATGTTTTCTCATTCCTAACCTCATTACTACCAGCTTCCCATCCATCTAATAAAATGCTATGATAGAGAGTGGGAAGGTGCTATAAATCATAATATTCCAGCCGCTTCCAGCAGATTCATTAGAAATGCTGACTATATATCTCACAAACAGAAAGTCAACACACAACGTAGGTTGCTGCTTCTCCTCAGGATCAAGACACCCTGTTCCTTGCCTCTCTGTGTCCCAGTGAAACAAAGGTTCCTTTTAAATGGTAAAAGCTGCCATTTAATGAACAACTCCATAGCCCTCTGTCCTGACATGATTTATTCAAGATAGAGTTGATAGACACTGGTTTCAGTCTTGTTACACACAATCTGACCATTATTTCCTTGATTGGAAGAGCTGTCTTGACTTCTAAGTGTCAAGGAAACAGATTCAGTTAAAATAGATTAGGTCTTGGAGATTTTGTCATTATTGTGTCTGCCCTGACAAAGAAAAGGTCCCATGTCTCCTTACGGTTAAGGATGGAAGCTATTGAAGAGATAAGTGAGAGCTCTGACATTACCACTTCTTCAGGTAATCACGCATCAAACACTGGTGATGTCCTGGGCTCTTCCCTCTTTTTCAATCACTCATTACTTCATTTATTCAAAAAAACACATCATGAGGGCCTGCCATGGGCTAGGTACTATACCAGATGCTGGTTACAACCATAAATCAGACATGGCCTTCTCTCAAGGACCTTGCACATTAAATGCAAAAATAGCATATGATGGCAACACAGAACAGGAAGTCCTAATGCAATCTGGGCAGGGTGGTGGTAGTCAAGGAAGGCTTCCTGAAGGATATGAAACCTAAACTCACCAGACAAGAGGGAAGGGAAACTATAGAGTGAGCAGAACATGTGCAAAACTCAGAACTGTAAAAAAGGCTAGGATCCAAGTTTAGCATAGCTGAGACCAAGAGGCACAGGGAGTGATAAGAGACAAAGTAGTTTAGAAGTAATAGAGGCCAGACTACAAAGGGCCCTGTAGGCTTTATAAATAAATCTAAGTGATTCTGGGAGCAATAGGAAACTATTTAACACCTTTAAGAAGAACAATGACGTGGTGGGTTTTGCATTTAGAATGATCCCTCTCACAACCCTGGGGATTGGATGGAAGGGGGGGATGACACAAGGATTGGGTCAGAGAAATCAGCAAGAAGGCAGCAGCATGAGATGTGAGAATGGAGAAAGCTAGAAGGAGTTGAGAACTATTTGTGAGTAGAGATGACAGGGCTAATAATTGATTGGTTCACTCTAAACTAGCTGGTCACTAAGTCTATTAGATCTTTTATCAAATTGAGACTTACTCAGCTCTTCTCATTTGTTCCCACACCCACTCTATGCTCTTTCCAAGACTATAAGCCCTTTTCTGTACTGTAACTGACATTCAGATCTGGGCTGATCTCTCTGGTCTCCAATCCATGTTCTACATCCTAATAAATCCTCATAGGCTTCTTCTCTATTCTAAAGTCTCCAGTGTCTGCCACGTACCTGATCCTGACTGTCCACAGCAATAGTCCTCAAACTTCAGTGAATATTTGCATTACTGGGATGCTGGGATGTGAGCCTTGGGAAAAAGGCAGAATCACAGTTCCTATCAAGATAAAAATTCTGATTTAGCTATGGTATGGTATCCAGAAAGAAATCTTTCTCACAAAAATTCAAGATACTGACACTGAGATAGGAAATATACTTTGATATAAAAAGTATACTGTACTTTGGATTGGAGTTATGGCCTACAATTCATGGACCTCTATAATTTTCACACCCCATACTGCCCTGAGGTCCATGACAAGTTACTTTTCCCTTTCTATTCTTCTCTGGCTTGGTTTCTTACTGTAAAAATAATGATGCTGTAATTATCTCCATAATCGTAATTTCAATCTTGTAGTTCTGTCTCTACCCTCTGCTTATCTGAATTCGGTCAATGGATGAGGGCTCAGTTTCCACATTTGTAAAGAGTAGGAGACAGGTTAAATGATATTTAAGTTCCATTACAACCTTACTATTCTATGACTCATTTTATTTTATTTTATTTTTTAATATGTTTTATTGATTTTTTTAGAAAGAGAGGAAGGGAGAGATAGAAACATCGATGTGAGAAACATTGATCAGCTGCCTCCTCCATGTCCCCTACTGGAGATTGAGCCCACGACGCCAGCATGTGCCCTGACTGGGAATCGAACCGGGACCTCTCAGTCCATGGGACAAAGCTCAATACAATGAGCCACACCAGCCGGGCTATGACTCATTTTAAGTCTCACTACTTCGTGAACTCATCACTGATCACTCTGGCCTTCACTGACTCCTCTTTTTGAAGTTGGTCAGTCCCTCTTTTTTTCCATACTTAATTACATTAACTATTTTATAGCTTACTGAAAGCGGTATAGAGTTGAGATTAAGAGTGGATACCAGAATCAAATAACTTAAATCAGGTCCTGGTTTAATCATTTACTACCTGTATGGTTTTGGATAACTTGCCTTCTTTATAAATCTCAGCTTCCTTATCTGTAAAATGGGGCTAATAAATGTTTCTGCCTTCTAAAATTGTTGTAAAAATTAAATGAGATAATCCACTTAAAGCAACTAGTGCTTGTAACTCATTAAGGCATTTGATAAAAGTTAATAAAAACCCCTGTGACAACCTTGATTCTGCTTACAACTCAGTTTTAAGCAATTTGAAGATAGAGATGGAATCTTCTTTGATATCATTAACCACTTTCCCCACTCCAGAACCTGCTATGAAATAGCACCACTGTGGGCATGTCTGTGCATGGATATCTATCATACTCTAAAATAAAAATAAGTGAGTATAGCATAAATTAATCTTAGTACACAAACTCAGGTGTTCCAGAATTATCACATGCCCACATTTTCTTTAAATCACTTAAAATGTGACTTCAGCTTCATCCTGTTATACTGAAGAAAAGTCAGTGTCAGCCATGATTACCTGTCCAAGGGGGAAAAGTCCTAGTCTTGTTTATTACCAGAACACCAGGGAATTCTCACATTGCTCCACACTGGTTGCAACTGAGATGCTCAGTGACAGCCCATATGATTCTTATAGGTCACAGACAGCTTAGCTGCTCCCTTACCTTGTCTGGAATGTAAGCAACTGGACTACGTTTGCAACTCCTGAACTCAGGGTACAGTTCCCAGTGCTTTAGCTGGCCATCACTTCTGAGATTTTGTCATCTGCCCAGGACTCTGCCAAGAATGAGATATGAGCCCCAATCCAGAAGGACTAAATCATTCCCTTTTCCCATCTCAGCCAAGGGATTAACTCCCTGAACTCCCTGAATTGAAAGGCAGTTTCCTTTCTTACTCTCTGGGGCACCAAATAATGACTTTAATGGAGTGCCTACATAATGACTTTAATAAGGTTAGGACTTTTCTCTCGGTCCTACCAAAAAAAGAAGTTCTCTAAGTCAGGAAATTATTAAGGGTAAGACTAACAGTGTAAAGTGAGGAAGAAAAATAAATAAATAAAAAGATGACAAGCACAAATTAATATTTTAATAAACTATCTTCTCAACAAGTCAAGAGGAATTGATTTGCCCGAACACAGAAGGATCAAAGTACAAAATAAAGGGATGCAGAATATTGACAGCATATTTTTTTCTTCAGTCAGACAAGACCTTTTTCTCTATGGTTTTGGCATTCGGAAAAAAAGAATGGGCCTTTGGTCAAAGTTAGGATTCACTCTGTCTCCTTTACACATTTTAGAAAATTTTCTGATTGTTACAATGAGAGTATCATCCATTCAGGCAAAGCACAGCTTGCCTCTGGAAAGAACAAAGGCTCAGAGAGGCCATAAAAATTGCTCATAAGTCTTCTTAGACATCAAAGGACTCTTACCAACAACATACAGATGACTTAGTGAAAGTAAATCGAGAACATATGGATTAAGATTCTCTTGAAATACACATGGGTTCAGAAACTAGGGGAGGAGGGAAGTGCTTAGGGCCAAATACATTTTGGATTTTCTAAACACATGTGTGTGGCTATCACCACTAACACCCCCACCCACCACGACATACACACATACAAACATTAGCTCATTGCATGACCTAGAGACCTAGAAATGGTAAAACTCCTAGAGACCACACACCATAGGAGACTTGTGGCTATTTACCCAAGGTTAGATTAGTTCAACAAATGATTTTCTAATGTTCTCAGAAAAGGGTAAAAGAAAGAAAAAGTCAATTGGTGACTCAAGATAAATAATAACAGCCCTGGCCAGTTTGGCTCAGCGGTTAGCGTGTCGGCCTATGGTCCCAGAGAAACCTGGGTTCGGTTTCCGCTAAGGGCATGTACCTCGGTTGCAGTTTGTCCCCAGCCCCTGGTTGGGTCGTGTGGGAGGCAGCCACTCGATGTGTCCCTTTCACATCAATGTTTCTCTCTCTCTCTCTCTCTCTCTCTCTCTCTCTCTCTCTCTCTCTCTCTTCCTCTCTCTCCCTCCCACTCTATCTGAACAAAAAATGGAAAAATGTCCTCAGGTGAGGATAAAAAAAAAAAAAAGATAAATAATAACAGACATTTGATTTTCATTTCTGATTTCAACAATAAACATATATCTACTTTTTTGGCCTCAGTTGTGTCATCTATAAAATGGACTGGTTGATCTCAGAAATGCTCAAAAATGCCTTTACACACTGACCATTTTTTCTCATCTGCTACTCCCCCTTGTCTTTCCATTTCTAATTCAGGCATATGCAAATTTTTACAGCAATAATAACAAGACTTGAAAGTTGAGCTTTAAATTATCCCACATGCAAGCCCAGCCCCAGGAAAAATACAAAGTGATAGAAAGGAGTCTCCAGTATCCATCCACTCACTTTTTCTGCCCCTCTTCCCCCCTGGACACACCATCACGAGGCACATTTGCCCTGATGCTCAGCCTGATATCCTCAAGCAGCCCATTAGAGAACTCATACTAAGGTCTGACTTATAGCATATGATGATTTCTTTCATAAATTGGAAATAGTGTGGGTTATTTTAAAAAACACTGATTAATCACAATCAGGAAACCTCAAAAGTTAACTCTAAAATTACAAGACTAGAAATTGGAAGGAGTAAAGTCAGACATCTTATTACATATTTAAATCCTCATTAATATAGTAAGAGAAAAGTTACCCTCAGTATCATTAATATCAGGCAGATTAAATATCTACAGAAGACTTCTTTCCAAAGCAGCTTTCTCATTCGCAATGTCCCTGTTATCCTGAATCTGAAACAACTCATTCTTTGAAAGACTATTTGTCTTCTGATAGAAATAAAGATATTTATGTGCTAAAACTATTATCCAGCTGCTCATTATCTCTATTTGACTATTGTGGTGTGGTCCCAGTTATTTCACAGTCATTGTTACAGAGTGTATGTGAAGTAGATAATGATTGGGATCTGAACTTGAACTAGAGGTCTAAATTCTCTGTAAGAGCCGCTGATACCATCTGTCCTTAACGTAGGAATTTGTTTTGAGCAAATAAAACACATGAACCCAGACGCAGTGCTGACATCAACACCGTTGACTCCACCTATAATGCATGACCTATAATGACTCCTCCCTTACACCTGAGAAAACTGCCTCTAACATATGGATCCCCATTGCTGTGGAATGAAATGTTATAGTATAAATATCCTAGTCTACCGGAAATAATCTCTGTCACCTCAACCAGCCAGACCATGTTAGTTTCTCCCACTATATGCCTCGACAGTACCTGGCACTTCCTCGTCATAACACTGAAGATTGTAACACCTGAAAGGGGAGAGATTGTGACTACCTTGGTCTCAGTTTTCAGAACCTAGACAGTGCGTGTCATAAGTAATTACTTGCTGAATACACACATAAATAAATGAATTTTATTTCAGAACTCTTACCTAAATCAGGACTGAATAACTTTTGCTGATTAATTTACCCAGCTGTCCCCCCAGTTTAAAAACATCATAGTTGGTCCCCTTGTGGCTTCAAAGGGCATTTTTAGGCATTTATTTGTTCCTCTCTATATTTGATTTTAGGGCAGCATTAATCTTGTTTCACAGATGAAAAGTCTGAAGAAAAACCTTCTGTAACTGACCCCAAAAGCACAAATTTAATTCCTGAAAAATAAGGGTGGAGATAAGCACTCAGGAAACCCTCGCTTTCAATTCCATTGGTAATTCCTTATGAGTAAGAGATGGGAAAATGCTCCCAAGGAACCCAACGGCTTTGTATGTGTGCTTTGTACATGTGCCTTGGTAGACACACAAGCAAAATTAAAAATCTGACAATGAAAATGCATTTAAAGAATCATTCAAAGTAAGAAACCATATTGCACACGAAGAAGCATGCAGCATTAAGGTGGTTCAGGTGGAGTTTATTAAAACCTGCTCTGTTGGCATTCCAATGCATGTTATGTCAGGGGCACAGAGCTAAATAATAAAACTAGTATCCTTATGTGAAAAATATAATCCAGATAAAAATTCCAGAATGTACATGAAGAATTATTTTGAAGTCTCCATTAACATATTTCTTTACAAATCAATTGGCCAAGGATAAAGATATTGCAGAGCTATTCCTGTTCAGTTTTGAACAAGTTCATGGAGGAACACAAAAGACAGGTTTGTTACTTTGTATAAACGTTGCACAGACACAATAGGAAAAGAAAGGTTTAAGCATTTAGACCCATTTTTGCCATTGCGTCAATATGAAAGACGATGTAACATCTACACTGAGAGTGCAAAAGAAATGGCCCAAACAAAACACAAGGAGCAAAGGCTTCTACTAAAAAGGTTGCTAAAATATGTTCAAATATGAGTTGTATACATGAGCCCCAGTGCTGAAAAGATGCCAGGGTATTTCAAAACAGAGTTGGACAAGCCACACAAATTAGTGTGAGCTCTATATTTTCTACTTTGGGAATTATCTGTGATTATAGGGGCAGAGAGTAGCATAATTTACTTTAATACTAAACTTTATTAACTATTCTGATCCAAAACAAAAAAAATGCATTGTATAAATATTTCAAATGAGAATACATGTTTGTTTATTTATAAAATAATCCTCATTAGCCCTGGCCGGTTTGGCTCAGAGGTTTGAGTGTTGGCACATGGACCAAAGAGTCTCGGGTTCGATTCCAGTCAAGGGCATATACCTCGGTTGTGGTTCGGTCCCTGGTCCTGGCTGGGTTTGTGCAGAAGGCAACCAGTCGATGTGTCTCTCTCACATGGATGTTTCTCTCTCTCTCTCTCTCTCTCTCTCTCTCTCTCTCTCTCTCTCTCTCTCCCTCCCTCCCTTCCTTCCTCCCTCCCATTCTGTCTCAAGATAAATGGAAAAATATCCTTGAGTGAGGATTTAAACAAATAAAATAAACCTCATTAAAAATATTTCAAACATAATATGATTCTAATCCCTCATAGCTTTCATAAGTGGAACAAGTTCAGTTTGGTATGTTAAGGTTTGGTATGTCACAGTGCTCACAACCACAGATATGCTGTCAGTCATGAAAACAAAATCTTTGAATTTACTATGCTAAGCAAATAAACTGGCAAATTTGAGTGATGAAAATATGTGAATTTCTGGCAGAGGCCGGCGCTGTATTATCGTAAATGTATTAAATTATAATTTTAAATATCTTTTGATGACATAAAAATATTGAAAAAGTATTTCCCTATAAAAAAGTGAATACTTAGGTCCCTGAGTATAAACTTCCTCTTAATGGGATGTTTACCAATGACAGTGTGTGAGCTTTTATACACTGGCATTGATTTCGCTCCATTAAGGGGGAAGGCCTGGGAATACGTGCAAAGCCTCGAGTGTAGCTGCTGCAAGAACATAGTGTTTCCCAAACTTATGTGACCACAGAGCTTCTTGTTTTATGGAGCATTAAAATAACTTCTATTAGAACTTTGTTGTTCGGGAAACACACAATCATACAGTGCTCTAAGGAATGCCATAATATAAACTGCTTTCATATACATTATCTAATTTCAGTCAAAAACCTATGAATTATCTCCACTGTACAGATGAAGAAAACCTGAGATCTAGATAGGTTAATGACCCAGAAAGCAAACTCAGCTTCTGATCTCAAGACCTGAATTCTTAAGTACTCAAACTGCTTCTTTCAGAAAATGTATTTTCAAGTAATGCATAAAAATTTCGTATCTAGAGTAGTCTTTGGCTTTTTATCCATGAAAGCCTTTAAAAAGATCTTCTCTTCTATTAGCCTGGGGGAAATGGAGGGAGGGGGGGTCAATAGGGAAAAAAGGAGGAATATCTGTAATACTTTCAACAATAAAAATAAATTTAAAAAAATAAATAAAATGACCCATACCACATATACAGTTCGATGAGAACTAGTAGATTTTTAAGAATTTTACACAACTTTGAATTCTATGGTTACTATAGAGATAGTGAAACTTGCTGTCACTTTAATGTACTACACTGTCTACAGTATTACTGATAAGTAGCCGAGATAGCCTAATAAATTTTAAGCTTTTATGTGCCTTCTATATTTCACAGTATAGGATCACAATTTATAGTGATATGATGTATTGTTATAGAAATTGTCAGCTAGCAAAGTCTAAATATATTTTAAAGATTTGCAGTTACCAGCTATACTGCAGGAAAAACAAAAAGTCTTCAAAAGCATATAGATCTATAATTTGGGTTTCTTAAAGCTAATATTTATTGAATATTTACTATGTACCAGCACAACTCTAGGTAATTTATAGATATTAATTCACAAGTACTCAGAACAGCCCTCTGCGATAAGTACTTTTCATCTACCCTATTTGAGAAATAGAGACAGAAGAAAAGTTAACTTACACAGCTTTTGAGTTTTAATGACAAGATGTGAACTCATGAAATCTGGCTTCATAGGCTATCCTTATAGACATTACACAGACGCACTCAGACACCATGTCATATTAGACTTAGCAGAGAGTTGTTCCATGTATTAGTGCATCATGAATTATTGAGTTTTTAATTCTAATGTAATCATGGCAAAGAAAAGTATTTCCAAAACTCCTAAACAATCATTGTCAGATAAAAGATCATTTAAACTTGTGCCTACATTTTGCATAATTCCTTCCAATAAACTTGACCCAAACTATTTTAGGTAGAATTTTAATTTTCTGAGTTCTCTCTGACATTTCATTCTAAGGGCTTCTTAAATTTTTAATTTACTGAAATAATATCTTCATGTGAATAATTAGAAGTCTCATGTGGAAAATGACGATGCAGGGAGAAGAGATCAAGAGAGAGAAGGAGAGGATATAGGTTCCCAGACCGAAACAGAAAATGTTAGGAAGTTAGAAAGCTATTTTCCTGCTAAACTAAAGCAATGGACATTACTCTGAGCAGAGATGCATCTTCATTTGTTTAACAGATGTTCTCCTGAAAGAGTTGTACGTTGATTTAAGATATGTAAAACCACATATTAACTGACATCACTTTTTGTTTGTTTTCCCATTGACCCAACTAAAAAGGTGTTTACCTCCTTTCTAACTGATCATAAACCTTAAACCTGGAAGTACAGTAGTAAAAACCTTCTTTGTAAATCAAAACATCCTTTAAGAATAATGACAACGTCTGTAGTGGGACAAAGCAGGGAACAAGTGGGAACTTCTTGATGAGAATCCTATGGCCTTATAACACTGCCTGTGAGAGAAAGGAGGCTGGTAAGGGAGATGTTTGGGAAAAATGAAGTCTTTCAAGAAGGAAATACTGATTAAAAGACTCCTGACACCAGTGCATGAAAAGTCCATGACTGCAAGCCCTCTCACTTAAAACTACAGTAACATCGAGGTAAATATGCACAACTGCAATAGAAAAGTCAATAAAGAGAAACAACGTCAGTGGTACATGGCGAGGTCAACACCTGCGCAGTGACATCATGCCAATAAATAACTTCAACTTCAGCATCAGTGATCGCACTGGCATCCTACCAGCGGTCTATGCCCCATCCTACAGTTGCCCATAGGTCTAATGTATTATGCACCACAATCATCAAAAGCCAGAGAAAGACAGCTTGAGATAGTATCTACTTCTGAGTAGAGATGAAAGAGGTAGTTCAGTGTTCATTTATGTGGTTGATTTTTACTCTGCCTCTCTTTGATTAAAAACAAAAGCCCAGCCGGTGTTGCTCAGTGGTTGAGCATCAACCCATGCACCAAGAGGTCGCAAGTTTGATTCCCGGTCAGGGCACATGCCCAGGTTGTGGGCCCAATCCCCAGTGAGGTGCATGTGGGAGGCAGCCAACCGATGTCCTCTCTCATCAATGTTTCTATCTCTCTCTCCCTCTTCCTTCCTCTCTCTCTAAAAATCAATAAAGGAAAAATATTCAAAACAAAAACAAAAGATACCCAAATTGTCAAATAGTCATCTAAATATGTATTTAATAAAAAGTGATTACAAATATGAACAAGTTTTTGAGTGTATATGTATGTGTGTGACTTAATGTGAGATTTCAAGCTTAAAAAAAACACTCTGTATATGTGCATTTGAATATCTATCTTCCTATCATGTGGCCACAGGTGGGTATTATTTTAGTCCTGAGATTAAATTTGGAGTCTCATTTGGACCAGTACTTATATGAGATCAAATAAAAGCAAGCTGGAAACAAGGAAGGATGAGTTCCTGCATGAGGGCCTCCAAACATGTGACTCAGCTCCCTTTTATTAACTGGTAGGAATATGGAGCAAGGGAGTTATATTGGCCCAGAAAACAAAAGTTAGGTCTACAATGCCCAGAAAGGATAACTGACCCATCCCGTGTCTCATGGTAATTCCAAGACAGCCAGAAGAATGTGGGTTTCCTAATTCTTGTTCAACCACATTGAAACACCCCTATGACATAAAATTATTTATATTTATGGATTTTTATTTGACAGTTTCCAAAATATTTTGACACGCATTATCTCATTTTCAGTGATAGTAAATGAATAAGCAGACGTGCTAGCCTTCAGAGAAGCAAAAAACAAAAACAGTTGGATTTCAAATCCACTTTAAAATGATCCAAATTTAAAGAATGTGTTGCTTTAATGCCATAGTTCAAGAATTGGGCAAGTGTAATATATATCAATGCAAATATGTTAGATGCAATGCAGATAGTTGCCATGGTAATCTCCATATGATGGATGGGTGGATAGATTAAATTTTTGTTTTGAGCTTCTGAAAATAAAAATACTACACAAAGCAAACATTGCTTGAAATCATATCTCAAAAAATAATCTTTTTGCTAGTAATCCTCAAGATTCATCACAAAAGGCCTTAAATAGCCATGGATTCATCAATTAAAACTTTTAGCTTCCTTCTTTTCTAAATGAAAAATGTAAATCAGAAAATACAGTGGTTGAAAAAGCCTAGACCCTGAAACCTGGAGTCCTGGCTCTATCCTCCCTGTGGGCCCTCAGGCAATTTGCATGACCTCCTCATACCTCTGTTCCATTTATAGAATGGGTATACAACAAAGCATACGTCTCAAGGTTGCTGTGAGAATTGAATGAGTTGATACGTGTAGAGGCCTTACAAAAGTGCTTGGTGCATTGCACATCCTCCATAAATGTTAGTTTCATTATTGTATTCCTCACTGTCTCTTGTCACTGTTCCACATGACTTTTAAATGAATTTTTTAAAAATTTTGTTTTGTTTTAATGCTGTAGCTATAGCAAGGGCTTTTTAGATTTGGTCTATAGTCAGGAATGTGGTCATCAGTAAGCAACAAAACAAAACATGACCTGTGGTGACGCAGAGGTTGGTGACTGTTGGCATTGTTTCATGGCTCACTAAGGTCAGGTCTGCATCTTGGCACCTCTTAACCTGTACTTGGAGCTGCTATAGCTCCAGACAGTCAATGCAGGCAGAAGGGGGAAAAGAGAAGGGTGGCTCCAGCAACATCTGCCCCCTTTATTAGGAAAACGAAAATATTTCCAGAATCTCCAAAAGTCTTCCACCCATGTCTCATTGGCCGGAACTCTGCCCTCACGCCATTCCACCCCATGCCCAGCTACACGGAAGGCTGAGGAAGCTAGCGTTTAGCCAGGCATTCTGCCATCCTATTCAAAATTGGATTCTGTTGGCAAGGAAGAGGAGGAATGGATAGTGTTTGCCACAGGTGCATGGGGATCTTGCAGCATCTGGTAAAAAGAATCCATCAGATAACACTCTCTTGAACACTTTGGGAATAATATGAGCTGTGTAATGTCTAGGTGGTTTTAGCCTTCAGTTACAGCATGTATTTTGCCTTCTCTTCCTTTTGGGATTTATTCCCTTTCTACTTGGTACTCTCATTCAGCCTGTAATCAAAATTTAGGAATTGCTGTATGTGGGTTAATGTGGCCACATTGCCATGGAAGGCAATCACTGCTAGGTTGTTGTGATGCCTCTACAGGTGTATGTAAAGGTATCAGGAACAAAAATCTAATATACTCACAGTCTCCCATTGCTTTGCTCCGGAATCCACACGTACCCTGTCTCTGCAGTGTACATAATCAAAAAAGTGCAGGTGCTTAGCCTGATTGAATTGAGCCCACTTCCCACCAGACTACCACAATTCTCATTCAGGGGAGCTGTACGGCGGATGTGATGGAAGAGACCGCTCCCTAATTATGGAGATTTGTCGTTGGTGTTGGGGGTGATTTTTTGTATTATTTACACTATTCTGTCTGGCGGTAATATTTCTGTCTACCGGTGACAATTACATTGCTCCTGACTGGTGCAGATCAGCAGTTTGTAAAAGCTCTGAAAAGCCAGTGTGCAGCACATGTCACTGGCAGACATATTAATGCTGGCGACGAGGAGTGCATGTGATGTAACACGATTAGATGGCGCTAAGATAAAGGACCGTCTTGAAGCCCATGAATAACCAAGAAGCAGCAAGGTGACAACGATCAATTATTTATTGCCCTTGTCCAGTATATTATTAACAGCTCCAGGAAAGCACACAATCTTCCCTCCCTGCTCCCTCTCCCTCATGTGAATGCTTGGCTCCTCGGCTTATGGGAGGTTACATCCTAAGGGAGACATTGTGCTCTCAGCTACCATTAGAAAAGCCAGAGAAGAAAGTGAAATGACCTCAAAGCAGAGGACACTGAGGTCTTTTGGCTACCAGGAAAGATAACATGACTCTCCACTCTCCACTGGTGATTCTTCATATCACCTTCATGTGCAGAGCCCCCTTTTACTCTTTTCCCCTCAAGTCCAGTGGACTGTGGATTTAACAACAGTTCATACTTTGAGGTGAGGAAGTGATGTTCTCTGATTGAATCTCATGCATATACCTGTAAGTTAGACCCAAGGTGGTCATAGGTTTTTATACTCATTTCGCTGCTGAAAGACTATTCTATATCTTAGTTTATATGAAGCAGAGAAAAGTTATAAATAGGAACTAGCCAGGCTTCTTTTGGATGCAAGTAACAGGCAATCTGTTTCAAAATTATTTTAAACAATATGCAAAGTTATCTTGCCTATGCAGACCATCAGACCATCAGTAAAGTCAAGTATGCAGAGTTTTTTCACCTTGGTGTTGACTCCCTCAGGGCTCGAAGATCAAACAACACTCTGTTCTTTCCCATTTCTGTCCTTCCAGCAAGAAAGAGAGATCCTCTCCTCACCAAGGAGAACAAGGACCTGCCTGGAGTCTGACTGAGCTCACTGGGCTCCTGGACTCATCTCTAATCATCCATGGGGAAATAGCATATGCTGATTGGCTTAAGCTTGTTTTCTAGGACCAATCCCTGGTAAAAGATGTTCACAATATATTCACTGGCTTAGAGTCATCTGGACCCACCCTAGAGTTAGACATGACATCAAGGGCCCCTGAATGACATAAGCTATTAGGGAGTGGACACTTGAACAATATCCGAGTGATGTGAAGAGAAAGGGACTAATCAACTCACAGCACAGAGTAGGTGAGATAAATGTTTATGAGGCACTTCAGAGTTCTCCTCAGTTGAGTAGATGAATAAATAATTTTATTTACATAAAACATATTGCCTAATCCTAAAGAGTCATTCATTCTAGAGATTTTATTGAAGATATAGTTACTACCTACAGCCCACATTTTCTACGGCCGTATAATTACTACACATGTTTATTAGGTGCCTTATGTCTAATGTTAAAGCTGTTATCATATTGGTACTATGTGAATCTTTTACATAAAAACAGAGTTGTGAAAACCTTGCAAGGTCATTGAAATCCTGTCCTCCTGAGCTTACAGTCCTGGGAAGAGGACCTAGAAATAAGTAAAGGGTGCTATGGAAAAACAGAAAATTTACACCAGCCTGACACTAGGAAGGATGTGCCCAGGATCTTCCTAAATGAGATAACTAAACTTAGTCTCAAAGAACAAGCCAAGTATAAGAGCAGGGAGAATGGAACACAGAAACAGACATTACTTGCACTTCACATTATTAAAATGAGACAGAGACGCAGAACTTGTGGTCATACTGGAAGAGCAAAGTGGAAGCCTCCAATGGGGAGCTAAGGAGCTTTGACTCTCTTACCCAATGGCAGGAGGCCACTGAAGTACAGAGAGGCAGCTCGACCAGTGTGGGACTCTGGGTGGCCCATTCTGACAATTGTGTAGAAGATGGAGTATAAGGGAGAATTTTATGAAGATTTTTAAAGGACACTCACTGTGAAAAAAAAATCAAAATGTAATATGTATTGAACAGCCACAAAATCTAAGACATTGTGCTACTTTGACATAATAACCTTTATTGTTTCACATACAGTCTTTATTGTAAACCCTTATAACAGTTCTGAGAGATAGTTTCAGTAGGTTTTTAACAGGAAAAAACAGGATATGGAGAGAGGGATGAAAGGAGGAACACAGCTTTCCCAGGATGACAGAGCTGGTAAATGTGGTCACTAAATTGAATGCTCAAGCAGTTATGAAAGCTGGATCCAATTTGGAAGAACAAAGACGAAATCAGGATTTGAAATGTGGTGTTCTGGGATTCTTAGTTCAGTTTAATATTCTTCTATACATCATGTACCCTTAAGCATAATAATATTAATAATAATAATGAGACACAGAGGTCACAAAGTATTTCCATATTTGCATCTTCATTATAATCAACCTAATTCATTCATACTCTAGTTAGCCTACTTTATTTATAGAAAGAATAATATAATAATAACAACAACAGAGAGCACAAGCCATGTGCTAGGATGACTGCTAAGATCCTTACATGCATGTACCTTCTGTTGATATCTACATCAACCCTATTAGGTAGGTATTATTCTTATCCCTCTGTTTACAGATAAATATGCTCAAGTCAGGGAGGTTCGGTAACTTATTTGCCAAAGATCATACAGGTACCGGTTGCAGAGGTGAAATAAAAACCTTGTAAATATGACTTCAAATCTCAGACCCTTAAAAATTTCACTTTGGCCCTGGTCAGTTTGGCTCAGCGGTTAAAGCGTCGCCCGCGGACCTGAGAGTCCCGGGTTCGGTTCCCGCTAGGGGCACGTACCTCGGTTGCAGTTTGTCCCTGGCCCCGGTTGGGGTCGTGTGGGTGGTGACCACTCGATGTGTCTCTCTCACGTTGATGTTTCTCTCTCTCTCTTCCCCCCCTCTCCCTCCTGCTATATCTGAAGATAAATGCAAAAATGTCCTCGGGTGAGGATAAAAAAACAAACAAACAAAAATTTCACTTTGCAGCTTCCTGATTCCAGGTATTTTTAAAGACTCTGTTCTGGGTCCAGTCCACACTAAGTTTGCTGGTTGTTCTAAAGGATGCATAATTTCTAACTCTCTTGCCTGAAAAATATGAGTAATACAGGGAAATAATTTTTTAAACACCATTAAACAGAGTATAATGCAGTAACGAACAATGTAGTACAGATTACCATAGCTTTAGGAGTTCAAAGACAGATGAGATCAAAGTGGTCTGATGTAGTCAGGGCAAGTTCTGAGGGATGTGAGCCTTGAATTAACTCTGAAGGATGATTAAGATTTCTCTAGACAAGTAAAGACAAAGGGGGGAAAGGCATTGTGTGATGAAAAGAAAGCATTAAGAAAGATCAAATTTTGTACCGCTGCACGAATAATTTCCCTAAAAAACTCATAAGAAGCTTGTAGGAGATAACATAGAAGTAAATCTAGGTGACCAGCCTGGCGATGACGTTTCTGATACGGTATCAAAAGCATGATCCATAAAAGAAAAAATTATAAGCAGGACTTCTTAAGAGTAACTGTTAAATAAAATGAATGAGTGCTCTACAAGAGACACTGTTAAATAAATGAAAAGACAAGCCACAGACTGGGAGAAAATATTTGCAAAATACATATCCGATAAAGGACTTGTATCCAAAATATACCAAAAAAAAAAAAAAAAAAATCTCTTAAAACTCAACAGGCAATTTAAAAAATATGCAAAAGATTGGAACAGACCCCTGATTTTTATAAACACTTTACATAGGCTAATAAATTTAATCCTCACAACAACATTAACATTAAATCAAAGAAAATTCCATACCAAACTTTAAAGATGTTAACTATTAAACTTTCAAGATTAATAAAATAGTCATAGGTTGAAGGTCACATTTAAAGTATGTGTGTTCTGCTTTCCCGGTTTATGTTGACTCTTGAATATTAAATAATACCTCAGCCTAATGTTGACATTAGCCCAACATTGAATATTAACCTATACATACATAGTTTTAAGCATATTATCATTGCTCAAGCCCCAGAGCATGGTAGAAATTAGGCTGAATCAAAGACGTTTGAAGTGACATTCGATGAAAAATTTCAACAAAATGGAAAGATTATGCATTACAAAACCAGAATTTTTTTCTCATAGACTACCATCAGATGCACATTTGTCACATGGTCGTAAGCATGAGGAAGAGCTGGGGAAATGTTCACAGCCTGGTAACATTGTTATTATAGGCAGATTTATATATAGACTTGTCTATAAAGTATAGATAGATTTAGCCCATAAATTATAGATAGATTTATCTAACTACTTATCTATCTGTATGCATATATTATTCCATACTATTCTATATACTATACCATATATTATATATTGCATACTATATTAAATTATTATATTATACTTATTTTACATGCATGTGAAGTATCTTCCACTGGAACTAAACACAGAAAATAACAATCTAGTTATACAAACGCCTGCATGCATATACATACATATGTATGTGTGTACATATATCTCACTTCTCTTACCAGCTCTCCATTCTTGTAACATAGAACCTAGTAAGACTCATCGGCATTGTCTACTGTCTCCAATTATGCCCTGTGTGAGCTTGTAAGCAGCGCAAAACTCTTCAGATTGGGGTGTCAGAGGAAAGGACTTACTCTCTCATGAATTGACTTTCTGTGCTGGTCAGTAAGATTTAAAACATACATACCTACAAACACTCATATACACACACAGGGAAAGGGTTAGTTCTCTTTTCTTTTTCAATAATATCTCACAGCCTATCTTGGAAGTATCTATTTACACATCCTTCATTCCTAGGGAAAGGACCATTGTTTCAGGCACAGGCTGGGAATATAACTTTTCCCATCTTAGTTTTTGATTCCTCAAAAGACACTTCAAGTTTAACCTCTGAAATTCAGTTACACTTATAAAAGTACTCTGTTAAAATCCTATTGCTTTACAACGTAGAGATAGAAAAGAGGTCAATTATCTAATTAAGGGTTGGAAAACATTTTCTGTAAAGGTCCAGAGAGTAAATATTTTAGGCTTTGTGGGCCATGTGGTCTGTGTAACAATTGCTCAACCCTGCCACTGTGGCATAAAAGAGCCATAGACAATATATAAACGAAAGGACATGGCAGTGTTTCAACGAAAGTTTATGCTCCACAGGCCATAATTTGCCCACACCTGAACTGATCTAATATTCACTTGCCAAAAGATGAAAGGGCTCCGTGGATCTTTGCATTAGTACTTGTGGTCAATTGTTACTCCTTCTATATGAGTGTAGAGAGTCATTCGTTTCTATAGCTGTTCCCTGTGTAGTCCTCTCCCACCGTGATTTTGCTGAGCCATGTGACTTATTTGACCAATGAGATATCAGCAAACATGGTGCAAGCAGAAGTGATATAAAGGTTTCTGCACTAGGTCTTACCTTCTCTGCTTGCTCTTCTTCCACTACGTGGGAGAGGCTGGGAGAGGCTGGGCGAGCCTCCCAGTGGACAAGAGAGCATACATACAGAGAACACCTGAGCTGCCCCAGCCATGGGCCAAATACAAGATTGAGCCTAGTCCAACATCTGGTGGTGTGGAGCCAACCCATCTCAGCTGAGCCCAGTCCTCGTTGCCAACCCACAGAATCATGAACAACATCAACAACAAAAATGGTTGTTTTAAACCATTATATTTTGGGATAAACTGATGGAAAGTCATAGGTAAATGATACAAATGAAAAATTCCCAAACACGCACTCTCAATCATAGTTGCTGTGTCAGTGTAACCAAAGCAGAAATGAATGAACTATATATTTAACTTTGTGAATTTGTGATTTTCTTAACAGTCAGTTTAGATGATTCTGAATTTCTGGACCGTTGTAATAGACAATTGGGCCATTCTGATATTTCTCTGAATTTTCAGAATTGCTATGAGAAATAGTTCAGATTCACTGCGTAGTAATTCATAACAAACCTCCACTTTCCTTGATTAAAAAGGCTCTGTACTGATGATTCATAGAATAACTAATAGAAATAGCAAATTTGTAAAGACTGCCCTGATTGAGGTTCCTACAAATGATTTTCCTTTGGAAAAATACCCAAATCTAAATACCAAATTCACAATCCAAGTGGAGCTTTATTTAACAAGCTAATTGTAATGCTTGGTGGTTAATGCACAAATAATCAGATTAATATATACCATGTCCAAAGTTTAAGAAAGTCCTGGACTCTAGCTCTTCTGATGTCATTCTCAACACTGTCATGTTCTTAATAAGCTCAGTATTGCGAATATGTCTCTCTTAAGCGACAAAACAAACAATTTCATGACTATTGATCACATAATTTTAAAAACTTAATCTTAATAATAAGTCTGGGAATATATACAGCCAAGAAAACCATGGAGCACATGTGCTTCATGCAGAACGTTTTATTAAGAGATTCAGAGGGCAAATTAAATTTTTCTCAGCTTGTAAACACAAGCTAAGGCTCTTACATGGAAAAATGATTTTCTGTAATTGACTGACAAGGGTCTACAACAGCACTAAGAGGTGACCAGGTAGAATTAGTAAAATACACCCATTAATGGATTATAGGTTTTCAAGCAGTGAAGCCTTTGGGTTGAAGCATCTGCATTTGGGCTGAAGTTTCTGAGACTGTGTTTTCAGAGATGTGTTGGGTAGGCTGTAGATGACATAGCAGCACGATTTGTGGAAAACAGAGAATGTCATTATAGGTCTTATGTTCTCGTTTTGTCCATTTTTAAGGTTGTTTCCATCTGTAAATCCATGAATTGTGAAATGGTATTACAAGTGCTCATAATAACCCTCCGGTTTACATAAACATGTATGTAAAGTATAAACATACTCCTTATTATGATTAATATGATGTGTTAACTGCTCTTTTAAATTTTAGCAATTATTAATTGGATAGAAATTTGCAAACCACATTTGGGGTTGATGAGGTCCAATGAACACATTCTCATAGAACTTACATAACGTATTTTGAGTATTTTATGGGCCTTCCTTCATCAACCCCAACCCAAAGTTGCTTTGCCAGTTAATTAATTCTCTTTGCAAAAGACAGATGACGTGTTATCAGCCTTCTGACCATTTCAGCAGGCGGCAATTGAGCTGGGCATTTAACGCTGATTCCTGAAGGAGGTGATGTCAGAGCCAGGGTTAGCACACAAAGGTCCCCAGTCCTCAAGCCTGTGTCACTCCACACCTCTCAGCCAAAGCCCAATTGTTTCTGGGGCCAAATTACACACAGCAGTGCTCTCATTTGTTATTTAAAGATTTCAGGGATGTGAGGCATGATTATATATAAGTTCTGAGAAACATAAAAGGATATGGAAACGACTCGGGGAGACTTCAGTGAAAAATATATGCTGCCATTATTCAAGTTTCTATCCTTATCATCGAGAAAAATACATGCTGAATTTGGAGGTAATAATACCCCACAAGTGAAGTCACACTGTTGGAATGATGAAAGACATGTGTAAACTGGGGACCACTGTTACAGGATGACACGTATTTCCTACTATTTGTGAATACCCATGCCCTCATGATAGGGCCATTCTCTTGCCAGTTACTGAGGCTAAGATTTAATTCTTAGCTGCCTTCCTAATTACTTCACGGATTCCAGACTGTGTAAAAATAATCAGATAGCATCTACTAGTCAGGCAATTGATTTGGGCCAATTTCACATCCATTCGTAGTCACATTTATAGACTAGAGACTTCCTTCCAGGTCTGTGCTCACACAGAAGCTGAGAGTCTATGGTACTGGAGAGTCAGAAAACGTAAATCCCTCCCAGAGGTCTTATTTTTTTCATTGTTTGTTTGTTTTCACCCTGGTCAGTGGAAGTGATTCACCCTGGAAGTGTTAGCCTACCTACATAAAGCCTATGGGAAAGCATTAATATTACCTGGGAGCGTCCACATAAACCAAATTTCAGACACCACCTAGAGCCTCCTGAATCAGCACCTGCATTTAAACAGAACTCCAATGATTCATCTGCTTATTAAAGCTTGAGAAACTCTGTCTTAAAGAATTTCTGGGTCAAGACTACACTGTCTTAAAAAAAAAAAAATATATATATATATATATTTGATATATATATATCAAACACATTTAGGCAGAAGAGAGCAGTAGATATTATTCAGTAAGTTATGTGGGAGAATCACAGATCATAATCCTGGAAAGTAATATATTTTGCTCTGTGATTAAGAGCAATAATAACTCATCTATAAATAAACTGGTTTCTTTAGGGTCCTGAGTCTCACTGTCATTCTATGAGACTTTAGGGAACAGCTATGGTTTTTCTCTTTCAAGGGCTCCTTTCTCCCACAACTTCTTCCGATACAGAGCTTCTCTTTCCCTCTTTCCTTTCACTCACTTCATGTGGGAGAAGAGGAGCTGACCTCACCACGAGATAAAGAAAGATAATTGTGACAATGTTGTATTAGCTCCTGAATCCAGCCACTTCCAAAGACCACTTTGTGCTTTATGGTTGTCTATGACAAGAGAGTTCTCTTTTTTTCTTACCTAGTTTAAATTGAGTTTCTATAAATCACAAATGAAAAGTTCTGACAAATATAATAGCCTATCAATTTTACTTTTCTTATGCTTGTATTCACTAATACCTATGAGTCACTGGGCATTGGAGAAAAAGCTCCAATATGACAGTGAGAATTAAAAGAGAGAGACTTCTAAAGCTTTTCAAAATATTCAAAGTAATAAAAGGTAATGTTAATAACCATATGCTATACAAAACAGAAAAGCAGAAATACAAGACAGTACAAGAAAAAGTAATTAAAATGTCCTAACCAAAATAAACATATTAATGTTATAAGTGTTGGAAGACAAAGTCAAGAAAAAGCTCTCAGATAATAAAATAAAAAGGTAAAGCAAGAAAAATTGGAGAATTTTCAGAAATTGGATAATTAATTCAGGAGTTTTACCTTTTTGTTAAGAGTAGTTTCAAAAAGAGAAAAGAAAAGAAAGAGCTAAAAACTATCAAATATTACAAGAAATTTTCCAAAATCTGAAGGACATGCATTTCAAATCATATAAGTTCACTGAAAGCCCAGAACAATGAATGAAAAAAAAAGTATCAAAGTACATCATTATGAAATTTTAGGACATCATGGATAAAGAGAAAATCATAAAAGGTTTCATGTAGAAAAAGTAATTGGGACCAGACTCTCATAAAAACTACTAACAACAACAAAATCCAGAAGATGATAAAGCTGTATTTTCAAAATTCTAAGGTAAAATTATTTTTAGCTCAGAGACCTGGTCATATTAACAATCAATATTTTTAGACATGCAAGGAATAATGATAATAATTTCAATGCACCTTTTCCTAGAAAGCTCCTGAAGGATATGATACAGAATGTAGGAAAGTTGTCTTTATGAAATTCAAGATACGGGGATTGTAACACGGGAGGGTAGGAAACAATGTCCCAGAATGGCAGGTGACTTTCTGACAGAAGGAGAAAGTGAAAGACTAGATTAGAATAAGTTGGAGAGATGTCAAAGGAGGGTACCTGGGGGGAAACATTTAACTATATATTATTTGATGTTTTGTTATGCAGATATATTTTTAATGTTGCAACAGAACTAGTTGATGATTTAGAAAAAAAATAACAACAGATTCATAGAAAACAAAACAAATACTTGAGAAATTTTTTAACTACGGAAAAAAATGTACCCTAAAACAAAAGAAGTCACAGTACATTACTTGGCTCTGCAATATATAATATTTACAAGGTAATAATATTATAACTACTAATCACTGATTTAACAAAAAAAAAATGTGACAGAGGACTGTAAGGGGACAATGGGAGCAGGAAGATTAGAATAATGAAGAAATATAAATGTTAAGCTTTTTTATTAAAAAGCTAATATACAATACCCAAACGTTGGTACTTCAGGAAATAGCAGTGAATTTAAAGTTTTAAATATATTTCAAAAGTTAGGCAGCCTGGAGGGAGAATAGAGAGAAACTTTTTTTAAAAGCAGCAAGACAGAGAAAATATTATCTGAGTTTAGAGATGGGGAGAGACCTGTTGTGAGCGGTGTGGCCTCTGCACAGGTCCCCAGCAGAATCCTGGAAGAAGCCTCGTCTTCAGAGGGAGAGCCACCTAGAGATGTGGTGACAAGAACAGATGCTACCTCCATGGCACAAAAGCCATAGGATTTCAAGGAACCCCAGTAGACTTGAGCTATGAGGATTTCAGAAAGGGCAAAACAAAGAGCACTGTATGTGACCAAACTCTGTACAGAAATAAAGAGAGCGAAACTACCAGGGTAGAGTAACGTAAGCGATCGTAGAGTTTGTTTAATGAGAGAGTCAGAAGAAGCAATAAATAAAAATGTGACAGCCTTTTGAACATGGGTGAAAACTGAGAATTCAAAGAAACTGACAAAAAAGAAAGGGAAAGAATAACAAAGGAACGAAGATAGTATTGCTGCTTGAAAATTGTGAAGGTCTGCACTACATGCGACATTCCAGGTAAATGAGTATCATGTCTTCAGAATTAAATCCCAAGATTGTCATTTACTGTGACTCTGAGCAATTCAATTAACCTTTCATGTCTCAGTTGACAATCTGCAAAATACGGATAATATCTACTTCAAGTGTTTATAAGAACATAACTTTTAAATTATTTTAATAGAGGAGAGCACTTAGGAAATAGTAAATTTCCAAGGCAAAAAAATTCCAATGCAAAAAGGGAATCTCCCCAAAAGAATCCTGAAGAATGAGAAGAGTTTAGTGAGGTGAGAGCAGACAGGTAAAGAAGAAGCTCGTGGTCTTGCTATCAGTCTTTTCTGAGAAGAATATGTCAAAAGCCATCCTCTGTTTGAACATCCCTAGTCCGATCCATTCGGACTTGATTCTGGCATGTGTGACTGACAAGAACAACACCCTTTTACCATAATCTAGGAATTTAAAACAAATTCTCAAGATTTAAAATTATTTTTAATAATTTAATTTGAGCAAAGGTGAGTCTTTACGTAACAGAAAAATCTAGAAACAAAATAATAGAAATACAATTTTAGAGAAAATAGCAAGTATGTGTCAGAGAAGCTTTTTTTTTAAAATATTTTTTTTCTTTATTGATTTTAAAGAGAGAGGAAGGGAGAGGGAGATAAAAATATCGATGAGAGAGAACATCAATTGGCCACCTCCTGCATGCCCCCCACGGTGATCGGGCCCACAACCTGGGCATGTGCCCTGACCGGTAATCAAATCGGCGACCTCTTGGTGCATGGGTCAACGCTCAGCCACTGAGCCACACTGGCCGGGTTCAGAGAAGCTTTTAAGTGATTTGTAGCAAAAAGTCTCTTTTTCTCGTTATGAATTTTATTTTGTTTTGCAATGACTTGGTTTTCCTTACTGATTTTCATTGTTGTTGCTATATATTTGAAACTTCTGATTTTCTACTTTATTAGTCCCTCACTGCATTGTACTAAAGTGGTTTAGAATGTGAGAATAAGAAACAAATATTTCACATGGTAGTGCAACTAACTACTGATATCTAATTCCCATAGTGTAAAGGGGGTCAGAAACAGTAACCCCTCTGCATTTTCACGGCTGTTTTTACCTAGTTTGAATGATAATATTTATCAAAAAGTGTTTAGTTTTTCAGACAGTTAGCAGGAAAAAAACATTTAAGATCATAAATCGAATTCAGTTGAGGTAATTTTCCAAAGAGAAAACCAAAAAGTTTCCTTTTTTGTTTATTCTTTGCTTTTTTCTTTGTTTTTTTTGTCAATCCTTAAGTCATCACTGGAATATACCCCCTCCCTCTCTCAAATCCTTAGACTCTGAGATTTGCTTTATGATTCTACAGCATCACACAGCACCAGTAAAATCATGTAAACTGAATATAGAGTATTACCTAAAACCGTCATCTGATAAAAAAATAAAATAAGTAAAATGGTAAGCTGAAAGATACTACATGCAACAGTTTGAATAAATATTTATATTGCATGTATAGCCACATTTTTTTTTCTTACCTTTGGGGATTTTTTTTTTTTAATTCTAAGAAGAAGAAAAAGCCTGACATTATCTAAGAGACTTTGTTGGACACAATGAATGGGTTGCATTTAGGGAAAACTGGCATTTGTTGTCTTGAATTTCCCATGAAATGACAGATTCTCCCCTAGAAATCCCCTTTTAATGCTATTACCATTTATTTACTCTGCCAAGGGTTTCAAGTTCATTTTTAGGCTGAAATCCTAGACTAATGCTACCCTTAGTTTTGTATTTACAAATGAAATTCAACTAATATACGTTTTTTTAAAAACGATTGAAAAAAAAATGCTAACAATAAGTAGATCCTACACTACTTCTCAAATTGCATAAAATCTAGGATTTGGAAACGTGTAATAAATACAATGAAGACAAAAATGTAAAGACGTTCTATATATCAAATTTACCATTCAAACCGCCTACCCTATGACTGCTCAGTAACATGTAATTTACATAACATTATCAGAAGCTGAGTGATATTTCTAGTGGATTTTTTTTCTTTTAAAGTGGCCTCTGCAATGCATGAAAACTAATCATCCAAGTTCCCACCAGAAATATAATTGCTTTTTGGTAGAGGGCTTAACAGATATTCTTGTCAAATAGGCAGTTGAGTTGGCGGACCAGAACTCTGAGTTCTATTTTTGATGCTTCCTGGGCTCCCTCCAAATCTTGCTTATTGAATACCTGATGGTTCTGTTGATTAACTGTTGAGAAAAAAACCCATAACTCTCAAAGAGAAAAAGCTAAAAGCAAATATGTTTCCACAGTTTGTAATGTGACAAAGCTTAACATAATGCAGATCAAAATTTAAGCACCTCAAATTAAGCTTTTTGTGATTTCCCACCTGCCTTGCTGTGCTTTCAATAGAAAATTCTAAAACTGTTAGGAATAGCAATTACTTGGAAAGACATTCACTGGGCAAACTTTCAATCATTTTTTTAATGCTACACCCCTTGAACAAGGAGATTTCAGAAATGCCATGACTGTCATTAGTTTTTTTAAAAAAAAAACATAATATGCAGTGCCCTTGAATTCCCTTCTGACAACCCACTGACAGGACACACCTCAAATGTGCTGGACACTCAGGGCACCCTGCCACCCAGAAGAACATTATTAACACACTCTTTCTCAGCAGTCAATTATACTGAGAACTTTTCACAAAATGACTGGAATCCATATTTTGATCTAGACAGATATTGGCTAGTGTCTTCAGACTATGCCAATAGCAGGTTGTGTCCTTAAAGTGTTTTTCTGTTGGTTGTTGTTGAAATATAATTCATATATCATACAATTCACTCTCTTATAGTCTAAAAGTCAGTGGATCTTATTATTTTTATGAAGTTGTTCAATCATCACTAAAATCTAATTTCAGAACATTTTCATCACCCTAAAAAGAAATCCCTGTAAGCATTAGCGGTCTTTATTCATCCCTGCCCTTCCTCCCCTCACGCCCCAGCAGCCCCTGTAAACCACTAGCCTACTTTCTGTTTTTATGAATGTGTGTGTTTTAGGCATTTCCTAGAAAAGAAATCACATAATATGTAGCCTTTTGATTGGTGTCCTTCACTCAGTATAATGTTTTCAAGATTCATCTATGTTATAACATTTATCAGTACTTTTATTTGTTTTCATGGCTAAATAATATTTCATTATATGGATAAACCACATTTTATTTATCTGTTATTCAGTTAATGGACAATTGGGTCATTTCCACTTCTTGGCTATTATGAATAATGCTGTTACAAACATGTATGTAACATGTTTTTATGTAGACATATATTTTCAGCTAGCTAAGGTATATATCTAAAAGTGAAATGACTGGGTCACAGAGTAACTTTATGTTTAACATTTTCTTGATTGCCAGATGGTTTTACAAAGCAAGTGCACCATTTTACATCCTCACTAGCAACATGTAAGGGCTTCAGTCTGTCCATACCCTTGCCAATACTTGTTATCATGTTAAGTATATTTTCATGTGATAATTGGCCACCCGTATATCTTCACTGAAAATACGTCTATTCAGTTACTTTGACCATTTTTAATTGGGTTATTTATCTTTTTATTGTTCAGTTATAGGAATTCTTTATTCTAGATACAAGCCCTGTATTGGTATGTGATTTTTAACTATTTCCTCCCATTCTCTGGCCATCTTTTGACTTTCTTGATAATGTTCACTGAGGCACAAAACTTTTAATTTTGATGAAGTCCAGTTGATCTATTTTTTTTTTCTTTTCCTGCTTGTGTGTTTGGTATCATATCTAAGAAGCCATTACTTAATCCAGAGAGATATTTATGTCTATGTTTACTTCTAAAAGTTTTATAATTTTAACTCTTACATTTAGGTCTTTGACTCATTTTAGAGTTAATTTTTGTATATAGTATAGGGTAGAGGTCCAGCTTCATATTTTGTTGCAGTAATATTTGTTGAAAATAATATTTTTTCATTGAATTGTCTTGGCACCCTCGTCAAAAATCAATTGACCATAAATATAAGAGTTTATTTCTGGGCTGTCAGTTCTGCTCCACTCATCTGTATGTCTGTCCTTACGCTAGTTCTACCTATTCTTAGTTACTGTGGCTTTGTAGTGAGTTTTGAGATCAAGAAGTGTGAATCTTCCAATTTTGTACATCTTTTTCAGGATTGTGTTAGCTGTGCTTAATCCTTTGCATTTTCATGTAAAGTTTAACATCTGCTTGTCAACTTACACCAAAAAAAGCGAAATAACCCAGTCAGAGAAAGACAAGTACCACATGATCTCACTCATGGAATCTAATGAACAAAATAAACTGATGAACAAAATAGAACCAGAGACATGCAAGAATGGAACAGACTGACAAATCTCAGAGGGAAGGGGTCAGGGTCGGGAAGAGATTAACCAAAGAACTTGCATGCATATATGCATAACCTATGAACACAGATAATAAGTGTGGTGAAGGCCTGAGGGGGCGGTGGGAGTCAATCGGGGGAAAGGGAGGACATCTATAATACTTCCAACAATAAAGATAAATTTAAAAATTTTTGAAAGCCCCTACCAGTTTGGCTCAGCTGTTAGAGTATCAGCCTGTGCAACAAAGAGTCTCAGTTCGATTCCCAGTCAAGGGCACATACCTGGGTTTCAGGTTCAATCCCTGGGCCCTGTTGGGGTCCTGTGGGAGGCAACCAATCGATGTGTCTCTCTCACATCAATGTTTCTTTTTCTCTCTCTCTCTCCCCCTCCCCCACCCTCCTTCCCTCCTTCCCTCTTTCCCTCCCTTCCACTCTTATCTAAAAAAATAAATGGAAAAATATCCTTGGGTAAGGATTAACAGAAAGAAGGAGGAGGAGGAGGAGGAGGAGGAGGAGGAGGAGGAGGCTAGGATTTTGATAACGATTGCATTAAATCTACAGATGAATTCCAGGATTATTTCTATCTTAGAGGTATTAAGTCTTCCGATCCATGAACATGGATCTTTCCATTTACTTAGGTCCTCTTTAATTTCTTAAATTGATGTTACAGATTCTTGATGTATACTTCTCACACATGTTTATTAGATTTATTCCTAAATACTTTATTCTTTTTTATGCTATTGTAAAGAGAATTGTTTCATAATTTTATTTTCATGTCATTCACAGCTAGTATAGAAAAATACTAATATTTTCTGTATTTAATCTTGCACCCTACAACTTCCTTGTACTCACTTTTTAGCCTGAACAGTTTTCTTGTGAGTAGTTTCAGCCAAGATTTTCTGGATGAAGATAAGTCACCTGTGAACAAAGATAGCTTTACTTCTTTTCTAATCAGAATGAGTTTTATTACTTTTTCTTATCTAATTTATCTGGCTAGAAAGTCAGGTAAAATATTGCATAAAAGTGTTCAAAGTAAATATCCCTGTCTGGTTCCTGACCTCAGGAGAAATCCTTTAGTCTTTCACCATTAAAGATGATTTTAACTATGGACTTCGTATAGATGCCCTCTATTATTTGAGGAAGTTTCCTTCAAGGCCTAGTTTTAAAATCGTTACTTCATGAAAGGGTGTTGAATTTTGTCAAATAATTTTTCTGCATCTATTGAGATGACCATGTGGATTCTGTCCTTAATTCTACACCATAATAGGTGTACTACATAAATCGATTTTCATAAAGTCAAACAACTTTGCATTCCTGGGATAAATGCCACTTGATAAAGGTATATAACTTTTAAAATATGTTGTTAGTGTGTTGAAGGTCTGGGGGGTGGGGGGTGGGGGGTGGGGGCCTGGGATCAGGGTAGAGGAGGTCAATGGGAGAAAAAAGGAAATATCTTTAATACCTTCAACAATAAAGATGAAATATATATATATATATATATATATATATATATATATATATATATATATATGGCCAGTATTTTGTTAAGGATTTTTGCATCTATATTCATAAAAGATATTGATCTGTAGTTTTCTTGGCAAGTGTTTTTCTGCTTTGGGTATAAAAATAATACTAACTTCACAGAATGAATAGGGAACTGTCACCTCTGTTTCTGTTATTTGGAAGTTTGTTAAGAACTGTTTGATAGAATTCACCAGTGAAGTCATCTGAGCCAGGGGTTTTTTTATGGGAAGGTTTTGTTATTGTTGTTATTTTTTAATTACTAATTAAATATCTTCACTTGTAATAGGTCTATTCATACTTTCTATATCAGTTTTAGTAGCTTATGTCTTCCTGGAAATTTGTCCCTTCTTCTAAATTATCTAGTTTTAGGCATACACTTGTTCATGATATTAGTATTCCCTTAGACACTTTTTATTTCTTTCATTCTTTATTTTAGTAATTTGAGCCTTTTCTCTTTTTCTTGCCAGTCTAATCAAAGGTTTAGCCATTTTTTAAAATCTCAAAAACAAAACAAATTTTAGTCATGCTTTCTGTATGTTTTTCTATTATTTATTTCATTTTCTTTAGTATTTCCTTCTTTCTGCTTACCTTGGGTTTCTTTTTTATTTTTTTAGTTTTAAATGGTGAAAGTTTAGGTTATTGAAATGAGATCTTTCTTTTTTAATGTAGGCAGTTACAGCTATAAATTTCTCTTTAATCACTGCTTTCCTTGCATCCTCTAAGTTTAGTATATTGTCTTTCATTCTCATTAATTTCAATGAATTTTCTGATTTCCCTTGTGATTTCTTTGACCCACTGGTTATTTAGAAGTATGTTCTTTAATTTTCACATATTGACAAATTTCCTGCTCTTACTGATTTCTAAATTTAATCTATTGCGATTGGTGAACATATTATGTATGACTTCAATCCTTCCAAATGTATTGAAACTTGTTTATGATCTATGATACAGTCTTTCCTGGAGAATGTTCCATTTAGACTTGCCATTGTTAAATGACTGTTCTATAGATGTTTGGTACATTTGGTTGATTTACACTGTTATTCAAGTCAGTTTATAGTGCTATTCAAGTCCTTAACACTCTGTCTGATTGTTCTTACCATTATTAAAAGTGGCATAATGAAGTACTGAATTAATATTGTTGAGTTGAATATTTCTCCCTTCGATTCTGTCAGTTTTTATTTCATTTATTTGGGGGTTTTCTATTAAATGAATAAATGTTTGTAACTATGATAGCTTCTTGATGGTAGACCCTTTCATCATTATATATTATTTTTCTTGGTTTCCAGTTATAGTTTTTGTCTTAGGGTCTATTTTGTCTGATATCAGAATATCCACTTTAGCTTTCTTTTGGTTACTATTTTTATGGTATATCTTTTTCATACTTTTATTTTCAACCTGTTTTTGTCTTTGAATCTAAAGTATGTCTCTTATAGACAGTAGAGTCCCTTGTCATATTGTACACTTACATACATTCTGAGTTTTCATACTGGTTCACCTGAGGATTAATGCCAACTTATGTTCAATAGTTCATCAAAATGTTGATCCTTTATGAATACATCCCCTCTCCCCACTTTGTGTTATTATTAAATTTATAAATATTGTTTTTATACAGTTATTTTAAAAACAAGATGGGAAAAGAAAAGAGTCACAACAAAAAACACTTTTATACTCTTTAATATTTACCTGTGTAGTTACATTTACTGATACTCTTTATTTCTTCATGTGAATTTGAGTTACTGTGTAGGATCCTTTCATTTCAGCATGAAAGACTCTCTTTAATACTTCATGTAGTATAGGTGTGCTGGTGACTAATTCTCTCTATTTTTGCTTATCTAGGAATATTTTGATTTCTCACTTATTTTGAAGGATAGTTTTGCAAGACACAGATTCTTGGTTGACACTCTTTGATTACTTTGAATATGGCACCCCACTGCCTTCAGGCCTCCATGGTTTATTGAGAAATCAGCTGTCAATCTTATTACAGCTCCTTTGTACATAATGAGTCACTTCCCTGTTATGGCTTCAAGATTTCCTTTTTGTCCTTGTCTTTCTATGATTTGATTATATTGTGTCTAGGTATGAATCTTTTTTAGCTTAATCTACTTGGAGTTTGTTGAATTTTTTGGATGGATATACTAAACCTTTTTCATCAAATTTGGGAATTTTTTCAACCATTATTACTTCAAATACATTTTTTTCTCCTTTGTCTCTCTTTTCTTCTTCCATGACACAAATATTCATTATGTAGGTACACTTAATGATATCTTAAAGATATGTGAGACTGTGTTCATTTTCCTTCATTCTGTTTCTTTCTGTCTCCTCCGACAGATAATTACAATTGTTCTATCTTCAAGTTGACTGATTCTTTCTTCAGCCTGATCAAAAAAATAGTTAAGTGGCTATAGTAATTTTTTTTTAATTTCAGTTATTGTACATCAGAATTTCTATTTAATTATTTTGTATAATTTCTCTTTATTCATATTTTCTATTTGGTGAGAAATCATTCTCATACTTTCTTTTAATATTTTTTAGACATGGTTTCCCTTCGTTCTTTGGATATATTTTAAATAGCTGGATGAAAATCTTTATCTAATATTTCCAATGCCTGGGTTCCCTCAGTGAAAATTTAAATTGACTTTTTTTTCCTGTATATGAGTCATACCTTCTTTATTTGTCTCTGTCTCTGACTCTAATTAAATATTTAAATAATATAATATAGCAACTGTGGATATCAGATTCCAGTTTCTCTGTGGAATTTGTTGTGACTGTTGTTGATGCCACTTTCAGTTTGTTTAGTGACTTTCTTGAATTAATTCTATAAGGTCAATATTCTTTGTCATGGGTTGCAACTGAAGTCTGTTTAGTTAGCTTGGCTAGTTAATGACTGGACAGATATTTCTCTAAAACCTGGGCATGTGCCCTGACTGAGAATCAAACTGGCAACCTCTTGGTGCCTGGGTCAACGCTCAACTACTGAGCCACACAAGCCAGGCCTCTAAATTCCTTAAAGTCTTTACTGAGTAGCCCTGTGTATATGTTGGGGCATGCCTTCAATCCACAGGCATTCATTACTTTGCTTTAGTCTTCACTTCATATTTTCATGGATCCTCAAGGTCAGCTAGAGGTGAAAGCTTAAGGCCTTCTCAGGTCTTTCCTGGGCATGCACATAACCTTATACATGTATATGGCCTTCTAGATCCCCAGGAATATGCCATAGCTTTTAAAACTCTCTGTGACATCTCATTCCTCAGCTTTTCCTTTTAAATTTTTTTATCGGTTTGTGTTTTGCCCCGGCTGTTATCACCACCTCAGGCAACTGTGATAATACAAGTTGGAACTGACTATTCTTGATAAATGCTCCTTAGAAAAAGGTGGTTTGTCTGAGTTAGGTCAAATAAAGACAAATCCTAAAAGAGGAAATTCTTTAGGGAGCTGCCAGACAGGTCAAGTAATGACAGTTATAAGGGAATTGGGCTTTGGAAGAGCTCCAATCCCTCCTCCAGAGTTTTGCTTCTTCTTCCACAGGCTTCTAGGCTGAGGGTTTTCACCATGACTATAATACTATTGGTTTTTAAGGCTACCACATGACTAGGAAGAAGGAAATGAGCCTAAGGCAATTTAAAATGCCATAAAACTCACTGTTCTTACTGAGATTCAACCAGTTTTCTTAAACACTCCTGAGATTGTTGCAAGCCTTTGGTTAATTTCCAGAGTTATGAAAAAGTTGACCATGACGATTTTTTAATCACTGTTCTTATAGTTTTTATATAGGAGAGGATTTTCATAGGTCCTTACTCTGCCATTCCTGGTGGTATCACTCTAAAGTGTCTTTATTAGTGGTCGGTTTATCAAATATAACCATCTTGGAGTAAAATATATTTAAAAGAGCTAAAAGAGCTATTGAAATATACACAATTTAGTACATGAACAAAAACTGCAAAAGAGTATGGAAAAAATTTTAAGTTTAATTATTAGAAATTTAGAATTCTGGAAGATTTTTTAGTGTTTTGTTAAAGATATAATTTACATATAATAAAGTGTACAAATATTAATGTACAGATTGATGAATTGTGTATAAATACACAGCTATGTAATTACCACTTAAATCAAAATGTATAACATTTCTATCACCCCAAAAGGTTACTACAACCCCCTTCCCTGTCTATACTCTTCCCCTAGAGGTAACCATATTGTGACTTTATCACAATTATCACCATAGATTACTTTGGCCTATTCTTGAACTTTATAAAATAAAATCCTATAGATTTTTGTGTCTGACTTCTTGCATTCAGCATAATGTTTTAAGAGTGATCCATGTTGTTGCATATATAAGGAGTTCATTATTTTTCTAGCGCTTTTAGAATATACCATTGTTTGATTATTTATTCTTTTATTGATGAACACTTGTGGTGCTTCCATTTGGGGACTAAAGATGCTATGAACATCCTTGTACTGTCTTTTGGTGGGCATATGCATTCATTCTTGGGTATATACCTAGAAGTGGAATTGGTGGATTATTAGGCAGACATATGTTTAGCTTTAATAGGTACTGCCAAACAGTTATCCCAAGAGGTTAAATCAACATATACTCCCACCAGCAGTGTATAAAGCTTCTGGTGGATGTGCATGAGTATCTCGCTGGGGTTTTAACGTGCATTTCCTTATGAGAAATGACCTTGAGTACTTTTTCATATGCTTATTGGCTTTTTTAATTTCTCCTTTGACCTCTATTTTTACTATAAAATTTTTAATTTTACAAACATTTATTGAGACTCTGCTATCTAACTGAGATATAGTTATTAAATACTCTGCTCTCAAAGAACTCACTACCTAAAGAGGGGTGTGTGTACAAATAACCAAATGGTTAGAATCCAGGGTGATAAGTGTAATGATATAGGCAAACAGAAGAGAGACATGTAGACTGAGAAAGTCTTCTTAAAGAAATTAACTCGTAAACTAAGACTTAAAAGATAGAAAGGAGTTAGCCAGATAGACAAGTTGTGGGAGAACAGAGTAGGAAAGAACATTTCAGGAAAAGAGACCCAGAAATAGATGGGAAAGTCTTCCAGCTTTTGGATTATTTTAGTTCCTTGATTTTTTAAAAGTGTTTTCAATTAAAAATTTAAAAAAATAAAAAGTTCCCAAAATGAGGGCATGAAAACTAAATCTGGAAGAACATTCATCCAATGCCAGAAATTTTATTAAAGGGTACCAATTTAGGAGTTGATGATGAACTAGTACAGTCAGATCCCAAGGGGGATCCCCATTCAGCTCTATCATAGTTAATCATGGAGGAACTATCCTAGCTCTGCAAAGGATTCCAGTTGATTACAGTTCCACAGAGATAGAAAATAGAGAAAGCAATTTGATACACCTAAAGAAAGAAAAGGAATAATCTTTCACTTTAGGATTTTACCAATGTTATGTGTTACCATTATTATAACTGATATTATTATTATAGCAGTTACCTTATGGTGTGTTTGCCGTGTACCAGGAAGTATGTGACATACTCTAGATGTGGCCGTATAAAGTGGGTACTCTCTTAATCCCCCCATTTTACAGATTATGAAACTGAAGTCATAAGAAACTTGTTCAATGTCACACAATTAGAAAGGAGAGATGGAATTTGAATGCCAGTCTGATTCCAGAGCCCATATTTTGATATTAAAATATTTTGAATTACAACTGGATGTCCTTTAGTAAAAGAGCATTATTTTTCTCATTCCAATTCTTTGACCCCTGGAACAAGAGAGTTATTTACATCTTTGTGGCAGAAATATTGCATTTCTAGCCAGACTGTTTATTGCACATATTTCACACTCCTGTTCTGATCCTCGGATATAATTATCACCTTACAAATCCCACCTAAATGATGTCTCTATCTGCTCTCACCTAAATTTCTTCTTCAATCTCCTATTGGTTTTAGTTGATGTGATTATTATATTCTTCGAACATGCTCTTAGGCCTACTGCTATATTAATAAGGATATTATAAATAATTAACATGACCTACTGTTTTGGTGGTTTGTATTTCTTTTGACATTTTAATACCCTAGGCAAATCATAAAAGAGGTATTTGGCATAAGTGGATATATAACACTTTAAGAATAAAAAATAAATAAGAATATTAATACTTATGATATTAAGCTTACGGTTCTTGGCTCCATGTCCCACTTCCTCCCAGCCAAAAACAAGAGGAGAGGAGAGGGGAGGGGAGAGGGAAGGGAAAGGAGAAGAGAAATGAAGTTAGTTTCTCAACTGTATTTAGATAATTAAGAGCATTTTTATATCAGAATGTCTATCTGTACAATTAGTCATATTTCTCAATTGGGTTGTTATTTCAGCATCTATTAAGAAGAGGAAGAGAGGGAGAAAACCTGAGTTTAGGTGAGTTTAACTCCTATAAGATTAAAAAACTAACCAGGAATTTGGGAAGAGTTCACCTTACACTGAAATCTTAAAATAAGAATGTTCAGGGAACATGTGAGGCCTTTAAATGAATTTTAATTTAATCTCTTTAGATGTTAATGGATTTTGTGGGCAACACTGTTTTCTAAATGTCAGGGAATATGGGTTTCTGTAAGCACTAGTACTAGGGAAAAAACATATTAAATTTGGCTTTTAAGGTGAGCTTGGATGAGAACAAATGGGAAGTTTAAGGTCACAAATCGTGTTTAGATAAACGACACAACACAGTGACTACTCTAGCCTTAATATGTATTAGAAGGCAATGTCACCAAGTGCACACACTTGGTAAACATAAACTGAGCATGCTTAGCACCTTAATTCTCTTAGCATTTATTCATTTTAAAAGGTGACATGAATATACCTTATTTGTTCCATTTTTCTTCATTAGATCACATTATTATTACACATTATAATGTTAACATGATAAATACTGCACCTAGATATTTTCATTACAAATAAACTCTAAAGTCTGATTAAACCAAAGTGTGTGATGTACAAAAAAATGGCAGTGATATAAGGGAAACATAGATAAAGGTAGGGGGGAAGAAAAGAATTATTTCATTGGTATCAGAATTTAGAGAACTGAATGTATAGCATGGTTTAACAATTTTCTCTCAAACATGGCATTCAAGTTTCCTAGGGAATATATAAAAATGAATTTGATTTTAATTACATGGTTACATTTTTACCTTTTTATGCATATGGAAAGAAAAAAAAAGAACTTTCATTTTTTTAGAAAAACACCATAGAGTATATTCATTTAAATTCTACTTAGTTTAAGGCTTTAAGGTATTAAGAAAAAGAATGTGTATTGAAGATATTGAGAATTTATTTCTTTAAACAAACAGACAAAAAGAAAACCCAGTTAAAAAAACAACAACACCTGGATCAGGGCAAAGTCAGAAAGGAGAGAGTTAGAGGGTAGACTCTTAGAGAACAGATTATTTGAGTGATGTGTGAAAAATAAGTGATCAGAGCAAAAGCGACTACCAGACCGAGAACATCTGGATTGGAAAGCATGGCCAACAGTTTTCCTTAGTACGGAAGATGCTCAGAGCAATTAGTCTTCAAGAAAAATAGGGAAATGTTCATCAGGTAATTAGTAACTTTAGATAATTAACATTTAGGTTAAATGCTTGGCCTCTGGAACCAGACAATCTTGATTCAAATCACGGATGTACCATATTACAGCTGAGCACCTTAACCTCTGCGGGCCTCAGTTTTCCTAATCTATAAACAGAGATAGAAATTGTGTCTCTTTCACAGGACTCTGGTGAGGAGTAAATCGGTATATGCCTAACATATGCTATGTGCTATCCACATATTTGCTATTATTTTTTTTTCACACAAAATAGTGAGGCTTTGGGAAAAAGAAAAATGTCTAAAACAGATGGGCATGTAACAAAGAAGAGAACTAAACACAAGCAAGGTTTTAGATCAGCTGAACTTATTAACAGATAGGCAGTGATAAAAATATTCAACGGAAATTCCAAGTTTTATGTTGCTTTCCAACTTTCAGAGGTAAAATGAAAGGTAAATGTGTTTCAGTATCCTTAAACAATATCTTAGTTGACAAGTTTGAATGACCGACTTGGTGGCACATTTTAGATGGTATCTAATGACAACACGAGTCCTGGTAGTTGAGTGGGGTTAGGTGGCAGGCCTCCCCGTGGTCTGTCTGGGTCTGCTGATTTGCATGTGAACCAAGGAGGCTGCTGGGAAAGGCACTTGACTTCAGAACACAGTTTCAATGCAGACCGATACAGATGTGTTCCATGTGTATATATGAAACACAGATGTGTGCATGCATTCGTCTGACTGACTACAGGAAACCTGAAGAAAGCCAAATTTCAGTCAAGTGTGATGGGGCCCCTGAGAGAGAATTCATGTTGAGGGCAGAAACATCACAGTGCACCTGATGTTACAAGGAGTTAGTAAATTCAAGAGCAGTGGTTCAGCGTTCCTGGAAATCCACGCTGTTGTGCCCACACCCTGGTGGCACATGGGTGGCCAGGGAGAAAGACTGTTACGTTGATCCAATGAAAAAATATTTCACTAAATTCTGTTCCACTTTTGGACACAAGCATAGCTCAGAGAGAGGGGAGGTGGGATTTTTTTTTTCTCTTTCATTTCAAGGGACTGTCATGTTGTCATTAGGTTCTAGAGCAGGGCTGTTCAACAGAGCCTTCTGCAGTGATGGAGACGTTCTCATCTGTGCTGTCCGCGATGGTCGCCACCAGAACATGTCACTAATTAGCATGTGAAATATGTCTAGTGTGACTGAGGAAATAATTTTTAATTTCAATTAATTTAAATTTAAACAGTCATGTGTGGCTAGTGTCTACTGCACCAGACAGCAGAGACCAAAAGCATCACTGGCCAGCAGCAAAGTGCCTGCGAAGCCTCAGTATCACCGAGATAAAGCAACTCAGTTGCCCAGTGGTTAAGAATATGGGACGTGGAATCAACTGTCTGATTTCTATCCTGGTTCTACGTCGTATTAACAAGGTAAAACTTTACCCTGGGAGACATATGGGACTTCCACGTATGCTTGAGATGTATTAGAAATCTGGAAAAAAAAAAAAAAAAACCACACGCTCCAACAATTACTAAAACAAAACAAAAAATACTGGGCAATCTGAAAATTCATAACTTTTCTGGAATTCATCAGAGAGCTGAGACTTCAGGGCAACAAACTAACTAGAAATTTAAGGAAAGAAGAGTCAGGATACCAACACTTGTTTACCTAAAGCAGATGCAGCCAGACACTGGAAAGAACTCAAAAAAAAAAAAAAAAAAAAAGACATTCGACATATTGGTAAAGACCAAGTATGGGCTCATGGGAGAATATAGACTCCTGGGGACTCCAGATATAAAGGAATTTTACATCCACAGACCTCACTAAGAGATTGGAAAGAATCTGCAGAACAAATTCCTTGTGGTGCAGGCGAGAGGAGGCGAACAGCAGTCACTCAGATTCTTTTCCCCAGGCTCCTCTACAGAACCAAAGCCTTCGATTGCTATGGAAAGAGCAATAAACACTGTCACCCTTAGGACCCCGGTGAAAACCCATTTCCACTATGTGAAGAAAACAAACAAAACACCTTTTATACATAGGGAAGGGACAGGAATACATGCTGGACCCAGACCTACAGTTAGGAATGGGGCAAGAATCTTAAGAAAGCCACACCTCTGAGACTCAGAGACACAGTACCTGCTTAAAACTGAGGCTTAATCACAGCAAGATAACGCCCCTCTCATGCACTCTCCCCAAACCAGGCTAACAAGTGTTCAATAACAAGTAGCCCTGGTGTTCTGCTGGAAGAGAGGCAGGAACATGAAAAGAGGACCTCCCTGAGACACAGTACAAAGGAAACACCTAACACTAAGAATGGAGCAAACACTAAGGAAAAACCATAGAGATCTATACTCTCTCCAAAGTTCCCTACCACAGTGTTACCTGTTCACTAATGCACCTGTATTGGCTTCCTTACCTTGCCTAAATCATGTCCTCTTTCCATTGTCAATGCTTTCTAGAATCACTTCCCAATGAATGACCTGTGCTAAAATCCTTGTCATAAGGTTGGATCCTGGAGTAATTCAAACTAAGTCACACTATAATTAGTGCCCGAGCAAATTTTAAACAGAATTTTGAACCTGGCTCCATATTATAATAATTGGGGGGATTGAAATACTGATGTTTAGACCCCACCCACAAAGACTTTGATTCAGTGGTCTGTGTGGAGCCAGATATCAGTTTAATTAAAATGCTCTCTAGATGATTCTATATAGAGAGGGTTGAGAACCTCTTCACTAAAGTGTATTTAAGGTAATGACACAGGCTCACTCTTCCAGTGGGCCATGAGTATCTTCATGGTAGGGATTTTGTTTTATTCATCTTTTTATCTCAGATTCTTAAACGGGTACCCAGTATGTATTCTTTAAATATCTGTTGAATGAAAAGCACCCATTCAGACATTTTTACTTTGGGGAAGAGCTCATGTAGTAATTTTCAAAGTGCATCCACACATTTTCTGATATTCCTCCCTTCAAGAAGTAGAGTTTAATTCTCCTCCCCTTGGGTGTGAGCTGGACTTAGAGACTCATTTCTAATGAACAGACTATGGTAGAAGTAACGGTATGTCACTTCTGACGTTAGGCTGTGACAGACTGCAGCTCTCATCTTGGGTGCCTGTGAATGAGCGCTCTGTCTCACTCTCTCCTTTCAGATGACTAGCTCTGGGGGAGTCATGTGGTGGGCAGCCCTAGGAGAGGCCCACATGGTAAGGAACTGAAGCCTCCTGCCAACAGCCCTGTGAGGGAGCATGGAAGTGAGTTCTTCAGCTCCAATCAAGTCTTCAGAGACCACAGCTCTGGCTGACAGCTGAACTGCAACCTCACAAAAGACCCTGAACCAGGATCGCCGGCTGTAACAACTCCCAGATTCCTGTCCACCAAAAAATGTGTGGGATATTAAACGTTTGTTGTTTTAAACTGTTAAATTTTGGAGTAATTTGCTATGCAGAAATTGAAAGTGAGTACTGCTCTTCACCACGTTATACCCAGCCAAGATTCTCTGGGCTCTGTAAGTTAGATGGCAATCCAGGTTCAAACTGGGAACGAGATGACCCAACCACAATCAGCAAACCTTTCTAGATAAAAGTAACACTAGCCCTGGCCGGTTTGGCTCAATGGTTAGAGCATCGCCCACGGACCAATGGGTCTCTGGTTTGATTCTGGTCGAGGGCACGTACCTCGGTTGCGGTTCGTCCCCGGCCCTGATTGGGTTGTGTGGGAGGCAACCAGTCGATGTGTCTCTCTCACATCGATGTTTCTCTCTCTCCCTCTCTCCCACTCTATCTGATGATAAAGAGAAAATTATCCTCGGGTGAGGATTAAAATAATAATAATAATAATAATAAGTAACACTAAAGTGGATATTTGTAGAAATATCACACCAGAATGAAGCTACCTATCCCACTGCGTTTCTCATCCTCAGGAGAGCCCATACCACGACCCTGTTAAGTTAGCCCAATACCATTTTTGTTGTAGTTCTGAGTCTGCCATGACAGACTTCTGTAGGCCACTGTGTCCTCATCACACACACAGCCTATTCAGCAAGGGCAGTTCTCTGCTACTCCATAGGACCACACACTATATATAGAGTACTTGCTTATTACTTACAGATTTTTTTTTCCTGACCGGGAATCAACCTGGCTACCTCTTGATGCAAGGGTTGGTGCTCAACCACTGAGCCATACCGGCTGGACCCTTGCTTATTACTTAAAGCTTAGTGAAAATGAAAGGCTTAATTCAACCAGGAAAAGCTTTAAACATCTAGGTTGCCTATTTTTGGTGGAAGACCTTTTTCTACACAGAGGTAGAGTCTAAGAAATTGTCTTAGGTCAGGTCTCCTAGAAGCAGATCCTGAGCCTGCAGGTGATTCATCAAGGAAGTTCTCTGAGCCTAAGGCAGTAAAGGAGTGGGAGAAGCGAGGCGGGGAAGAGGAAGAAGCCAAGCAAGGCTGAGGTTTCCTTTCTGATCAAGCCTGACACGCACCCTGATCCCAGGGGAAGAGTTCACCTAATGAGCAAGGAGGCTCCAGTGCCCGAGGGTAATCCCCAGGGCTAGGTTGAAGGTGCTAGCAGATAGTAGCAAATCCGGGAACAGCTGGGGAATGAGTGCACCAAGTGCTTCAAGCGCATCTGGATGGGGCCCCAACAGAGTTTTCTATAGAAACTAACTCTGGACACTAGTAACATCTTTCTTTGTAGAATTATCAGAACCAGCAAGTAAAAACACAGGACACCTGGTTAAATTTGAATTTCAGATCAACAATAAACATTTTTTTAGTAGAAGTATGACCTTACATCCTGTATTTTATTTGGAACTCTATCTTTAGGGTGTTTGTTTTGAAAAATTAAAGAAACTTCAATAGTCAGAACGGTTGTTTCTTAGGTTAGCAGGCACCCATATACCAACTCAACACACAAGAGTTGAACGCACACTCTTGTTGTGTTTATACAATGCTAAGTATCAAGATTAAAACCAGAGATATTCAAATATTCCACGGATCCATCCATCCCATAAACATTTACTGAGCACTAACCGCCAGGGAGAGTGCTTCACTCTGGGAAACAGTGAGCAAGGTCAGACTCTATGTCTGTTTTAATGGGGTTAATGATTCCAAAAGTCTAGATACACGACCATGTTTTAAACTTTCATGGACTCCTGGCATCCTGTAAGCATATTCTGGATCTGAAGGAAACACTGCTCGTGTGATCTACATTATTTTTCTTGACATGCTCATTTGCATTCATTTGGAACTGATGCACAGAAGAGGATATCACTGTTCCCATGTTGAACTCATTTGGTTCTATGTGTCTTTTGACCTATATGACGTAATCTAATTTTACCAGTTAAGTATATAAGTTAATGCCCAAGTGTAACAGAACTATCTCTGTGTAATTTGTTTTTTCAATCAGCTCCTCAAAAGCATGCCTCAAGTACATTATATTTTAATATAATAACTAATTTGTTAAGAGAATGACAGTCTTGTCGAAGGCAGTTTTCAACTAAAGTAGTTAAGAAAGGATCACAGGTGTTTTCAAAGTATTCGATTCTAGTATTTCACCTCATGAACAGATCGACACCACCTTCTCTACAGCTTTTTAAACCGTTCTCTGGTATCCCAGAGTGCACTGTCTTTATTTTTAGTTAGAAGCAATAGTATGAATTTCCTCAGAACTAACAGACTTGTGTTACGTTGTGAGTTTGAGTCCTCAATTCCCTAATTTCATTCTACAGTGAAGTACTGTTTAATTGCCAGTGCAGAGGACTCTGGATCCGCTGCAGGCCCATGTAGCTACAAGTGGGGGAAGGAATTATTATTTTGAAGTAGTTTTGCACACAAAATACAAAATATGGATGAACCTCACTGGGTCCCTCTATTTTGATTAACCTGAAAATTGCCCCAATGTTACTTAGCTTCTTTTCTAGATATAAAGGGAAAAAATCAGAGGAATAAACAACTGAGTCAACTTTAGCAGAAGAATAATCACAAATATCTACATAAGAAAACCTAATGGAGATTTTTAAATGCAGTTCTCCTGTTTCTGCATATGAGTTCTAAACCTCATTTCGTCCCTCAGAATATTTAAAGAGACAAAGTTTGGTAAAGGAAAATGTCACCTAAAAGAACTGGCAGTGCTCCAATGGAATATATATTCTGAGAAAAGTTTAGCAAAGGTTTTCTATGTAACATTTGTCAGAGTATAAGCAAAACTGAAAATGTCAATCAGCTTCCTGATTATTGAACTCAGACCGTTCAAGAAGCAATCCAGTAGTTCTAATGCCCCGATTATTTTTTTTTAAATTGATACTTCAGAGAGAGAGGAAGGGAGAGAGAGATAGAAACATCAATGTGAGAGAGAAACATGGATCGGCTGCCTCCTGCATGCTCCCAGTAGGGATCAAGCCTGCAACCTGGGCATATGCCCTCACCATGAATCGAACTGGGATCTCTCAGTCCATGGAGCGATGCTCAATCCACTGAGCCACACTGGCCAGGACAATACCCTGCCAATTTACTCCTTTGCAGTGAAACAGAGAATTCTATAGTCCTTGGCTGGTCACAGTCTATTGAGAGCCATCACTAGAAAAAATTCCAAGGAAATTATATTCTTATGTAGTTAAAATGAATATCTTTGAGCAATCAGTGAACAATTTTAAGATACTATTCAGAAAATTGCATAATATCCCAAAATGTATGCCAGGGGTTATTAGTTCCCAGGACTCTAATAGATATTACATGGGAAAAAAATGCTAAGGTCAAATGTTTAAAACAGGTGGAAAAAAAATTAGAAGAATCCACCCCCCCCCCATGGAATAAGGGTCTTTTAATACACTAATGTATACAGTAACCCTCCAAGGTGTACACTTTGAAGTTTCTTAATCTTTTTTTAAGCCCAGAACCTTTTTTCCACGGAGCATCTGAGATCATCACTGATGTTCAGAAAGCACTCCTGTCCGAGCTCCTCCACCTGCCCACCAAGAATATTTGAATGTTAAACAAAGGGTCCAAACCTGAACCAAAGGAGTAAACGCTGAGGGCTGGACTTCCCTAGGCAGACAAACAATAGATGGGGAAGATTTTGGTGCGTCGTTTCCATTTCCCAGGGCTTCTGGGGACACAACCAACACCATGAGCAGGGACAGCTCTGCTGGAACATAGAGAAAATTCTTAGACTGAGCTTTCGGAAGCAAAAGCTGCTGTTCAGACTTCGCTCTTATCTTCAAATTATAGTTTTTTTTCACATTGTAAGGAGCCACCTTTAATTTATTCTCTTCCAGGACTGACTTCATGTTCTAGGAACAAGAAGGAAAAGCTGTGAAACTATCATATGCAAATATACTCTTTAGAAAAGAGACTAGCTATTCTGCTGGAACGGCCACACCACAAGGTAAAATTCAAAATTTGCAACGTGTTCACTGCATCCAAAGCATATGCAAATGAATATTCCTGTGAGGTCAAGCCAGTCCGTCTCCTTCCCCGACATGTGTCCCGTGGACTAGGTCACTGCATTCTAGCCGCCCCAGTATAGTATGCTGTTACTCACACACTACATTGGACAAATTTGCTACATGGAATACTCCTTCCAAGGAGTAAGTTGTTTCTTACATAGTTAAGAAAACAGTAGCCTTTGTAAACTCTGTTTAGAAAAAAAATAAATAAATCAGATATATTCAATAACTGTTGTTGATTTGGGGGATAATATCCTCTCAACTAGTATGTGTTCAGTTTTCTTTTTTTAAGTTTATTATTTATCTGTCGGTCTCTGTGGATTTTTTCTTACTGAAGAGGAGAGGGAAAAAGTGCTGTCAATTTCAAAACAGTCTGCTATTGACACATTCGAAGGGGATTTAATTACTCTGGCATAAAAGCTAGGAAAGCAAAATAAGAGCATTTAATACAGACAGACTCTCAGCTATTCTAATTGCTTATGCGCTATAAGGGCTTTCAAATAATAAGTCCTTAAATAATAAATTGATATGGGAAAGAATAATGATACCCAGGTGCAAAACCTTAATCTGGGCTGCATACTCAATGGCATAATTACCTCTATTACCATATTCTACCCTCACATAAGGGTTTGAGTCATGGAAATTGGATAGAAATAAAAGACAAACTATGTTCGAATCAGAGGATCACACAATAGAGACCAGGTATCTAAATAGCTACTTGAAATATAAAAACAAGCTTCGGTTTTACACGAGACATTCCATTTAAACATGCCCCACACTTGGGCTAAGCCACAAAAGCACGAGTTCAGAAAATTCTCTCTTGAGAGGGTCAGTGTTCTTAGCCAAAAATCCTCACAGAAGGAACTCCTTTAATTTCCAAATAATAGCTCAAGCTACTCCATCAGAATTAGATTCTGTTGTTTTGAAAAAGACCCTCCTCTGTGCTACGCCACCCTCTCTACCAGGGGGGTTACTCACCACAGGCTGCTGAACGCACCCACGGTGTTCGTCCTCCATTCTGTGTATCCATACAGTCATGTACCTGAATGACTAACATAATGATCTATGCTAGATAATCATATTTCTGGAGTTCATATTCATCAATGCCAAAAGAGCGCACACTATTTGAGACAAAGATTCCATCTAGTGTCAACATCTCTTGGATGCGTCCTCTTTTTTTTCATTTTCATTATCAAGATTAAAGAAGAGGGTATCTCACCAGTCCACAATTCTGAAATAAGAAAGTTTCTGAAACTTTAAAGCTCTTTTCATAATTTATTTGGCAGCAAAACCTAACTCCGTTCCTCTATGTCACTGTAGAAATATTAATGTATTTGATTATATGATATTGTCCCAACTCTTCTGTGGATGTTACAAAATATACGGTGGGTATATTGTATCACCTTTCTAAAATTTTAACTATAATATAAAACTTACCTGAGAATGTCAGGAGAGGGATTCTAACCCTGCTATACATATTGACTGAACTGAAATTTGATTTACCTACCAGCACACATAAATGACTGAAAAGTGTGGCAACTCATGCATTACAAGCAGGGGAGGGGAACGTTCGGCCCGCGGGCCATATAAGGCCAGCGAAATCAATACCAGTTAGCATCACAGACCTCACCAAATTAGCCTGACCAAATAGAGCAGGCTAATTTTTAAGTTGATAATTTTGTATGGTCTGTGAACGATGTTATAAATATCCAAATGGTCCTCGGCAGAAAAAAGGTTCCCCACCCCTGACAGAGTTGCTGTGACCATCTGTCCCGTGATACATACCACATGGTCTGCATCTCACAGCTTGGGGTCTCTGGTATCACTGGTGGATCATTTAGACCCAGTAGATCACTCCATTACAAGTAATACTAACAAACATGAGCCTGACATTCTTCCATCATTCAACTGACGGAATTTTTTTAAAAAGTAAGCCCTTTATCAATGTCATTGTTGAATATTTCTGCTAGACTCTCAGGTAAAGAATTACTAAATATATATCTGCATTGAACATAACTGAACACAGAAATTCTAGACTGTTACCTCGGCTATGAGCCACCTAGAGTCAGAGTTTTTTCTTTTTACCTATATTCATCTAATAGTTGGCTTTTTTTTTTTTCACCTTGAAAATGTATAACTTCCATAATTTTTAAAAATTGCCATTATTTTAAATTTTAAAAATGGAATGCTACTATATTATTTCATCTTCTTTTATTATCTAGACATAGATATTATGCTTTGCTGACCTGTAGGGGCCCTTTTCAGATATGTCTGATTAATACGGACTTTTTTCCCTTCCTCTATTCTCACTACATTTGAAGTTCCTCTTCTTTGAAACCTGTATGATTTCCTTTGCAGCCCCTGCAGAGTATGCAACAGACGCCCTCTAGAACCACGAAGAGAAGAAAAGAGTCTTTCCCCGCATCATTCAAATGCTGTTTCAATATGACCAACACGGGCACAGAGGGAACAAACGCTCAGATAGGGTCAGAAACCTCTATCGTTGACGGCCAGGACAGAGCCATTTCAAAATACGCCAAGATGAAATGGAATAGCTCTACCCCTGTTCAAAGTGCCACTCTGGCTGAGAATTATCTACATGAGGCATGCCAGTGTTTAATGAAATGAGAAGAGTTTGCCTGCCTAACCTCAGCTCCAAAGAAAAACCACAAAAACCCTCTCCACGTAGATTTATGTCAGTCTGGACTAGAGAATGTTCTCTGAGAATTTGTTCTATTGTTCTGTAGAAGCTAGAGCAACCTTACATCTCTGTTTTTCACAGAAGTGGATAGCAAACATAATAAAATATTGTTACATTTTTCTACCTCTTTGTGCCTGATAATTCAGTACTTAAGGTTGTAGGTGATGGACACAGATTCTTTGAGTTAAATTCCACGTTAATTATAAGCACTTCCTAACTTAATAGCTCTCAGAATTACTAAGGTCCTTTTTGGACCATGGACTATGAAAAACCAACACGTATTCCCCACCACCCCCCGCAAAAGTTCATAGAGAAGCCCATCCCCTTTGCTATATCAACTCAGATGATATAACTCTTCATAGAAATTTTATTGTTCAATCTAATCTTTGAGTTTTTCTGGGGTAACTACCTTGGGACAAGATGCCACTATATCTGGATGTCTGAAACAAGGTTCTTGCTACAAGAAGCTTAAAATCTAGTTAAAGTTACGTAATAAATCCCCCAATGTAGCTACAACTATGTACACACGCAATAAAACTTTGAAGAAAATATGCATATCTGCACTGAAACATCAACTTTAAAAAATGCCTGCCCCATGACATAATATTTCTATTGGAAAGTTTCAGGCTGGCTACTTTCATATTCTTCATTAGTCCTCATTTATTCCTGGATTCACTTAATTTCCTCTTCATGTCCTTTCATTGAATGAAAGCCCCTTGCAAGAGAAGAGACATGAGCTTGAGAGTAACCTATCCTACTCATGACCAAGACCAGGAATGCTAACAAGAGAGGGGCTGGACTCCACTATCTCTGTTCTCTCGGCATTTTCCAGCCTTCTCCACCTGTGTGACTGACACCACTCTTCATCCTACTGTGCACATCAGTCCTGCCACTCCCACCAGTCCTTTGTGGATTTTATTTCCTAAAATAGTCCTCAACACCACCACTACGGTTCTCTTTCTCCACAATATATGGTCAAGGTAAGAATTTCAAAATTCCAAAAGTACAGAGAGCACAGGGTAAAAGATAAAAAAGCCTCCTTTCCATCCCTCAACCCCAAATCCCACAAACCAGAAGTAACCATTGCTGACCATTTCTCATATATTGTTCCAGAAAACTTCAGTGTGCATACAACCATTTGAATGTTGGTTGGGAACTCAGGTGGCCTAAGAAAGGAAGGTATTCACAACCAAGGAAGCAATAAGCAATTAAAAAGTAATTCTAATCTTATTTGCATCATTAGATGAGTATGGTATGGAAGGCTATCCAAAGTTAGACAACTATATGGCATTGTTTAAAATCCTTGTGCTTCTCTGCTCTCATGGTCTTATATCCCCACAGGTGTTCAGAGCCTCACCCTCTTGAGACTTTCCACTCTGAATTTTCTTGCCCCACTCATTCTTCAAATCTCAGCTGCATCATCCTGAAAGGGCCGTGTTGACCTACAGAGCAAGTCAGGTCCCCACTATGCAAACTCACAGCACTCCAGGCTCCCCTTTCATGGTACCTATCACCATTGTTATCAAATTAGTTAGTATGTAATTAGTTACTTGGTTTATGTCTTTCTGCTCTAAGATTCCACGAGGGCAGGGACCATAGCTCTCTTGCTCACCTCTGCTTCACCAGTACCTAGCAAAGCACTAAGAGAATAGGAAGCCTCAAAATGTGTTGAATGAATGACTGGATGGTCAAGATAATGGTTGATCAACAGTAAATACATTTTAAACAGTAAACTCCAAAATTATAACATTGTCTTTATAAGAAAGGGAAATTCTAGATTTAAAAAAAATTGATTTACACATTCACTTTTAGAAAATTGTTGGCAAGCTTCCTATATTTCATTTTAACATAAAAAAATATCTACGCCTGGTAAGTAGAACAGGGATTTTTAAATTCTTATTCTTTGTACAATAAAACCAGAACCAAGAAAGGATGAAATGGCCTCTAAGATGTCAGAACTTTTCAGTGAAGGAGCCAGGACTGGGAGGTGGGGCTCCAGGAGCAGAGAGGTTAAGAGAAGGGAATCAGTAAGGGGCAGGAGAAAAATTCTATCAATACAATAGAAAACATACAACTAACACACAATTTCTTTCTAGAGACAAATCCCAGTTGAACCTATGTTTTAATGCAAATTTATATATCTATATAAATGACAGGAGGGTGGGTGATAAAGGCAGTTAAACATGTATGTTTCAACCTCTCTAGACATAATCAATTAAGAAATGCAATGATGTTCAGATATATTGATGCTGCTGCAAACCCTAAATCAACATACAACTGACCCTTGAACAACACGGGGGTTAGAGGCACCAACCCCCTGTGCAGTAAGAAACCCACGTATAACTTTTGACTTCCACAAAACTTAATTACTAGTAGCCTACTGCTGACCTACTGTTGGCCTTACAGTCATTCAACAAAGAAGGAAAGGCCAGTGTAGTAGGAGGGAATGTTATATATATTATATACTTCATTATTACAAGAAAGTAAGCTAGAGAAAAGAAAATGTTAGTAAGAAAATCCTAAGGAAAAGAAGAGATATTCATAGCATTTATTTTTTTAAAACCTCATCTAAGTGGACCCATGCAGTTCAAATCTGTTGTTCAAGGTCAACTGTATACCTACATGCAGTTTCAGTTACCTATCGCTGCATACCAAAAAATCCACAAGTTAGTGGCTTACAACAACAATCACTGTAATTGCTGACAATTTTGTGGGATAACTGGAGCTCACCTGAGAGACTCTTCACCAGGTGTTGCTGGAATTTTTCATGCATTTCCAGTCAAAAAACAGGCAGAGCCGGAACATCCATAGTTCCTTGGCTGCAATACCTTTATATGCAAACTGGATTCCCAGAGCAAGTGTTCCAAAAGAATAAACCTCAGTCCAAAAGTGTTTATCAAGCTTCTGCTTGCATGATACTTGCTAACGTCAGATTATCCAACCCCAGAATCTACATGGGTGAGGACTATACACGCTCTTGACTACTAGGAGACATGGTTCATTGAGGACCACTAAGTTAACAACACAAGGTGCTATTGACAGCAAAGAAAGGACTACATCAACTGTGCCAAAGATCACTGAGAGAATAGAGAAGTTCATAGGGTTCACTTGACTTATGGAGAATAACCCCCTCTCCTGGTCTCCCTCCTACTTCACTAGCCATTCCTTCTTTGTCTCTTTGCTGGTTCCTCTTCATCTACTTGACTTCAAAATTTTGGAGTGTCCCAGCCCAGTCATTGCACAGCTTCTCCTCCTTATCCACATTCATTACTTAGATGATCTCATTCAATTTCATGACTTCACGCATCATTAAGACTCTGAATATTTACAAATATGTATCTTCGTCACTGACTTCTTGCTTGAACTCCATAATTCTGTATCCAAATGCCTTTTTAAAATCTCCACTTGAGGGGCTGACTGTCATCTCAAACTTAACATGTTATAGACTGACTTTTTGTTTTACTCATCTCAATAAATTCATCTAGGAGCTCACAAAAAAACACTCTACAGCTATCCCTGACACTTCTCTTTCTCTAACAATCCATATCCAAAATATTAGCAATGCTATTGGCTTTACCTTTAAAATGTGTCCCAAACACAGAACTTCTCCTTTATGACCTAGCCAAGCCACTGTCAAGTCAGCTAGATTTCTGTAATGGTCTCTTATTTGGTTCACTGCTTTCATTCCTGTTCTCCTGTATTCTAGTCTTTTCATAGGAGCTAGAGTGATACTTTTAAAAGTAAATCTGACTATGTCACTGCTATTCTCAACCCTTACAATGCCTCCTTAGGGTAGGAGGGGGGAAAATCTCTGAAGATCTTACCTTAGCCTTCAAGGCCCAGCAGGAGATTTACCCCTGGCTCATCTCTCACCACTCTCCCTTTTGTGCGCTCCACTACAGTTCATGCCACTTTATTTGCTTTTACTCAAAAATAGCAAAGCACATTCCCACCTCAGGGCCTTTGCACTTGCCATTCTTATTTCCTGGAACCCTTGTCCTCCAGATATATGCATCCTCATTCTCTTTCCTCATTCAAGTCTCTGCTTAAATTTCACTTCATTAGAATGACCTTTTCTCTCCACCTTATAAAAAAAAAAATAGTCACATTCAGCAACATCATAAAGGTACTAAAACAAGTTCAGTCAAAGGCCACCTTTATGGTAACTGTCCAGCATATCCATTACTATCCATCCCCTCATCCTGACTTATTTTTCTTCATAAAACTTATAAATTCATGATACTATGCTATATATTAATATGTATATTTATTCATTGTATCTCTCTATCACTCGCTCCTCAGAATGTAAACTCTTTAAAGGTAGACGGTTATTATTTTTGTTCATTGCTCTAATACCAGCACCTAGAAAAGTGCCTCTTTTGATAAATAATTTTTATTGAATAAATTAATGAATGCATAATTAGGACACTTCTTCATCTTCAGGTTGTTGGAAAATACAGATCTTAAAGCAGTAGATTCATCCTAACAATCTAAGTCAAAACAAAGAGGAGTCTATAATTCATTGGTAATTTGGAAAAAAGATATGCTTTAATTTACTAGGAATTCAAGAAATAAAAAAACAAAAACAACATAAGGTAAAGAAAGAAAATTGGACTGAGATTTAGGAAACTTGGGTGAACATCCTGACTGGGATTCAAACATGTTTTATGACCCTGATGTAATAAGGACAGCCTCGGGAAAATCTCCTTCTACATAAAACCTGAGGTCCACAATGCATTTAGAAAATAATTTTACTCCTTAAAAGAAACACATGGAATTAATAGATAATGACTATTGTTCTTAAGCAAAGTATGCCAAGATTGTTATGTCTCTTCCAAGAGAAAGGTTACATGTAATGCCTGCAAATCCCCCATCAAACGGCACCTCATTCCCTTAAAAATGTTACTTGGTTGCTTTAAAGTTTCTATAAAAGATTATGGAGAAGTTTTTTCATCAATATCCCAAATAAAGGAGCAGGAGAAAGACAGAAGGATACAGGGGAGGAGGAGGGAATGGAGGAGAAACAGAGAGAAGGAGAAGGAGGAGGAAGAGGGGAAGACAGTGGGAAAGGAAGGAGGAAGAGAGGAAGAAGAAGAGGAAGAAGAGTACAACTGATAATGACAGGTAGAAATACTCTTCTCCAAAACCATCTTAAACAGTTATTTGATGGTCCTGCAGGGGCTGGAGGGAAAGTCATGGGTAGAACATCTCGCTACCTGCCCCACTGCCAAGTAAGCTCACTGTACACCAGCTCCATGGCTGTGAGATTGAGAGCTGAATGATTACATCTCACACTGCAATGGATGGGTATTAACAGGCTCTGACTCATGGTGTCCTATATTTCGAATCACTGTTATCAAGTAAAGCATGGTCTTGTTTGGAGATATAAAAGACTCATATTTGGCAGAATAAAATAAGTCAACATATTGGACAAGTCACTACAATTTATAAAACTTGTTTTTCTAATCTTTTAGAAAGAAGAATAGTTGATAGGTGTTCTCTATAATCCTTCTAGACCTACAATTATTTTTTCTAATTATTTATATTATCTTTTTCTTATTGCTAAACTATTTAGTTGTTTACCTAGAGCATTATTTCTTAAAATGTAATTTTTGGAATTTGCATTTAGCATGGTTTTAATAGGTTTTCTTCACACAAATCTTTCCATGGTAAAAATAAGTTTGAGAAACATTGGGATTGTCATGGTTAAACATGTTTACTTCTGACAGGACTTCTCCTCCCTACTAATATGCTAATATACTTTATGAATACCCAACGAAGAACACTCCACAGGATACAGCACTTCCAAATTCTATCAACCAAACTTACCTAGAAACTCTGTCATTCTAGTTAAAGATTGCTATAAAACACAAGTTTCTCTCCTCTCCTTCCAGAAAGTTCACTTAAATTATTGTAAAAAAAAATTAAAGTTAAACTTACAATGGTAAAGAAAATAAAAGAGCCAATAGCTAATAAGAGGTCTCAACAAATTTGTGGAACATAATCAAAGCAGTTGCAGGAATAGGGAAAGAGGATACAAGACAGACAATGTATGAAGAGCAATCCAGTCAAGAATTCTGTCCATGATCTAAGAGAACCACAAAAAGGCTCTGGACTGAAACACATACATACCATGTTGTGGGGAAGGGATGAGTAAGCTCAGAAGTGAGATATAGAGATGAAAACAGAACATTAATTGGAAGTTTCTAAATGAAATAATCAATAGCCACATCCCTCTTATCCCCACAATACAACATAAATTGTGGTTTATGATATTGTGATTTATAATGAGACAAATACATTTGATTGTTATCTTTGTTTCAGGTGCAAAACTCCTAAAACCTTAGGAATTAATTAGAGCAGCCATAAAGGTGTCTTTTGTTATTCATAACAAGCCCCTTTTCAACCACACCTAAGTTTATGTTAATCAGGTGACTTTTGGAAAGCTCCTAGGTAAACTAAGGATGGAGGCTGGTTGCCTGGAGAACCAACCAAGATACAGAGTTGAAAAATCCAACCCTAACTTCCTCCTCCCTCAATCTCCAGGGAGGGGAGAGGAGCCAAAGATTGAGTCAATCACCAATGGCCAATGATTTAATCAATTGTGCCTACAAAAAATAACTCTGAACTACAGGGCTCAGAGAGCTTCCAGTGGGTGAACAGGAACACATTGATACGCTAGAAGGGTAGCAAAGCTCCATGGGGACAAAAAGAAGTCCTTGTGCTTGGAACCCTTCCAGACTTCACCCCAGGTATCTTCATCTGGCTGTTCATTTGTATCCTTTAATATCTTTTATAATAAGTGAATAATCTAGTAAGTAAACTGTTTTCCTGAGTTTTATGAACCGCTCTAGCAAATTAGTTGAACTTGAGAAGAGGGTCATAGAAAACTCTGAGTTTATAGGCAGGTGGGTTAGAAGCACAAGTTACAACCTGGACTTGTGATTTTTTTTTTTGTCTGAAGTGGGGTAGAAGGGAGTCTTGTGGGACTAAATGCTTAACCTGTGGGATCTGATACTATCTCCAAGGAGACAGTACAAGAATCAAGTTAAATTATAGGACACCCAGCTGGTGTGGCAGTATTATTTCATATGTGGAAACCTCAAACATCTGGTGTCAGAAGTAAGGTAATGGTGTAATAGCATATTGAGAATAAAGGAGATACATAAGAGTGGCTATTTTCTAAACAGGGTTCAACACCAACAAGTTGGAGATCTCTAAAGATACTGGATGACTCAAGAAGATACCTCCACATTCATTCACGTAGAGGATTCTCAATGTATCGATCTTCTACCAGACCACCAGACCATGCACTCCAAAGAGAAGCCCTCCAGTTGACAGTCTCACCAACATACTCAAATTCTAATAATCTTCACTGCCTCACTTCACTGTTCCAGTAAGGAGGCAGGGGAGGGGTGGGGGGGATGTACCAGAAACAGACTACTCAGGGAATTAAGAATAGTTTTTTTGTTGTTTTTGTTTTAAGAGATTGATTTAGCATCCTCAGAGATATTTGAAAAACTTCATCAATAAAGCAGGATTTGTATTCTATAAAAAAGAAACAATCATGGAGAAAGAATGAACTCTTAAAAATAAAGAATGTGGTTGCCAAAAATATTAGTAGAGTAAAATAAATCATTCAGAATGTAGATCCAAAAGATTCAAAATATGAAAGAAAATCTAAACGCATTAGAGTTGATAGTCCAAGACTCTCAAGTTCAAATGATAAGGGTCACAGAATGAGAGTACAGAGAAAACGAAAGTGAGAAAATCAAGTAAGAACTCAATCACAATGCTTTCCTAGAACTTAAGGACTCAAGTCCTCACAACAGTGGCCAGCACAGCAACAGATATCCACCGTGACAATGCCAAACACCACAGACACGAAGAACCTTAACGTTTCCAGAGAGAAAAGGCAACTTACAAAAAATGAGAATCAGACTGGCATCAGACTTTTCATCCAAAACAACATATGTCACCATAACGTCATATTTCTGAGGAAAAATTATTATAAGATTAAAATCTACCATCAGCCAAATCAGCATGCAATATAACAGAAAAGCAATCATGTCACATTGAGAAAATTTCCTCTTATACAATGTTCTGCTTTTCCTAGACATTTCAGGCCCTTTATTTATTCTCAGCTTCCAAAATATAGGGTTTTAGGAATTCTTAATTTCCTTTGATTTGGAGAAAGTTCTTGTCGCCAATCTGATCTTTTTTTTCTTCACACTTTATATTCTACTCCCTAAACTTGTTTTATGTTCACTTTTCCATGGGCTCATAGGTTCATTTATCCATCGATAAAGACTTATTGACTGTGCACTACATGCTAGGCATTGCAGCAGCTGCTATAATGTACAGATAAATACGGCATGGTGCTTGTCCCCAGAGAATCTGCTGTCTAATGCGAGTGACAGACATAAACAAATAACTGCCACCTCCTTGAGATAAGTGCCATGGGAGATCAGGTGAGTGACACACAGTACACATGAGGATTACTAGTTCCATTACATAAAACCTCCTAATGGCTTCCTTAATTTCTTTACTTGGTTTACACTCACTTATTCATTTTATGTTATTATACCCCAATTTCTTATAACATTCTTTCATCTTTTATGTCCATGATAAAGTCTAAGACAATACAGCCCAAAAATGATATTTGGGGCACATGAGCACACTGCCAATATTTTATTGCATAATAGATCAATTATGGTAATTTAATAAGTACTGAGTTCAACACCTTTTAAAATCAAGAGCCATTGGTATTATCATAATAAAATTGCTTCTAAGAGACTTATGAGAAATATAGCTTCTAGATTTTCGACCTGATGCTATGCTGTCCTTCAAATAATCAAAAATGGGTGGAACCAGCAGTGGCAAGTGGGGAGTGAGATAAATGAACAACTACAGAACCTCAGTGAAGAAAGATAGATTGAGATGTCTGGGGATACTGCTGTAAGACACTGTATAGGTGGCCCCCATGGCAGTAAAATTAGTTTTGAGATACCATCATCATTGTCTCAAAACCTCAGATTGTCCCTAACCACTGAACAGTACTCGGGGAAGTGGTTTGAACAGTTAAAGCAACAGTCTCCCTCGCATCTTCAAATCAGTAGGTGTGGACCTGGCACCGTTTTCTGGTTGGTGAACATCCAGACAGCAAAGCAAACATTCTATTGTTTTCTGCTGAGTCTAGTCATCACCTCCACCGCTGTAGATACAAAGCTTTGAATAATACTGGTGAATAGAAGCTCATAGTCAAATTAGTATAGTAGCCAAAAAAGATGAGAAGGCTGTGTCAAATAAGTGTCTTTAAAGGCTTTCTGGCATTCAAGTACACAGAAGAATAAAAAGGGAAAGTACATTTCTTAATTGGGTGATGGTGGAAAAGAGTTCATTGAAAATGTCTATTAGGCAGCATAGAAGTATAACAAACCTGAGTATTGAAAAATTTGAGGGGTACAGATGAAATCAGACCTCTAACCATTTAAAATGTCTTAAAATAGATTTTTCATCCCTAACTGATATATAAGCAATGTACCCAGCTTATCTTCTATAATGAAATTCAACCCTCTTAGAGATATTCCAATGGCCTCGGAATCAGAGACTCTTTCTGGACTCACAGCAGGCATTACTAACTGATCATCACTTCTTCACACTAAGCCCAGTGAGTTTCCCAAACCTTCAGCACAGAGCTTCCAGCAGTCCCATTCCAAATAAGACACATGAAACAATACCTTTTGCGAGTCTGGCTAGAATGTTGCCATTTTCCAGTTCGTCTTTCAAGGGAACCCATGTTTCTGTATAAATTGGGCAAAAGCTTTGAAACTTGAGCTTTGGTCCCATAAATCAAAGACTCCCGTTTTCCCTTTGCCTCCTATCAGGACACTACCTTTCTGATGCCCTATAGGTGCTCCTGACTCTGAGTATGAACAGAAACACTGGCTGTCTCTTCCTCTCCACAGTGCCGCCTGCTCACCTTACTTCCTCCTACAAAGAGCACTCACTTCTCTCAGGCTGAGCAAATAGCTCGTGCCTATTTAATTTGTGTGGCCTCTAATATTTTCCTTTGGGTCTGTAGATTATACCACCCAGTCCTCGTGTTTCTATAGTTGAGATCATCTTAGTTTGGGGGCATGGATAATTCATTTTCCTTTGAAAGTGCTTAAATAAGTTTTCTTTGTAAAATTCTATGTTTGATTGGGTACCTAGAAACTATGATGTCATGTGAGCATGTGCTCTCCAACAGTCTTTTTTATCGCAAAGGCTCAAGGCAGTGAATTACATTGCACTTTCGATAGAAGGCTCTTTACAATGTAAGGAATTCAGCTTCAGCTGGGTTCCAAACAAAGGGAGACTCTAACTTCTGGAGGCGCTTTCCTGCGTTAACCAAGAACATGGGGATAAGTCTGAGAGCTGCAAGTACTTCATGTGCTACCAGGTGAGTCATGAGGTAGGGACCCCCAATGTAGGAAAACCCGAGGAACTGGCTCCTGAAGCCATAAAATAAATTATAGATTACGGGTATAAATGCATGCTTTGGAAAGATACCAGTTATCAGGAAACAATCTATACTCTAGCGATCATTAGTGCAGAAAGAATGCTAAAGATCTTTTAACCCAACCCAACCCAATCCCTCCTTTGATATTTGGGATAATTGACATCTAAAAATGTTAACTGACTTGCTTAAAGTTACACAGAAAAGGAAGCTCTAGTTTCCTAGTTCTCAGGCCACTCCTTTCTCCACTAGCCAGCAATCTACCAGTCCTCGGTTAAGAAGACTCATTCAGCGTTCGAGAAGTATTCTTTTTGTTTAAAAATACATGTATATCCCTGAATGAATCTTTCTTCCTTCCTCCTATTGCCTCTGTGTGCTGAGCTTTCTCTTCATTAATATTATGTGTAATTATGGTAACAATTTATTGGACAGGCCGTGCATAATTTTGAAAAAAAAAAATTAGTTATTTTATGAACAAAAATAAATAACACTTATTTAGAGTTTAATAATAACTCAGAGATCAAAAATAAAGCATGAGTGATGTATACAGAGAAGCCAGGTAAGATGTCCTGCCTCCTTTCTGACGTTCGTCTTCATGGTCGCAAAACGCTGATTTCTAAGAAGTTTCACAAATAGTTCTCAAAACAAGAATTAGTGCTAAATGCGTTTTTTCCTTTGGTTGCAGGTTTATCAGATTCCAGATTTACTGCCTTTAGGTCCCCCCAGAACACACTATGCAGCCTTTGCAGCTCTGTGGATGTCACTGCACTGCTCTCCTATCTGCTTCCGTCACCTCAGCTCCTCCAGACAGTGGGAAGTTGTCTTCGAGGTATGAACAATTTGTCCTATGTTGTCTCTTTTTTCAAACATAAATCCACGCCCGGCCTGTGTGGCTCAGTGGTTGAGCATCAACCCATGCACCAAGAGATCGCCAGTTCGATTCCCAGTCAGGGCAAAAGCCCAGGTTGTGGGCCCGATCCCCAGTGGAAGGCATGCAGGAGGTGGCCAATCGGTGTTCTCGCTCTTCGATGTTTCTATCTCTCTCTCCCTCTCCCTTCTTCTCTCTCTAAAATCAATAAAGAAAAAGAAAAATGTTTTAAATATATAAATCCACTATCATAATTTTTGTAACAATAATAGATATCCCATCTCTGCTTAGAGACATAGAAAGTTAGAAAGACCATCACTCCCAACATTTGGTAGAAAAAAAAAATCTGGAGAAAACAAATTTATGATTTTTCTCAAATCTATCAGTGTGCTAATATCAACCAACTGGCCCAGAATTTGGAGAGAAAGAGGAACCTACAGGGAGAGACAAGTTATGAACAATAACTTACCTAGTTCAAATGCCAGTAAGAAGTTAATTCTAGATTAAAGTAGAAGTCAAATACCAGTAAGAAGAGTTCATCTAGGGAGATAGGCAAATTTCCGGTGAGAGGGTGAAGGTTTAAATGGCAGCAAATATAAGGGCCTTTTTCTCCCACAAGATTCATCATACACTCACAGAAATGATTGGGAGAATCCTGAAAAAGTCTCCCTTTTGATGTAAAACTGGAATGGGAGAACAGCAGTTACTGCAGAAAAGGCAAGACATTTGCCCAGACCCTTCTCTCCCTTTTAACCTACAGAAAAAACAACAACAAAAAAACCAAGGTTTACTCTGAAGAAAAGAGGCAAAAAAAACCCACCATCACACTTAGCACGTTAGTAAAATCCCATTGCAGCTGGGGGAAGATAACAGGAAATAAACCTGGACCTGAAGGAGGAGCAGCAATATGTGCGAAGTTCAGAACATCATTGGAGAAGAACAGGATCACTGGTAAGGCCACATCCCCAAGATGCAGGGACACAGTGATTGCCGAAGACTGAGGCTTAAATAAAACAGTAGAGAATACCCACTCCACCCCCAGTCTCCACTCTCAGGCTAATAACTAATAAGCATTGAGTCACAAGTAACATACAAAAGACAGATAGATCTCCCTAAGACATAGCATAAAGGAAAGACGTAAGGCTGAGCATAAAGCAATCATTGAAAAAAAATTCCTTCCTGAAACCAACCACTACCCTCAAAACAGAAAATATCCCTAGAGGAATTTAAAGCACATGGTGCACTCAGAGTAATCACAGCAATAATAAACCTCAAACCTAGCCCAATTCTTAACTAGATTAACAAATTCTAGTACTAAAGGCTTGGCTGAAGGAAATGTATTCCCATTTTCAATGATAAAATTAACCTCAATCTCTAATATCCTACATAAGATGTTCAGCTTTCAAAAAGAGAGAGGGGGGGAGAGAGAGAGAGAGAGAGAGAGAGAGAGAGAGAGAGAGAGAGAGAGAGAGAGAGAGAATGAATATAAAAAGACATGAGAAACATTCCCAAAAGACAAAGTGATTATCACAACCAGAGTCAAATATGGCAAAGATGTTAAATGTCTGATGTAAAATTTAAAACAACTGTGATTAGAACGTTAAAGAATCTAATGGAACAGCTGAATGATACCTAAAATCAGAGGATAATATTAGCACACAGATAGAAACTGTAGGAAAGAATCAAATGGAAATGCTAAAAATCAAATCATACTAACAGAGAAAAAGAATGCCTTCAATGGGCTCATAAGCAGAGTCAATACAGGCAAATAAAGAATTGGTGAACTAGAAAATAAGTATTTAAAAATTATCCAAACCGAAATACAAAGAGACAAAAAGAAAGCGAAAAAGGACAGAACATACAAGAGCTGTGGGACTGTATCAAACAGTATAATTTACATGTAATTGGAATCCCAGAGGACAAGAGAGACAGAATAGGAATAGGACAGAGGAAATATTTGAAAAATAATGACCAATAATTTTCAAGATTAATGATATACACCAAACCACAGATCTAAAAAACACAGGGTAAAAAATATACACACATAGGCAAATTGTATTTAAATCACAAAAGACTAAACACAAAGAGAAGGTCTTAAAGGCAATCAGAGGGAAAAGATATGTAACATGCAAACAAAGAAGGAAAAATAATAAATAAAAACAATGGATTTCTCTTCAAAAACTTTGCAAGCTAAAAGATAATGGAGTAGTATCTTTAAAATACCAAAAGATGAAATTGTCAATTGCAAATTCAATCCCCAGCAAAAATAACTCTCAAAAACTAAAGAGAAATATGAATTTTCACAGGCACATACAAACTGTAGGAATTTATTGTCAGTCAATCCACTCTACAAGAAATATTGGGAGTGATATCCACAAAATGGCCAAATGAGATGCCTCCCTCTACTATTCTGCCTGAACAACAATTTGGCATCCATCCGCAGACAAAAGTGCCTTTGTGGGAGCATTGAGATTTAGGTAGGTGATTGTGAAACCTCATTAGAGTTCAATATTGAGGAGAGTCTTTTGAGAAGGTAGGTGATTTGCTGACCATGGTCCCAGATAAAGACCTGGAAAAATCTCTGTAACCCTGAGGATGAGGCTACAGCCCCATTTGGCACGGTCCTGTCAAGCATTGTATACCAAGAGACCCAGAAGGAGTCACATCCACCCATGCATTGGGTAATAGGCTTACAGGGCTTAGGATCAGCTGTGGACCCAGAAGTAGCCTGTGAACTGGCTCCAGCCCCTCTTGGCTTTGGTCCAGGGGCCCCTGGAAGGAAGCCCACCAAAGTTAGCCAGTCAATGTGGATTCTAAAAGGGCCCTGTAATTGGGCTCCAGACTTTCCCTGCTAAAGACTATGAGCAGTCCTGCTGGCACAGGGACCTGTCAGGAGAGTCACATCTGCACCCCAGAGATCCTGAAAAAGGGTTCCATACTTGGTTCCAGCTCTCTCTCAAACACAGTCTTCCAAGAGGCCTGAGGGTCAAGGGACTCAGTGGGAAACAATCCCAGGGACCTGCAACCTTAGAGATTCATAAAGGACCCAATACTAGGCTCCAGCCACAGTCCACAAGCAAACCTAGCTGGCATAGGGACCCAACAGGAGATACTCTTGTGTGCATCCCTGAAGATCCTAAAAGGGTGCTAAAAGCAGCTCCAGCCTCCTCCCAGCCTCAGTCTGCCAGCAATCCTGAGAGTCTGTGCTCCCAGAGATCCTGAAGGGCCTTCTACTAAGTCCCAGCCCCTCTCAGCTGCACTTCATGAGCAGTTCAGCATAGGGATCCAGTAGGAGAAACTCTTATCTGAGTCTCCAAAGATCATGAAAAGGCTTATATTGGGCTCCATCCCACCCAGTCACAGTTCACAAGCAGAACTGCCGGCTGAGGAACCCACTGGGAAACACTTCCATCTATGCCCCTGGTTATCCTATAAGGACCTTATACTTAGTTCCAGCCTCTCTCAGCCACAGTCCATGAGCAAGTCCTACTGCCAAAAGGACCCAGTGGGAGACTCTCACAACTACACCTCAGGAAATCCAGAAAGGCCCCTAAACTCAGCTCCAGCCCCTCCAGCCATGGTCAAGGAACAATCAAGCACACCCACAGACCTGGTGGGGAGACATTCCCATCTATGGCTCTGTGGTCAGGTCTAAAGACCTCAGTCTTGACTGTGGAACCAGAAACAACCTGGGGCTGGGCTCCAGTCCCTTTCAGCCATGGTAAATGGCCAGTCCTGCCTACCCAGGGATCCATCCATTGACCAGGGACCTAGCAGGACCCACACCTGTCCATGAATGTGGTAACAGGCCAACTGACTTGGAACCCACCTGTGAACCCTGAAGTAGACACTTGTCATAGCATCACTCAGCTAAGCAAAGTAATAAAGCTAGTCCAATCCACCCAAGGAACAGACAGAATCTATACCCACTGGAGCCCCTGTTAATAAGCCCACCAACTGTGGATCCTCCAGAAAATCTACTAACAGCCAGCTGCATACTCTTGAGCCAGGTAAGACCAAAGGTGGTCAATGAATTTAGGGGGAAATGCTGATGAGCAGCAGGACTGCATGGTCTTAAAGTGTCTCCTCACAGATTGCTTATTAATTGCAAAGGGAAAATACTGCAGAGAAATTTGATAACTTCTGATGGGTAATCAAAACTAACATGAGGATATCATGTGTTTGCACATGTAACATCATGAAAAGAAAACAACGCCACTTATACAGTCTGCATGCCAGGAATATAGAGTCTAGATCTAGTCCTTAGGACACATCAGACAAACCCATAAAAAGAAGTTTTCTATTTGAAAGTAGAGGGTGCAGGGAGGTATATTATCCACATGTTAATATCAAGAAAGACAAATAAGGCCAGGGCAATATTCCAGATTAAAGAATTTGAAAAAACAAACAAAAAAAAAACAGAATTAAATGCAGTACCTGGTCCTACACTTGATCCCATACTGGAGGAAAACAAATGCTAAAAAAAAAAAAAGACAATTGGGTCAATTAGTAAAATTAAAATATAGATGGGAGATTAGATAAAAATATTGTATCAATGTTGAATTTACTGAAATCGATAACAATATGGGTGATTACGTAAGAGAATTCCCTATTCTTAGGAAATATACACTGATAGATTTAGGAACAAAGGATAATGATGTAGGCAACTTGCTCTAAGATGAAAACATGTACACTGTCGTCTGGCCAGTGTGGCTCAGTGGCTGAGTGTCGACTCATGCATCAAGAGGTCGCCGGTTCGATTCCTGGTCAGGGCACATGCCCAGGTTGTGGGCCCGATCCCCAGTGTGGGGGGCATGCAGGAGGCGGCCAATCAAAGTTCTCTCTCTTTGATGTTTCTACCTCTCTCTCCCTCTCCCTTCCTCTCTCTCTAAAAATCAATAAAGAAAAAAATATATATACACTGTCATAAATGTGTGTATATATATGCATAGAGAGAGAGAGAGAGAAGAGGAGGAGGAAGGAAGAGAGGGGAGAGAGAAGGAGAGAAGGAAAAAAATGAAAATTAAAATAACTTCTGGAAGAATATTGAAAACAAACTGTTAATAACCATTTTTTCAGTATTGGAAAAGGAGCCTGAAGAGGTATGGAGAAAGATTTGTTTTTGTTTTCATTTTATACTTCTATAGTTGGAATTTTTGACCTTGCCAATTTATGTTTATTTTTAGTAAAAAATAGAAAAGCATCTGATGAGAATACATTCCCTCTTGCTACACAAGACAAATGTCAAAGTTAATATAAATAATAATATTTTATAATTTGGATTGAACATTAAATTTCACCAATATGCACAATGTGTGTTTTTTTACATACTACTAACCAAAGTATTTTAAAGTGTTAAAGGCCTGGCCCCAAGAAAAAGTTCCTTTCCTATCTATTTGCTTTTAGAGGAACAACTTGAAATTGTAAGCATCCTTTTTGTCCAGAGTATCTGAATGTTCAAATTCAAAGTGAAAGAGCAGAGTTCAATTTTAAAACTGTTTAAAACTGAGGTAAGAATGCCCCCAGCCTACTGCCTTTCTTACTGTGTTCAGCCTCTGGTTTTTACAGAGGGATAAATAAGTGGCTCTTCTTACTCATGGTTGGTACCTGGCACCATCCTATTCTAGTGAGTTAGAAACATGGCCACACACACACACACACACACACGATGGGGCAAAAGTAGGTTTACAGTTGTTTGTATGGAAAATAATACAATAATTAATAAATAATAATGCAAGAATAAACTATTTTGCATACTCACAACTGTAAACCTACTTTTGCCCCACCCTGTATGTACCAGATACTAATTCATCAGTTCTGATGTTTCAGGGTTACATCCAACAAAGGAAATTTTCCTGCTATGAAGTATTTTTTAAAGCTAGTTAAGGCCTCTGATAGCCATGCCCAAAGCCCTCTACAGCACTGCATCTCAAATTCAAAGGTGACTGTGACTCTCCTAGGATTCTTGTAAAAATGCACCTTTGATTCAGTAGGTCTGGGGAGGGGCTCTTGAGTCATTTCCAACAAATTCTCACGTTGTTGATGCTATGGTCTATGGGTCATCACGTTGAGTAGGGACGCCATAAAGAACTGAGCATAGACAGTGATGGGACATAGAACTGAATTCTTGGCTTACCTTTTATTTTAAAAATCTAGTTATGTTATCCCTGCTTTTATCAACCTAACAGTCCTCTGGGCTACTTGAGGGCAGACACTGTATCACTTCCAACTACTCCAGTCTGGACTGAAACTACCATCTATCTCAGAAATTTTAGTCACACTGAGCCTTTTAAAAGACATTTGTAAAATGTACCCATCTGGTATTTTCAGTTAATGGTCATAATACCCCCAAAAAAAGTGAAGGTTTAACTAGTTGTTCATCTGATAGAAAAAACAATTTAGAGTCACATTGAGATAATCTCATTCTAATGAAAAGAACTGTGTCATGGACCTAATCTATGGGGAAGCTCCAGCCCAAGTCAAGTCTCAAAGTGTTTTAGGAATAGTTGCAGAGGAGGCATTTTTCTATATGTGCTCACCTGTCAAGTCCACAATCAGCCTCTGTATGAAGCACGTATCACAGGTATGACTTATGATAGCAACTCTTGTCTTCATTCTGTCTCTTCAAGCCCCTCAGGGAGAGTGAAGCACTTGTCTGCTTCGTAATCTGCTGCTACATCCCCACTACACCTGTGAGAGACTGACGTTGGCAGACTTATGGTTAACTGTCCCTTGCAAAATGGACATGTACAAAGAGGTATAGGAAAACCCATGGAATCCATGACATTCATAATGTAAAAATAATTAATCCTTCAAGATAAGTGACTTTGCAGGAAACAGCCCGGATTTTATTAAAGGCTAAAGACCCTGTTGCATTCTCCGACTGGTTTAAAAAGAAAAGTCTGTTGACATCAAAATGTAGCCCACATGGATTAAATTAGGCCACTCTTCGTGTTACAGTTTAAGATTTCATAAAGTACAGCTTGTGGTTAAATCATGTGTTCCAGTTCTGAAGGGCTGGTTGATGACTTCCCAATCTTTTCAATATTGTACCACTAGCAATATTTACCCAAGCTCCACCACAGCCCTCTTCAATCTGGTCTTAATAATCCAGCCCCCAGTTTTGTAGCCCACTCCACATTTTGATTCCCAATAAACAAATACTTGTGGTGTGTTCGTGGGCTGTTTAACTGCTAGCATATTTGGTTTAGGACAGCATTCCACGAAGAAAGGGGACACATCTGTGAACTCTGGGTTCGATGCTGATGGGAATGAGGTTTCATTGAAAGCACTGCATCCTTTTTTTTTTTTTTGGAAAGGTTCTGTGACAGCTAATGGAGACTAAACTGGGATAGCTGTTCAAGGAGGACAATTCTTCAAAAGTGTCTAATAAGGAATTTGTCTTCTCCACCCCGCCCTTACTCATTTTAGGGCCCAAAATGCTAGAGCATTAATGGGTTTTCAGATAAGCAGGAAACAGAGAAGACAATGGAAGGGAGAGATTTCCTTTATACATATGCAAGGTCTCCAGATGCTTCAGTTTCTGAACTTCTTAGCACGAATCTGGGCATAGACTTAACCACTTGGGAGCTCACATAGGCAGGGAATGTTTATTCATCTCGATATCTTCCTGTTTCCAGGATTAGAGGCTGTCAGAAACAAAGACATCAGCAAGTCCATGCTGTCTGTCTTGTTTCACTTAATTCATTTTGTTTGCAGTCATAACAAGCATGTTATTTATTTAGTTGTAAGTACATACCAAAGTAAGGATGCATTCACTCTAATCCTTTAATTTAACAAGATCACATACTTTAGGAAGCCAAAGGCTTTACAGCAAGATTAGAATAAAGAGTTCTGTTTCCTCTTAGATTAAAATAGATATCCTGAATATTTGATTTGTGGTATATCATTATGTTTGATATTTAGGTGCTCTCTTGCTGAGGTCTAAATTAGTATGTTTATTAAATTCCCTCTAAGTGGCATTTTACCCACTGTGTTTACATTTAGAATCATCTTTCATGATAAAGACTGTCATGAAATGGGAAAACTGATTTACTGCCTACGTCTCTTCCAAGTTTGGTAAGACCCATCTGTCAACTGAAAGAAAGCACACGCATGCATTTGCACACGCACACTTTATTTCCTTAAAAGATCCATGGCCCTTGAGCCCACTCCCCTTCTTAGTTCAGTTTTTAGCAGTAGGTACTAAGTCAGTTTGTTTCTTTTCTGAATTCTGCCAAATTTTTCTGTCGAGTACACTCTCTTTGCACCATTAGGAGGTCAGGCTGGATTTACATTCAAAACTTTCTCTAGCCTGGTAAGGTTTAGGCAGAAACTACCTTTTGAACAAGGAATTGTTTACTTGTTGAGATACAATGCAAGTATCTACTCATTAGAAATAGATTGAGATAAATTTTTAAATAGATAACGTTTGGCTTGAGAAAACCACCCCCCAAAATATGTGAATCTATGAATGGAAATCTTGAATGGTTAAAATAACAAAAGACTATGGAAATAGTAAATCAATTTCTACAAAGATTCATGAAGTGAGGAACTTTTTTATTCAGATAACTTGCTGCCACCCATCCCCTCCAACACCTTCTGTCTGTCTCATTGCAAGAAAAGGTCTCTAACAAATGGCAAGATTTGCAAGCAAAAGCCTGATGGCACAAAGATCTGTCTTCCAGAGTCTGCAGTAATGGCTGCACTTCCCCCATAGTCTTCCCTTTGCATAGAAATAGAGCCAACCCTTCTCCAACTCCTGTATCCTCTGTTCCATTCCTTCTACAGTGACTGTCCAACCTCTGCTTTATAAAACAGCCCGCTCTAAGTCAGCACAACTCAAACTGCCACTACACAAAAAGCACACCACCAAGACAGAAGCATGCATTAGCACCTCAGCCTGCAGAAATGTATCGGGTTAACTAATCCGAATACCTGGCAGTTCCTGAGGAACTGAAGTTCAGAGGAAGTAAGTTGTGGTGGGAAAGAGAGTAGAGAAAGGTCCGCAGAATGGCCAAGGGTCATGAGCGCAGCTGGACACTGAGAGGAGTCGCTTGTGCACAGTGGAGAGAGCACTGGTCTCAGAGTCGAACAGGTTGGGATTCATGCTCCTCCTACATTATCCTCATGTACTGGGTGAAGTTCCAAACACTATACAATGGCAATCCATTTAATCCTCTCAACAACTCTAGGAGATAAGAACTAATAGTTTTCTCATTTCACAAATGAGAAAACTGAGCTACAGAAAATTTAAGTAATTGCCTAAAGTCCCAGAGCTTTGTAAAGGATAGAGCTGGAATCTGAATCCAGACAGCCTGGCTCAAAGAGTTCACATCCTCAACAAACTTGACACTAACTTGATAATGTCCCATAAATTAAGTGACTTAACCATTGAGTCCCAAGGACCTATTTAGGAAACTACAGGTGATAATACATCAAGTTGTGTTATGAGAATTCAATGTGAATATGCATGGCAATCATTAAAAATGAATTTTCTTTTTAAAGGGATGAGGTACCTGCAGAAAAGGGAACTTCACCTGCCTCCCACTTTTGCTGCCATGTTCCTGGGCTTCCCACCAATGATCCACGTCTCCCCACCCTGCAGTCTACGCACCACATGGTCACTCCTCCAGCCCTGTCTGAAGATTAATGAGCAGCTGCTTGAGTGGGACCACAGAGCACTTTCATCTCCAGCACAAAAGAAAGGAGCAATTAAGCAGAGAATATTAATAACGAGCCAAATCCCCCTCTTCCAGAACTGCAACGGAAAACTTGGGTTGTTTCAATATGTTTTCATTCTCACTACATGAGCAAAATTCCTTAGTGCTAACTGGGTAAAAATTCAGCCTGCTGAGAATTACTTCCATTTACCAGAAACTGCCTTTTTCCCTTCACTTTACATTTTCCAAAGCAAGACACTGTTTTGATGTTGTCACATTAACAAATAGCCATTCACTGCCTACAAAGGTCCTAGCAGAGGCTGCAGATGAACTAGCAAAAACTGTATGCAATTGAGGGTTAGAAGAAGCAGATTCCACGCTTGGTTCTCCTGGGCTTATGGGTGACACTTGATTTAACTCCTCCGTGTTTCTTGACCTTCCTCTGTAAATTGTGATAATCTCCTGTGCTTCCCCTCCCAGCTCTAACTCACAAGGCATGCTGGGCCACTCTACAAACTATCACAAAGTGGATGGCTTAAACAATATAAGTTTATTGTCTCACAGTGTTGGAGGTTGGAAGTCCGAGATCAAGGTGTCATTAGGGTTGGTTCCCTCTGAAGGCTATGAAAAAAAAAACCATCCCATGCCCCTTTCCTAGTTTCTGGAAGTTGGTTGGCAATCTTTGGCATCCCTTGGCTTGTAGAAGCATCACCTCAATCTCTGCCTTCATCCTCACACGGTGGACTCCCTGTGCGCATGTCTTTGTCCAACGCTTCCCCTTTTTATAAGGACACCAGTCATATTGGATTAGGGGCCCACTGTACTCCAGTATGAGCTCATTGTAACCTAGCTAATGGCATCTGCAATGAACCTATTTTTAAATAAGTTACATTCTGAGATAGTGGAAATAAGGACTTTGACGTATAAATTGGGGGGCAGGGGGCACAATTTTATCCATAACAATTACACTTTTACATTTTCTGTATAGAAGATATCCCAATCTGAGTTTTCTTTAAAAATTTTTTTTCTTATTGTCTGTGTAACAAGATGCTAAATTGTAATTTTCCATTGTGGCACAAAATTATGACATTAGATCAACATGAAGTATGAGGAAAATTACCAGCAGAAACTTTCAAATAAAATAAGAAGCTAAAGTAGGTTGAATCAGTGTTCCTCCAACGTAATTGTGCACATAAATACCTGAGAATCTTGTTAAAATGCAAATTCTGAGTCAGCAGGTCTGGAGTGGGCACAAAATCTATATTTCTAATAATTTCCCAGGTTATATTAATACTGTTGGTCCATTGACCACATTTTGAGTAGCAAGGGATTACATGATAAATTTATTTATATCAACTAAATAAAAGAGATGAAAGAATGGAGAAAAAGAGTTTTTTTGAGGAGGATTACTTTGGTGAGCGCTAAGTTGTGATTACCCCTTCTCCTGGGCCCCCACATAGGAGAGAGATGTGTGTGGAGGAATACTGCTTGCCAAGCCCCAAGCCTTGGACACAAGACTCCACTGGACCTGCTGGAACTTGCTATGTGCCCCTCAGACTTTGAGTGGAGAGTGGACTGAGTGTGAATCTCATCTGAGAAACCTAATACGCCAGAGACTGAGCTGCTGGCTGCTCTAATGGCAGGAACCAAGGACAGGTGACCATGTTAGGGTCAGCACCAACTCCTAGAGTTTGTCAGCAAAAAAGACATGTGAGCAATGCGCCCCAGGCAACAAGAAGCTGTCTCACAACAGCATCAGTCAAGTGAGGATTTTCTGACCCCTTTTCATCTCCATTGTAACGCTCCACAATCAGAGTCAGAATAGCAGCTAACCTAATGAGTAGGGGAAAAAAGGTCTATAACAGAAAGACAGGAAGCCAACCACACTCTTTCTCAAATGTAGGCTTTCACCTAGGGAAGGGAAGATGTAAGCCAAACTGAGAGTCCAATGACAAAAATAGTTTATTATTGAGAGTGACAAGAAAGGTCATAGGACTGCCAGAGTGTTCAGGCAGAAGTTAGGGGAAGGATGACTTCCTCTAAGTAGATTTAAAGAGACTGCAGGAGACAAAACTAAAGATGATTGTAGGAGTACAGTCGATGAGCCCTGCAAGTTCATTGTGCTGGCAAAAGCTCTCTCTCCTTGGCAGAAGGTAAGCCCAGAGAGAGCACAATCCTTGAGTACCTGTTCACTGCTGTTTCCACAGCTGCTGTATTTGCATGTGCAGATCACGCACTGCAAAGTGGCCCCACCTCCAAGTGGATGGGAAACAGTTTGGAGACATTATAGATTTGCAGGTTTACTACCGAACTTATCCAACAAAAGCAGTATAAAACCTCTTCTAAAGAAAATCAGGATATTATGACAATTGTCCAGTGGATATAAAATATCTTGAGGAAGCTGATTCTCACAAAAATACCTCCCAGGCTAAAGATGGTCCTGGCATATAGTGGACATTCAATGAATATTTGTGAATGAATACATTTGAATCTTCTACTAATACTGCTAGTAATCTATATTGAAATGATGACTAATATTTTTTCTTTTTTTTTTTTTAATCCTCACCTGAGGATATTTTTCCATCTATCTTCAGATGGGGGGGGGGGGTGGATACCAATGTGAGAGAGATACAGAGATTGGCTGCCTCCCACACGACCCCGACCAGGGCTGGGGACCGAACCGCAACTGAGGTACATGCCTTTGACAAAACTCGAACCCGAGACGCTTTGGTCTGGGGCCAACACTCAAACTGCTGAGCCAAACCGGCCAGGGCATGATGACTAATATTTTAAAGGAAAGTCCCAGAATGATTACATAATGAGAGAATTTGCAAAATGGCTAGTTACAGAATAAACACAGAAATCAGTAGTCTACATTTATATAACCAGATAGAGGATATAAAAGAAGAAAAGAACCTATTTATAATAATAACAAAAAATATAAAATATCTAAGGATAAACATAACAAAATATCATAATCTATGTGAATAAAAAACTTTATAATGCCACTAGAAAGATTTGAACAAATGGAGAAAAGAAGACATTTCAAATAGTAGGTCTTATTGTTGAACACAACTGAGAGCCCAGGGACCCCATAATTGGGAAGAGGTAAGGATGCTTAAAATCCTGTTAATACGTGGTTGATAAAAGAACAAGTAAAATGTTTTATTTCTATCATTGTGCCCCTTACTTTAAATTGTGTACTAGATTAATGTAGGGGATTATCAATCATATTAACCTTTCCTTTCTCAGTTGGGTATTTGCCTAGGCTCACTCAAGAGTTTCATGCAAAATGCCCCCCAACAGAGTCTTCAGGAGACATAGTCAAGAGAACTCATAAATACAAAAAGGCACCATGGAATCCTAAGAGTCTCCACTTCCCTTATCCCTCCTCCCTAGCACACTCATGAGTGAGCAAGTGTCATTTATGGTAAAAAAGACAGCCCTGGTATAGTACCACAGGGGAACTCTGGGACCTTTGGCTTGTTCTTCCTAGTGCAAATAAATCTCATCTCCTAAGGGGTCACTTGGTTGAAACTTTACCATTCAAGTCTCAGCTCAACTATCATCTCCTTAGAGAAGGTATCCCATCGAATGGCACACAGTTTACTCCCATCACTTGCTACTGCTTTAAATTTTTTGAGGTTTTCTTCACAGACCTATTCCTCTAAAATCATCACCTTTGTTTATGTACTTATTGTCTGTGTCTTTCCAAGAGAATGAGAGCAGGACACTGTTTTCTCACCATCTAGAATTTGCACTTTCTCAACCTTTGAGAGCTTTGGTTGTTATTTCCTCTGGTTCTTCTGTTTCACTGGTATTTCTCTCAGGTTATTTAATATTTATTGGGTACCTGGTATGTATCAAGCTTGTATACAGCAGAGAAAAAAAGAATATCTGCCCTCATGGAGTTATATTTTATTGGAAAGAGGTGGGTGATAAAACAGATAAGTAAATATATATCATGTCAGTCATATAAGCAATATAAGGAAAAAATGAAGTGGGATAAGGGAATAGAAAATGATGGACTAGCAAGCATGAATGTTTGGTGGGGAATCAGGGAATAACTTTCTGGGGAGGTGACCTGAAGGACTGAGGAAGGGAGCCACACAGCTAACTGGAGAAGAATGCCCCAAGCAGAGAGAATATCACATGCTAAAGCTCTGAGGAGGAATGAGCTTAGTGTGTTCAAGAAGCAAGAAAGCAAGTATGGCAGGCAAAGAGTGAACAAGGCAGGGACTAGGAGGAAATGAGGTAAGAAGGTAGCTGAAGACCAGATCATGTGGGGCTCTGTAGACCATAATGAGAACTTGAGCTTTCATTCTTAGTGAGATAATGAACCATCTGGAGGGTTCTGGAATAAAATGATCTGATTCGCTTTTTGAAAGGAAACTAAGGCTACCATACTATGTGGTAACAGACTATGGCTTAGTGAATGGGAGTGGGGGCAAGAACAAAAGAAAAGAGGCCAGATGGGATCTATTGCAATAGCCCAGGTGAGAAACGATGTTGGCTTAGACCAGATGGTAGGAGAAAAGGTGTTTGGGAACATATTTTGAAGAAAAAGCTGATGGGGTTTAAAGGATTCAATATGGATATGAGGGCAAATGTCAAGGTCTTGATTTCAGTTCTTTCCTCTAACCTGTCTTGCTTGAAGTTTCCCCAGTAAGCTCCTAACCATTTCTTCTCAGCAAATTACTGACCTCACCTGGATCCTCCTCCACAGGGCAGGTCCTGGTCCCTACCCTGCATCTCTTTCATGACCATATAACTAGTCTCATCTGTTCTATAAAGCTCACTCAGTCTACACTGATCTCTGTGTCCTTTAAAATTTATAGAAAGCATAACAGTCATCAAAAAATTATTTTTTGCATGAGGACATCTCTTCTTATAAATTTAAATATTTTATTACTTAATGTCTCATGTGATCGTATATCATTAACGAAAATATAAATTTTTCATGGACAGGGAAATCCACCTTACATTCCTTTGCATGCTCTCATCACACAGTGTCTACTAGCACATATTTCCTTATACTCAGCAGGTGACAATAAACATGTGCTCATGTGATATACATGAACTTGCTTATACTCTAATTCTAAACACTGCCTCCATTTCCTCATGAACCATCTCCTTCCTGTCCCCACACGATTAATGTCCCAGTCACTCCAAAGTGTCTACTTTAGCTGAAATACAAGATTTACATAGGGAATAAATGCATGCTGTAACTAAATGGATATGTTGCTAGTTTAATTTTGAGGTCTAAAATGCAAGATCGGGGACCTAACACTTAATTTGGTGGACAATTGTGTCATTAAATGTTTTTTAACAGGGGGCCATATAACAATAGCCATATTTTAGTAAAGAAGATTAATCTGCCTATTTGTATATTATGAAATGGAAGGGAAATAGGCAAGTGAGGGTTGATATTCTTTATCTAACTGTTGAAAGGGTCCATGTGAGAGGTATTAAGGGCCTGGAATAAAAGGCTGGCAGGGGAAATGTGAAACACGTAATGGGAAGAATATTTTAAGAGAATCTTTAGGACTTTCAAAAGATTGTATATGGTAATTGAAAAGGAAGAAGTTATATATAACATGTTTTAATCCTCAGTGTATGTGAAAATTATTCTATTGTTTATAGAAACACAAAGTCAAGGAAAAGTTCATTGACAGAAGAGCACCGTGGGTCATTTTCACATGTTGAGTTTGCAATGGCATCTATCCATGCAGAGGTGCCCAGGAGGCAGCTGGAAATAGAGGATTATAAATTAAAGGACATGTCCGTACTAGACGTAGAGTTTAGTGAGAGATCATGGTTTGCAAGAGCACACCTTCACCTTCCTGCAATTTAGTCTGTTGCTCCCCGCCTTAGACAACTTTAGCTGGCACACAGTCCAAACTGTCCCCAACAACAGTTAGCTTCCAACAGGATTATTCAAAAGAGAAAATAACAAAGAATTAATTAGAGAGAAAGTATTGGTACGACTGGAGCTGGAATGACAGCCAGACTCCTTCTCTAATGTAACTGCCCCCTCCCTTAACTTACTCAGTTTCTTCCCTCATTATATTATTGGGACATCTAGTACAGTCCTGTGAATTTCTCTCAAGTACATCCTCTACCAGTGAATTGCACAGTAATAATAAACATAACTGACATGGATTGCAGCTATAATGCTTTCCCAGATCTCACACTGCATTTTGTTTAATCTGTGATATTATTGCCTTGCCTCAGTCAACCACACCCACACACGACTGCACTCTTAGAAGGCCTGGTGCCTTTCCATACAGACCAAGACCTCCACTCAAAATCACTCTCTCAGCATCTCTCCCAGCTGATAAAAGCACAAATCCAAAATTGAACCCAGCAAAGCTAAGAGGATGGTTTTGCTGAACTGGATAAATATCAATTGGAAGCAATAGTGAATGAATCATAAAACAGCCAAGCAGTGTGGATATATTTAAAGAAGTGTGATTTTTTTCTGAGTCTCAAGAGGTAAACCTATAACTTACAGCCAAGAAAACCAAGAAGCAAAGTACTACCTTTACTTCTAGACAAATGGAAGAAGTAATAACAGAAATTATGGCATAAAAGACTAAACCAGTCATTATGAGAACAACTAAAGTTACAGTTTTTGAGAGGAGGTTATACAGAAAAATGACACTGGGAAAGTGCAAGGAGACAGGTACTCTGAGTGGGTTTCAAGTACGGAGAACTGACAGATTAACGATAGCGTGTCATGTGCTACACTTTAGGTCTGTACTTCTTAACTGCAAATACAACAAATAATCACCCAACATAGACACAAAAATTCCTAACTTGGGAGGCAAACAAATTCTGAAATCAATAAAGATGCTTCAATATGGGAGAATCTTTAGAAACCACTGTTTTTAAGAGAAACTCCAGATGAAATGTCGTATGCTAATTTGGGGCGCTGTGACTTTAAACACTAGAAATGTAGGTATATTGAAAGGAAAAAGGTTAGGTGTGGGTTAATAGTTCTTAAATTCCATTTTCTACTATTTTATTTGTTTAATAACACATCGTGATTTCAAATCAATATTTAGCTATTAAGTTGCCATAAACTTCTTAGACACCAGGAGAGAGAAAAATCATAGGAGGAAGAAAAGAAACAAATTGCATGGGAATGAAGCACTGCTTTAAATGCTACGACGTGTTGCAGAAACACTAACATTGCTTTTGGTGTGCGTGTGTGCTGTAGGGGAAGGGTATTTTCACTGCCTGGGACATTGTTTGAAAAACCGAAATCGGATCATTCATATCTAACGAAGCAATGGGGATGCAAATAATTGGCCAGTGTTTAATAATACTAAATACTAGGATTGTGAATCTCTGAATAAATTAAGGCATAGGAAATGAAGCAGATAGAAATGAAATAAAATGTAAGATAAAACCCTTGTATAAACCACTGGATAGACGTGTAGAGTTTGCACACTGAACAGCAATGAACAAGTTACCCTGCTTGGTGCATACAAGACTTTTTTCTTTTTTCTGTCAATAATGAATTAAGTCCCAAACTATTGACAGTTACCAACTCTGGTTTAAATAAATCTAACACTTTAAAAAGCAAAGAACTTGGTTTCTGGAGCACAGTTATATACCCTTAGATCCTAAATTCCAGAGAACAGAATAAAATCATAACATTTTCTGAAGCGACTTTTTTACGTGTTTTTCTTCTCTAAAGATATATTTTTATTAGCACAGTCTCCCTCTAACTAAAAGGCAAGAAAAAAGACAATGAAACCCAACAAACTTTAAAACTTGGACCTAAGTAATGGTACTATTTAAAATTCTTTCTGAAGTAAGTGCAAATAAATATGTATTCCTTCTCCAAGTTACAGCTGTGAGCTTTAAACATAAAAAAAAATTAAGTCACTCTAACACTTTCAAACCTATTTTCACTAAAAAGAAAAAAAAATGGTAAGAAATATGTATTTAGAAAGGTTACTTTGAGACCATCAAATCATTTCAAATACCAAAAAGTAGATTTCAGATGGTAATAAGCATTGGTCATGATGAAGATGACCTTGGCTTGTAATTGTGACCTAAACCTCAAAACTTACAGTACAACTAATCTCAGAGTTATACAACCATATGACCCTCTCACTGCTGCCAAAATCATTGGGGTTTTGAAGTATTCAAAACCTGCCACAAAATCTCATTTATTTAAATGTCCTTAAATTCAGGATAGCTTTAAAAAGCATCGACAAATTCAAAGCTAATAGACATATTTCAACATTTAGAGTGGGCTGACTGACTTTTGGTAATTGTATGCCATTCTTAAAGCAACCAAAACATGTTTGAAATAATTAGTTAGCACTTAATAAATAAACAAAACCTGTTTTATCTCATTTAAATGTTAGATGAAACCGATTTAAAGCAATTTAATCATTTAAATTATTGAATCAAAAATGTGCAAAAGTAATTTAATAATTGCCCCAGTGCTATTAAATCTACCAAGGGAGCAATGAGTGTTACATTATTTAAAATAATGACACCACCTTTCTTTCCCCAGAATAAGGAGCTTGGGTGAATGTTTAATAAATAAAATTCAAGAAGGTCTCAGGAAAAAGCCACTTTAGAGCTGAGTGTCTCACAAATCCAAATGTTTTTCTAGCACAAGTTCAACATCGATACCATTCACACCAAACAGATACTGAGTCAGTCGTGTGGAGGGAAGTCTTACCGCACAAAACAAGAGCTCACCACATTCATTCTGCCTTTCAATGACTGTCACTGGAGTTGCGATAACTGTAGCCTGGTTCTGTGGTAACACTTATACCATAATTTGATTCTAAAGAAAAGGCTCAATGTACCCAGAACTTCCACATACTCTCCCCTGCCTTCTGTAATTAGGAAATAAAGGCATATTCCTGAGTGTAATGGAGCAAGGCCTGAAGCTGAGGGAAGCAGAATCAGAGCTGTTATATGCTCCAGTGAGTTAGATCCCTGACCGCATGAAGAATCTCAACTCTATTTCTGGATCATGCCCCCAAACCACTTGTCTCCATCTCTAACAGTGACTGTAAAAAGAAGAGCTGAAATATTCCATTTTGACTTCCAGAATAGTATCTCTGCAATTTCCAAGTCCCCAGGAAAAGGGCCCATGAAGGTAGCAACATGTCTATCTACTCATTATTCTGAACCTGACACTGTTCTGGCATAGAGAACGTCTCAATAAATATGTGCTGACTCATGATTACTAAAGCCCCCGAGAGTCCATCCTGGAGTTCAATCTTCATCATTGCTACAGAAGAACCACCATTTTCAGGATCTGGCAAAATATCCTTTTCTGCATAAACTCATTTTTAAATGAATGAACATCTTTAGGAGAAAGATCTGAGAAACTGACGCATATGTATTTCTCAAATACATAACGCAAAAGAAAATCTCTAATTTATTCTTTTTTTTTCAATTTTTATTAATTTATTTTTGCTACAGATGTTTCTCCTTCTATGTTATTCTTAAGACCAAAATCATCTCTTTCTTCTCTCAAACATCCTGCTGTTCTGAGAATCCCTATCTCACCTCATGATAACACATCTACCCAGTCATCAAAGATAGAGACCTTGGAAACTTTTGACTTCTTCTCTTTAACCTCCAGAACCATAATTAGTTACTATGCCATGAAAATTCTTTGTATTCCAATCCTCTTTAATCTATTCTCCAACTTAATCACCACAATTGGTACTCTTGCCTGAAATATATTGCAATAGGCCAGCCCTTCCCTCTTCCTCCATATATAATTCTGTTGTAAAAGAAAATTAAGCAAGTCTGAGAGAGTTTACTTTTCCAATGGAGTTATTATATAATATATTCTTTTCAAATTATATTTTGTAATATTTTTCAACATATTCCTAGATTTAAAGGCTCAAGTTACCAGGATATATGCTGTAATTACTCTTTTGCATCTTTCAAATTATCCATTTTCCAAATATTTTTAAAAATTATTCCTAATTATGGTTAAAGTATTCCATAAGGAGAATTCCAAGTTAACATAAGCTATTTTTATAACCTTTCCCCCCAAAATGGTGTGCATATTGTGCATGTTTGTGCATATGTGTCTTAAGTTTATAGATCCATAATTTGCAGAAATGCTTTTAACACTTTTATTTGGATATTATTGATATATGTTGCATATATTTAAAGTGCACAGTTTGATATTTGTACACACAAGTGAAACAATCACCACTATCAGAATAATAAATATAGCCATTACCCTCAAAAGTGTCTTCCTACTCCTTTGTAATTCCTCCTTCCTGATGTTCAGTATTTTGAAAACCACTGTTTCATACATTTTAACTGGGTGGGCTTTTTTTTTTTCTTGGTTATTTTAGGTGACGAGGTAAATTTGGTTCCTCTTTCTCTGTCTTTTAGAGAAGCAGAACTCTCTCAGTTGATATTTTCACTATATGTTTTTAGTTCTTTTCTTAGTGATTGATCTAGGGATTACAATAAGCATTTTAACTCATCCCAATCTACTTCAAACTAATACTAACTTAATTCTGGTAAAATATAGAAATTTTTGCTATATCTTCCTTTTGTGTTATTGGTATAATATATATCACATATATATATATTCATATATATATATATACACACACATATAAAATAAACCCAACAATACAGTTATAATTACTGTTTTATACACTATAATGCCTTTTAAAAATGTGTTTTTATTGATTTTTTTAGAGAAAGAGGAAGTAAGAGAGAGATAATAACATCAATGTGAGAGAGAAACATCAGTCGGCTGCCTCCTACATGCCCCCTACTATCAGGCCTGCAACCCGGGCATGTGCCCTGACCGAGAATTGAACTGGGACCTCTCAGTCCATGGGATGATGCTCAATCCACTGAGCCACACCAGCTGGGCCTATAATGCCTTTTAAAGAATTAAGGAGAAGAAAGAATATTTAACAGTCTTTTATATTTATCCACATATTTAACCATTTGTAGCTCTCTTTATTCATTCTTGTAGGTTTTAGTTACCATCTTATGGCATTCCTTTTAGTCTAGAGAACTTCCTGTAGTATTTCTTGTAAGGCAAGTCTGGTAGTAATAAATTCTTTCAGCCTTTGTTTATGTGAGAGTGTCTTTTTTTCCACTTTCATTTCTGAAGGATCGTTTTACTAGATACAGAATTCTTGGTTGACAGTTATTTTTCTTTCTTTAGCACTTTAAATATATCATTTCACTGCCTTCTGGCCTTCATTATATCTAATGAGAAGTCAGTTGCTCATCTTCTTGCGGTGGGGAGGGGGTTTCCCTTGTACTTAGTGAGTCTTTTTGTTCTTGCTGCTTTCAAGATTTCCTGTCTTTGTCTTTCAGTTTGACTATGATGTGACTAGGTATTATCTCTTTGTGCTTATCCTACTCAGTATTTGTTGAGCTTCTTGGATCTCTAGAGTCATGTTTGTTTGTATTTTAATCAAATTATATACATTTTCTGCCCTTATTTTTAAAAATATTCTTCTGCTCCTTTCTCTTCCTCTTTTTCCCTCTCTTCCTCATTTTCCCTCTGAGAGACACATCATATTTATGTTGGTGAACTTGCTGTTGTCTCACAGGTCTCTAAAGTTCTGTTCATTTTTCTTCAATCTTTGTTCTCTCTGTTCCTCAGTTTTGATAATTACCACTGACATATTTGAAGTTCACTAATTCTTCTTAAATCTTCTGCTGAGCCCCTCTAGTGAACTTTTTTCAGTTATTGTACTTTTCAACTCCAACTTTTCAGTGTAGTTCTTTTTCATACTTTGTATCTGCTTATTGATATTCTCTAAATACTAAACTATTGTTATCCTATTTTCCTTTTAATTTTGAGCATTACTTCCTTTAACTCTTTAAACATATTTATAATAGTTGCTTTGAAACCTTTCTCTGCTAAATCTAACATCTGAACCCACTCAGTTTCTGTTGACTGCTTTTTACCCCTAAATATGTCTCACATTTTCCTGTTTCTTTGAATGCTTTATTATTTTTGTTGAAAACTGAACATTTTAGATAATGTATTGTTGTAATTCTAGATTCTGATATTTTCCCTGAGAGCTGCTGTTGTTGCTGAGTTTTTCTGTTTGTTTAGAAACTTACCTACTGTGAATCTATAAGTTGGTTTCCCCTGCCATGTGTCATGCCTGATGTCTCTTCTCAGTAATTTTTTAAAAAATTTGTTTTATTTTTTATCTTGCCTTCCTTGAAGTCATCCCTGTGGTCTGAATAGCTTAACAGTCCGTGGGTTCATTCAAAGTTCAAGAACTTTCTGTCCTACACCAGCATTTATTTTCTCTTGGGATCTCTTCATATACTCTGCATAGTTTTATGGTCTCTCAATTATCCAGGGATCTCAGGATAGAATAGACTGTCTTTGGTCTCCCTTGTGCATGTATAGTAAAGACAGCCAGGGATAGATAGAGATATTATCAACCCCCTCTATGGCTGTCTCACATCTAGGATCTCTTTGTTTAATTTCTGCTTGGTCCATTGGTCCACTGCTTTTCCCAAATGGGTCTACACATCAAACAAGTCAGTTGTTGGCCTTCCTCATTTGCTTGCTTCCAAGATAATTACTCTTACTGTGAACGAAGAGAATGCTGAGAGTGGATTTTTCACCCTGTACACAAAATCAAGTGAGTCCCTTCCAACAGCAAAGTTACTGGCTTTTATGGCCTGTACCACATAGTAGAACTATCATACCAATCAAAATGGGAAGGATAGGAGCAGCTCCAGGCAAGAATGCAACTGATTCCCAATATTTTTACCTGATATTCAGAATTTTTTCATAAATAATTGTTTCTCATTGTTTTGCCATTGATTTCAAGAGCCATGAAATGTTTGTTTTTGACAGTATTGTCCAATTTCATAGTTGTTTTTCAGGGAGAGTATTTGCCTCTCTCCTCACAATGCAAAGGGAAATTAGGCTTCTCAATTGATTGATTTTTGTTTGTTATGGGTCATATTTTCCTGCTTCTTTGAATGCTTAATAATTTAACATTGGATGCCAAAAATTGTGGATTTTACCTTGTTAGGCACTACATATTTTCATATCCCTATACATACTCTGGAGCCTTGTTCTGGGACACAGTTAAGTTGACTGGAAACAAAATAATCTGTTATGGACTACATGTGTGTGTCCTTCAGAATTTATATGTTGAAATTCTAACCCCCAGTGTATGAGGATATGAAGTTTTGGGGAGGTAATTAGGGCATGAAGGTGGAGCCCCAAGAATGGGATTAGTGCCCTTATAAAAGAGACCCTAGAGAGCTCTCTCACTTTGCCATATGAGAAGACAGGGAGAAGACAGCCATCTATGAACCAGAAAGATAGCTCTCACCAGACACTGAATCTGACTGCACCTTGATCTTGAATTTCCCAGCCTCCAGAACGGTGAGAAATAAATGTTAGTTGTTTAAATCACTCAGTCTATGGTATTTTTGTTATAGAAGCCTGACCTGACTAAGACATGATCTTCTTGAGACTTTCTTTTAAGCTTCGTTAGGTGGGAACAGAGCAATGTTTAGTCTACAGCTAATTTTGCCACATTACCATGTTAAAACCCTTCTGAATACTTTATCCAATGACCTGATATTCTCACCTTTATAGAGTGAGTAATAACAAGAACTATTCTAGCTGTCAAGAACAAGAACTATTCCCAGCCCTATGTATGTCCTGGTAATTATTCTTTCTAATTCTTTCAGATAGTGCTTTCCATGGCCTCAGAATGTTTCCTCAATAGCCAGTGCTAATAATTATTCAGCTGAACCCTCAAAGGAGAACTTTAGATCTCTGAAGTTCTTCCTCTACACAGATCTTTCCTCTCTGGTCCCCTGTCCTGCAAACTTTAGCTGCCATGGTCTCCCCAGATTCCCAGCTCTATCTGCTTAACTCAGATTACCCAGATCCACTTGAGTTCTCCCCCTCTCTGTGCCACAACCTGGAAACTCTCCAGGCATAAACTGAACAATCACATGGCCCTTCTCATCTGCTTCCCATATCTCAGGAAATTGTCCTTTATTGCTTGATGTTCAGTGTCTTGAAACCATTTTTTTCATATATTTTGTCTGTTATTTTTTCAAGTTGATTCAGGTGGCAGAGTAAATCCAATACCTGCTGTCCCATCTTGCCCAGAAGTAGAGTCAGGAATGCTTATTTTGACAAGGAATACATTCAGTTGTCCGTTTATTTTTCCCCTTCATTTGTTTTTCCATCACCCCCCTGTGAACTACGTACATTCATTGTCACTCAAGACAGACTTGACTCAGTCTTAACGGTGTAATATTAATTTTTTAAAAAAATACTTACTATAGCTAGTCACTGCCTTCGCTGCTAAGGACATAGAGACAAATTAAAACAGCATCCGCATGGTGAAGGGGTATGTGACCAGCCTGGTTTCTCAGCGTCCAGTCTTTCAGACCAGCAATCTCTTTAGTCCTCCCTCATCCAGATTCACATACTTTTAACCCACTGATTAGTCCTATTGCTTCTCACTGTGCATTGAATGTGCCTAGTTCATTTAGGGGAAGAGAATTTTTTTAAAACCTCATACACCATTTCCTTATGAAATTAATTTTTCTCTTCATGCCATCCTTCTCCAATAAAGAAAAAAAAATGTTTTCGTCTCTGTGATATCCAGACCTATATTTATTCTGTTTTTCCTCTCATTACATTAATTTTATTTGGGCAAAAGAACAACAATCATGTTTAAGCTTAGGATGGGAAATAACACAGCAGGGTTCCATAAATAGAGTTTAATTGCAGTAATTACTTACGTTAATTATATATCAACTGATTATTTTTAAGACATTTATTGAGCACCATCCACTTTCAGAGGTAGCCGTCATTCTCTCACTATCTTTTTCAGATTCTATATCCATGCTCAGAATAATCAACTATCATTTGACACATGGTATAATAAGTACCTAATGAAATCCCAATTAAAATTGTATTTGAGACACTTAATTTTAGAGATAAATTAGAAATAATTACATGATTCATGAATCCACATCAGACAGGAGACACACAACTATATCTTGACTAACTGGGAAGGACAAGCACAGATGAAGCCTTTTAATGTGTCTTCCAAAACCTGTTACAAAACATTATTGTACCTCAGCAGATGGCACCAAAAGATGTCTTTTTATTTTTTATAAATAGACAGTTTCCTTTCATACACTGACTTGAGTGATTTTCGTTCTCATTATTACTGTTATCTGTTAGAGACAGGGGGAAACGAGGGGGGAGAAAGCATGTTATTTTCCATAAGGCAAGAACGTCAGTATGGAGCCAGCCTTTGAGCATACTAAGTTTAATTTACTGAGTCGCAATAAGCAGGAGAATGCACCGACTGTCTCCTGGCTGTTCATTTCAAACAACTTATCTTCATTTGGAGCTGAGACACTTGGTGCTTGTTGGGTACAGAGCTTCCTCTCTCCCCTCCCCTCCACCCCAGCTAATTTTCCCCCTTAAGATTTAATGAATTCTGGAATCAATCAAATGCTAGCTGTTAGTAGACACTAGCCAGGTAAAAGCTTTAATATCTTCTCTTTCACAGGTCAAAAGGTCACTTCCCTACACTAGGATCACAAAAATATATTTATTCCCTTCTGAGAAAGCTATTTAGCCTCCAAGGGGGAGCAGAAAACTGCCCCATTAAGTCCACCAACACTTTGCTCAGAGCTTCCTCTCCTTCCTGCAATATCTTTGTTCAGAGGACAACAGGCTCATTTACAACCTCACTTGGGGAAACTGTTAACCGTATGTTTCTGATCTATGTAATTTGCTGTTAAAGAACACAATAGCATCTAATAGAAAACAGCTGTTACAAAATCCACTCTTTCTGGCAGGAGCAGTTCCTAATGTAGGATTTTAATTTTATCTCCTGATTGATAACACCCCATTAGCCATATCCAGATTCCTAACTGCAAAATGACGCACGGGCACTATTTTAAGCTCCCTCCCAGATGGATATCATTATGCTTGCTTGTCCCTCTGAGCAGAAAGTCCACAGTTTGGGCAGTGGAGTATAAAACAGGCACTTATTACCGCCCTGACACATGAAACAGGAAGTACTGGTCACAGCTGATCCAGAATGTTCAAAATGCATAGAAGCAAGGAAAGAGACTTGAACAGAAAAGATAACGGCTGCTAGTATATAAAAAAGTCCAGGGACATAACACCAAAAGTAGTTTGCATTTCATAAAAACATGAAATGTTCTCCTTTGCTACGTTCGACTTTTTTTTAAATTTTTCCTTTACTGATTTTCAAGAGAGAGGAAGTGAGAGGGAGAGAGAGACAGAAACATTGATGAGAGAGAACATCGATTGGCCGCCTCCTACATGCCCCCCACTGGGGATCAGGCCCACAACCTGGGCGTGTGTCCTGACTGGGAATCGAACCGGCAACCTCTTGGTGTATGGGTTGACGTTCAAGCACTGAGCCACACTTGCTGGACGGACTTTTAATTTTTGTAGAAGAGACAACAGAAGGGTCTTCTTTCACTAGTCACATAGGATTTATTCAGGAATAGCTAGGTTCATAGGGAAGACATCAACTTGGGAGACCAGGATTAATAATTATTAAATCAGCTCTCTCCAAGAACCCGGCAAAAGCTAAACAACAATTACTCCAAAGAAAGGGAGGGGCATTTTGCCATGAAAACCTTGCTATAATAGTACCACAAATGGACAAATTGTAGAATCTTCATTAAGTTTCAGCAGCAAAATGTTCAAGAAAAAAATAAATTACATTGGAGGCGCAGCAGAAAGAAGGCACATGAAGGTCTGCGGCCAAGTTCTTGAAACTCTAATAAAATTGGTGACTGATTCATCATGCTTTCTACACTAACTTTAATTATACATCTAAAACCATGCTTCACTTCCACCAGCATGACAGAAAGGCACAGAGCCATACACCAACCTTAATGAGATCTCTATAAAGCATCTCAACAATTATTTTGTAATAGCTTCAAAGTCCAAAATCAAGGTATACTTCTACATGGCGTTCCAAGAGCACCTCAGGGCTGAAGTGCTGTGGGATTGGGGTTCGTTAAGAGAGACAGGAGCTGGAAAAATTACCATGCACAGTTTGTACAGCATTTCTTCACCAGCAACAAACCTCTCTCCAACAACCTGACTTCCTCAGAGTTAGAACTAGGACATTTATAGGGCACTATCCGCTCTCTGTATGTGTTGAATTTTATCATGCCCCATGACTGAATTTTTCCTGAACCTCATGGTACACTCAGTTTTAGTTTTCCCCTTCCCCTTAAGTATCACTTCCTCCAGGAGACCTACCCAGACCCCCGGGATAGGCTGAGGCTCCCACAGCATGTTTACATGGCTCTCCACACTTCCCTCATGTCATTCATCATCACATTTAAAGTTTAATGTTTATGTACAGGAATTAACCTTTTTAGTTAATCTATGAATCCATATGTATATAATAAACTAACTTCTGCATAAATACACCCCCCTCCCCCAATTCTATATTGAAGAGCTCTGGGAATGTGTAGGCTCCGTGTTAGGACTCACTGATCTAATCTAAATCCCTTAGTTTATGAATTAAGAAATAAGCACTATATATGGTAATGCATCCAATCTGAGGCAGGCTTAGGGGAGGACTTGGGTTTCATGATTCAACACAAGGGACTTCTACTAAGTGTTGAGATCATTTTTTAACCCTTTATAAGAATCTGACCTATGTTTCCTCCGTTGTTTTAGCCCCAGGCAATCCTCCCACCTTGCCCTCAGCCTGGCACAGATAGTCATCTATCAGACCGAGGAAGAGCTACACCCTGATTCCATGCCCTCCCTATCCCCTAAATTCTATAGCATCCTTTATATACTCTGCCAAATCCACACCCTTCAGAACACTCCCTGTCTCTGTTTCCCCAACCTCTCCATTATTTCCTCCTCCCCCACTTTATGGTACTTCTCACCTTGCCAAGACTCTCCCCCAGTTTACATAAGCATTTTATCTTAGATGATCCTAAAACAATAGCCCCAGGCCTCAGCTAATAATCTTGAGGCTTGCAAATTCCCTATATACTGAGTTTAAAAGCTAGAGCCACTCCCTCACCCCTACCTATCAATGTCCCTTTATTCAACTTTCAGTAGAGTGTTAGATAAAAGGGGGTGATAAACATGTGTTCCCTTTCCTATCTGGGCACATCCACGATTACGTGAGTCCTGTGCAAGCAGTACCTTGCCTCCCACCACTGGAGAGGAAGACAGCTGTTCCCCTCCCTGTGGCAGGTCAGGCCTTTGCTCATGATGTAAGCGCCTCATCCTTCGAATCTCAAGGGAAGGAGGTAAATGTGAAGGGGTCGTCAGAAAGGATTCATCACCCAGGACTGAAAGTCCAGGTTAAGGTGCCAAATGCAGATATGAGAAGGGTAGCCTCCAATATGTTGTTTTTGTCATATTCATACTTATACATTTTCACTCATTTTCTTTTTCTTTCCTCTCCCTTTCCCCTAACTATTGTATAAGGACTGTGTGAGAAGGAGTTAACTTTACAGTTTATTCATTACAGTATGGAAAATGGAAACAGGATCACCGACAGAACCGAGAGAAGCATGGACGACCCCTAGAGATTCTACACTGGAGCGGAATGAAGCAACTGACAAGATTCAGGGATATATAGTTGAGAATGGGCTATATTTCTAGTTCTGCAAGGAAGAGTTAGGTGCATCTTTAGGTGGATGCATTTGTCTTTTTATGGTATGAGTACAGTAAGAAGAGTCTATGGGAATGTTGGACAGCCAATAGAGGGCAGGATTTTCATGTTTTAGTCACCTGCAATCTGAGTTCCCTCCCTAGTTTTGGAGAATGCTCCATTGTGTGCGTCTTGGCCGTACAATAACCAGATGATTTATCATCCACATTGAACAACTACTAAGAATTAAAGGGGTGATGTTAATAATCCTGTGGTAAGAATCAACATAGACCAGGGCTATTCCAGGCAAGCCAGGATATATGGTCACTAAGACTTGGAACACACGTTCTCTGCCTTCTACAGCAGAGAGCACTGAGATAGATGCAGTCCCTTTCCCTGCCCCTGACAGGTAAGTCGCGGGCATGTGTACTGGCTCAATCAAAGCACCTTGAAGGAATGATGTAAAAATGCTGTGGCTGTTAAAAAATATGACTAGCAGCAGCAGATTACTAGCAGTAGCTAATTAAGGTAAAGAGTCTAGTTACTACCAGACATTTGCGAGGACACAGTGGCTGCAAGTCCAACAGACACGTCACAGCCATACTGTTCTTTTGCTATGACCATAACTGGGTGTGGTATCTAGTCTTCAAAACGGCTCCTGATGAACCTGGCCGGCAGGTGTTACCCTCCTTTATACAGTCCTCTCCCACAATGAGTTTGGATTGAACATGACTTTCTTTAACCAACCAGGAGGAAGTGATGCTGTGGCAGTTCTAGATCTAAACCTTGAGAAGACCTGGAAGCTTCCATTTTGTTTTTGGGAACCCTTAGCCACCACCTAAGAAGTCTGGTTACCCTACTGGAGAGAGTACACGCAGAGGGAGAAGCTCTGAGATAACAGAGTAAGAGAGGCCCCGCAGTTCAGCTGTCCCTGCCAAAGTGGCAGACATCTGAGGGGCCATCATAGACGTTCAGCTCAGTTAAGTGCTCAAATGAGTGTAGCCCAGACATCACTCGGAGCAGAACAGCCATGCTCTGCCCAGTCAACCCATGGAATTCAAGGAGATGGTGTTGCTTAAAGCCACTAAGTAGCATGGTCATTTGTTACATAGTAGTAGATAACTAAAACTCTACGAAATCAGTTCACTAGCCTATCTTGGCCATTCCCATTTCATGATTCTGGTTCTCTAGTTTTCCTGTTTCAGTTCATTAGTCTTCACACAAACTTCTTTTCTGTCTCGTGATTTACTGATGGCTTTTCTAAACATAATTATCTCCACTTTTTTTCATTCTAAGACAGGGGCTCCCCAACATTTCAAACATGAGGGCTTCATTTTTACTTCTTAAAAAAATGTATGTAATAAGTGTACTTTTAGTAACCATTGACTGGGAAAACATAAACTGGCAAAAAGCAATTGAGAATTTAGCAATAAAAAGGAGAAACATCTGTAACAAAAATAAATAAAAATAAAAAGGGGGAAAAAAAAAAGAATTTAGCAATAGTGCCCTCGCCGGGTGACTCAGTTGGTTGGCATCATCCCATATACCAAAAGATTGCAGGTTCAATTCCTGATAAGGGCACATACCCAGGTTGCAGGTTCCATCCCCTGCCAGGGTGCATACAGGAGGACAGCCCTGACTGGTATGGCACAGCGGTTAGAGCATCAGCCCACATATAGAAGGGTTGTGGGTTCGATTTCTGGTCAAGGGCATGTACCAGATTGCAGGTTTGATCCCCAACCCCTGTTGGGGCACATGTGGGAGGCAACAAATCAATGTGTCTCTCTCTCACTGATGTTTCTCCCCCCCTACCCCCTATCCCGCCCTCCCTTCCACTCTCTCTGAAAATCAATGGAAAAATATCCTCGGGTGAGGATTAAAAAAACAAAACAAAAACCAAGGATGGAAACATCCATGTGGAGGTTTACAGACCTTTGGACTCTTTCCATAGCTCCTCACCGTCAAAGCCCACATCCCACCGGATGGGAGTCACTAAGCTGGCACACGTGTTTCTCCTTTACATTCTCTTCAGATGAAGTAGTCTCAAAATACACTGTTTCTTGGGAAAGAACAACAATCTGGAAAACACTGCAGCTCTTGACAGATAATATCACTGAGAGCAAATGGAATAAATACATAAATTTTTAAAACAATTTCCAAGAAACTAACAATCTTCAGAGGATGGGCATGAGGTGGGGGAATCAGCATTTTGGAGATGAATGGCTCACAGATAGAAGTGTTGCTAACAAGGCACCTGGATTTTAGAGGTAAAGCTATTCACTTCTATAAATGGTCAGCTATGTATATACCACCTCAGTCTGGGCACTTCCCTTTCCCGCATCCTTCCTATGAATAGGAAGACACCTGCAGACGGACCTTTTCCTATTTGGTCAACTAGCCCATGCATGGGGGGAACAATTCTTTTTGGTTTGAGAGTATGTCAAAATTTAAAAGGTGGACATTTTGTTAAATAGTTTGGGTTTTGTTTTACATCCCACAAACATTTCTGATAGAGAGAAGAAACCTATTGGGATAGAGAAAGAAAAAGCTTCCTTATTCTAGGAATATCCAATTCACTATTCCTTCTTATTAAAAGAGAAAAGTGTTACCCATGCAAAGTTAGGAACAATGTCTCCTCACTGTGTTTTTAATGTGAATCCAGCAATTACTTCAAATAGAGTCATTTTTCAGTTGTACAGGTGTCTCTCTGAAGATAACCCCAAGAATATCTTAGACATATTTGTATTTAAAAACAGACACATAACACTTCAGAGGCATCTAAGGAGCAACTCTTGGTGACAGTCCAGAGCTCAGCACTCATGATGAGCGTTTATAACAGAAACATTGTGAATTGATAGGACATCTTTATAGATGGCATTTTAACCTTAATAGAAATATAAAGGAATAGCATTAGTGGGTGGTCAGACAAATGGAAATGGTTCAGACTTTCCTTTCTGGCTTAGAAATGGCCAGCATAGCCCGACTGGTGTGGCTCAGTGGTTGAGCATCGACCCATGCACCAAGAGGTCGCCGGTTCGATTCTCGGTCAGGGCGCATGCCCAGGTTGTGGGCCCGATCCCCAGTAGGGGGCACACAGGAGGCGGCCAATCAATGTTCTCTCTCATCGATGTTTCTCTCTCTCTCTCTCTCTCTCCCTTCTTCTCTCTCTAAAATCAATAAAGAAAACAAAATTTAAAAAAAAAATGGCGAGCATAACTTTGTTCCCTGCAGACTCCCATACACACTTCCGCCACTTCTGTAATCATCAGCTCTTGGAATTCCTAAGAAAACGAATCGATAGAGCAACTTCTCTCCCAGGCTGTCTGTCTAAATCTACTGTCACTATCCAGTCATCCCATTTCAATAAATCCCAAACTAATAATTGCAGATATCCATCAGGATATAATAATCATTTTCTTAAATTAAAAAAAAAAAAAACTCCTTTTTTGAACATAGCTGTTTTTCTCTCTCAACTGAGGCTCCAGGCCTGGCTAGGAATCATTAGCCACTGGATGGATATAAGAAATTCAAACATATTATAAGAATCTTTGAATAATTCAGTTACCAAGTCAGTCAGCCGTAAGAGGCAAATGCCCAAGAAATCAGGCTTCATTAGCTAGCTGCAGGCTTCCTATAGAGCTGTCCTCAGGATTCTGAGTACTAAAAAATATCCCATACTCCCAGTCCTCTGGATCATAGCATACACGAGCTTCTTTAAATATTAGAACACAGGGGGAAGCAGGGGCAATATGGGTCTTGAATATTTATCAAGTGCCTACACTGTTCCAGACCCCACCCCAGACACATGTACATTATTTTATTTAATCATTATAACAATCCATGTTAGCTATTATCTTCCCATTTTACCATTTTACAAATGAGATTTCTTGAAACACAGAGCTATCTGAGATCATGCAGTTAATGAATGGTGAGTAGTAAATTTGAACACAGGTCCAGCTAACTCTAAACCTGCCCGTCAGTTCTGTGTAGGCACAACCCCATAGGTCTCTCTTCCCAGCCCATGCCATAGTGTCAGCACATTGCAAGTTGAGAGAATGGAAGAGAAGAGCATACAAAATGAAGCAGGTGTGAAATGCAAGCTAACCACTTGGTAGTAAGAAACAATTATATAACGTTCAAGCAGACTACACACAACCTCTACATTTTGCAGGACTGAGCTCCAAAACAAGTCTGTAGATCTTTCTTTCCTCCTTGGCCAACCCATGACTGGCATTTAGCAACCTCCCATCAGACAAAGACCCAAGTACCTTTTACACTCATCTTTTGGAGCACTTTCACTGTTTTACTAAAATATGCTAAACTTCCTGTATTTGCACTCAATAGGAGAATAGATGCCTTCCATCCAAATAAAGACTTACCATGCTTTTGTCTAGGCTGGGGTTCTCCCCTAGACTCAGATAATATGCATAACATTTGGTCTTGAACAATGAATCTAGTATACTTGATCAGACATCCTCAATTTACACTTTCATCAAAGTTGGTCATTCTAATGGAACCTAATCCCTCATTATCTTTAATCCCTCATACAAAGCCCTCAACTTCAATGATTAATTGGTAAATGTAAACTATGGGAATAGATTTAGGAACAGATTGTGAGGCATATAATAAAATCATTAAAACCCTCCCTAGTCAGAAATGAATTTTGGGGTGTGTAAATCCAGTGCTTTGGGACCGTTGAATCAGGCTGAGAGGAGACAATTTGTCCTCATTCTGAAGAGTAGGGTGCTTCTTGGCAGTACTTGGAGCTGTTGATGAAGCCTTTCAAGATGTACTGTCAAGTGAAAGGGTGCTTCTTACAGGGTTTCCTTCCCTACTGGTGTGCATATAGAAACTCTTCTGCCTTTAACACATTTTTATTTATTTATTTTACTTTTAGTGAATTTATTGGGGTGACATTGTTAATCAAATTATATAGGTTTCAAGTGTACAATTCTATAACACATCATCTGTATATTGCATTGTGTGTTCACCATCCAAAGTCAAATCTCTTTCCAGAATGGCTATCATCAATAAATCAACAAACAACAAGTGTTGGTGAGGATGTGGAGAAAAGGAAACCCTTGCACACTGTTCATTTTCCCATGTTAGAAAGTTTACAGGGGATATATCAGTTATCTATTGTCACAAGCATGTTGTGCTCCAAACACATCAAAACTGTTTGGCTTGAAACAATATTAGCTTATTATCCATCTTGACTCTGCAGGGGAATTGGAAGGTTCTGCTGACCCAGACCAGGTTTGGGGAGGCTTGGCCAGGCTCCCTCATATGCTTGCAATTGCAGTCAGCCAGTATGTGGGCCAGGGTTGGTTTGTCTGGATGGCTTTGGCTCTCTTTTATAAATCCAGAAGGCTAGCCCAGGCATGTTCTCAGGAGAGCAATGGAAAATGTCAAGTGCTGTTCAAGCCTCTGCTAAAGTCACATTAGCTAAAGCAAATCACTAGCCAAAGTAAGTTACATGATCAACCCCATTGTCGATGAGAAGGAGCTACCAAGTCAGAGGACAAAGAGTAAGGGCACATTAATTGGGGCCCATAATGCAGTCAGTCAACCAGAGGGGTCTTTTAGGGACTAATTCTATACAAAATCTTTAATACCGGTTAATTCATGGCTCCTTATAACTATCCTATAGGTAAAAAAAATGCTTCTTTATTAGATCATACAAATCGGTTAAACAAATGGGAATAGCACAACTGGGGTTATTTAATCTTTTCTTTGTGGGTTAGCCCTCATTAGACTTTGCAAAGTTTATCATATATCGGGAAGGGTATAGAGCTGAGAAAAATGTGGGTAATAAGTAATTTAATCTGCCAATTATCTAGACTGCTAAATGCTAAAAATATGCATTTCTGAAGGGTACAGCATTCAAAATCACCAATCAAGTCAGGAAAACTAAAGCCAGAGTTTGACATAGCAGAACTTCCTATGGTATTTGTGATTACAAATTAGGCTATTAAATAAATAGCTTACTATAATGATTATAATGATATAAAAGTGCCAAAGTTAACATCACCCTAAGGACTTTCAGTTCTGCAGTTTCTGGCTTATGTGGGTTTAAATTTGTAGCCTGTCATTTCACTCAAGTAGCTTTTGCATTCAATTATTGGGGGTGGGGGACAGTAAAAAGGAGAGATAAAAAGAGGCAGAAAGAGAAGGGGGTGGAGAAAAGAGAGGAGGGGAGGGAGGGGAAGAGTACGACTGAGCATATCACTCCTCAAAGCTCACTTTCTTACAGTTAAATTGCCTGCTTCAACCCCTAATCTAACCACAGCTCCCTATAGGAACAGATGGGATCAGCCTCCTTTCTGCTTCAGCTTTCCAACTGAAAGGACAGGTAGAGAAGATTATCATCATTCTAGGCTCTGGACTGATACATCAAGAGGTCATTTCAACCCCCAAATAGTTAGCCATATCTTGCTGTCATTCAAGTCCAGCTGTGAACTATGCTCCACCATGAAGCGGCATTTTGCATAGCAATTCTAAAATGTGATACATTCTTGAGCAGTGGCTTCAATCATTGTGCTCTTGATTTTCCCTCCCTCCTCCCATCTCCTCCCTGGCCAAAGCATCAAGGCCAAAGCTTTGAAAACACCTGTTTGAGGAATCCTCCTAGTCCCAGGATTGTTAACTGTGCTATAGGAGCAGCAGGTGGAATGCCACAGTGGAAAATGGGAATGACATTGTTTCCTGACAGATGATTTCTTTCCGGGATCCCGACTTCCCTCAGCTTCTTGTAATGCCAAGAACTAAAGAGATTTGGAGTGATTTTTTTTAGAACATAGAAACATATGGAAACTGATTGTGCCTTAAAGTTTCTTCCTACTCAGAACATTTCGTATAAACTGGACAATTTTCTAGCTCCTGAGGTTAGAGATAACTAAACACAGAACCTGCCTCGAGCATTTCACTATAAAGTGACAATTCTCAATTCCTAAAAGGCGAGAACATCACTGCAGGTGTTGTTTACCAGGCGCTTAGCAGGGTCCAGGTGGAAAGAGAGCAGTCGTCCCTGAGGAAGAAAGAGGTCAAGGAGGCTCCACCACCTCTGCTGAACCCTGGCTGAAGACCGAGTGGTGGAAAAGCAACTTCCCCACACGTCATGGCCAGCCACATGTTAACTTTAATGAACCAAGGTATGCAATCTGGGGCAAGTTACTTCACCTCTCTAATCTCAGTTTCCTAGTAGGTAAAGTGAGGATAATGGGAAACAATTGTACAGGGCGTTTATCGGGACTAAATGAGTTGATCTATATCGAGCGCCTGGCACAGTACCGACAGCATAGAAATCATTTAATAAGCATTAGATGTTATTCCGGATTGTTGTTGCTAACACGTGTCAGTGTTTAGTACTAGCAGGTTGCAGACAGTATCTCATAACCCTTGATATGCTTACGATTACTATCCCCATTTAGCAGGTGAGGATGCTGAAGCATACAGGAGATATGGTTCAAAAAGACTTGAACCTGTCTTACTTCAGCTCCCTCACCATGCACTTTAGTACAGTGATTAAATGGCCCTGCAAGTGCTCCTACTTTAGACCCAGGCCCCTCTCCCCAGCCCATGCCACCTTACAGTCAGTAGGTTGAAAGCTGCGAGACTGGAAGAAGGGGTATGTAATGAAGCAGTATGAAGTACCAATTAACAACGTGGTCGTAAGAAAAAATATGTAAAGTCACACGTGGGAATTGGAAATCACAGCAGTCTGAAACCATTTAGCATTGGGGCAAATAAACTGAATAATTCAATGGCACTTAGAGTTAATACTATATAAGAAAACAGTGCAATAGGGAATTGTGTATTAATGATTTTAAGACCTCAAGAGAAAGTCACATTTTGTTCAGTTTTCTGTTTAAAAAGTGAAGAAACTGATATATTTTAAATGCATTTTCCTATCAAAAATAGGGAAATTTCTAAAATGTATGGAAATTAAAGGAAAAACTCCACTTATACGTAAAAAAAATTCTTATTCTGAGATGGTGATACATAGAGTGACAAATTATAGGTTTATTAATCTCTAAAAATCCCCTATCCCTACTTCTATATTTTGAGAGTAAGTTAACAGAAACCCAGAAAGGTTAAGTGACTTGCCCAAAGTCACACAATTAATTAGTACAAGAGCTGGAACTTGAGCTTTGAATTGTTATTGATAATGCTAATTGTTTGATTGATTGGTTGAGATCAGTAGCAAGCGAGTTCAGTGTGGATCTCAACTCTGAAATCATGAGGAGCTTTTAAAAATTCTGATGCTTAAGCCACACGAGACCTTAATATATTTTAAAGCTCCCCGAGTGATTCTGATGTGCAGTCCATGTTAAGAACTGCTGATTTAGATCAATAGTAATTTGTGGTGCATCCACTAAGAGCCAAACAGTGTCCTAAGTGTTGGGGATACAGAAAAGAGTAACCCAGCCCTTGTCCTCTGGATGCTTACACCTGGCAGACAAACATATGAACTGGTGATTGTAAATCAGAGTGATGGATCAAGTTAATCAGATTTTGTAATCACTCGGGGATCTTTTGAAACGATAGATTTTCCAGGGGTGAGATCTAAGCAGCAGATATTTCTTAAAGCTCCCCAAGCCAGGTTTTGAGAAGCACTACAGTAGATGAAAATGTCCTCCCAGAAGAGGCCCTGAGCTGTGGGCCTCACGAGAGCCATCGCATTTGGACAGGAGAAAAATGAGGAAAGCCTGTTCAGGTAGAGGGGAACGCCCAGACATGGAGGCATAAGACAGCGCGGAGTCTCTGGGAAACAAGTAACTCAGGGCATCTGGGGAGTCCAGTAGGATGAAGGAGCAGACACAAGATGAGTTAGCTGGGGTGTGACAGTTTGGCATGCCACATTGAGGAGCTTGAAATTTATGCTGAGAGCTAGCTTTTCATTGTGCATCTCATCAGCTTAAAAATTTTACATATACAAACATAATCTGTATTTATTACATCTGTCTACTACTATCATTACCTAATATCTCAAGGCAGAGAGCACACTGTGGGAGTGGTTCTTTATTAACAATTCAAATAATCTTCTCGATAATTTCTATTTCTTTTTAACTGACTCTTTGTTAGATCTAATTAGGTCATGGTTGTTTTCGTCCCATAATGTGGCTGATAAAGAGCTTGTACCAAGAGAAGGCAAAGTGCCAATTCTGCCATTGTCTTATTATTTCTTTATAAGTCACTTGCCCAGTTTTCTAAGTTCATTTGGTTAAAATTAGATGACGTAATTAATCTGTAAATCCAGCTCAGCAGACTCACGGGGCATTGCTTTCCACCACTCTGTGCTGTGGAATTCCCTCTCTTTCTTTGGGTTACCTCAACTCCAAACCTAACACATGGACAGAGTATGGGTACCAGTGTCACCCCCTATATTGAATGGTAATACACCTTAAATCCTTAATTCTTTAGAAATGTGTGTGTGCATACCCTAACATTTCCTCCTGTAACTCATTAGGTCATCTTGAACACTCTCTTTGGGGAACACTGCCGTGGTGATGGCTAGCGCCCTGTGGAAGAGTTCATGACTCAAAGGGTGAAAAGATCACCGATGGCAACTACAGTAAAGGATATCCAGTGCCGGAGGTGGGAGACCGAGGAGGCATTGGCAAAGGACAAAATGAGTGAGGATTAGACTAAGACTGAACAAAGCAGTGAGAGCAAGAATGAGGGAAAGAGGAAGTATTCTAGAAACACTGAGAACAAAAAGTTGGCAGATCCCATGGATTTGGATATGAGAGAAAATGGAAAAATCGAGTTTGACTCCCAAGTTTTCTTCCATAAAGGATCAAGTTATCAAATACACAGTGACAGCAACACTGGCAAAGGTATCTGTAATGGGCTGTGCATTCACATAGCAACTTTCAAACCTTTCAAGCCTTTCACATTTCCTCTCCTTCTTTAAAATGCATCCATTTATTATCTCCGATAATAAAGTCAATGCAAACGTATTCCTTATGTACAAAGGAGAAGCAGACCAAACCCCCTCTCTGTGCCATCAATCAGAGCAAACTAGCTCTCTCTACCACCCTCCACCCTTGACAGAGATTCAAACCATGAGACACAGTCAAATGAACAGATGAGCCTCTCAATCAGTATCGGTATCTTAACTGCCACAGACACAACCGGCCATGGTAATGCGTTATACATTTTTCATGTTGTGTATGTCTGCCTGGTTTGTCAGAACTCAGATTTCTTTTGCACTTAAACTGCTGTCATCCCAATAATGTTATTCACTGTTAGCAATGACTCCCTGTGCTATATCACAAACACAGGACATGATGCATACAGTTCCAGAAAGGAATTGGCAGGATAATATCTTCCTCTATCTTGTGAGCAATCACCTCTTTTCCCTTTATTTCCTTCCATTTCTTTCCCCATGACACACAATGTGTACAGTTAGCAGACAGTTGTGCTGAGTTATGACACTTTTAGATATTTTCATCATAGGGATGTTAAGTGTTGATACTAAACCTTATAAAACTCAGTTCTGCTATCTCAAAATGAGAAAGAGGAAGCAGTCTTTTTTTAGGTTTCATTCATTATATCATATCGCCTATTACTGTTCTGTATTATAATTTCAATACACAGCATAGTTATATTAATTGCTAAAATGGAAACAAGATGTGAAATCTCTCATCTCAGAAGAGTCATAAAACTACTAAGAAGACTGACATAATCCCATACAGGAGCTCCCCTGACAAAGAGGAACAATACTTTCCCACCTCTCCAATAATTTTGCAACCCCATAAAATGTGACTTTCACTCTCTTCAAGTATTGGGAAGCTGTCTCTCATCCTCTTCACCTCTAGCTGTGAAGCTGAATGATTCATGTAATTAGTGAGATAGCACAAATGTGGCGTCTACTGGCACATATGTACCTATTGGGCAGAGTACAAAGTTAAGATCTGCATATGCCTGAGATCTCCTATTCCTGTGTTTCTGTATTTGACATGAAGTCTCAGTGTGCCAACCGGGTAGCAGTCTGTTCTGTGGCTTTCCACAGATGTTGGTCTAGAAGTCCAGACTCGAGATGGATAAAGTATCAGGAAGCATATTTTGACCTCAGGTATGGTCAACAAGGCTGCTACTTTGGGATATCAACTACCATCCTGAAACATCCAACAGCAGGGTCAGGTAAATGAGTAATGGCAGCTCAGTAAAGCAAAAGAAGGCAACATCACACCGAGATGAGGCTACCAGGAACACCATGGCAAAGATTTGATTCAGTCCATCCCAATGTTTCTCAAACTTTAGTGAACGTAAGCAATACCAAGGGAACTTGTCATAGCCAGATTCCTGGGCCCCATCACCACAGTTTCTCATTCAGTCTGTTGATGGGGGCCAAGGAATTTGCTCCAACGAGCTCCCAGGTGTTGCTTATTTTGCCAGCCCTCTAACTACATTTTGAGTAGCACTGATTTAAGCAATCCTAGATTCCTGAGTTTCAAGGAAGGTAGACCCAGATTTTCCATTCCCCAAGAGATAGGTATCAGGCACAGAAAGTCTCTTCCTGTGACTAACCAATGCAAATGTGTGTGGAAGGCAATAGTGCAGCTTCTCATTTCCAAAAAGAAGATGGTGTCTAGATTGCATCAGTGGCCCAATTCTTCAGCCTCCTTTACCATATGATTTTGCAATTTGCAGAATACATTTTCCTACTCTCTGGCTTTGGGTTTGACCATGTGACTTGCATTGGCCAATGGAATGTTAGCAAGTGTGTTATTACCAAAGGCTTGAAAAGCCCTTGCCTAGCTGGTCTTCTCCCTCTTGCCTCTGTTGTTACATGCCCCTGCTAGGCTTCAGCAAAAGGATGAGAAACTTGGGGAGCAGCATGCAACTGCTCCAGCTGAGCCCAACCTAACATCAACCAACCGACCCCCAGACATCCAAGTGAGTTTGGCCAAGAGCAATGGAGCTACCAGCCAAGATCAGCTTCTTTTATTCAATCCTCAATTGACTTGCAGACCTATAAGAATGAATACTTGTAGTATTAGCCACTGACTGACATGGTTTTCATGCAGCATATTTTGTGACAAGAGCAAACTGATGTAGTGTCCATGAGGTTGCCTTTGGTAGGTAGCTAGGACTTGGAGACCAGCAGGAGGCATCTATAGCCACACAGAAGTGAAATCTGAACAGGCCTGTGAGGTTGATAAATACTATATTTTTGGAGTCACACATTAGGAGACTTTAGGAATTAAGAATCAATCTTTAAAAAGCCCTAGATCCAATTCTGTAATTTTCAGATTGGAAAACTGGGGCTCAAAGAAAATAACTGTCCTATCCATGGTAACAGAGTATCAATAACAAGCTGGAAATAGGTTTCCAACTACAGACCTGAGCTTCATTTTCAGTCTTTGTGGTTTTTCCTTTGCAGCCTGAAAGTTTGACTTAAAAATACTGCCAAGTTACCCATCCCATAATATGTGTTCCCATTCCCCTTCAAGCCTAGGACACAGTCGCTAACAATTTGGATTAGCAGGAGCTGAAGCCCATAGTTTCAGGAATCTGAATTGTGCCTACAACTGGTGGTAACTGACCAACAAAATGACAATAACAACAATTCCCTGCAAAGAAAACAAAGAAAATGTACCATTAGTTGAGTAATATTTGTTCATAAAGGATAGAAACATATGTAATATGTTTTGTTAATTTCTTCCTTATTTACACTGTGTTTCAAAATTTTTTTAAATTTTTTTTTCCTCTATTGATTTGAGAGAGAGAGGAAGTGAGAGGGAGAGAGAGAGGGAAACATCAATGAGAGAGAACATCAATTGGCCACCTCCTGCATGCCCTCCACTGGGGATCTGGCCCACAACCTGGGCATGTGTCCTGACCGGGAATCGAACCAGTGACCTCTTGGTGCATGGGTCGATGCTCAACCACTGAGCCACACCTGCTGGACTCAAAAATATTTTAAATAAACTATATTAATTTTATAAGAATAGCTTTAAAAAAAAACAAAAAACTGTGAGGGTTGGTTGGTCATTGGTTTTTGCTTCTGTTTTCCTTTCAGGCAGACCTATGGCCCATTTTTACTCCATTCAGTAGCAGGGGAATGCAGCCCTCCCAGCAGGTCCTGATACACACAGGACCTTCTTGGCCATAAGCTGACACTTTTTAGAGAAATTGATCTCCAGACGTTAATGTGATCAAGATTATAAACATGTCTCTTCTGTCACTAGATGCCGGATATAGTAGAAAGATCATGGATCAGAAGGCCTGGAGCCTCCAATTAATAATAAAGTTATAATTATAGCTCTTATTTTTAAGAATTTACTCCATGGATGGTATTGTGTAATGCATTTTTCATTCATTATATAAAAACATTCCTTTTCCGTCCCCTCACACATGGCATTAAAACATTCCTTTGAGAATTATGATCTCCTTTGTATAAATGCAGAAACTGAGATTAAGTAATTTGCCCAAGGTTACAGAACGAATAAATGGCAGAGTCAGGATTCAAACCCAGGTCTTGACTCCTAAGGCGAGATTTAACTACCAGTCCATGACTGCCTGGGATGACTTCACATGCTCTAGGCAAGCACTTTGTCTCTCTGAAAGTGTCCTCACTTGTAAGCTCTGAACAATAACAGTATCCATCTCAGAGGATTACATATGTGGAAGTGCTTTATAAACTACAAATGTTAGCCTGTGGAGCACAAGAGAGGCAGGCTTCTACTTCAGGCCATGTGTTCTGTAGTAGACAGAGGAGGATCGATAGCTTGTCACTAAATTGATAGAAAAGCCTAGGGATGATTCTTCAAAGGAAGACATCCAAAGCTGACACCTTGTGTCTCAGTTCATTTTCACAGAACTATAAAAAGTTAGAACCAGCAGAAATGTTAGTGACCAAAGGCTAACCCTCTCACCTTCCTCTCTTCCCAGATTTCACAAAATAGGTATCAGTGGCCCTGAAATGCAAGTGTCCCACTCAGTTCAGAACACTAATTGGTAGCAGAACCGGAGACAGCACTGGGGTCTCCAGATGCTACCACACTTTCCATAACACAAGACTGCCTCTCAAGTCACTCCCACACCATTGTTGTTCAATGACCTATTAGCTCTAATTTATGAGGTTGCATATCCCACTCTGATTCCATGGGAAAACCACTAACATAGAAAGAAGTAGCACATCCAATGTGGAATTTAATCTTCAAGAACCTCTTAGCATTTCTCAGCTGAATAAAATTGGAAGAGTAAACTTTAATGAGAAATACATGTTGCTTTCTCTCTACATCTGTTCCTGTGGAGAAGACAGAGGTCTCCTTTTTGTCTGAATATGATGATTTCTAAGTCGTTTTTTCAATCAGCAATACTCCTGGCTATTTCAAATCAACCCTAGCAGTTATACTGGAAAACCAGAAAGAGAGTAATGCTTCAGGGGAGAACATGGAGTCTTAGGCAATTGCCATTTTCTAATGCTCTCAGGCAGTCACAGCCAAGTAGCCAGCCCACCTGCCCCCAGAGGGCTGTGAATAGCCCTAACATCCAGTTCAATTTAGACTTTGCCAAACAGCTTTGGCACATCTGTGCTGAGAGTGTGATCCAAGAGTTTCAGACAATAGACTCTCTCGAGCTCCATCATATCCCACATTTTATTTTATTTATAAATGGACAAACGATTTATGGTTGCACTGTTAAATTCAAAAAAGGGCTGTGAACTTGGTATTTACATCAGGTCAGGCAGCGGCACACCACAACAAATAATAATGAAACAGGAAACAAAGGGTCAGGCTTGTGTAGAGGGTTTTGTTTTGTTTCCCATTATATACAGAATTAATAATAAACTCAGTGGGGCCTTCCCATAATGTATGCCCTGTTCAAAGTCAGTGTGACCTGGTAATAATCTGCCCACCCTCAACTGTGGGAGGAAAAAGGCCACTAACAATACATTTTTCAATTGAGGAAGTTTAATATAGTGAGTGTTCATAAAGGAAAAAATGTTTAAGGTGAATGACCTTTTTCTTCTTGGTTTAGGGTTTTTTTCCCTCAGTTTCATCTCTTGATTTCCACCCAAAGTTGTAAAGGAGTTCAAAATAAATGGAGGGATTAGCAGATCCAGCAATACCTAGAGCTCAACTGAATAAAACATTACCCTAAATGTGAATCAAAAGAAAACCCTGGAACCAGGGCCAGTAGCTTGCTAAGCTAACCTTATAAAATCTTGATAAATCTGAACAAAAGAGTTAACAATATTTGTTTTAACAGACTTTAGTTTTCAGAGCAATTGTAGGTTCATAACAAAATTGAATAGAAAGTACAGAGAGTTCCCTGCTCCCACATACCACCCAGCGTAGTACATTTGTTGCAATGGATGAACCTATGCTGACACGTCATTATCACCGAGAGTCCATAGTTTACATTAAGGTTCACTCTTGCTGTTGTATATTCTGTGAGTTTTGGCAAATGTAAAATGACATATATCCACCATTTTAGTACCATACAGGACAGTTTTGCTCTCCTAAAAATCCTCTGTTCTCTGCTTATTTGGCCCCCTCTTCCCCCTACCCCATCAACCACTGATCTTTTCACTGTCTCCATAGTTTTATTTTCTAGAATGTCGTATAGTTTGAATCATACAGTAAGTAGCCTTTTCAGATTAAGTTCTTTAATTTGGTAATATGCATTTAAGGCTTTTCCATGTCTTTTCATGGCTTTGATAGCTCATTTCTTTTTAGTGCTGAATACTATTCCACTGTCTGGAGACACCACAGTTTATTCATTCACCTACTGAAGGACATCTTGGTCGCTTCCAAGTTTTAGTAGTTATGAATAAAGTGACTATAAATATCCATGTGAAGGTTTTTCCATGGACATAAGTTTTCTACCTCTTTGGGTAAATATCAAGAAACATGATGGCTGAATCATACAGTAACAATATGTTTAGTTTTCTAAGAAATTGACAGTCTTCCAAAGTGGCTGTACCATTTTGCATTCCCACCAGCAATGAAAGAGAGTTCCTGTTGCTCCACATCCTAGCCAGCATTTGGTGTTGTCTGTTTTTGGATTTGGGCCATTCTAATAGGTGTGCAGTGGTATCTCACTGCTTTAATTTGGAATTCTCTAATGACATAGTATATTAAACATGTTTATATGTTTGTCATCTGTGTATCTTTTTTGGTGAGGTGTCTTTCAGGTTTTTTGTCCGTTTTTTAATCAGGTCATTCATTTTCTAATTATTGAACTTGAAGAGTTCTTCATATATTTTCTGTAACAGTCCTTTATCAGATGTGTCTTTTGCAAATATTTTCCCCCACCCTGTAGTTTATCTTCTTGTTCTCTTAACAATATACCTTTTTTTGGGGGGGGAGGGGGGATTTTAGGGAGTCACGTTTTTTTACTTTAGGATGCTTTACAATAAAACATGTCCAGACAAGCGGGTTACTTTCCATAGCCTAGTTTACTTATCTATAAAATGGGGCAAATAACAGTGCCTACCTTAAAGGACCTTTCTGAGGAATAAAATAATCATGCATATAAATGTTGGCTGGTGACTACAGAAGCAGAAATAGTTGCAGAAGTAGGTCCTTAGGAGATGAAATAAAATGACAAAATCACTTTAGGAAAATCTATTCCACCCTTAGTACTCTGTGCTGAGAATTCTCTTCAAGTGCCTGCTCCCACACAATATAATCAGCACCTTGGGGACAGGGACCATTTCTACTTTGCAGAATCAAGGAGAATGTCTGGCTAAACAGTAAGTATTTAAGTGAGAATTGAGCTGGCATTCACTTGGCCTATGGCCTTAGAAAATCCATTGCACGCTTTCTTGGGTCTCAGTTTCCCCATATGTAAGTTGAAAGTGGTGGACTACAAGTCCTCCACAGTCCTTTATTCATTCAATCACTGAATTAATCCCAAATCTCAGATTGCACATGGAAGACATCTTTAAAGGATATTAACATTCTTTGGGTGCTCAACCTCTGAAAGTTATTCTTCACATATTGTCGAAAAGGACTTCTAACCTGGACAAATACTTGGGCTGTTTCTAAACTTCGAAGTGCAACCCTGCTTTCACGCACACATGAAGTCAGAGTGTGTGATTTTTTTCTTCTACATACTTCAGACGTTACCGTCTCCACACATCTGATCTCTGTTCCTTCTGATTGCATGAACCTTTCTTACTTTAGTAAAGGAGATAAGAAATGGCCTGAGATTAAAAATAGAGTGAGAAACCACAGAAGCATAAAATTTCAACTGAAGAAAAAGTCAGAGGAGAGGAATGTCCACTTCTGGGATTCCTTTCCAGAGCTGCCAAAAGTTGATTCATGATGGTAAAAAAAAAAAAATCTGGGCACCCCTCCCAGCAAGAACTGATTAGCTAAGAATCTTTACACAGGATTTTTGTTAATATGCAATATAATCAGCCTAGACCATTTTCTGGGCCACTGGCCCCAGTAATTTGTACCACCTTTTTATAATACACACACACACACACACACACACACACACACACACACACACACACCTTGCGCCAAGGTCTATAAGATCTGAAACCAGGAAGAATGATTTCTCTAACTCTTTGCCAGTCAGAACAAGCAGATCCAAATGGGCTACCATTTTTATCTTGGCTACAAAAGAAAGTACATGAATAATGAGTTTAGGAGCAAAACCATGAAAGCTTGGACAATGTTTTTTGATAGAAGTTACAGCGACATAAATATTTGCAACTACCAACGCCTATGAGACTTCATAATGCGACTACAAAGTATGTCAAAAGGTATTCAGCAGTGTTTCATAGCTTATTTGGTTCAAGTAGATTTCCAATCATATTTTAATCATTGAAACTATGTTTAGAAAAATAAGGTACAGAATTTAATATATAATTATCAGGTTATATGACACTGAAAATCACAACAATTTAACACATTTTTATTTCTTATACATATCAGAAGAAAGTCTCCCTTACTAGCTTTATGCATTACATGAACTTGTACATGTATCATTGCTCAGAAAAGTTAAAGGACTACAACCACCTTTTAAAAAATTCACTCATGTAAAAGCAGCGAGGTAAATACCTACTACATCATGAGATGTTCTGCTCAGTTACGTCCCAGAAAAGACTCACACAAGGCTACTTGGCCTACGTCCTTCGCATATCTCAGCAGTCAGTCAGTTATAATGGAACCAGTAACACGTAACACATACTACTTACAGCTTTGATGTTTACTATAAGTTTGGGACTGACTTTTCTATTGAAGTTAAGAAATGCAAGCACTTATTAGATGTGATTATGACTCAACTTTAAAACCAAACTTTTTCTACTGCTCTTCTTTTAAGTTTCTGGGTCAGTTTAACTGAGGAATGTCCTGAGCTGAAAACATGCCATTAAGAAAAGAGTGACCGTTACAGTTATGTGTCTTCACGAGTAATGAATTGCACGACAGGGAAAACCAAACAAGATTGAAATAAGTTGAATGCTGAGTAATGGAAGGCTGTAACTGTTAGTCACAAGCTTCGATTTCAAATTTTAGTGTTGATTAAAACAGTCTAACTGTTCTCATGGATTGGCTCTTTGATAGCTAATGTTTTACATTTGAAATTCAAAATACAGAATTTAAAGCAATTTTAAATACCTTATATTTTATGATTTAATACAAGATTTCATTTTTAGGAGAGAATTTTTGCTGCTAAAAAAATTAAATCACTGGAGTAATAGAAAAGCAAGTCTTATTTCTGCCATTTACTGCTTGTGTAACATTAGAAAAATTATTTAACTTCTGTAAGTTAATTTATCTTTTGTGAAACTGAGATAATAATCAACCTTGCAGATATAATAACCTTTCCATGTTGGCATATTCGTGTGGACATACAACCTTTTTAATAGTATTGGTTGATAAATATAAAAATAGTTCAAAATATCACAGATCCCGCCCCTCATAACAGCCCTGGACAGCCTCCTCCTCCCATCCCTGGGATCTTTCAACAGGTAAAATATTGTCAAACAAGAAAGGAAAATTTGGAACAGCCTCAGAATTTTTCACAAACACTCAATGCCCACAAAATTCTAAGGGAAACTGTTTTGCAAGATTTTATATCTTTAAGATAAAGATATAAAAGTTTTAAAGATATGCTAAAGCATTGAAGACTGAGTTGTTATCCAATATGGTAGCTACTAGCAACATGTAGCTATTAAAATTAAAATTGATTACAATTAAATAAAATTCAAAATTCAATTCTTTAGCCATACTAGCCATACTTTAGTGCTCAGCGGCCACACAGGTCTAGGAGATGCTGCAGCGGACAGCACAGACAGAGCATCTCTATCATCAAGAAAACGCTATTGAACAGTGTTTTTCTAAAACACAAGAAAGCTCAGGTGTATAAAACTTAAGAGATCTTTATCCAATTAACTAAGAGGTGAATCAAAAGAAAAAATTATGGTTACAGAATAGAATGTAAATATAACTTGATGATATTAAAATAATATAATAATAGAAAATAAAAATGGGTGAGGGAAATAAGTCTGATTTTCTCATCTTTAAATGCAGAGTCAAAGTTGGTATACATAGCCAAAAAAAGACTCCAAAATCTTTTATAGTCTAGCCATACTGCTTTCATGAGAAATTTTAACGAGACACCTTAGGAAGCCCCATATTTGTGTTAGAGAGATTTGTCTAAAGCTCAGTAGTTACCTAAGTTTCACTTTATCTGCCTTTCTTGCTAGAATGATGTATAATAAATATTAATGACAGTTACTTTTAGAGGTAAAATTTTGAGTTTGTTTTCCTTTATTTTTGTAGTTTTGTGTTTTCATTGACATTTTTACAATTAGCACTTATAATTTTTGCAAAAGCAATCAAATTATTCTGGCTACCATAAAAATATGAACAAACAACAGTGCTGGCGAGGGTGTGGAGAAAAGGGGACTCTAGTATACTGCTGGTGGGAATGCAGACTGGTGCAGCCACTATGGAAAACAATGTGGTGTTTTCTCAAAAATATAAAAAATGGAACTGCCATTTGACCCAGTGATCCCACTTCTAGGAATATATCCTAAGAAGCCTGAAACACCAATCAGAAAGAACATATTCACCCCTATGTTCATAGCAGCACTATTTAAAATACCTAATATCTGGAAACAGCCCAAGTGTCCACCAGTAGGTGAATGGATAAAAAAGCAGTGGTACATACACACACTGGAATACTATGCAGCCATAAAAAATAAGGCTCTCTTGCCCTTTGAGAGTGCATTATGCTAAGCGAAATAAGCCAGTCTGAGAAAGGCAAGTATCACATGATCTCACATATTTGCAGAATCTAATGAACAAAATAAGCTGACAAACAAAACAGATCCAGAGACATGGAAGTAGGGAACAGACTGACAAACCTCAGAGGGAAGGTGTGAGGGGGTGCTGGAAGAGATAAACCAAAGAACTTATATGCATATATGCATAACCCATGAACCACAGATAATAGTTCCTTGAAGACAGGGGGGGAGATTGGAGGGAGGAGGGTGTCAATGGGGGAAAAAAGGAGGGACATCTGTAATAATTTCAACAATAAAGATAAAATTTTTTGTAAAAGATGCTTCAACAAAGAAAATAATGTGGATAAACAAAAAATAAGGTACATTAATAAATAAGAATATAACATTGAAATGATTTTATGGAAATAAGAAAAATATGTATACACTTAGATAAGAAGGCAGCATTTAAAAATTGAAAAGTGATCTTATTAAAGTTTTTCCATGAAGCCTTTGCTATATTTTTAACAACATAATTATATGTGTTTTGAATTGTTTTACCAGGAACAGAGCTTCACTGCAATCAATCATTTATACACTGGCTGACATGAGAACTGAACTAAACACCTTGCCCCTCTCATTACAGGTAGACACCTAAGCATTTGAAAGACCATTTAGGCTGAAGGAGTGGAAGCAATGTTTTTGAGTTTGGGGGTTAAATGGACAGGTTCTGGAGTGCGGTAGCTCCTGGAATTAGTAGTTTTTCTGCAGAGGAAAGCTCCCTGCAGCTATAACAGATACAGATTTAATGAGAGCAATAAGAGATCCCATGGGAGCTGCCTAGAGAATACCAGGCAGTTCCATGACATTTTGAACTATTTTCTAGATTCAGTAACCAAGAGCATAAAAATTTCCAAGTCAACATGGAAAGATTCTTCAGAAACTGTAATTGTTGTGTGTGAGCACACACACAGTTTATTACTAAGTTTTCCATAGTATTTTTTCCATGCTTTCTAACCTGCTTTTTGTAGACTTCAAGAGCATCTATAAAAGAAAGACCTTTTTCAACACTGTTCTCCATTAATTTCACCCTTCAAGTCTTTGTTTACGTTACTTCCTTAGCCTAGGATAATTTGCTACCATCCTCTCTCTCTCTCTCTTTTTTTAGAGAGAGAAAAGAAGAGAGATAGAAACATCGATGTGAGAGAGAAACATTGATAGACTGCAACTTGCACGCCCCCTACTGAGAATTGAGCCCACAACCTGGGCATGTGCCCTGACTGGGAATCGAACTAGAACCTCTCAGTCTATGGGACCTCTCAGTCCATGGGACAACACTCAATCCACTGAACCACACCAGCCAGGCCATCCTGTCTCTTAATATTCCCAAAGCCCATCCCAAATTCAAGGTCCAAATCAATGCCACTTCATCCAGGAAACCTTCCTTGTGTCCCATATAGAAATAATCTGTATTTTCTTTGATCTAGCATATCTCTTCCATCCCTTATTAATTTACATTATTAGTGTCATCACACATATCTTCCCTAATGGGTCATAAGCAACTTAAAGGCAAGGTTCAAGTCATAGTTACCTCTACATCTCCTTACTCCCATCTAGGGACTAGGAGCATGACTTGAACATAGAGACACTATATAAAAACAGGAATGAGATATTTATGAAATATGTTCCAAGCATTAACCTTGCAAGATGCTTCTTTAAACATGTGTTCTATGTTCAAGTAAACTTGATAAAACCTACATAATCTGTCCCCTTTTAGAATATTCATAACTAATATTAAAATTATTGAGAAGTTTATGGTAAAGAAGTTTCTTTTACTCCATTCAACTCTGCACTGACCACAGAATCCTATTCTTTGTTTCTTTCTTTTTCTTGTTTATAAGGATTACACCATAGCAGACACTGCTGCTGCCACACCCACGTTCCATCAGCCTTCCTAAAGATCACCTGTAAATACCTCCCTTATAAGCCAATGGCTTCCTACACCTCTCTACCTGAAGGCTACATCTAGCAACTGGAACATGTTCAACTGGCTCAGGAAGTCCCACAAAGTTACTGCCTGGAGTAACTCAAGGGACAAGAGTTGGTAAATAGCTCCCCAGCACCCTCACCCCTCAGGAACTATGACATGTGCCATTGCATTTTCTATCACATCTCTCTAATAAGAAGGGCTCCATTATTATTTGTTGAAATGCTGAATCTTGCAAAAACCAATCAGCCTTTTAGAAGTGGATAAGAAGATAATCTGGAGGCAACAATAATTAGAAATTTTAAATGAATATTAATTCCTTCAAAGACAGCCCTACAAAAAATTCTGAAGTATGCTAAGCTTTTCTTCCTCCTTTCTGTGTCACTTCAACCCAGGTCCTCAATGTTCTCCGACGGTTTCTTTGCTGCTTATGCTACCATGTTGTTATTCTTCCTCAGCTACACTGCCCCTTAAACTGCTGGTATTTTCCTATTTCACCATTAAAACTGATCTTTCCTATAATCCTTTCTTCTAGCATCTTGATTTCTAATAGAGGCATTATATCTCTTTTACCAAAAAAAAAAAAAAAAAATGTATGGGGAAGTTAATGTGTTAGCTAACTAAAGGATGATTTTTCACAGATGCTATTCCTGATATAAACTATTTAAGTCTTATCTCTTATAATGGTACTTGGACACGTTAGACAGGGATTGTGATTCTCCAAAGGGAAAGATTTGGCACATAAGTTTGTCTGTGCACCTTAAAATCACACCACCCAGGCATGGGCATAGACGGCTGCACAAGTTGCCCACCACATCACTCTGACACCATCCACAGGGACCACAGCTGGATAGCACCCCCTGGGATGTGCAGTGTACAGCCCACAGGAGCTCTTCACCAATCAGCAGCTGTTCCTGTTTCCTGTGTGTGAAGAGGCCCTACCCACATGTTTTCTACTCCAATTCCTAATTTCTGGTTCACTTCAGTTTAACTAGAGATAAAGAAATGTTTATAAATACTAAATATTTGGCCAATTTACATTTTTTCTAAAGGAAAATGAATCCCGAGAAACCCATATTTGACATTATGTAGACAAAAAAAGTATATACAGTTGACCCTTGAACAGCACAGATTTGAATTTCCTCTGGCTGACTTTATTGTAAGAATATAGTACATAATACATATAACAAACAAATATGTGTTAACTGATATTTGTTATTAGTGAGGCTTCTGTCACAGCACACCACCAGTAGCTGAGTTTGGGGGAAGTCAAAACTTATACACAGATTTTCAACTGTGCAGGGGGTCAACACCCCAACAGCCACTTTGCTAAAGGGTCGACTGTAAGTTTCCAAAATCCCAGGTGCTAATGGTACTATGTAGATAAAAGATAGGTTTCCTAAGCTTCCTTTGAATAAACTTCTTCTATTGAATTTACTGTAGTCAAAATTCTCTCACTTATCTTTAAATATACACAGTCTCCCAAGAAATTTTGACCTCTGTGATTTCTTCAAGGCTTTCTTTGGACCTTAATGTCTTTCATTAGTACTTTCTAGGATAGCTACAACTACAGCATTTGATATCCTATTAGAGAGAGTGTTGGCAGTGCACTTGGCCTTTAAGAAGAACTTACTATTCAGCCTGATGAATGTGAATTTGGGAGTTGAATTCTCATTCCTTCCTCACACAGGGTCTGAAAACTCTCACCACTCGAGCGGTGCCCAGCCCATGTTTAAATAGGCAAAAACTCCAACAGAAAATCTACCTTCTCCTATTTCTCCCCCACTTAGATTTAATTCTCTGCAGTCTAGCTGAGTTACAAATGAAAGTTTTACATTCTAGGCACTGAAAAGTATTTGGACTACAGCATGCTCTTTGCTAATGCATTTCAACCAAGGAATCTCATTTAATTCCAAGTCAGTGAAATAAAAAGCTACATTGATTAAAACTCTTGAGATTCAGATCAACTTTTAAGGAGGCACTGAATCCTTTTAGCATCTGCTTCCTTACCAGCAAAGGTACTACATCTTTAAATAATTTGTAAGTGTGTTAGAGCTGCTACACAGTTATCCAGAGCTCCCCTTCGGTAAATAGGGGCTGCGGGCTTCATACTTCAGACAGCTGTCATCCATTAAATATTTTAATATTGAGGGGAATTAACTTTCGTATCAATAGCAAGGATGGAAAAAAGTATCATTGTAGCCAGGACAGACGATGTCAGTGCATAACTTGTCATTTTCTAATTCAGCTGCTTCCATCTGATTTAGAATTAGAACTAGACCTCAGAAACCCAAGCGGCATCCTCACACAAAAGCTGTTTCAAATTATGTGCAGCAAGTTTTTAAGCACATTAGCAACTAGAACAAGCTGTCCTCATGCTAACTGGCCTTGCTTTGTTCTTGATGGTGGAAAATCTCGCTTTAACTGCCTCTAATTTGTTGCAGAACGCTACTGCACCAGCAGCTGCCTTGGCATCGGATTAAACACACAAGAAAACATGATTTTTCCACACAAATTATTAACAGCGCCAAAAGCCACAAAATCCTTTTTTGGAAAAAAAAAAAAAAGAAGTCGTCTTTCTTCTCCTCATCTCCTTTCTTTTCTCTGTCCCATAAAACCGCCTACAATGAATTACACCTCGGTGGGGTCTTTTGAGATACCCCCCCACACACACTTTCAGTGTAAACATACAGGAGGGTATTTCATTCTGTTTTTGATAAGGCACAAAAGATTCAAAAATGGGGCAAGGGGAAACTTTCCACTGCACAAATAATAAATATGTCAATGAATGAGGACTCCTGAGGGGCACATACATGGGACTGTTGGGAAACCTACTTGCCTGGCACCGCACACGCTTGTTCAAAAACTACAGGAGGAAATACATAAAGTAAGCCTCCCTCTGTTCTAATCTTGGTCTGATTACAGCTATTTCTGTGCAGCAGTTAAACATCTTGCCAAAGGAAGAATTGGCTTGATTGCCACTTCAGAGGGGAATTTATTAACGATGTCTGCAAATAATTGTTGAGAAGACAGTTGTGCCTGCCCTCGTTGTCTCTCGTATTCCCCGGGCTTGCCACCGCGGATTTTTTATTTAATGACATTTGTTAGGAAATACGATGAGGACCTCTGAGGTCGATCCATACCTGTGTCCTGGCTCTGAGGAAGGCTTAAAAACAATATTTATTTTTAAAGAAAGGGAAGGAAAGAAAGTGGCTGTTAACCCTTATTTCAGACCAAACCATTGCCTTTTCCACTGTGAGAGGTCAGAGCAATTTAGGGGTCTAGGTACCACAGATGTCTCTCCTGCCATCTTCTCGTCATCCACTTTGACTGAGAGAGTCTAGCAATAATGAAATCCTCCAGATGACCTCACTGCCACCTGGAAAAGAGGCTCTCCCTGGCGTGGATAGCAAAGACGTTGGCTCTCAAGGAGAACCTACAGACAGCTTACTTCCTCATCGATTCCCAGTTCCCACTGCTCTCCTGGCAAAAGGCTGGCCCTGGAATACTCCTGCACAAAGCCTTCTTCCTCTCACTGTGAAAACTCGAGGAGCAGAGTGGTGTGGTGAGGTGGTGAAGGCGAGTACGAAGTTCTACCACATCCTTTTACAGCTCAAGGTTAAGGAAAAAGATAGGCATCCCACAACTCTCAGTGCAAACGGGCCACCATGAACATTTCCTGACCCTGGTTCACAGCGACTTTCTGGCCTTCGCTTGCTCCCAGCTGTGCCGTGCTCTTGGCTTCTGCTGTCTGTTTCGCATTCTTAATGCTCACTCTCTTGATCGGTTGTGTCGACTCTCAAAAATGGTCGGATGCAGTGATTTGAGAAACGCATGCATTCAAAGCTGCTTTTATTAAAAATTTCATCAAGGGATTTGCAAGCTTCTCCCGTGCTCTCTGTCCCGGCTTCTCTCTGAGCGGCACGTCAGAACAGTCCACCCAGAGGCATTCACTGAAAATTCATCACACATCACCAGGCACTGAGCACACGACTCTCTGGGATTCGGGAAGTAGATAGCCAAGAATTCTGAACCACCTGTTGGTACCTCAAATCCACACACAGGCAAGCCAAATGTCTGAAATGTAGGACCAAACTAAAATCTGCTCAATGTAAAGGACATAATTACAGAGAAGACTAATTTATGTTTTACACAAATGCATTATAATTAGGTTCTATTTTCTGACTTTAGAGTCAATGATGTGGTCCATCTACAAAAGGAAGAAATTGGGATTTTTCCAATTAGTAAATGACTGTTTCTGTTCTATCCGGGTGTATGTATATTGATTGCTTTTGATTCCTTCTAATACATGTACTAAATGCCAATCCTATGCTTATGGAATACATTATTTACTGTGTTTTCCTTATATAGTTTTAGCTATGCTGTATATGGACTAAAAAAAAATAGTCATAATGTAAAATATCTGGTGCTGATGTAAAGAAAATCTTAAATTCCTATTGGCTTCCACTTCCCCTACTGCCCCTTGTATACAATACCCAGCGGAAGATGACCAAACACCACCATGTCAAGCACATCTCCCCATCAAACACCACTTCGCTCATGATTCTCAGTACCCAGCTATGGAACCATTTTCCTCAGAGCGTGGCCACTAAACCGGCAACCTTGCATCCGCGGGAATTTGTTAGATGTGCAAATTCGCAGACCCCAACATAAACCTGATAAATCAGAAATCTGTGGAGCCCAGCAATCTGTGTTTAAGAAGCCTTCGGTTGATTCTCCTGTCTGAGAACGACTGCTCTAAGCAACTTGCCCTCTAACACAGTCCACTGGCAGAGTCGGATACTTTCGCACTTCCCCACAACATGCCATGCCTTCTGCTGGCCTCTGGTTTCCTAGAGTCCCCATTTGGGGCTCCCCACTCAGGCCAGTTCTCTAAAAGTGGAACCCCACAGCCCAAAAAGATCCCTTTCTCTATGTTCTCCATCAGAATCCCTATCTCCATAGTAACTGTTTCTGACCCTAGGGAGAAATTACTTAGCCCAAATAAATGTCTACTGGTGGAATTATGATCCTTGCAGGAAGCATATGGGGAAGAGAAAAATGTATGAGAGAGTCCTCAGCACTTTCCAAATGATGTCACATAAATAATCACTTAACATGGCTATAGAGGAGGCTTCAGGGATTGTGCCACATCCACGTTTCCTAACTTTTGATACCAGGCCACTTACTTAAACTCTCTGAACATCTTCCTCACTGACGAAATGGGGCTCAAAAGATCTTCCCCATGGAGTATTTGTGAGAATCAGCGACACTTTCCCAAAAAAACACCTAGTATTGTGCCTAACGCATAGGAGATGCTCAATAAGTAGAAAATCTATTGGCGTTATGGAAAGAGGTTGACTTTGGAGTCAAGGTGACTTAAGCTGCAGTCCCAGTCCTGTTGTAACTCCAGGGAAATTACACTGCCTCTCTGAACTGGTTCCTACTACTTCCAATATACTATCCGTTGTGCAAGAATGTCTTGAGGCTTAGATTAGACAACCCTATATAAGTTATGTGACACATTAAAAAGTGATCCTCTTCTTTTCTCCTGCCTATGGGCATAGGATGGGAGGGAAAGCAATGCAATGTAAGAACTGCATATCTGAAACAAAACTGACCTGTATTTACTACCTCATTGTATTTTACTAGCTGTGGAGCCTTTGACAAGTTCTTTAATTACTCTGAGTCCCAGCTTCCATATTTATTGGAGCTGAACAACTATTCCTACCTTTCAAGATTGCTGTAAGTTTTAAATACAGTGATGAATGTGGGCAAAGAGCTTATAGCAATTGGCTTAAAGCAGGCTCGCCTTGCCCTGGAAGTAGTTTTTGTTACTATTTCTCGTTATTATTTTTATTATTACTGCCACTGTTATTCAATGGTAGCTGTTTCCTGATGGACCTGATCTGCAAAAACTTAGAGGTGATAACTAGGTAGACCGTTCTAAAATCTTATTTGCCTTCTATTAGGTTTTCAATTGAAAATACAATATTTGTTATCCTTATAGAGTGCATTTTTAAGTTTTACTATCTTTTCCTTTTTAACAAAAAAGGGTCTAGTTCCATAAGATGTTAGCCTTCTCATTATAAATTAATAATTTTCCATTTCAGGATTTCATAGTAGTCTTGTGGATTAGTTTAATATGAGTCTGAGAAACAGATTCAACAAGATAAAGCCCAGACTCCAACACATCTTCCAAAATAATGCCACCTTGTATGGACTCTTAGGACACAGTCAGTCAGCTTTCCCCAAAGAGATCCTTCTACTTATTTATGTTTTTATTTCCACAGTCCATCTTTCTGCTGTAGTGCTTACTTTGCACTATATAGTTTGATGAGCACAGTTTAGAACTATGGACTCTGAGCTACCTGAGGGTCATTTTGCATCCAGTTTTGTACTGACCTCCACCATCGTTGCCCAATAAGTAACTGAATTAAACTGAATCTGGATTATGTGAAGAGCTGCTTTCTTCCATTTGTTACTTGATTGGGAGTTAGAAAGTCAGATACTAAAAACACCACTTCCCACGTACAAGCCTGTAATATCCACAACCTCTAATACTATATCTAATACTATGTCTTTTGAAGTATACTGCATGTTTCTGGAGAAATAATTCTTTTATTTTAAATTTATTTTATTGAGATATAATTGATTCAATACATGTATATATTGCAAAATGATCACCTCAACAAGTCTAGTTAATATCCATCACCACACATAGTTACAAGTGGTTTTTTCCTTGCAATGAGCACTTTTACAATCTATTCTCTTAGCAACTTTCAAATATATAATACAGTGTTATTAACTGTAGTCACCACTTTGTACATATATCCCCAGGACTTATTTATTTTATAACTGAGTTTGTACCTTTGACTACCTTCACCCATTTTGCCCACCCCACCCCTAACTCTCCTTTAAAATATGTGTGTGTGTGTGTGTGTGTGTGTGTGTGTGTGTGTGTGTGTGTGTTTTCATTAATTTTTTAGAAAGAGAGGAAGGGAGAGAGAGATAGAAACATCGATGTGAGTGAGAAATATCGATCGGCTGCCTCTTGCACACCCCCTTCTAGGGATCTAGCCCCCAACCCGGGCATGTGCCCTGACTGGAAATCGAACCAGGACCTCTCAGTCCATGGGATGACTCTCAATCCACTGAGCCACACTGGCTGGTCCCTAAAGCTAATAATTTGCAGCAGCTTTCTCAAGGAACTTCCTCTTATCCTTCATCACACAGAGAGGAACTGAAGGTCAGGGAAGTTAAGCCACTTGCTTCTCTTTGTACCCACAAGCTCTTGGGCAACAGACTAAGTTACTCCCTTTGGTCCTTCTGTCTTTTAGAAATAAACCTTAGTTTAAAAGGAGGGGATTCCATGAGCTCCAAAACATAGCCCGGCCTCATTACACCTCCAATTTACCTACCCCAGTTGTACAAAACGACTCAATTCCACAGGTATTTACTGAGTACCTACTATGTACCAGGCACTGTCAGAGACATGGATTACAATAAGATGTAAACCTGAATTCTCATACCTGCCAGTCATTTTTCTTCACACCCAGAATATGCTGGGGTTTGTCGTCTGACACTGCCAAGTCTTTGCCAACTTGCTGCAGGTCGTGAATAACACTCAGGAACTAGCTCTTTGTTGTTATAAGTCTAGTTAATACCCATCGCCACACATAGGTACAAATGGCAGGGGACAATGCCAGTGTTAGTATTTTTGTCCATGGGATTCTTATATTCCTAAGAGAGTAAGTGTGACTCCCAGATCTCCCCTGGGAACGAGGTCTTTCTCTTGGGACCCAGAATCAGACTGTGCAGCACTCTGAGTTTTTGGTACCCAGCTCCAGTCTCCTACCAGGACAGCCAGTGCTGCTGCCATCTCCTCATTCAGTCTGTGTTTGGGCACTCTCCATCAACTCACTCATTCCCGGCTGGGCTCCCAGACTCCATGTCTCCAGTTGCCATGGGAGGCTGATAATGACTCAAGAATTAAAGTCTGAAATGAGGGCAGTCCCAGAGACTGTTCTTCTCAAATAGAATTTACGTCGGTGTCTAAAACTCTGTTGTCTTCAGGGATTGGGCAGACGATGTACATATAAAAAGTCATCTGTGTATTACACGGTAGGAAGAGATGAGCTCTGAGGTAAAAAGTTTTAAAAGCATGCCAATCCCAATTTAAAAAGAGAACACTGAGCAGGCCACCAAGTCCCAGCCTCTGCAGCCCTCCAGAGACAGGATAGGAGTTTCTCAGGCTTTGTAGTCCACACACTTGGTACACTACCTGTACTTATTAGGTGCTTAAATCAATGAATGAGTGAAAGAACGAAGAAGTGAACAAGTAAACCAAAATGGAAGAGCTGAAACAGACACTTTAGATTGAACCCCCACAATCTGGAAAGTGGTAAAATATGGGAGCTCATTCATTCAGGCTTTCTTTGCTCCAAAAACTGTGTCTCTGAAGCCCTTTCAAACTTAGAATAATCCCCAAATCAGTTTGTATAAAGGATTTCGTTTTTATTAGGACTTCCTTATAGATAGATACATAGATAATCAATGGATAGATGATAGATATTAATATAATGCCTTCCTTTAAAACAATTAGAGTGCTGTAAAATACATCTTAAAATTCAGTATTAACTCTTCTAATGTAGCAATAAACCACATGAAGTGAACAGAAGAGAAAATAAGTGAATGTAGGACAGGAGAATGTATCAGCAAACTAAGAGTCAAGGGCTCACTTTATGGATAAAGTCATTTCAGTCCAAGTTGTGTTCAGGCATCAAAGTTGAGACTTGCACTCTCCTCCAGCAGTGGGGACAGAGGAAGATGGAGATGATGCTGTTTGAACAACAGGAGATAAAAGAGGTATGCTTATCTCAGGACCTCGAATTCCCTCTTGGACTGTTCTGCACTGCTTCTTCTGGTGACAATCCAGTAAGGAGGGCATTATTTTGTATTCCACGAGGCCCTATGACTTCAGTGTCTGAAGGCATGTGACCTCAGGGTCATCTCCCAATCCTACAGGGACAGGCCAAACTACGCACAAACACTGCGAGAATCCAGTGTTCTTAGGAGCCTATCCTGTTCCTCAGCTGCACCTCACCCTTTCTCTTCTTGCTCTGTCCTTCCAGTCTCTTGGCCTGCCTGTTGCCCCCTGACCCTGGGCTCCAGTGGACTACTGCGACCAGCTCCTGAACAGCTGCCTTTCTCCCTGGTTTACTACACATTACCACGATGAAGGCACTGAGCTCCTCGTAACTTGCCAATGGTTTCATTCCAGGACTGTATGAGTGTCCTGTGGTTGCTGAGGGGGAAAATAGCACAAACTTGGTGGCCTAAAATGCCAGAAATGCATTATCTTACAGTTCTGGAGGCCAGAAGTCTAAAATCAGTAACACAGACCAAAATCAAGATGTTGGTAGGTCCACACTCCCTCCAGACTCTATACGGGAGAATCCACTCCTTGCCTGCAGGTGGCTGCTGACAGTCCCTGGCTTGTGACCACATCACTCCAGTCTCCGCCTCTGTGGTCACATTGCTTCCTCCTCTTCTGTCTATGTAATCTCTCTCTACCTCTCTCTTACAAGGCTACCTGTGATGGTATAGAGGGCCCACACAGATAATACAGGATCATTTTCTCATCTCAAGATCCTTAACTAGATCATATCTACAAAGACCCTTTTATCAAATAAGCTAACAGTATGGTCCCCAGGGATTAGGAGGTAGATGACGGGGTGGGAGGGGGGTGGCAGGGGGCAGTTATTTTTGTCTGATTATAATAACCTGGTTCCATGAGCAGCCCAACCCCAAACCAAGAGTAACCTTCTATGGAGAGCTATAGTGTTGTTCCATCTGAATACCCATAGCTAACTGCCATAATTATCTTGGGTGGAAAGTATACTAACCTAAGAAGTGTCCCTATTAAAAAGACATGTCTTGTTTAATGCCTACTTCTTTGGTTTTTCCCTCTCCCCATTGTCCTTTCCTCTCTGGCGATCAAAATGGAGCTGGTGAAAAATTAACAGTGTCTACAGGCTGATTCCTAAATCGGACATTGTTATCCCTTCTGAAGTAAGTCCCTATGACTCATAGCAGGCTTGATGTACATACCTACCCCCTCTTTCCCTCCAAAGATTTGGACAAGGCACAAGTCAGGCCCAGATGGAGCCATCTCTCTCACGAGAAAGTAAACTCCTCTCAGCTTTTCTAGAGATGAAAACAGTGGCCTCTCTACCTTCCATCCTGAGAAAGCCCTCCTGGGGAGATCCATACTGTGCTCATGTTTGTTCAGGTGGCTTGATATTCGCCACGACATTCTTTCCCAAGCAGCCTCAAAAGACAACCCTCCTGCTTCTGTAAAATATGAGGATTGAGTTTCTTTGAGTGAAAAGGCATAACATATTCAACCCACTTAGAGGAACTCTAAGCCTTCCACTGAGGAGAAAGTGTTACCCAACCCAGCCAAAGGATGCCACCCAAGCGTGACCAGCAAAGTGGTTTCCCACTTGAATCCAAATGTGATTTGGGCTCTTTTGGGGGTAGATTTATGTTTCCTTCAACTACAGCACTTGGGACAGGGGAAGCTTCTTTTGCCAAGAAACAAGGAACACGCTCCGTAGCCTTTATCAGTTCTCATAAGAGTTTCCCAATTCTCATGCTGTGCTGAGAAAGCAAATAAAAATTATCCATGGCTTTGTAAATAGCTGTTGCTTTGGGGAAATGTTCTTTTCTGACCAGTATGGAAATCGCAGTCTCTGACTAAAACACAGAAAAATTAAATTGAGATGTTTTTCTAATCCTAAGGTTTATAAGAAAACAATGAGACATCCATGCTATAGAAATTGTTAAATTTGTTCAAAATCCAAAAATAGCCTCAGAAAAGCCTAAGACCCTTTACAGATGTGCTGGGACCCATACTTCAAAGAATTTACTAATGAAGGACTGAACTGCCCAAATCCTTTAAGTAACAGGATGGAGTTGTATTTACATAGAGAATACCTTTCTTGGGGTGGGGGGGGGCGGGGGCATTGTTTCTGGCCAAGATTATGCTGGAGATTGAGCCTAGCAAACTATAAATGAGGCTGAGCATGGATGTGGTTTGCTGTCTGCTCCAGAGGCCCCACCATCAAAGAACAAAGCTTGCCCCCTTCAAATGGAGGGAACAATTGTTCTTTTTGCTGGTTCTACTCTTGTTTCTGCATCATAACCTTCAAATGAGTAATCAAAAAGCCCAGAAATCCTTGTTAGGCCATTTGAGGAGTTACTGTGGGGGAGGGGATCTTGAGTTTCATGAGTTGACCCGCACTTGGAACTTTTCCTTTGCTCTTGGGCTCTGACAAGATTGGGGTTCTGGTTTCTTGGCTCATGGCTTTAATTTTGACCTCAGCTAAACCTCTTTCAAATACTGTCTTTACTGTTTTCAGAGCACCCACTCTCCTTGTATTTGAAAAATGTATGCATGTGTGCATATGTATGTATTTTAGTTCAGTTGTTTTCCCTTGGGATACTGAGCTAATAAGAGATGATCATGTGGTGTTCAGGAAAAGTTTGTGACATTATTTGTTTCTAAATCCCCTGATATTCAACAATTTGCTATTTATGTTCTACCAGAATAGAACATTTTATAGCACTCTGCACACATCGTACTATATCTTCCTTATGATCTCATCTTCCCCCAACTGTGTCTCCTTACCATTAAAAAAAAAAAAAATCAAATAAATCATTCATGACTCAGCTTAGATACTAAGTCATCTAGAAAGACTTCCCTAATCCCAGCCCCCACTCACTGACACAGGCTGCATTGGAGGCCTCTCCTCCGTGCTACCATGACATTTTCTACACCATTCTAACACCAAACGTAACTGCACTATGTTGTAACTGCATATTGACTTGTTTGGCTTCCCCATTAAAAAGCATCATATCCTCAGTGCCTGACAAAGAGTTGATAATAAATCACCTTAAACTACACAATATCTGAAATATTTTTTTCCTTTTTCATTCTTAAGAATTTATGGACCCTAAAACTTGATGATGACTTATCTTCGTCAGTAATATGTCTTTGTATTCCACTCTGTAAAAGAATGTCTCTTTTCCTAGACTAGTCCAGGCCTATAAGAAAAATATACATATCATCTTCAGAATAGATAGGGCTACTCCTATAGCTAAAATGACCTGAACGCTGATTTCTGCACACTGTGTCTGGCACTTCTGAGAGAAACACTGTTCTTCAGGTGATTGAGGGATTTGGGCTTTCACTGAAGCATGATGCAGGCTGCCTCTGCTGGACTGTTGAATCTATTTTCCTGCCTCCAGAGCCCAGTCTCTAGAATAAAACAAGATTAAAAGAAAATGAACCCTCATAATTGCTTCCCCAACAGATTCTGTTGTCCACATGGGATCACACACAGGATGACCAAGTTGCCATAACTTTAACCAATGGCCCTGAACTCCCCCCATTCTGGGCTGATAAGCACAAGTCAAGAATCCAAATCCCTTTTCTCCTAAGGGCTAATCCTTTTCAATGAGATATTCACAGACTTGTGTTATTAATGTAGATTTAAAGAAAAGTGAAAAGAAAAAAAAAAGAAACAATCACATTCTCAGGGAATTCAAGATTGCATGACTAAAAAGGAACTCAAGATTTTCACGCTTAAATGTTCATAACGAAAGGTCCTGCCAGGTGTAGAATGTGAGCACATTGCTGATTCCAATGGATATCTTAGATAAAGGAGATCATCTGGCTCTATATTTAATAAAATGATCTTTCAGGGTACTAAAGATAAGACATGAGAAGCTATCATTGAGCTTTCGAAAGCCCACAATGGCCTGCTTTTTAAGTCAAATGAAAATTTTCATTTCAGATCAAATCGGTAAAAATCTAGATATCGTCCAGAAAAAAAAAAGTAGCACAATTCAAACATATGAGCAGAGGTAAATAATCATGAAGTTGACCAAAAAGAACACTGACAAGTCATTTGCCTCCGCCTATAGCCTCCATCCCAGCTCCCTTGAACCCCCTCACACCCGGGCGTGAACCACAGACCTAGGCGACAGGGCTGAGTTATTAAGAGGTCTAAGAATCAACACGAGCAGCCAGTGTTGGCTGGGGATGCCCAGACAGTATGTCCCACAGAAACACAAAATACCATTTTTTAAAACTGTATTTAGATACTGATTTCAAAGTGTTAAGCTGATTTCATAGTAGTTTTTCTTCCTCAAGTGGTTTCTCAACAACAGACACTGAAGGCAATATTATACTCAGGGTTGGGGGCAGGGGACAATGATTTGTGAATATTTTTTAAAGTACATTTTTATAAAAGAATAACATTCATACATGTGAATTTTTTTTACATTAAACTGTTAGAAGGTACTGTTCTACATATTTTTATCAACAATCCAGAAAACATCTGTCATCTGCATATTCAGTTTTTTCCAGGGCATCTTAATCCTCAAAGGCAGGAAGGACTTCAAAAAGTATAATCCTGCTACAATTGTACCTGAGCTTAATTTATTGTTTCTTTCTGAAGTTGTGGGATAATTCTATAGCTCTTTGTATAGCCAATGACTATTAACCTCTATTCCAGGTCTCTCCTAAATAACTTGAGGCTAAATAACTCAAATCTTCCCACATAGAGTTATGTCTTAACATTTACATTTTTATTCTCCAGAACAGCACCGTCCATTGGAGCTTCCTGCAATGATGGAAATGTTCTATAGCTGTGCTGTCCAATATGGTAGCAATGATCCACATGTGACCACTGAGGACTTAAAATGTGGCCAGTGAGACCAAGGAACTGAGTTCTTTATTTTAATTAATTTACATTCAAATTTAAATAGACACATACGGCCAGTGGCTAGCATACTGGATGATGCAGCTCTGGACAGCATTTATTTCCTAATCATCTTATTTAATTATGGTATCTCCCAGATGCAGAAAATAGCCCACTGAAGATCTAACTGATTCCAAAATCTGGATTATTTGATTTTACACATAGCACCATGGTGCCATTAAGGGCAATGACATGGGAGCATGTTAACTTTACAAACAAAGACAAATAAAATATAGCATTATCCTAGCCTAATATAAAAAGGCCTGGATAAATTAGTGCAGTTCTGGAAAAAGTTATCTCTGTTCTCGGAAAATAATATATCCAAATATCTCAGAAATTTACCTCTATAGGCAAACACCTGATTACTCCATTAATTGCACCCTAAACGTCTTGATTTAGTAACAATCAGCCTTGTTGTCCTGCATCAATATGTGATGTTTGATGCTAAGCTACTTTTTCTTACAGACTTACTCAAAAACAGTAAGGAATCAATCTTCTTGATACGTGGGATTCTTTTTCATTCTTTAAGTGAATTAGTCTGCATGTATCCCCACTGAGTTGCCCAAAGACTGACCATTGTGGAGTTTTATTCAACTAATAAATACTCTTATATCGGCATTGAATCATTACAAATCTCATTGCCAACTAGGTATGAATCCACTAAACAATGATCTAATTTAAACTGTACTTTTCCAGGAAGCAGACACAGGGTCCAATCTGTCCTTTGATTTGTATTTAAAAATGTACTAAACACTATTCCAGGTGCTAGGAGAACACTATAAGATGATGTAAGACTAGGTCCTCATTCTAGAATAGCTTAAACATATAACATTTCACACTAATAATCAGGGAATTAAGGGGCTCTCTTTTATTTCTCTCTTTTCCATTGTCCAGTTATGCTACATTCCTTCTATTTATACTGACACATCTGTGAAATCTCTGGATTGATGAGCTGAGTTTGATTGTATGATAAAACCTGGACTTCTTAGTATTTTTGGTTCCCTGAAAACTTCCATGATGTAATATCTGTAAATTATTTCCAGCTCCACAAAGCCATCATTATTTTCCTATTTAAATAAACTTTATCTTGAAACACTTAAGAGTACCTCCTTTATTAACTTGATGGGAGAAATAGAACACTAGGGCTTAGAGCTCAAACTTCCATTGGTATTCTCTAAACTTCCTTCTCAACGTTTTGTTTTTTGTAATCAATAAAACAATAGAAATACTATTAAAATTTTATTGCATCAAATAATAATTCTAAAATGTTCTATTTTTGAGACATACATTTTATAGAGCAATAATAACTAACACTTGCCCAGCACTGTATAATTCTCAAACTCTCACGTGGTCTTCATATAATCCCAAGTGTTCTCTTTGTCAATTTGCACATTACAAAACTACAGTTTAGCAAGGAAATGACTTTTCCAATAGAGCACACGTAAATTATGATCTAGAGTGTGGGCGAAAAGGGGTCACATACTAAACTGACAAGCTCAGGGGAGGCCTGTATGGTGGCCTTACAAACTCAGAGACCTACAGTAACAACAAAGTATGGTCTGAAATTAAAACTTCTCCACTAGAAGCAGTTTATGGCAGGTCGTCCTGTCCTAGGCTAGAATCTTTGCAGACATAAGTCTATCTTTGCCTTAACTGAGTGACAAGGTAACTTCCCTTTTCCAGACTTCTCTGGGCACAACAACCATGATAGGGCAGAGACCACAAACCCCTCATTGTTATTGTTATCAAGTGTTAATTGCTGGCTGTTAACTACCCTGGCCAACAATGTAAAAGATACATGTGTCTATCATTTTACTTTTTTTCCAGTCCCAGAGGATCCCCCTCTTTGCCTTCTCCTACCTCCCTAGTCTATCACCAATGGAATTCATGTGCCCAGTTACGTCTTCTCTTTCCATTGTAATGTATGAAATAAGGTGCAAAACTGTCATTCTCTGGAGCATTTTCTCAATCCGTTGAGATTTTGCTTCCTGACAATTGTTGACAGTTTGGCTCAAATAAACTCATAAAAATTCTCTACAAGTTTGATGTTTCTTACCTTGACAAGAGCAATACTTTCCACATTGTGGCCAGTGGATCTTGGTTCGCTATAAAACAATGAATACCACATACTCTCTTATAAACTCAAAAAAAGCACATTACCATACGTAAAGATCTGATAAGTCCTACACCTCAAAAAATAATTCTGTTTAACTTTTTTAACCCAAGCATTGCCCAAAATTATTTAGCTACAGAATCATTTTACTTTTTAAAAATACCATTGATTGTTCTACCAAATACCCTTTTAACAATATTGAGCTAGGAAAATGTCCTTAAAATGTTTAAAAAAAAAAAAAAAGATAGAAAATTAGGTGACAATAAAACTTCTCAACCCCCATACATTTGGAGTGGAACTCCCCAGGTAACCCTACTCTTTAAATATTCTCCTCTCTCAATGCCTTTAGATAGCCTCAGTTACTGTGCCTATGTGGTACCTGTGGTGGGAAGTAAGGCGAAAACCGTGGTTCCATTAATGTTTAACCAAGAAACACTACAAAAAGTGGTCTGTCTCTAAATGAGAAGGCCAAGAAGCGCGAGTGGAGTGATGATTAAAGCTGTGTCTACCATCTCCAATGCGGTCTGGCAGAGCCTCCCCACAAGACTGCATTCCCAGGCCTCCAGCTGTTCTTCAGCCTAGAGGATGAACTTCTCTGGGGTCCCTGGGGGGTCTCTACAGACATCTCCTCACTTCCTCCAGGCCAGCGGTTCTCAACCTGTGGGTCGCAACCCCTTTGGGGGTCGAACGACCCTTTCACAGGGGTCGCCTAAGACATAATAGGAACAAAATTACAGTTATGAAGTAGCAACGAAAATAATTTTATGGTTGGGGGTCACCACAACATGAGGCACTGTATTAAAGGGTCGCAGCATTAGGAAGGTTGAGAACCGCTGCTCTAGGCCCTTAGGTCATATGCTTTCCCTGCCCTAAATTAGTCCACTTAGTGTAGCTGTCAAAAAAGCTAGCAAACTAGCCCTGGCCAGTTTGGCTCAGCGGTTAGAGCGTCGGCCTGCGGTACAGAGAGACCCGGGTTCGGTTCCCACTAAGGGCATGTACCTCGGTTGCAGTTTGTCCTCGGCCCTGGTTGGTCGTGCGGGTGGCAGCCATTCGATGTGTCCCTTCCACGTCGATGTTTCTCTCTCTCCCTCCCACTCTATCTGAACAAAAAATGAAAAAATGTCTTCAGGTGAGGATAAAATAATAATAATAATAATAATAATAATAAATAAAAGCTAGCAAACTAGCTATAGTTCTTAAGTGATCTCAAGATGTGCCACTTCCTAAGTCAGAAGTATGAGAAAAAATAAATAAATAACAGAGAGCCACCAAATGGCACATCCTTTTAATAGAAATCATTTAGGAAAAGCAACGTACAGGGCAGCTAGGGTAGTTTGGAAGCTGATCCAGAATGCTTGTGCTCAAGGACAGGCATATCTTAAAGGGTGTGACCATGACTATCAATAACAGAAGCAATCTGGCCTGGCCCTCACCCACTGCATCTCAACTTCAACCTTGTTTCCCTTCATGAGTGGAACTGCATCACAGGGAAAATAAAACCTTTGAATCTTCCAGAAATAGTACATCAGACCTGTCTATGCCATCAGCAAGAGACAACCCAAATATGGCTTTCAGTTTGTAGTCCTAGCATCTTAGCTTGGTTGGGCATGCCTTTGCCCCCTGCTGCCCTCTCTTTCTAACAGACCCATCCTGTCTTGGCCCGGAGTTTCCTGGCTTTTAGAAACGTTATTCATTCTCTGAGGCCTGGCTCAGTCCCCCATCAGAATCAGTCTTTCCCTCCTCTTCCCTGTCTCCACAAGCTGCATTCTTCTCTGGAGAGCAGAATAAAGGGCTGGGACAGTTGGGTGGTGGCCCAAGGCAACAATCTACATAAGGAGCTTTCACTGGATCAAAATGGCAAAGTGGACAACATAAATTGACCTTGCAAATCAAAGCTGATGTTGTTATTGGTAGAAGTGGGGTATCCCTTTCCTTATTGGATCCTGGGGGTAGAGTCCTTATGATATCTCGGAAAAAAGAATTTTCTGAGACTTGCATGAGAGGATGAGTGATTTTTATTTGTGTGGAATTATATTCCTGGGTTTCCACAGTCCCATTTCTCTTCATCCACTCCTGGAAGAGGTGCAGCTGGGGATTCAGTAGAGGTAAAAGCAAAGCCAGTGTCCAGAGTTTCCATTCCACGTTGCAGCCGGGTCCAGTTCAGCATCAGGCTACAGTCCACTAGTCCACTGTGTGTGAGGTCCACATGGCTGTGGCCATGTGGCAAATGCTGGGGAGCAGGAGAGTGAGAGCCCTGCCAGCCAGGAGTCAACCAGAGAGCAAAGTCTTTTGTTTAGGGACTTAAGTACCCCAAAATTTGGGCCCTTGCAGTGGCCATGCCGATTCTGGCCAATGACCTGTTCCAGGTGTGACTGAGAGCAAGCACTTTTGCTAGTCCCCCCCCAACTTTACTGGGCATGGTCTATCTCCTCCCTGTCCAGTCCCTTCCCCCGGCGATCTGTGGGGAATGGCCCAGTGGCTCCCTGGGGAGCGTGAAATTGTAGCTTCCTGGTGAAGCTGCCTAGATGACATGCCTATAATATTTGGCCTTCCCTTTGCTCCTTTTCTGTTATTAATAACCAAGTTAATTACAATAGTATCAATGATACACTTGAACAGAAAAGGAAAGATCCCAGCTGCTAATAACCCTGCCTCTGCTAAATAAATGTTTTTTAAAAAAAATTGTTTTTTTAATTTGGTTTAAAAGACATCAAATTATTAGATTTCCCAGAATCTTTAACTGGTATTGTTGTGGGCTCCAAGGCTAAGGCAACTAGATTCCATTTTATGTAGGCCCCTTGGTTAAGGCGACTAAAAGACTCCATTTTGTCACCAATAGACATTCCTCGATATTCTTCCAACAATAGGTTAATTACCCCTAGATGTAAAGGAATTTTGCCTAAGATTATAATGGCCCCAGGAGTTGGGAGGCATTTGCAGTTTCCTGAGTATTAGGTATTTGCAGGTACTTGTAAGTGCTTAGGCCGTCGGTAAATAATGCTAATTTTGACTTCTGTGGTCTCTGTCACTCCCACTATTGTGTTGGTTCCCTGAGGGGAGGGGGCAAAAGGAGGAGGGAGTTTCTGTCTTTAAAATGGGACGAGCAAGGAGAATCGGGGCTGTTGATCTGAGGGGAAACTATGCCCTCCGCAGCCCGCCGGTGAAATAAAGTGCTCCTTTACAATTCGGCCATGCGTCTCTGGTTATCTCGCCGTCAGGTTATAACAGTATGGTCTGGACCTGTTTTTGTTACAGCCCAACCACAATATAGTCAGTTGCATATCTGCCTGTGTCATTTGATATGTGCATCCCCCAGAAGTTAGCACAGTGCTGCGCACGTGTTAGGTGTTCAATATGTTAGCCTGAATCAATTGTAGTCTTTATTACTCACAAGTGTAGGCTACAGTCTAACAGAAATTAGAAAAGAAGGCTGGAAATGTCCTCAGCTCCATCAAGCTATTTAATTACCTTAACTCCTACAGGAAGGTTTGAAAAGGCCAAAAAGCTTTTATCCAGTGTTATCAACACTGAGAGAGAAGATCAGTCCCCTCTGTAAGGACAGCTCGTGCCTGCCTGAGAGACACTGCTATGTGGGGGAAGGAGGTGGAGAGATGTTTTTTAAAAGAGTTGATGAAATGCACAGCTTTTCTATTCCTCCCAAGTTGAATATTGACTAAATGGTCTCTTTATTTGTTTAATAATTTTCTAAACCATTACACACACTCACACCAATGCCAAATATAATTTCATTTACCCACTTTTGAGATTTTTCCACCAGACTCTTTACCTCCATTAGGGCAGAGAAAGTGAAGGTCAATAGCCAACATCGTGACTTGGCCTGGAAATAAATTGATTCATTTGGTTCTTTCCTCCACCTTTCTTACTCCGCTGGCACCTCACCATACCGTATTCATATGTGTGAATGCACACACACACACACACACACACACACACACACACACACATCAAACGAAACCATGACATGAGATCATTCGAAATGAATTCATTCACACAGAAAATGCATTCCCATTGCTTAGGTTTCATATGACATGTTCTTTGGACTTAGCCAGACCTGAATTCTATCCCAGCTCCACCATTTAGTAACCACACGTGTGACCTTTGGCAAGTCACATACCCTCTCTGAGACTCAGTGTTTCCTCTGTAAAATGGAGTTGATGATGCTCATGTTTCAGGCTTCCTGGAGGGTTAAGCTAAGTCATATATAACTAGATAGAGAAATACCTAGCAGAGTTGCAAACACCTGGTGAACACTCAATATAGGTGCCCTATCACTGATGATTAAATTTTCTTCTGAAAAGTTGGGCCACACTCTGAAGAACTGCTCAAATAAAGTGTACATTTGAAGTTGCTCCAATGCACGGCAGAAGCTCCCTGTCCTGAGTCCCTGTCCCTGTAGTCCAATTCAGTCTCTCCAACCCTTTGTTTTCACCTTACGTCCACTGAACAGTAAGGATGGTTCTTCAAATCCTTTTTCTGAGACAGAATTATATAGGCATTGCTGTTATCATTAACAAGGACTCAGAAAAATATTTTCTTAACTTTGGCACAAAGCTGGAAAACAACGGGGGCCCTTATGGCACTTCTAAAACTGGAAGTGACCACTGGCAAAGGAATCCTGCTCCCTGACTCAGCAATCTCCCAGGAAAGCTGAGGCCAAGTCTCCTGAGGGTTCGAGAACTCGGAACTGGGTTTGTGGCATAGGGTGGATGGCACATGCCCAGACCCAGCGGTGTCACACTAAGTCAGAACCCCGAGAGCAAACAGCACCAACTGCAAACACGGAACACTTGCTTTCTGCCCAGTTCTGCTTCTGCACATACCATGAGGTAACCCTGTGCTTCTCGGGGCCACGATTTCCTCATCTGAAAAATTGGGTTAATATCTGCCCTATTCCCTAACTTCCCTCAAAAAAATTTTTCTGAGGTTCAATTAAGACGGCATGTGTGAACTTTAAATAAAAAAACCAATATGAGATAATTTTTGCTTCTCCAAATTAATTAGAATCACAGCAATAAACCAGCTGCTTAACCAATATAAAAGAATCAAGGAAACAAACCAAACACTGTGACTATTACTAAAATATTTAAGTGTCAATACACAACTCTGGCGCCATTTCTGGAGACCCGTCACCTCCTCTCTACCCCATGCCCTTTTTTCTTCAGACAGGACATTGCCCCTCTTCTTGTTTGCTGCCTCTGCATCTTATAGGTACATCTTTGCTGCACACACCCCAAGGCAATTATAGCTATCTGCTTGCTTGTCTGTCACCCTGCCAGACTGTGACCCCACTGAGGGCTAGATCCATGTCTGTTGCCCAGCCCTGACCTAGCTCAGCACCTGTCACAGAAATCCTACTGTAGATGTCTTGAAAGGTGAGAGAGATGAGAAGCCTCCTGACTGCACTCTTCGCTCTGCTCTGCACTCTCCAGTGCCACGAGCTTAGACAAATCCTTTTTTTTCTGTGAAATGAGGACATCAAACTAAATCAGGTTTGCAAACTTCCATCCCATAGGCTCACTCTAGCCCCTGGACATTGTTTTTACCTGCTGGTATCCATAGTATCAAAAAGAAACTTAAATTACTCATGAACATTTAGATATCAGAAAATATCACATAAAATTAGAATTTTCATCTCTTTAAAAAATGGGAAGATCTCACAGCACTGGCCTGTCACTCCAACAGCAAAGATTGGTGGCTGCCCTCTAAAACAATCTGGGCGCTGTCCAGTCCACCACAGTCCCCATTACCTCTTACCTCTTGGCCCAGTCACTCATTTATATTACCTGCCTGAGTCCTTACATGTATTTGATCAGAGTTTTCTAAATGTATTCTGGCTCTAATAATATCACTTTAGATCTCTAGGAATCCTTTCCCAATCAGATACAGACACACACACACACACACACACACACACACACAAATACACACAACCATACACACAACCATACACACATACACACAACCACACACACACACACACACACACTTGCACATTTCTTACTATGGGAACAGGAAGCCCTGAGGCCCACTGCTGTTTTCATTCTATTCACTATACTCACTTTAGGCTGAAGTCCCTTGGCAATTAATGAATGAAAGGAAGGAAGATCAAATAAAGAAAAATACAGGAAGGAGAAGGCAGAGAGGGAAACTAGCTACAAACAGTTCTACCAGAGGTATCATGATATCATGTGAAGAAAATTAGATAGTTTTATAGTGCCAGGTTTTCCAAACAGCAAAGCAATCATTTTGTCTATGATCCTAGAAACACACATAATAGCTGATGTGAAAAACTGGAGGTTAATCATCAGAAATTACTGTGGCTTTGGGTGTCACTCCCACTAGGATTCTCTCCCTCCTGTTCCCCACGGCCCTCTTGCAAGGAGCTGCAACTAGCAATTTGAAATTTACACACCTTCGTGGATGGGTTGCCCCATCTGCAGCATATCCATAACCTCCCAAGGCAAAGCTGCCATTACTTACAGTATAATCAGTGGCACAGCAGGTGCAGAGAGGAGCGAGCTAGGTACATATTACTAAGAAGCCTGATGAGTCCAACATACTGCTTCTCTCTAACAAGTACTGCCCCAGGAAGTTTAAAATAGCACATCTCAATGTGCACGGCATACATCTGCTACACCCATGTGGTGCTTGATTGGACAGATCAACAACAAACAAGCCTGCATTTTCTCCCCAGCTTCCATTACGCCCTGGCTGGATCAGTTAGAGCACAGAGCCCAGCACAAGCTCTGTCTTGACAATCTTCAACTGGCTGCTTACAGAACTGCCGGTGCCCTCAAATTTCCAGGTTTTCCCCCTTCCCAAAAGCTCCAGTTAGTATTATTAAAAAATTATTAAATATGCTCCATATTAGTATTCTTATCCCACGCCACTGTTTTTTGAGGCTAACCCATCAGCTAATGAAGAGCAGAAAAGCCATTCATAAATATTTTTTATTGGAATCTGTGCTTTGGGGGTAAAATATTTTAGAAAGGAACTCAATGACAAGCACAATTAAGTTGCCAACTACTCCACTTCTCCCAAAATATTCACAGCAATCTAAGTGCAATTTTCAGTAGCTTTTTCCATCTCATGAACATTATTCTCAAAGGGGATGGGTCTGGGAAGATAAAATCGATTACAGCAAATCCACTAACCACATCTGAAAAAGTCTCTGAGTAGAATTGAAACGTACACACTAGTGACAAGTTATCCACACCATTTCCTTCTATATGGAGAATAGCACATGTCCACATCTAGGGTGTGGGACAAGCACAGGTTGAGAAGTCAAGAAATCTGAATTCTAATCCTGGCTTCACTCGCTAGAATTGTGAGCCTTGGAAAATCTCTTAAAACCTCTACATTTCAACTGCAAAATGAAACAGCCTCTAAAGCCATGCTTCTCGTGTTTTAATATGCAAATGAATCACCTGAAGACCATGTTAACATGCAAATTCTAAATCAATAGAGTGGCCCTGACATTCTGCTTAACAAACTCTCGGATGATGCTGATAACCCTTGGTAAGGGATCATGAGCAAGATACTGATACACTGGTTCTCAAACTTGGTTGTGCATTAAATCACCTGGGGATCTTTTAAAAATATCAATGCCTGGTGTCACCCCCAGGGTCTGGTTTAATGGCTATTTAATGGTTGTGTTTGGGCACGGGAGTTTTTAAAGCTCTCTGGGTAATGTTAATATACAGCAGTGTCTGAGAACCTCTGCTCTATTTCTTAAAAGTCTAAAATGATGACCTTTATTTTTCAATCACATTACATTTATACAGCGAAATTCCTTGTATCTATTATCTCATGACAACCCAGAGAGATAAGCAGGGCAAACACTATTAGCTCTGATTTATAAAAGAGATAATCAAGCAACTAGGTATCGGGTGTCTTGCCTAATGGCATATAGTTAATGACAGACCTTCTGCTACGAGAACACTGCATTCTTGATACCCAATCTGTGCTTTCTCTAGACTGCTTCATACTGTCTTGTACAAAACAATGATGACAAGCAAAGAGGAAAAAGATGACAACTTTTCTGCCCCAAATTTCTAAGAATGATAAGAATGGCAATGTAACAGGGAAATGCATGCAACTAGGAAAACAATTAAATGCAAAATTGGTGAAGAAGCCACTTGGCTGCTCTGGATGCAAAATAAGGTTGCTGAGGTTATGTCAGCAGGACCGGCCATTAGACATCAAGTGAGCACAGCAAGATGGGTTAACTCAGTACTCAGAATAAGATAAAATGTCCTGGGGATGTGCCATAACTGAGCCCGGGCAAGAGACTGGACAGTCTATCACTTGATGAAACTAATATTCCATTGGGCCTTGTGGAGATAGTCACTCCACTTCAACACATTTGCCAACCTCACACAGAAACAAAGCAAACTTAAGAGTTTGGCGTTGGAAAATGGGGAAAGTAATGAAAAACCAAGTAAGTAGGAGTGAAAAGTAAGGAAGTCATATCTTTTCAAAGTTTACTGTGAACTGGACATTTGTATGAATTAGCTGGCCTTATTCTAACTTGTAAGCTAAACTTTGTGATTCCCATTTTACAAATGAGAAAGGTGAGTCACACCTCAATGTCAGAGCTAGGTCTATGCCTAGATCTGTCTGAGTCCAAACCCCTCATGTAACTTTCTGCTATTCCACACTGATTCCTAGAACCAAATTAAACATTTTCAGGTAAGCCACCATTTTCCCAAAACCTACATCTTGTCTTTGTGGTAGGGACAACATGCTATTATAATATCATAGCTCTTTGCTCCTGTTGCTCCAAAGAAGAATAAAAACACTATTTGTGGGCACATAACCTAGCAAATCAAAAACAAAAAACATTCCAGTGAACTTTTGGTAAAGGTAAAGCCATATTCTTTTCAACAGAGGTTGCAAAATAGCAGCCTCAGGTCTGATCCGGGCTGCAGATATGTTTAATTGAAATATACACTACTGCCCGGCCGGTATGGCTCAGTGGATTGAGCATTGTCCTATGGACTGGGAGGTCCTGGTTCAATTCCTGGTCAGGGCACATATCTGGGTTGCGGGCTCAATTCCCAGTGGAGGGTGTGCAGGAGGCCACCAATCAATGTCTATCTCTCTCTCACATCGATGTTTCTATCTCTCTCTCCCTTCCTCTCTCTCTAAAAAAATCAATAAAAACACTAAAAAAGAAAGAAATATACACTACTAACCCTTCCACTGTTTTTTAAATGTTGGAGTTTATCAAATTAAAAAGCAACAGCCTCTTAATAAGTAGTTATCACATAAAGAGTGGATTGTGGATTTCTGGTGTCTCTCAAAAAAGCTGGAAGAGCTAGGAACACTGGCACCACGCTTTCTCACGGTACAGTCAGCCAAAGCCGGTGGCCGAGCCCTCCCCAGATGAAGTGCGTGTTCTCCAGTCACCACACCCCATCTGTCTCTGCTCACTGTATGTGTCAGGTGACACTGTCATCACACTTAAGATCAATACTTCTTATAACCTTTTCTATCAAGGGTTGAATAACAAAAGATATACCAAGAGGCATACCAACATTTACTTTAAAAAAAAATTGAGGACAGCCTACTTTTTCTCATATCCAGCCCACATCCTCCATTGAGGCAAAGAGATCTGAGTTTGTGAATCCTGCTTTCAGGAATCAGTGGGTTGAGAAAACCAGATGCTCAACTCTTCTACCTAATAATATAAAGACTTCCTTTTTCTTTTCCTTTTTTGTTGATCCTTACACGAGGATATTTCTCCACTGAATTTTAGTTAAGAGTGGAAGGGAGAGAGAGAGAGAGAGAGAGAGAAACATCAATGTGAGAGAGACACATTGATATTGGTTGCCTCCCAAAGGACCCCGACCAGGGCCAGGGATCGAACCTGCAACAGGTACATGTCCTAGACTGGGAATCAAACCTGCACCCCTTTGGTCCCCAGGCCAATACCCTAAGTAACCACTGAGCCAAACCAGCCAGGGCTATAAAGACTTTCTTACGTGGAGGCAGTGTTACATCAAGAATGAGGTTATGGATTTGCTGTGGCATGAACCACAGCCTGGGAGTAGAGAGGAAATGTTTTAGTATTCTTTTTTCTTCTCAGTTATTCCAAGACAAAGTTGGGTGTCAGGATTCTATATAGAAAAAAAATGGCCAAAGAGAACAGCCCTATTGTGAAGGTGAATCTAGCCAACGGGTTAGGGCAAAGAGGGAAAAGCAGTGCAGAGCACCCCGTCCAGGAATACGGCCTGTGAACTCCAGATGCTACAGTATGCAGGATCCAGTTTAAATTTTTTTCCGTGTTGTAATTTCCTAAGTTATCTGCAGTTCCTCAGTAGAGTTTGTAAAATGTGCTACAGAGAGTCTGCTGAAGGGTTTGTGTTCACATGTGTTCCCGACTCAGGGAGAATGGCAGTAGCTTGAAGAACTTTGTCAGAAGCCCCCCAAATGCGACTTGAGAAAACCAGAACAGAGGCTGCAAGCACCTCCAGAGTGGGAAGTGGTGAAAATGTGCCCGCGCCTCAGGAATCCCCAGGACCGTGGAGGACGGGAACGTGAAGACAGGCCTCCAGGCAGAGCTGACCTGTACTGCCAGTATTTCGATGCAGAAGGGAATGGAGCCTGGCGCCCGAGGACGGGGGAAGGCTGGGTGACTAAGGGTGGCAGGTACAGTGAGCCCTGTTCCGTCTCTTCCACAGTTCTCATTTCTACCGAGTGCCGCCATCCCTATTTATATTTTGAAAAGTTAACGATAATAAAAAGATGATGAAAATAGTGAATAACGTTAGATGTCTGGCATGTAGCTATGCCTTCTTGACAGGTTTTAAGTTTTTTTCAGACACAGTCAGAACATTCAAAAATTGAAAGGGAAATCGGTGTTTATGGAATAAAAGTGTGCCTAGAAACCGAGTAAACATTGGAACCTGTGCAGACTGTGTGATCCCTTTAGCTTTGGCCCCCATATATCCAGCACACAGATGCGTCAACATCATAGGAACTGGTTAATTGTTCATATAAAGTGAAAAGGTTTTAAAAATCATCATGAGGGAGACATCTGAGAGTTAAGTTAGTTGTTCAGAAAACGACAGAAGAATTTTAACTTTCTGGACGAGAACTTCTGAGATGTCCTCAACAATGGGCAGTCACCACTGATGAGATGCGGGTGCCGGGAGGAAAGCACCATTCTCAGTCGGCTCAGAAGTGACCATTTGGGCCAGCACTTCTTTGTCTCACACACTCCACAGGAACTCTAGGATATGAATACTGTCCGTTTACAAATTATTACATGATAAAGACCTTTGTGGCCCTGCTGTATGGTTGAAAATATAAATGTTGTGTTTGCAATGCCAAGAGCAAACCATAGAAGAAAGCTGCAAGAGGCAGAAAACAGCCATTACTACAGAAATCAAAAGATCTGTTCCTTACACTCGTCTGCTCTCTTGGAACACTCACACTGGCCAAAGCAATAATTATTGATAAATGAGCTTCAGAATCATCCTTCGGCACAACAGATCAACAATAACATCTGTGTAAATGTAATATCACATCATAAGCACTCAAAGCCACAGAGGAGAAAATAATGCTGTTTGGTTTGGTTTCATTTAAGGGAGCTTATTATATATTTTTTGAACAAGCCGTTCTCTCTATAAAACTCAGCTAGCAAATCTGCCTTGCCTATTATCATTGTGAGGATAACATAGCAAACAGATGGAGGGTTCCATACAATTTGTTGAACTAAATTTAACAGGTTTGGCTGTAAGTGTTAACTTATTTTTATATTCTATTTGTGCTGTGTTTGTAATAGATGCACACACATGAATAAAAATAGAAAATCTGTACACACAGTACAGCTGGTTCGATAATGTTTTCATTATAGCATCACATACTTCTAATTAGAAGGCTTTCTATTTGGCCAGCAAGACTCAACTCACATGACAAAAAAAAAAAGCCTTCATCAACACTGTGGAACATTCGAATCCTTCCCCCACCTATGGCACCATGTTGAAAGGGACCAGGACCAGATTCATTAAATTAATAATGACGTACTAAATAAAAGGACAATTGAACAGCACACCATAAAATTTAATAGGTGGGGTTCATTAGACCCAGAGGCTAATGAATGTATCTATGACAGATGAAATGTGGAGCACTATGACAAGAATATAAGTCAGGAAAATTGAATACCATTAAATGTTAAATGATAGCAAGAATCCTCAAACTTCAACTGAACTTTGCAATGCAAACTCTGCCATTAAGGAAGCTTTCATTTCATCCACACAAGGAGCCAAGTGGAACACAACGGAGAAACCATTTAAGCAACATCCTCCTAAAATCGGTTATTAACTCCGGGTGCCCTGTGATCATATTTCTTATTTGTTGAAACAGCAAGATGGAAGCTATAAAAGTAATATATGTGATAGTAACTGCACATGAAGAGTATTGGTCATCAGGAACCTCTCCTCTATGCTGGAAAGCAAACTGTGGAACCATATGCAGACATACATAAACATATTCACATACACCCCGAAAAAGACCCAAGTATGGGAAAATGGCAAGGTGCAGCTCCCCGTGCAGAATCTTAAATTCTCCAAGGACACGAGAATATAGTGTGTAGGTGTCTGGCTAAAGAAAAAGCCCTTTGGATTTCTTTGAAGCAAATGGTCCTTCATTTAAGTGGACTTTACCCTCTAGCAAATTGCAGTGTGTTTGGATTTGCACCTCTGATGTCTGAAAGAACACCTATAATTACGAAACAGGGCCTGAGCCCTCCTGGCCCCCCATTAAAGTCCCTGCTGTCCTTGTCAAGGCTTCTCGGACCCTCCTCTTTGTAAGCTTGACGGAGCACAGAGGGGTAAAAGAGTCACCCACTCTAATCCTAGTAGCCTTTCTCCAGGAGCAAGCCTTAGCAAGATTTTTATTTAAAAGAGAGATGACACCATCTCACTCATTTGGCAGGTTCTCTTGAGCTATTTCTTCTTGAATAGTAATAGTATCTAAACAAAGTTAATTAAATATAGATCAGATATGCACCACCTAAAAACTGTGTTCCCCAGAGCTGATCAGAACTTAGATTTTTAACAGTCTCTGAAGCAAACCAGTATCTGTTACAAAATAAGGAAAATAATTTTTTAAAAAAACCATAGATATGGTTATGATATATGATATATAGAGAAAACAACATATAGCCTGAAAACAGAATAAAATAAACTTATTTGACAAAGTTATCATCATAACTACAGCAAAAAACCTAGTACATTCCATTGGGCTTATATCTATTTCTGTGCAGTAAGAGTTTACCCTTCAGGCAGTCAGTTGTAGCCTCTATCCATGGAGCGTAAAACCCACAAATATTTTTAAGGTGTTTAAGTTGGCAATCTTTGCTTCATTTTAGTTATAATAAATAGCACGTTGATTTTGTGTCTATCTGTTTAGAGATCAAGATTTTTTTACTTAAATTATCAAGTTCAATCACCTTATTAACCCTCAATGATGTTTTTATTTAGATGTTATATATGTAATTACAAGTATATTTTAAAATATCTTCTAAAAAAGTTCTATCAAAGCAGCCATTGTTCTTCCAATTAGTGTTAGTACCAAAAATAAAAGAGAATTACTATTATCTTTCCTTATATCTTCTGAACTCCATTTTTCTCCCCACTTCTGACTAAGAATCCTTCTAAGGGATTTCTTTTCTTTTTAAATTCTCTGAATTTCTTTAATTGCTCAATTTTCTAAAATATTCTTTATTGTCTTCAGTCTCTGACTCTGTCTTCAAACCTTAAAGAAAGTCTTTAGTGTGTGTGTGTGTGTGTGTGTGTGTGTGTGTGTGTGTGTTTTAATTTGTGCCTAGGCATGGTGAGAAAATAAAAGAAGGTAGACTCCATCATCTCTGTCTTTTAAAAGCGTAATACTGGGGACCCAAAATATTTGGAAGCCTTTGAAAATTTTACTCGTAGTTGAAGTCAAAATGCAAGACACCCATAGAAATGAAAGTAAATGCTTTCATCATCTCATATGTAGTATAGACTGAGCATGTAACAGAAATGTCTAGAAGAAAAACACAAATTTCTTTCCAACCTCTCTTTTGAAATCCATATTTCCAAGTGCCACCTAGATAAGGCCCAAGTCGGTCAAATTCAGCATGTTTAGAGTCAATGTCATCATTTTTATCACCTCCTATTGTTGATCCAGTCTCCACAATGGTTGATCCTAGCTTCCAAAGAACTCAATTCTGTTCCCACTGCTTCCTTTCTATTCCCACAATAACTGTATTAGTGAAGGAAACCATCCTATCTGATTGGACATTGCTTCCATTCCCTCATTCCCCTTCCTGCCCCATTCACTACCAGAGAAATATTTCTAAAATATACATCTCAACAGAAAACAGCCCACTAATAGTTTTTTGTGGCTTGAGTGATAAAGTATAAATTCCTTTTTTTCAGCCCCTGGGACCTGTCATAGTGTGACCACAGCCTTCCTTTCCAGTCTTGCCTTAGCCCCCCATCATGTGCACCCTACATCCCAGTCTCATGGGACTTCTCATTATTGCCTGCACGCCTCATGCTTTTTCCTAATTGCCAGCATCTACCTACTTTGTACCCTTTGTCAGTAATGTCCTTCTCTCTCTTGTCTTGAATCCCTGTACTTCCTAAAGGATCCAGTTCCAGTGAGTAACCTTTCACGGGTCATCCAGGTAGAATCAGTCTCCCCTTGCTTGTCTTCCAAAGTACTGTGCTCATGTCTCTAACACAATGTTTTTCACATATATTAAAATAACTTACTTATTTACCTATCTCCTGAACTCCTCAAATATATAAATTTAGGACATTCATCCAAATCTATCACTGTATATGGCACACTAGCGAGCCAACAAATGTCAAATGAATAAATGAAAACATTACAGATGGCACTCATAGAGGATGTAAGACTTCAAGCTTTCCCTGAAGAAATGAAATGCTTGGCCTGTTAAAGAGTCCAATAGTAGAATGACCACATCAGAATAAACCCCATTACAAAAAAGGGTTCACCCAAAGATTTTTCTATGTACCAACCTAAAATATCAGTGCTTTGCTGGGGTGATTATATTTTTTTTTTCTCTAAATACAGTCAGCGTAACAGCCAGTCTTCAGAACTGTAAAGATACAACAGATAAGAAGAGAACTGAATTCTTCACAGATCATTGGGTCTGTTATCAAGTGGAAATTATCCTTCAAATACCCCATCCATCCCCATCAGCCGCAGAAAGGAGCTCCTGGAATTACCCAACTCCCACTGCAAAGCAAACTAATAGAGCACTCAGGAGGGCCAAGGAGCTTGGAAGGATAAGAAGAAGGAAGACAGGTGAGTGCACAGCATATTTCTCATTTTTCTACGAATTCAAAGAACATATTTTTACTCATTAATTCACGTCTGAACAACTGAGTACCATAAGCTCTTTCAAACACACAATTCGGAGGGGAGGGGTTAGAGAGACAATATTTCATAGTTTGACAAAGCAATATTTTGGGGTAACTGTAAGCATTTGTTGTAATGATATATAACTTTACTCATTAATCTTACACAAGGCAATAAATGTTTGATTTTAGTGTTTGTTCCCTGGAAAGGTTTATTCTTTGCTATAGAGTTCCAACCTCTAAAGTAAGTTTTGGGACTTGGGCAGGATTAGTACCTTTCCCATCTCAAATACCTGATTTTACCATATCAGTGATTCTCAAAGTATGGTCTGAGGACTTGTGGGGGTCCCTGAGACTATCAGAGAGGCTGTCAAGTCAAAACTACTTTCATTTAATAAGATGTATGTACTTCAGAGTTTTCCAGAGTAATGTTGAAACAGGTTGAATGTGAAAGCAGATAAGAGAATCTAGTTAGCCGTCATTGTGCCAGACATTAGAGATTTGCAAAAATGTAAAATAATTCTACTTTCTCACTAAATTTTTAATGGTAAGTTTTCATTAAAAATGTTAATATAATTGCTTGTAATAGGTTTATTTTGTGGTTTTTAAATGAATTAATGAGTAAATTCTCTTAAGTCTGTCAGCTTTAATTTCTAATATGGTAAATACTGATAGATAAAACCCATATAAACACAAGCTTTTGGGGGATCCTCAATAATTTTTAAGAGTTTTAAAGCATCTTGAGATGTTTTTAAAAATTGAGAACTATTGCTTTACCTAAAATCTTGGGCTAAACAGAGGTAAAATTGGCAATTTTGGTACCTAAGCCAAATCATTTAAATTACTCTTGAAATACTTATCTCCCATAGAGCTTCTTAAAAGACCTTGTCTCAGGATTTGACTCTTCCATTAACTTGGTGGGTAACTTCTATATCAACTAGTTGTTTGAGTGTCAAATTTTTCATCTGTAAAATGAGGATGATAATGATAATAATAGCTAATGCTTATTGAATGTTATAAGTAACAGGCATTGTTCTAAGTGCTTCATCTGTATTAATAATTTAATCCTCACAGCAACCCTATGAGGAAGGTACTTATTATCTTCATTATGGATACAGAAGAAAATAGAAGCAGAGAAAGATAAAGTAACTTGTCTAAAATCATACACCTAAAAAGTATTAGAACTGGGATTTGAACCTCTATAATATGGGTTCATTACATATAATTATTAGATCCCTTTAGCTCTATATAACATGACAGTTTTCCAAACACTGCAAGTCATATACACTGAATGATGGTCTTCAGGGTTTCACCTTGGCTTTGTAAAATGTGTGTCCCCAGCCTGTTTATCTTTTAGCTTTAACTTGAGTCCCTTATTATAAATTCCTTCTCTAATGTTGTTTTCCCAATGTGAGCCATTGGGTATATGCAAATGAGCTCATCCCATTACTCAAGATATTTATGTTGTTTTCCAATTTATAAAATTCCAAATGGACCAAATAAAATGTCTATGAACTGAATGTTGACTCATAAGCTATCAGTGTTCATACTCTAATATAATGGAACCAACTCAATTTCACTTCATGAAATACTATAGTATCACAGTTCATGCGATATTAAACCAAAAACATTTTAAAAATTAAGTAGTTATAAAAAAAAAAAAAAGAGTAGCAATACTATAACTACCATGTCACAAAATGGGGCTACTTGAACAGACAGGAACTATCCAAAGAACATATTATTTGAAATATTGACTCAGAAAACCCATGAAAAAGCTGAATGTTAGGTGCTCAAACAAGAGCAAGGAAAAAATAGCAGAAGGAAGAAAAAGCAGATCATGTCAATGCCCAACTCAAAACACTCCAATGGCTTCCAAATATAGTCAGAATAAAATCCAAACTCCCAACCACAGTGTTCAAGATCCTGCAGTCTTCCCTCATCCCCTCTTACCCTTAATCTCTGCACTCAGGCCAGGCCATATTCCTTACTGTTTCTTCAACATATTAAATCCTACTTCAGGATCCTTAAATTATGGTTCCCTCTACCTTGGAAATTTCAGCTAAATCTTCAGCTTAAAGTCACTTACTTGAAAAGGCTTTCCCTGACTATATAATTAGCCCTGCCAACCCTACTCCCCACATTATAATACCCATTTCATTATGTTTTAGGACTTATGTATACTAGTTATAAAGTGTCTTATTTATTGCCCTGGCTGGTTTGGCTTAGCGATTAGAGTGTTGGCCTGTGGACTGAAGGGTCACAGGTTCAATTCCCGGTCAGGGACATATAACTGGGTTGCAGGTTCAATACTGGCACTGGTAGGGGTTGTGCAGGAGCAACCTCGATGTGTCTCTCTCACATTGATGTTTCTCTATCTCTCCCTTCTTCCCTCCTCCCTTCACTCTCTCTAAAAATCAATGGAAAAATATCCTCGAATGAAGATTAACAACAACAAAAGAATGTTGTTTATTGGTTTATTTTCTGTCTCTTTCAACTAAATGGTATATAAACAGCTGAGTACATGTCTTCTATCCCTGACAATGCCCAACATCTAGAAAACACTTAATACATTTTTTTATCAAAGTTGAATAAACAAAGGACTCTGAAGTACGTGCTGTTGTGCATAATCATTAAGACATAGGTTCAAATATGTGTGGAGCCACTGCAGACAAATAGTCTTTATCTCTCTGAGGATAATTTACTTTTCCTTATTGCTCAAAGAAAGGTGGGTTACTGCAGCCAAGTTCCCTGGAATGTTTGAATAATGAGGTAGAGAGATGAGATACAGAGAGACAAGGTCTAATAGATACTCTGACTGAACTCAGTTGAGAGCCTCTAGATGCATTATTGATTGAGCATGCATTCAGCCTCTTAATGTTTGCACATCAGCACTTGCATCAAGGAATCAACCCTGGGTGGATCTATCTAAAACCATTTGAACAGAAGTCATATATTTCAGCAATTAAAAATAAATGTGGTCGTGAGGTTACTGCAAAAAGGAATATTTACTTAGTACAGTAATTAAGGAGTTCTATTAAACTTTGTATTCTTGAGATGATCCTTAGATATAACACATTAGATAGTATTGGGCTATATTTTATTAGGAATTGATATTTCTCTTGCATGTCAGTGCACAGTAGATAATCTGAATGAAAATATGTTGGCTAAAGAAACAGTGAGCTAATAGCAGCTTTTGCTCAAGGAAATTTGCCAATCTTGATAGCATCAAATGTGCATAGTATATTAAGGAAAGTTCTTCACTCTCTGTATTTAACTGCCTTATTAATAACTTTCCCACACAATCTGAAGAGAGATCTGAACAAAGAAGTAAGATATTAAAATGCCTTCTCCACTCTTAAATTCACATATAGACCTCTTACCATGCAGGATTAACTTATTGTCCCGGCCATTTGATGATGCATGATATCCTTTGATATAAATGTTTCTGAGATAATTCTACAGGGTATGAGTCCAAGAACTTACCCTTCCTCTAGAGTGCACTTGAAAATACAACCTTCAAGAAAACATTGTGTGGCTCTGGATTTGTCCATACAAGTGAAATCTACTACCATCAGTCTACAGCACCTATTCCATAACAGGTCATCTGTTACTTCTTAATGACCAAATCCAGAAACCTTTATTTCATCCTTATCTTTGTGCTCATAACCAACTCCCTCTCTTCTTTAAAGTTTTGAGATCCAACACATTCCAACTTTTCAATGACCCTCATTCTAACTTTTCAATGACCTCCCACCTACCCCGAGCTCACTTTTGATTTCCAGATCTGCTCTTTTACCTTATAACAATTTTTAAAATTGGAATGTGACAAACAAATATCAATAAAAAAACAAGAAATAATCACTCCTTTATATAGGAAAGGCTCTGTATCTATATATTTGGGTTTTGTGTCATTTATATTTTAGTGTGATATTCTGAAATGTATATAGCACAGTTACACTCATTAGTTGATTTTATCCTGTTTTAGTCACTAGACCGTTGAATTAGTTGTACTAGTTAGAGTTCTTTAGAGAATAGAATCAATACCGTGTGTGTGTGTGTGAGAGAGAGAGAAATCCAAAATCTGCAGAACCACAGCTTTAGTTGTCTATTTATAACTAAATATCTACATGGAATTTCCACTCAGATAAGGAAACTTCTTAAAATTTAGCATGTCCAGAATCCAACATATGATCTTCTCCCTCCCTGCCAAACTTGGCTCTCATTCTCTGATACCTACCCCAAGGAATGGCACCATCATCCATT